>CM060372.1:24816502-26029002 GCA_030545235.1 Helianthus tuberosus
TGGTTGTGAGAAGAATGGAAGGTGTCTGATTTTATTTATATGAAATTACATATAGTTTTTTTATTTAATATTTTCGTTTTACTCATAAAATGATGCATTTTTTGCCAGTAAAGCAGGACGTCCTTTGAAAAAACCTTCGGACCGCAAGGGTTTTTCACGTCTTGGCCATTTGCAAAATGGCGGTTCTGATTGTACAGGTATGGTGTTCTCAAATGTGAGAATAATATTATAAATATATACTAAAAAGAATGGTTGGTGGCAAAGCTTTGCTACCTACCAATTCTACCCTCAAACTTTAAAATTATATATATATACTAAAAAGAATGGTCGGTGGCAAAGCTTTGCCACCTACCAATTCTACCCTCAAACTTTACAATAATGTCAAAAGTAACCCTCTAACTTTGTGAATATCACTTTGACCCCCTCAAGTTTCTAAAGTTTCGAGTTTAGCCTAAAACTAATTTCTTACGTTTTATTTTTATTTACGTGTCGGTATAAATTTAAGTTTGTCTACGCTTTAACATAATTTTTGTACGTTTTGACATAAATTTTGTTTGGAAACAAATCGGGTCAAATGTAATTTGTTTTCATTCGACGTTATAGTTTTGAGTTACTATACGTTTCGACGTAAATTTAGTTCGGAAACGAGTCAGGTCGATTGTAGTCTATACTTTATCACGCCACGCACGACGTCACCACACGTGTTTATTTTATGTACGTTTTGATTTGGTCTACGTTTCGACGTAAATTTTGTTTGGAAACAAGTCGGGTCAAATATAATACATTTTCATTCAACGGTATAAATTCGGATTACTCGACGTTTCAATGTAAATTTAGTTCGGTAACTAGTCGGGTTGGGTTGATCGTAGTCTATAATTTATCACGTCGCGCACGGCGTCGCCGCAGCGCGCGGCAAGTAAAAAACTTGTTTTCATAAAATTTGAAGAGTTTTTTATATGATGTTCCAGGGAAATCGGATGATGACCGTGAAGAACTGCTGGCAGCTGCAAATCACGCTCGTGGTGCTAGCTGTAAGACAATCACTTTTTTATTTTAGGTGCATAATATAGTCCCCTATACATTATTTTTTTGAATGCTTTTGCAGATCTAGCGTGTTCAAGCGCTTTCTGGAAAAAAATGGAACCTATATTTGCTCCTGTCAGTTCAAAAGATAAAGTCTACTTATCCACACAGGTGGGAACTGTTTTTAATAGCGTGTTTAAATTATTTTGCATGTAAACAATCTCATTTTAAATCACATGTTTTTTTTGAAGCAGCTAAAGGAGCCTGATATTCAGGAAAGCTTTCATCAGTTTCATGGTCGTGCAAATAACATTGTGGTACTTCTTTAAGCCTGAAATCTTAACATGTTTACTTCTCATTCCCATAATATATAGTACTTTTTTTTTGCGAAATTCTGATCTAGCATTTGCTCTCATAATAGATGAACTTTACACATGAAGTCTCCGTTTATGATACGAACTTTTCCGGAGAAAGAAACATGCATGTGAAACATCAAGGAAGCGAGTCTTTTTCCGGGAGACTTGATTCCGATAAAGCATCTAAAGAATTCATCCCATTGTTCCAGAGAGTATTATCAGCACTCATTATAGAAGACACCATTAATGAACTCGAAGAAGAAGAAAATATCGCAAATATACCACTTCAAGATGCTTTTTGTGATACCATGTTTCAAAGTATTCATTCAATAAAGGTGTCGTTTTCTAGCAATGGATGTACCAACTCGTTTAGATGCCCTGCCGTTTATGATTCTCCGTGTGATGATGTGGTGTTGGCAGGAATCTCAAAGAGTTTCAATCGATCGCAAGTGATACAAATGGAAGGTTTTGGCGTTTCTTCATTTGACAATCAGTATGACCAAATGCGTCTAGACGACAAAATTCTTTTGGAGCTCCACAGCATTGGTCTATATCCGGAGTTAGTGGTATGCTACTATGCTCAAGCTCATCTTCTTTAGTATATAAGTTACATTGGAGCTCAAAAAAGTAATTAGAGTAAAATGCCATTTTCGTCCCCTGAGGTTTGGCCAGTTTTGCGACTTTCGTCCAAAGGTTTGTTTTTCCGCATCTGGATCCAAAAGGTTTAAAATCTTGCCATTTTCATCCGGCTCGTTAACTCCATCCATTTTTCTCTGTTAAGTCAGAGGTGTTTCCTTTTTTTGTTAACTAAAGGGCAGTTCGGTCTTTTTCACTTTATGTAAAAAGACCGAATACCCCTGAAAAAGACTGAATTGGCCTTTAAGCTAACCAAAAAAAAAAAAAACCCGGAAATACCCCTGACTTAACGGAGAAAAATGGATGGAGTTAATGAGCCGGATGAAAATAGCAAAGATTTCAAACCTTTTGGATCCAGATGCGAAAAAACAAACCTTCAGACAAATGTCGCAAAACTGGCCAAACCTCATGGACGAAAATGGCATTTTACTCAAGCAATTACTTTCAAGTAGAGGTGGCAATTTCAACCAATATAAAAGTTAGCATGAAAGAAACGGGCCAATTGGGTTGAAAGTTACTCGGTGTATTTTTAATGCGTAAAAGTATAAAAACATTATAAATTATTTTATTCCACAAATTAGATCATTACTTAAACATATAACTTTTGTAATCATATTTGACGCACTAATTATTTATAAACCGAGCGAAGGGAAAAAGTTTTCGGGTCTATCCAACCCAAGCCACGTAAAATAACCACCGATTTTCGCCCGTTGACCATTGCCCAACCCACCCGTTTTGCTACATCTACTTTGGAACATGTTTAACATCCGTTTTTACCTGGATGACAGCCGAAGTTGGATCACAAGGAGGATGAAACAATTAAGCAAGAAATCAACCAGCTGAAGACAAGACTTCGACAACAGGTTATATGTCGAGAATGATATTGCTAATTTGCATTTTAGCATCTGTTTGTTCACAAGTCATATAAATTTTCGTATACTTAACATTTCTATTTATTATATAGAATTATAAAAAGAAGGCGTATTTGGAGAAAATATGTAAGAGTATAGGAAGCAGCTTTGTAGGGGGGTAAGAATTTTATTCAGGATCTTTTTTTATAAACTTAATCCGGTTTTATTGTTGCTATTCTAAGTCGTAAAATGTTCTCATTATGCAGAGATCTTGAGCAGCTTGCAATGGATAAATTGGTGGAGCTAGCTTACAGAAAACTTCTGGCAAGTTCTAACCCTTTGTTTTCTTGCTGTTTTTGGTCGGTTGACTCGTAATCTGAATCCAAAATCGATAAAAAGAATAATCAAGAACGAGTGGGTTACCACCTGCGGTCTGCAGCGGGTTCGAGACGTAGATAAAAATAAGCAAATCGCGAGAGTTAAAGTAGTTTGATGGTTTAGTTTAAGGGGCTACACATGTCATGAATAAAGTTGTGGGGCTAAAGTTGTTTATTAAAGTTAAGTTTCTAAAGTTTGTGTTAGTTAAGGGGCTAAACATGCCATTGCTAAAGTTGAGGGGCTAAACATGTCATTAATAAAGTTGAGGGGCTAAAGTTGTTTATTATTAAAGTTAAGGGGGTAAAGTAGTTTGATGTTTTAGTTAAGGGGCTAAATATGTCATTATTAAAGTTGAGGGGCTAACGTTGTTTATTATTAAAGTTGAGGGGCTAACGTTGTTTATTATTAAAGTTGAGGGGCTAAAGTTGTTTTAGTTAAGGGGATAAACATGTCATTATCAAAGTTTAAGGGCTAAACATGTCATTATTAAAATTGAGGGGCTAAAGTTGGTTAATGCCAAAGTTGGTTGATGGGACGAAATAGCATATTTACAGTATATAGAATTTGATTAAAACCTGGAGATATTACATAATATGGGTAATTTTTTTAAGTCTGAATGATGTTGCAGGCTACTAGAGGGTCTTCTCGAGGTGGGGCTTTAAAGATCCCGAAGCATGTTGCGATGGCATTTGGAAGGAGAACGCTTGCCAGGTGTCGTAAATTCGCGAAATCAGGTGTCAGTTGCTTTAACGTGGCCCCACTTCGTGATATTCTTTTTGCTCCACAGGAAAATGAGTTGGAGACTGCAACCAAGTATATTGGATTCCAAAACCCCCACGCAGATTCACGGATATCATCAGGTAGGCCAGTTTCTCAATATCTGTTGTGTTTTGATTCATTTATTGAAGTTACACTCCTTTGGCAATTTAATATGGTGGTAAATTCAATACATTTGAGTTATGAATAGGTTATATTGGGTTTTAGTTTCTCTTTAATGGATCAACTGGGTAAAATGTTGGAAGAATTGGACCAAGCAACTCACAATGACAACTAGTTTTTGTGACTAAACCACCGTCACTACTCTTTCGATATCATATTAAACAAAACTGCACAAAATAAAATGCCCTAACATCTCTATATATACTAATACAACCTCAATTTTTTATTGTTTTTTTGGCCAAATTTACAACAATGCCATCGAACACATTTTTTTATTTTTTTCTTTGTGTATTCAACCCTTCAACTTTTAGCATTGCCACTTACACCCCCTCAGCTTTCTAAAATCTTTGTAAAATGTCATTTTGACCCCCCTCGAGTTTTACATGCTTATTTTTATGTACGTGGGTCAAATATAATACGTTTTCGTGCTTATTTTTATGTATGTTTTTGGTTGGTCTACGTTTTGTTCAGAAACCAGTCGGGTCAAAATACTACGTCTTCCTAGGCAGTATAAATTCGAGTTACTTTACGTTTCGACTCCATCGCAACGCGTGGTACCATTCTTTAACGTAAAAAACACTATTTTAAGTATGTTCCGTTATAAATCCAAGCTGGTTTACGTTTCGACGTAAATTTTCTCGGTAATGAGTCAAGTCAAATATAATACGATTTCGTGCTTATTTTCACGTGCGTTTTCAGTTGGTCTACGTTTTGACGTAAATCCTGTTTGAAAACAAGTCGGGTCAAATATTTGACGGTATAAGTTCAAGTTACTTTAACTCTTTAAAGTTTCGACGCCGCCGCAACGCGCGGTGGGTCAAAATACTAGTTCCTACTAGTGACTAGTGAGGAAACAAATTTCAAAACAGTTATCTTTATATCTTCAGCTGATCTTCCTTTTCTTTTGTGTTTATCTCAAACATCAATTTTCACCTGTAAACCACACTATACCTCAATTTTTTGGTTTACCAATTCAGCCCTGTCAATCAAGATTAATTCCATCAAAAATCAAAGTAGTTAGCTAGAAAATAGGTCAAAGGGATCGAATGGGTCAAATGGTCAGAAGTATCCCGGTGTATATCTTACTATTTTTAATTTATACAAGCTCCTATATTGATTTAATTAGTAACTTAGATTGTTACTGCAGTAGTACAGTTTCTGTTGGTCAACCTAACTTAAACCATACTAATTAGGCCTGTAAACGAACCGAATGAACATGAACATGAACGGAGGCATGTTCGTGTTCGTTCATTCAACTTTAAACAAACACGAACACATAATCGAACAAATATTTTTGTTCATGTTCGTTCGTTAAGAAAATGAGCATGCTCGTGTTCGTTTATGTTCGTTCATTTAAAACAAAACTAAAGGAACAGTTCACGAACATAAACAAACAAACATAAATGAATGTAATTGAACAAACATAAACGGACACAAATGAACATGTTCTGTCGAACAGTTCATTAAGGTTCGGTTCGTTTACAGACTGAATACTAATAACTACCTGTTTTGATCTGAATCCATTTGATCCGTTAGGCTGTTATTCAAACCTGCATGCATGTGCACACTCCATGCCCCTATCTAGCTTATGCAAAATAGTTTTACATGTCAGATTTCTGGCAGGTGTTATTGCATTTTGTAATAAATGTATTTGTATTATTGTATATCCTCCAAGGTTATAATTACTACTTCTTGGTCGAGAGGCTTGAGTCTGTATGATTTGTACACATATTAAAATGGTTTGTTTTTGTCTTCTTTTTATTCCTACATGGTTTTATTTCAGTTTTATTCTTTTCTTTTAGATCTCGGCTATTTGTAACTTGTAAGGCGTTTAGATGGTTTCAATCTAACGTATTCAAAACTTTGTATCATGCATCAGATGTGGCTTTTGGCATTAACGGACCAATATCAAACAGAGGAAAGAAGAAAGAGCTGTTACTTGATGACATCAGCACTGGTTTTGGCGGTACAGCGGGAAAACGTGCATACCAGGGTGAGAGGAAAATAAAAGTCAACCCTGCAGGTCAAATATCAATCTCTGGGAACGGTTGTATTAACCAATCTACAAGATCACTGCACCCTGTACAGCCTTCACTAAACGGGCCTAATCATAATCGAGACGTTCGGAACGGTAACATGCCTCAAGAAATGTCGAACGAGAGTATGGAGATCATTGACCCGCTTCATGATTTAGACCCGATTGATGAATTAGGCGTAGGGGGTCCTCAGGATCTGAGTTCTTTACTGAATTTTGATGACGAGGAATTACAAGACCATTTTTCAGCAGGACTTGAAATACCGATGGATGATCTTACGGAACTGAATATGTTCTGACGAAAACCCGATGGTTTTAATTTTAATTTAAACAGTGGAAATGTATATTATTGTGGCTCTTTTCAGCTATATAGGAATATGTAATCAGCCCATTATTTGTAATTATGGCCTTTCTATTTCATTTTTAGTTTACTCTTTACATATATCAAGTTGATCTAAATTAACTCGATACAAAGTTATTTTTACCCAAATCAACATACTTCTTGAAGAACATGCCATCACCTCTATTTATGATATGCTATTTTTTTTAACCAAGAACGCGCAATAAACTACACGGGAAGCTCATAATACAACAAGAATGAGTCAATTTACGTTAGGGTTTACATCAAATGGGTAAAATTTTGTGTTTTCTTCATAATACTGAAAATTACATGTTTTGACCCGATATCCAACTTAATTGATCCGGCTATTTTACCACCGGGAAAAGGGAACATAGTTCTTCAACTGATCTCATAACAAACACTGGATTTGGTAGATGAAAACCTAGTTTGTAAAGATCATCGTCAAAGTGACTCTGTTTAAGTGTTTTCTTGTAATTTTCAGCGGCAATTCTCGGGTGACCCCTTGCAACAGCAATCTACAGAGCCGAAACAGAATTAGTCAAGTTAGACAGCATTTGAAGTTACACATAGTTGAACACTAGCATAAAAAACAGTTGTTTGGTAGCTGAAATCCCTAAAATACCCTTGTACTATCATTTTTTAATAGGAACTAACCCGATGTCTTCCTTGAAGTTCGGAAAGCCAAAAATTCCAGTCATTTAGCACAACTCCATCTACTTTGACATGTATATCGGTCCAGTCTTTGTGATGAAATTCCACATAATCCAACTTATACCCGACTCCTGTGCCCAAGGCCTTGACGAATGCTTCCTTTAAACACCAATACCTGTTCAATCAACAAGCTATTTTTAACCATTTAACCAAAGCACGCTTAGCTTTAATATTATGCATAATGCATTTTCGGTGTAGTCAAACCCAAACCGACCCATTTATCCATAAACGTAATGAATTTATATCAAGAAGATGACAATAAATAAGTAAATAATATCCTAAGAAACAAGTGAAATGTAATCAAATTTCACCTGAAAAACGTGTCCAAAACATTATCATCAGAACCAGCGTTGACGATCTTTTCCCATTCGGAGCTTGAAAAGTACGAAGAGAAATTGCGAATGAAATCTGAAACGCTTTCTTTCCCAGGAATGAAGCAAGATACAATGTCCAAACCCACAAGGCAAATCGGTTCGGAAGCTATTGCCACATAGTCACCATGATGTGAAACGTTGAAGTTGAAATTCGGAAATTTCACATTCAGATGTTTTTCCTAAGCAAACACTTGATCGTAAAAACAGCAATCAGAACTAAAACAAAAAACATTTTGATCAATATCAAGATTGTCAGATCAAAAGAGCAACTATTTCCTTGAATTAGTTCATTCATTATAAACATTTAAAATGCAAATCATATCTTATTTTATGATAGTTTGGTTATTGGCTAATCCATAACTTGGATTCTTACATTTTGCCCATTCATACAAGCATGATATCTTGGTTTTAAATTGCGTGATTAGATCACATCGCTGCAGTTGACACGCACATCACATGATGCATATGTGATGTGACAGCTTATGTAGTTAATCAGTAATTAAACAAACTAGACCACCGTAGATTGCAATGTTAAGGGGCAGAATTTTGTGTTTAGCAGGGTAGGGTTTGCTATTTAGAAGGGGGTAGCGGCGCAATTTGTTGCTCGTCTACCTGCCATTAGTCTGTAATCGTCTCTGTTTTAAATATTTAGTAATTTTCAAGTTATATATAGTTATAATTGCCGTAAAAAAATGTTAAATTTGACTGTATATTGAACAGATATGACCAGAGATGATGAGAATATCTTATATTTCAACGTTTAAAAGTTAACAAGTTAAAATATTATCTATAAACAACTTTTTAGTATTTTTTTCCTAACGAACACCTTACATACATGCAGTGTTGTAAGAATCGCTAGGCGCTAGTCGGGTGGTGGGGTACCGACTAGCGATTAATCGGGATTAATAGGGATTAATCGGAATTAATCGGATTGAGATTTTCATATGTAATTTTTAGTTACATATACACACACATTTTTATATGTAGTTTTCTAAAGTAGATATGTTTTAACCCCTCATTAACCCATTTTTTAAGTAATTGGAAGGAATTTATATGGTTTGGTCAAAATTTGGCTGGCATCTAGCCAAAATTTGGCTGGCATCTAGCCAAACTTTGGCCAGAATAGAACCACCATTGACTGCCTAGCTATTAATCGGCCATTAATCGGTGATCCTCCAATTAGTGATTAATCGGCGACTAATCCGAGACTAGTTGGGATTTTTACAACCATGCATACATGATACGCTTCACGCTAGGGGTGAGAAATTTGGTACCATATACCGGTATCGTACCGGTACCAACCAAACATATATGGAAAGTAATTTGTTTAGTAAAAATTGAAATGGATACCAACCAGGTAAGGCTTGCCTTGAGGTGTACGATTGATGACGATTTCATCAAACGGAATCCCAACAACTTGATGTACGAGTGCATACTGCAACAACCGGCTCACAAGTGCCCTCTTTCGGTCTTCAATTTTCACAAACCTATAATAAATAAATAAATATATTTTATCAATAATATTCTCCAAGTGTTTGCAACAATTTGGTTGGGTTACCTGGTGATTGAGGAGTGTTCATGTTGAGGTAGAACAGACATCGCGATCGAGAATTCGTTGGGGGATGGGTCCCACTCTGATGCGTTGAATAACCATCTTTGCACACACTTTTCCATCTCCATTTCTGTATCACAATAGATAGATAGATACAACCAAATATTATCCGGGTTTTTTTTTATATATTTTTGGAAAATATATTTTTGGACATATTATCCGCTAGGGATGAAAATTTTGGTACCAAATACTATTCTTGTACCAATAACGTATCGGTACCGACTGAACATACATGCTACGGTTTTATATTTATCTCAGTTTTGGTATCGGTACGTAACAAATACTGGTACTGACTGAACATACACGATATGGTTTTATATTTAACTCAGTTTTGGTATCAGTGCTATGCGGTACGATACTGGAAATTCAGTACCAAATACTCGTACAGTACCAAACTACCAATAAAGTACCGCTACCGACCGAACATACACGATACGGTTCTATAGTTAGCTAATTTTTGGTATCAGTACTACACGCTACTATATTGGAAATTTCGTACCAGATATTAGTACCGTACCAATAGCGTATGGCAATTGAAAATTCGTCTAGGGATAAGTCCCATTGTGATGCGTTGACTAACCATCTTTGCACACGCACTTTTCCTTCTCCATTTCTGTATCACAATTAGGGATGAGCATGGTACCTGTTCGATATCGAACCGGTACTGAAAACCGGAGAAAGTTGGTACCAGTACCATACCTGTATTTATCGGTGTTTTACCCGTAAATACCGGAATGATACTGGTATTCATCGGTGTTTTACCCGTAAATACTGGTACCGTACCGATACCGAAAGACTGAAAAATATGTACCGGTACAGAATATATACTTGGTACGGTACCGGTTCAATAACAGAAACCGGTACCAAATGCTCATCTCTAATCACAATTGATATAACCAAATATTATCTAGGCTTTTTTGGGGAGCTAAGGATGTGTAACAACCCGCACTTTTGTGCGTTGTTACTACTCGTAATACTCGTTACGCCTAGCACCAGAGATTCAGATCATAATGTAACTATATCGTATATCGCTCTTCGAAGGATAATCGCATATTTTCGAAATACAATATTGCTACACTACACTATTATCACACTAACACTCACGGAAGCATTGAGTGATGACCTATTCTACCCTCCTCAGTGGCCGTGATGTGTCGAGCATAAAACAAATAACGCTAACAAAGACTCTCGGGTGAGTGCTATAACTACAGTCGTCGTGACGATGATGACAATACGAGTGAATGGTACCCTGTCAGTCGTTGTGGCACAACTCGTAATAACGTTCACGATGATGTCGAGAGAGGACCTATACTACCCTCCTTGATGGCCGTGAAACGTCGCTTATAATCGCACACTTGAAACGGAAAACGATTGTTAAGTATCGAAACTTTGGAATATGGACACGTAAATACGACCCTTAGTGATATGTATACATATATAATAATAATATAAATTTACTATGAAAAGCGCGTACTTCGAAATCCATCAAAACGATCGAAAACGGAGAAATTCATCTCGTCGGAGTGGCCATCCGGACGGATAGCCATCCGGACGGATGGGCTATCCGGACGGATAGCAATCCGCACGGATGGGTCATCCGCGCGAATGGGCAATCCGGACCAGAACTACCTTCTCCTCTCTGTTGCCTATAAATGCCCTGTCACATCACTTGAACAATGATGTGACAGCTCCTACTCGACCAAACACGCTCCAAGACCCTTTTCTCTCGATTCCTCGCGATTCCGGTAAGATTTCAACCTAGAAACTTGTACTTCTACAATCTACACTAAATTCTACATCTTTCTATCTTTCAAAACTCAATTTCTAACCGTGAAATCTGCGGATTTGATGCGTTTTGAGGTGATGTCACCAAGAGTTCTTATGAACTTCCAGTTGTGACCTCATCCCACCATAAACGACTCAGATCCGGGTGATTTCCACATGTTTTGTGTGACGCCCTAAAACGTTTTAACCCAATTTATCGCAGCGGAAAGTACATACCTAAAATTTCTTTCATAATAATCTTTCTTTCAAATAAATACATTAATCCCTTTTCATAAATAAATCAAAAACTAACATACTTATATCAATTTAAGTGACAATAAACACACCCCCGTACAATCCATGTATTGACTCGATCTCCAACCGCGTACACTTCTTGATGAAACATCCAAAACCCTGTACGGCCTGCAGTCACCACATTCAATCAAATCAATAGCAACAGGTGACATAATAAAAATAAATCTTAACACATGCATAGTAAGGCGTCAACATATCCTGCTTTCTCTTATACCAGCCCCTTCATGCATCCATTCCTTCACTAGCATCGGATTGCGCAGCTAACCTTCACTTTCATTGTTAACATGCCTATACTTTACATTAACTCTCAATAGAAACGGTTAGTATCATTAATTTCCCTTCATATAAACATATTCTCGATTTATCCATAACTCATCTTTATGCCTAATTCATTATGTAAGTTCCCTTTCTTACCCCAAACTTAATCGAACCTCTTTTCTTAACCACTCCCAACTCATCTGTACTTGAACTTAACTTAGTAATAACCTCGATTCATATCTTCTCACACTACATTCAATAAATACCATATATCATAATTACTGTACCAAACAAAAGGGTAAGTTCGGAGTGCACTTACCTCATGCGTCCGAGTTCAAGCATAGCTTCCGTGTTTATCCTTGGCCCGTTGCCCTTCCATGCTTGTGTCCATGTTGACATGACTCCTATCCATACATGTCATCACATTCATTATTAGCATACAATCTCACTTATCATTTTCTCCTAAGCATTTCATCAAACACTTGGTGTGCATAACACTTTCTAAGCATAATGTACAAGTGCTTAAAGCATGTTCTTCCTTATTTCATCTTATGAACCATTACATTCAAGCAAAATCTCATAATCATAAATTCCACATCAAGTTTATCTATCCTAGCCTATCATACAACACCTTATACATCAAAAGATCACACTATAACATCTACAAGTTCATCATGATCATCTTCTTCACACTCATGCAATGGGTTTCATTCTAAAACACCCAATTACTTGAAATTATTTATAACACAAGTTCTATTTGGTGTTTCTAACACCTCTACATGCTTAATTTCATACAATTTCATGATTTACAACATAACCCACTTCGTGGGTAATCACCAATCTAGAATCTAAGACATACCTTATGATCCCCTAGTGTAGGTGATCACAAATTCGTGTTCGGTTCTGAGTTTGAGCTTTAATTCATCATCCAACTTGAAGCTTCTTGAAGAACTAGGGTTTGAACCCCTTGTTCTTCTCCTGAACGTTCGACACACACACACACTTAATGTGTGTTGTGTGTTAAATTGTTGTTTTATAAAACATAAGTTTCCATGTTACGATTTAGCCCGTCGTGTTCACCCTTTTAAATATAATTGGCACAAACTTTTAAACCTTTAATAGTTTTTACCCTACACTTAACTAGGTTAATTAGCCTAGTTATTTGTTTCATATTATAACATACAGGAACATATGGTGAATATATAAACATTCGGGTTTTGGGGCGTTACAAGTCTACCCCCCTTAAACGAGGTTTCGTCCTCGAAACCTTTCTTATCTTTACTAGCTTAGTTCTAGTAACTCAATCCCTCCGAGAAATTTTCTCCAACCCGAAGACGCTTGTGACTTCTTTTTAACAAGTCCATACTTTCCCTACCACACTTTCACATGATATCCTCATTCCCCTGACCCGTTCATAACAGGTTAATATACATACTTATTCAAACTTATAATAATGCTTACACTCACATAATCCGTCTATAACGGTTTTAGTACTTTCGTCTCATCCTTTAAGATTCCATTCTATAGACACATTGTATAACATTTAACTCTTGTTTTGTTATCACAACAAAACTGCTATGTCATAGTCACATATACTTGTTTAGCTCTAAAGTTAACATCATTCTACATCTGTTAACATTACATGCTACTGGGTATACTCATATACGTATATTCACATGTATGTTTGTACATACAGGCTTCATTCCTTTGTGTACATTCAATCCCATTTAATACATACATACATGCGTTTATATATATGTACACGCATACATCTATTTACATACACCCGCAACATACTTAACTTGTAACAATAACACATCTATACATACATGTTTACATGCTTACTTATCGTTATATAATGCACCCCCTCATACGTACCTTCATACATTTATTACACAATCATACCATCCCTATCTCTCTACTTACATACGTACGTTTATACGTATCTTCATACTTTCATACATTCCTACTTGTATACATACATACATTCCTACGTCTATTCATACATGCATACATTCATAGATACCTTCATACCTTACTACATTCATACATATATATACATAATTACATACATTCCAACACCTCTACGTACATGCGTACATTCATACATACCCTTCATACCTTCATGGACGATAATTCCTTCTTCATGCATACGTACATTTACATGTATATTCATGTATCACATTACAAATCATTACCTTCGCGATTTATCATGCATTACTTACAATACATACATATGGCCGTTACGGAATACTTTAAGACTGAACTAAGATATCATTCCTTTATTGACCTCTAAAAGTCAAACCTTTTATACCATGTCTTACTTGTACTATTATTAGTTTGCGTGGAAAATACTATTCCATCTATAACATTTCTATTTACATTCACAATTTAAACAATTGGCTAACCTTGCCTTCATTACATGCTCATCAATCTGTACCAGATTGATTTTTATTCATCTGTAAAATAAGCCCTCATTGTGAGTATTCTTTCAATACATCTACTACTTTCATCATTCTCATTTATAGCATTAACGGTATTACATTTCCTAACATACTTTCATTCAACTCGGTGTTTATTCACCCATTTTTCTTTCACGAATTCCCGATTTGCATTAACATTATACTGTACATGGATCAAATAATATAACTTGTAAGACCTAAGCTTACCTAATCGAGAATTTATAAGAATCCTTCGCATTATATAAGTAATGACCATAAACTTTCATACAATGTTTATAGCACTTCAACACTTTAGATACGATAACATATTCATACTCATAAAACCCTTACAAGGTTCATAACTGGTTCAATTCGTAAAATAACATACTTTACCCTTTCTGAGATCGGCTTCAATTTCTCATGAATCCAATGTTCTCATACCTGCATTACATTGCTTTCTCAACGGAAACACGATTAATAACGTTAATAATCGAACGTATCTAAATCGTGCATATGTACATACTTGTATACATACTTACACACCTACAGGCGTACATACGTCCATACCTCTCTTCATACATACATATACTCATACGTACCTTCGTACTTACTTTCATACGTATCTTCATACGTACATACATTCTTACATCCCTGTATACTTGTGTATATTCATACCCAACTTCATACGTGCATACTCTCATACATACCTTCATACGCACATACATACATTCATTCACACATATCTACATATGTGCATACATTCATACCTACCTTCATACGTACTTACATTCATTCATTCATTCATACTTACATACATTCATACATACTTGCATTCATTCGTACATACTTGCATACGTGCATATATTCATACATACTTACATACGTACATATCCTTCTTTGGGACTAACGGGGGTTCGGGGGCAGCGCCCCCGAGAGAAGCGGGGTCCAAGGGGCGGCAGCCCCTGGCGGGGTCCAAGGGGCAGAGCCCCTGGCTGGGGTCGAGCTGCCAGGTCAGCTTGGAAAATTTTTATTCTGGACAATAGCCCTTTATCAAAAATGCATCAGAAACTTAATTTCGGCCCATTCGGGAGCTTAACGGGGCACCGGGACGCGAACCGGATCAACCGGGATCACAAATGGAAGAAAACAGAAAACATAAATTCTAGGCACCGTCGCCGACGAACATAAGGGCCGTCGGCGACGCACCTCCGTCGCCCAAAATCCCCGTAGACAGCAGGTTAGGCCGTCGGCCAAAAACCAGGTCGCACATGCCGTCGGCGACGGCCCTTTTGGGCGTCGGCGACGGCACCCCGAATCTTCATTTTTTCTGCAGCTTTTTCTCGTCGTTCTTGCATACTAAAACTCACATAACTTTTAACTCGTTTACCTGATTAACCTCCCGTTTCTTCCTACATGATCGAATTTTGGTCCTCTTTCATATGGACTCAAAATCCCACGTTCAGATTAAGAAAATTCTTAACTTATAAGTTTTCGGCTTAATATTCCTTATGAATTATTCGACCCGTTTAATGAGATTTAAGGACTTAGCTCGAATCTCGCTTGTACTTTTCATGCCTTCGATTTTTACACTAAAACTTCTTTCATTTTCCATCACAATTATATTCGTGGTGGATTTACCTTGCTAAAATCAAATATTCCACATTTTACCCTTCGGTTCAACAATTTACGAAAAATTGCCCATTACAAAGCATTAAGCTAACGGGCTTATACCTTTCACTTTTTCGCAACCAAAAAAGTTTATTCATTTATAAAACTTATTTCCAAACTATCTTTAAGGGTCGTTGCCCAATTTGCCTTTCGAGGGCGTTTTGGTCATCTTTTGTCCTTTTTAACTACGAAGGACATCCAAAGGCTTGTTTTGACCAAAATGACACTTTTAACCATAAACTATACCACGACTCATATGTCACTAAGGACATAATATCAACCATGTTTATTTACTAGATATGCCTTACTTTAGGTAATCTAAGCCCACCCATAACTCGATTAACTCTCGCCGAACCTTATGTTCCCAAGGAGAGTTTAACCCATTACACATACCTGGCTCGAGTCAAGACATTGACCCGTTTACATAGCTTGCATCTTTAATTGCTAATTAATAGCAACGAAATCTCCATACGACATCCATCCTGTGAGCATAAAACTCAACAAACTTTCATTAATCATCATCGTCAATTGGTAATATTATCACCATTTAACCCGTTTGGCCTAAACGACCAAACCTTTTACATTTTTTTTTTTTTTTTTAGAATGGTATTTATTTACCAATTCTCTCATTTGACTCACTACGGAATTTCACCATTTAGTCATATTCCTTAAACTCTTCTCCAACGTATTTAACCCATCATCGCTTATGCCATAGGGTGTCTTTTAAACTTTACTTTCATCCGTCAACACGTAACTAAATTACCTTTTTACCCTTATTCTTTATTATGGCATACATCATAACGTAATCCTTAAAAACTCATTGTACTTTCGTCATTCCACGACTAAATTACCGTCTTACCCCTTTTTACCATCAAATATGGTTTATTGCCAGTTTTAACTTGTTCCGACCCGTATCGATTCGTTTCGGAACACCTTATTTCGAAATCTCTTTTCGAATAGTAACATCTCTTATTTCTAGTCAATTACATAAGTGGTCGTACTAATTTAAATGCCTTAAGCTTTACTTACCTTCCATCCAACTAAGCTTTTTCCACGTACTTGATTCGTTTACTACTTACGGCTCAAGCCTTTCATTCTTCTTTTCTTCCTTCTTCATAAGTTCGATCCGTATCCATCTACGGATCGAAACCTTCATTCATACCTTCCATTCTTTTCATTCCATTCCCTTCGCGTTTGAATTCATTCACGAATTCAAACCTTTCCTTCCTTTCATTCCATTCCGGTTTGAATTCATTCCCGAATTCAAACCTTTCATTCCTACTTTACATTCTTTCATGTTTCGAATCCGTCTCGCGGATTCTATCATAGCATTCATACCTTAACTTCTTTCATGCTTCGAATCCGTCTCGCGGATTCTAACATAGCATTCATACTTTCATTCCTGAAAGTCTTACATTTCTCTTCACCCTCACGTCCACCTACTACTTAATTCTAACGGACATACCTGTAACAATTATCACGGTCTCACGAACGTCATACGTTTCTTGTGTACTGGCCAGGTACACAATCCACATACTAGTTTCGTGCCTTCGTGTAATCGCCACCTTATGTCCGAAGAATTAAGTTCCGGCACGTGTAACATTTTCAAAACTTCATTGCCATGTCACTATTATATTTCATTTATGATTTTCCTTCGCTTGCTTAATCATACCACGTCATATTGAATTTACGTACCTGGGGTTCATTTTCCTGACATAACACACACCTTAGCTTTCGCACTAGCCCGCGACTGCGGAACATCCTCATTATCCATCAAGCTCACCTTTCAATATTCATCATTATTAGTAACCTCTCGCATACTTACTTATATTAAATCTTACCTTTAGGTCTTGATCGAGTCTTGGATTGTACGGGTCGTTAATCACAAGAGCACACAGGTTTGAGTTCAAGTACTCACCCTTTTGTACTTGATTTCACTCAAACCTAGGCTCTGATACCAACTTGTGACGCCCTAAAACGTTTTAACCCAATTTATCGCAGCGGAAAGTACATACCTAAAATTTCTTTCATAATAATCTTTCTTTCAAATAAATACATTAATCCCTTTTCATAAATAAATCAAAAACTAACATACTTATATCAATTTAAGTGACAATAAACACACCCCCGTACAATCCATGTATTGACTCGATCTCCAACCGCGTACACTTCTTGATGAAACATCCAAAACCCTGTACGGCCTGCAGTCACCACATTCAATCAAATCAATAGCAACAGGTGACATAATAAAAATAAATCTTAACACATGCATAGTAAGGCGTCAACATATCCTGCTTTCTCTTATACCAGCCCCTTCATGCATCCATTCCTTCACTAGCATCGGATTGCGCAGCTAACCTTCACTTTCATTGTTAACATGCCTATACTTTACATTAACTCTCAATAGAAACGGTTAGTATCATTAATTTCCCTTCATATAAACATATTCTCGATTTATCCATAACTCATCTTTATGCCTAATTCATTATGTAAGTTCCCTTTCTTACCCCAAACTTAATCGAACCTCTTTTCTTAACCACTCCCAACTCATCTGTACTTGAACTTAACTTAGTAATAACCTCGATTCATATCTTCTCACACTACATTCAATAAATACCATATATCATAATTACTGTACCAAACAAAAGGGTAAGTTCGGAGTGCACTTACCTCATGCGTCCGAGTTCAAGCATAGCTTCCGTGTTTATCCTTGGCCCGTTGCCCTTCCATGCTTGTGTCCATGTTGACATGACTCCTATCCATACATGTCATCACATTCATTATTAGCATACAATCTCACTTATCATTTTCTCCTAAGCATTTCATCAAACACTTGGTGTGCATAACACTTTCTAAGCATAATGTACAAGTGCTTAAAGCATGTTCTTCCTTATTTCATCTTATGAACCATTACATTCAAGCAAAATCTCATAATCATAAATTCCACATCAAGTTTATCTATCCTAGCCTATCATACAACACCTTATACATCAAAAGATCACACTATAACATCTACAAGTTCATCATGATCATCTTCTTCACACTCATGCAATGGGTTTCATTCTAAAACACCCAATTACTTGAAATTATTTATAACACAAGTTCTATTTGGTGTTTCTAACACCTCTACATGCTTAATTTCACACAATTTCATGATTTACAACATAACCCACTTCGTGGGTAATCACCAATCTAGAATCTAAGACATACCTTATGATCCCCTAGTGTAGGTGATCACAAATTCGTGTTCGGTTCTGAGTTTGAGCTTTAATTCATCATCCAACTTGAAGCTTCTTGAAGAACTAGGGTTTGAACCCCTTGTTCTTCTCCTGAACGTTCGACACACACACACACTTAATGTGTGTTGTGTGTTAAATTGTTGTTTTATAAAACATAAGTTTCCATGTTACGATTTAGCCCCTCGTGTTCACCCTTTTAAATATAATTGGCACAAACTTTTAAACCTTTAATAGTTTTTACCCTACACTTAACTAGGTTAATTAGCCTAGTTATTTGTTTCATATTATAACATACAGGAACATATGGTGAATATATAAACATTCGGGTTTTGGGGCGTTACATTTTGGTAACAAAAATCTAAGTATTTACCCAAAGAACGGTGCGATTTCGAGTTAACCATGAAGAACCATCACGAACGGCCAGATCTGAAGGAACGGGTGATTCCCGGCCGTTAGAGCGGGTCGGAATTAATGGAACCTCAAGTGTTGGTGCGAGATTACACTGTCCCGGTAACTCTACACGTGTTCCTTCCGATAAACACTCAGAAACAGGATTTAGAATGCGAAACAGACGTGTTGTCCGCACGGATCACATGTAATCCGCACGGATAACATGTAATCCGCACGGATAACATGTAATCCGCACGGATAACATGTCATCCGGACGGGATACATGACAATTCGCACGGATAACCTGTTGTCCGCACGGATAACACTTACAATCCGCACGAGTTACACTTGTTCGAACGGATGACAATCCGCACGAACCATTACTTACTTCGTACGGATGACAATTCGGACGAGTCACCACTTACCCGCACGGATCACACATGATCCGCATAGATCACACATGATCCGCACGGATCACACATCATCCGCACGGATCACCTGTTATCCGGACGGTAACATGTCAATCCGCACGGATGAGCACCATTCGACCAAGTGAGTGACTTTTCAAGACTAATCTCGCTTAACCGTACATCGTTTACTCTATTCTTCAAGGATCAACACAGCCGTACTCGCAACCAACTCAATCAAGTTGTATTCTCGTTAAATACGCACTGTGAGTATACTTGAACCCTTTTTAATCGTGTTTTGGGTGTAACATACGTTTCTAACAAATCAAACTTATCAATCGAACTATTCAATCAATCGAATTATCACTTGCGAATAACTGTTATGCATAGATATACGTGATACTAGTTGCATATGTGCTAGGGCTTATACTCGCGACGTCCCACCATGACTAGTATAGTACTATTGCGCCCGACGGGGTCTAGTTTGCCATCGCATATTCGAGCATCGAGGACTTAGTTGGTAGTATCAGCTTTGGGAGTATGTATGTCGTGTGTTACGTCCTTGCATATGGAAATTCGCTACACTTTTTATCTATTATGCTACTTATCAAACCTGTATACTCGCCAATACTTTTGTATTGACAAATATTTTAACGTATGTTGCAGGTTAGATCGCAGGCTATAACAAATCAAGCTAGGAAGTCTAGAAACTCCACTAAAATCTAGGTTGTCGGATTTGTATTGTTCGAGAAGACAAGAAATCTGTGATAACTTATGTGATTGTATTATTTGTTAGTATGGGATAATGAATGTATTAAATATTATCGCAATATAGTTGTTATGGATTCTCTTGAGCAATCTGATTCGCCTAGTGCCGCGCCCCGATGATTCCGCCATCGGTTGGGGTGTGACAGATTGGTATCAGAGCCATAACTATAGGGAATTAGGCCAGACTCGACCTAGTCCGGGTCGACGTCTTAGAAATTGACCTAGTCTATAGTCTAAGTGCCAACAGGCCGACTCGTACGAACCCAGTGGGGTTTGTATCGGGCCTACTTGATACTCTCGATCGAAGTTGCTAAAAGCTACAACTTTGTGTGAACATCGCGTACTACAACTTCACACGAAGAAGCCTTTCCTAAGGCTGAAATACTACTTAGCCTTTCCTAAGGCCGACACAATACACATGTTTTCGAAAATACTCGCAGGACAAAACCGAGCGATCCAGTCGAGATCAGGTGTGAAAACCAAGAACTCTCGATAGGATTGCTCACTCAGCGCATTTTCTAGCACGAGGACCTTTCATCGAGTTAGGAGTGACATCCACACCTCGACGAAAGTCTCCATTTCGAAATCTAGTGGAACTCACGAATTTATTCGAAGAGCATAACCACAATTAGGAACGAAACTGTTGAGACAGGGGTGAAACCCGTACCTTAATAAGCCGTTCCACTCCCTATAGATTGGTTTTTCAAAAGCTCTCACCAAGGACTAGACTATCATGATAACTCGAGCCACGTGATGACTAAAGAAGACGAATGCCACGAGCTGCATCCCAGTGGAAGCATGGAGTCTTCTAGGTCAACGCGCGCGCACGAATTTGTTAAAAGTAGTTGGGATACCTTGGGTAGTCGACGCCTAAACACCCAAGGCACTCTATCATACGACCACCCGCCAATCTTACAACTGGTTGGAAACTTACTTACGTTTTGAAACTTTACGCTTTGTCGATTTCTCGATTTAACGATTTTCACTCCCTACTTTATAAACACACGATTCGCACAGCCATCGCAATCTAAAACGCAATCCGAATGTTCGCAACGAAACTAATGCATAATCTATCGCCTTCGCTATCGTTTTCTCACCTCAACGCGTCCTCGCTTATTCTAAATCGACCTTTATGAGTATGCTTACAAATTACATATATATAAATACATATATATATACGTATAAACAAACAAGTCATTGTGTGAGAACTTAGGAACTTCGTGTCTCCTATATGGCTCCTATGTGATTCGCATTACTACTATACTATCGCATCAAGTTTTGGACGCGCTCAATCGCATCGCAAAACTCAAAAGAAATCATTATGATCGAATCTCATTCCTAGTCTCTTCCTGTCTAGATGCCTTCCAACGATTCTACCTCGAGACGAGTAGCTAGGAGGAGAGCCAAACGAAGTGCCAATAAGAGGATCGCATCACTTGTGACCAAAGAAGTGGTAAAGCTTATTCGTCGGATTGCCGCTCAAGTGCACTACTCTCGAGCCTCGGAAGACTCCAAGACGGAAGCGCCGCAATCTGCTTTTCTTTACAAACACTTCAAAGCCTGTGACCCGATGGAATTCACAGGTGAAGGAGGTGTGACTCAACTACTCCAGTGGTTCGACTCTATCGAAGTTACCCTTCGTCAAAGTGGGTGTCCTGATAGTTTCCGTACTACCTGCGCTACTGGAGTATTTCAATCACGAGCACTCGACTGGTGGACCGCCGAACGTAACAAACGTGGGATCTCTGCAGCTTATGCTCTCTCTTGGGATGAGCTGAAGGAGCTTACGAAGAAAGAGTACTACCCTCCCCACGAGATCCAGAAGCTAGAAAACGAATTTTGGGAAATCAAGCAAAACAAAGGTGACAATGTTGGCTACACCGCAAGGTTCAAACAGCTTAGCATAATCTGCCCAAGTCAAGTCAACACTCCAGAGAAAGCCATCGCGAAGTACATTCGTGGCTTGCCTGAGTGTGTGGGTGATTTTGTCGAAGCTGCAAGGCCTGCCACTATCGAAGAAACCTACCGTTTAGCCGCAGAAATCAACAACAAACGACTCATGGAAGGGTTATTCTCAAGGAATCCTGTCAAGCAAGCTCATCAAGCAATCGCCATTAATCCTTCAGGCGAACATGTCGACGATTCTTCTGATAAATCTACTGACGAATCTTCTGACAAATCTGCTGGCGATTCTTCTAACGAATCTGCTAACGATTCTTCCAACGAATCTGCTAACGATTCTTCGAACAAATCAACTGCCGATTCTTCTGACAAATATGCCGACGGATCTTCCGACAAATCAGCCAAGGACTCTGCAAGTGAGTCCTCAGACGAATCCTCCCACGACGACATCTCTTCGCAAGACACCGACAAACCCAGCCGCAAACGGAAGACTTCAAGCCCGAGCTCAACAACAACCGAACTGCTGCAACTGAAACCTCTTCGGACAGTTCCGATGTTTCCAAAACGAGCCTACACTGGAGCTCATCCTCAGTGTTAAATGATTATTATGACGTTTCATATAAATCATTATGAGAATATTAATGATTATTATTAGGTTTCATATAAATTACTGTATTATCACAATATATAAAGGTTGTCATATATTGAAGGTTAAAAAAGAAAAGTAGTTAAATGTTGAGGGTTAGTATGTATATTTATTAAAAGGTGAAGGTTTAAAGAGAAAGGTCCCACCGACCTTTCTCTTTAATATATAGTTAATTACGAAAAAGAAGCACTTGCAAGGATTACTCATGGATTCCCACAACTTTTTTTTTATGATTTTCGTTACTACATTTTTTTATTGTGATTTAATTTAGTTTCTTCACATGTCCTTTTGGTCTGCGTTGATGAAACAATCATGAATTCCTCACTGTCTGCGATGTCGATGATTTCCAAATTTTGAAACGGGTAGTATGAGGTTAGACCGGGGGGGGGGGGGGGGGGGGGGGGGGGGAGGGATGGTGTTGCGTCGGCAACGATTTTTTCCTTTTAAGAAAATCATATAACTTTTGAAAATAAAATCTATAAAGTATAAGGGGAGTGGGGGTGGTCACTAGTGATAGAATTCCATCACTCACAAGCACCCAATCAAGTTCCGCCATGTCATCAACCATTTTCCCATCACTCACAACCTTTTTTGGTGGCAATGGTCATCACTCACAATACCCAACAATAAACCCCCACACCCCCTCACATCCATTTATCACGCTAACCCCATAACGCGTTGAAATTATCACGGAAATGGTTCTATCACGTGTTGAACTTGTATGTGGCGGTGGGAGTTTGTTGAAGTCCACGCGTTATACCATCACTATTACGGAGAACTAGGCACCGCCCCCAGTCCCCTAAGTTAATTTATTTATGTGTTTTATAAAAAATATACAAAGTGTTAGTTATATACAAAGCAAAATCCACAAACCGACAAGCAAATATAGTTATGTTGCTATTTTTACAATGTTGTCTCAGCTTCGTATAATTCACATTCATCATACTCAAAATCTAAGGTTATATTTTATAACACAACACTTTATACTATATGAACCAGGGGCGGTTCTTAGGGTTGGTCAGGAAGAACCCCTGGACAAGGCACATGGGCACATTATCTTTTATAAAATTCATATATATATATAGAGAGGGGTTAACGTACATTAAGTGTTATCGTACATTACATACGCGAAGCAGGGAACCGTCCGATCAGGCACTAATCACGCATGGGACACAAAATAACGCATGGGATCCTTTTTTTTGACCTAATCACGCATTGGAACATAATTACGCAAGTTCATTTTGTCAAACCTATCTAATAATAACGCATGGAACATAATCACGCAAGTTATATTGTTTGTCGCGTATGATAACGTATGATAAGCCTTTTTGTACATTATACTTATTATATATATATATATATATATATATATATATATATATATATATATATATATATAGGGTTGAGTTCATTTCAGAACTCTAAATAACTACAGAACTTTCAGAACTCCTAATAAACAATCATTTTATATATAAGTTTTTGTATTTAGGATCTTTTTATCATCTATTATATGTATTTCTTTGATTACATAAATGTTAAAAGTAGTTTACATATGTTTAATTGCCAAATTTATATATATGTGTTATAACTAATTACATATATGTAAAAAAACTAGTTTACATATGTGTAATTATAAAATTACATATAAAAAATGATAAAATTACTCTTAATATGTATGTAATCGTAAAATACACATAATAAATGATAAAATTATCCTAACCATAAAAATATATAAATAAAAAGATTGTTTATTAGGAGTTCTGCGAGTTCTGTAAATATTTATGGTTCTGAAATGATCCTGGCCCTATATATATATATATATATATATAGGGAGGAGCTCATGCGAGAACCACCCTTATTGCGAGAACCGCGAGAACCAATGTGAACACAACCTAAAATAGCTAAAAAAACCTAACCCCCACCCCCCCAAGCTAAATGCTAAAAACTAAAACCTTCAAAAAACCTTAAAAAAACCTACCCCCCCCAAGCTAAAATGCTAAAAACTAAACCCACAAAAAAACCTAAAAAAATCTAATTTTTTTTTTAATATTTTTTATGCTCAAATCGCTACTTTTAGTGGCAAAAAAAAAAAAAATTTAAAATTTTTTTTTTGCTTCGAAAAGTAGCGATTTTTATATAAAAAATATTAATTTTTTTTTTTGTGTGATTTTTAGCTATTTTTAGGCTTTTTTGGTTGTGTTCACATTGGTTCTCGCGGTTCTCGCAATAAGAGGTGGTTCTCGCATGATCTTCTCCCTATATATATATATATATATATATATATATAGGCCGGTTATCATACAAATACACTAATCGTACATAATGTACGCTACAACGACAACCGTCAGATCATCTCATTTAAACCGCGTGTTTAACTATTAAATTAATCAAATTAAAATTAATAAAAAGAAACCGCCAAGGTTAAAATCGTCCAATGCGATATCAAAACCCCAGATAATTAGCACACAATAACTCACAATCAAACCGTAAAACCCCAAAATCAACATTGCATTCTCCTTCTCCCAAGTTCCCTGCTACTCTCCGTTGCGATTCATGAGTTTTGAGAAACGAAGCAAAGCAAACAACGACAGACCACAAGCGAAGAAGATGAATCCAGATATCGATTGACATTTGCGATTTTATAATGGAATATACAATGACTTTAATGTCAAATGCGATTTCGTTTGTTTATTAAGGTTTTAGACTGAAACATATAGTTTTATAAGATTAGGTGTTGTTCATAACTACGTTTTTTGTTAGGGTTTAAGACAGGTATGGTTATTTATTAGGTTTTGATTGATTATGCAGTTTTCTTAATGATAAGCTCAAATATGTGCGATATTATATAGGGTTTTGTGGGGGTTTTGTATTACAAATGCGATTTTATATGTAAAGTTTTGTTTGAATAAGGTTTTGGTCTTAGGTTAGGTTGAGCATGCGAATTGATAAAAACCTCCTGCGATTTCATATGATTACTTAGTTTTAGGGAATTATGATTAAATTATACATGCGGTTTTGTGTTTTTTAGATGCCTAAAGCATGCGATTTATATAGATTGGCTAATTTTGTTAATGCTTAATGTCACGGCCCCCGACCCGGTTTGACCCGTTTCAGGAGCCGCGGGACAGAAAATCCCGTGGTATTTATTTAACAGCGGAAGTTTCTTCAGGATCTTTTTAAAACTGCAATTTCCCAATTATTTTATTTCACAATTCGGGAAAAACCCCGGTAATTTACAATCATATGATTTCACGGAGAAATCTTTATTTTACAAAACATGTTTCTTTATTTTATATTGAGCCACTTCCTTAAGCTTGTAGTGCTTCTCGGCACTTTTACTTGATCACAACAGATCACCTGAAACATGTTTGAAAAAGGTTTTGTCAGCGGGAAATACTGGTGAATCATTCTTTTTATGAAAAATACTCATTTGTTATAATTTACAGTATTAAGAGCGATTACAATGTTTCAGATATCAACCAACTACCCTCGGTATTTGTCACTCGACTCGTTTCGGTGACTATGGTCATATCACCCATTGGCTAACTCATTGTCCAATGGTGAAGATTATCAAGTAATGTATACAAAACCCCACATACCGGCTGTAATATGGAGATTACAAAGACTTAATCCCTGTAATTATAACTTTTGAAAACAAACACGATTTTGAAAGTAATTTGGTAAAAAGAGAATGACTCACATTGCAGATTTAATTTGAGCAGAGCCTAGCCTACTGATTAGCCTTTTAACCTAAATTTAATAACATGCACACAACTCGGTTAGTAACTTAATACAACATTTACGATAACTCACGAGATTAAACCCTCACATCGAATGACAAAGTGCGATACTTAAACATCCATCGAATTAACGACGAATGACAAAGCATAAACCCTAATGTGGGCAGCACTTAAACATCCATTGGATAGTTTAATCGATCGGACATTGAATCGTAGCAGCGATCGAGTTATTACCCTGTTTTGTGGCAGCACTTCGTGAATCGTGTGTGTGTTTTGGACTGTTTATGCTATATCTCAGTGTATGAACGTATTTTTACGTCGTTCAAGTGCCAAAATTCGATTGCCAACCCCCTCTATTTATACACAAAATTTGACCCCCCTCGCGTGACGCGAGGGGTACCCCTCTGGGCGTCGCGTGGCTCGAGGGGTCTCTATTTACCATAGGGTAGCTACGTGTATTTGTAGGCTTGCTGAGTCGACGGATTCGTAAAATTAAATTTTGACAGCATTTTAATTGGATAATCGTAACTAGGGTTTACCCCCCCCTGAGTTTTAGGGGCCCTGATCCTGATTCTGATTATTCTGAAAATTTTAGGGTTTGTGCAGAATCACTTGGGTGTCTTAATTCGGGCTTCCTATTGGACAAATTAACTTAATAAATATGACTTTTGATAAGAGTTGTTACATCCTCCCCACCTTAATAAAAATCTCGTCCTCGAGATTTATTGGAATAAATGAGGATACTTTCGCTTCATCTTTGATTCCAGCTCCCAAGTGTATTCAGCTCCTCTCTTTGAATCCCACTTTACTTTAACTAGCACTAGCCGTTTGTGCTTGAGAAACTTTACTTTTCTGTCTTCTATCTGAAGAGGTTTCTCAACAAATTTTAACTTTTCGTTTACCTCTATATCTTGGAGAGGCACTACCAAAGATTCGTCTGATAGGCATTTCTTGAGATTGGATACATGAAATACATCATGTACTCCAGCTAACTCTTCTGGTAATTGTAAACGATAAGCAACTGGTCCTATACGTTGGATCACCAAAAATGGTCCTACGTACCTTGGACTTAACTTTCCTTTCTTACCGAATCGAACTACTCATTTCCAAGGTGACACTTTCAATTGTACTTTGTCTCCAATTTGAAACTCCAATGGCTTTCTTCTATTGTCTGCATAATTCTTTTGACGATCTCGAGCCGTCTTCAATCTTTCTTTGATTTGTGTAATCTTGTCGGTCGTTTCTTGCACTATCTCAGGACCAGACAATTGACTTTCTCCTATTTCTGCCCAACAAACTGGAGTTCTGCACTATCTTCCATACAGGGCCTCGAATGGGGCAGTTTCAATGCTTGAATGATAACTATTGTTATAGGAGAATTCAATTAAAGGTAGATGGTCGTCCCAATTTCCACCAAAATCTATTACACATGCCCTGAGCATGTCTTCTAGAGTTTGGATTGTCCTTTCACTTTGTCCATCTGTCTGAGGATGATATGCCGTACTTAAATTTAGTCGGGTTCCCATAGCTTCTTGGAAACTTTTCCAGAAATGGGAAGTGAAACGACTATCCCTATCCGAAACAATGGAGAGTGGAACTCCATGTAAGGATACGACTTCATCTACATACAATTTTGCCAACCTTTCCATGCTAAAGGTTTCTTTCATAGGTAGAAAATGAGCTGATTTGGTTAATCGATCCACAATTACCCAAATCGCATCATTACCTTTTCTGGTTTTGGGTAACTTAGTAACAAAATCCATTGTTATGAGTTCCCATTTCCATACAGGCATTTCTAATTGTTGTAGTAGACCTGAAGGTTTCTGATGTTCTGCCTTAACTTGTGAACAAGTAAGACACTTAGAAACATATCGAGCTATATCCTTTTTCATTCCTATCCACCAAAAGTTATTTCTTAAATCTTGGTACATCTTATTGTTTCCTGGATGCATGGTATACCTAGATTTATGAGCTTCTTCCAAAATCTTATCTCTTAAATCTCCCTGCTTAGGTACCCAAATTCTTCTTTTGTGGAATCTCCAAATTCCATCAGCTCCTTGTTCTAATTCTTTTATTCTTCCTTTCATTCCTTCAGCATCATCTTTGATTGCTGTTTCCTGAACATTCTTTATTTGTTCCATTAAATCTAACTGTAGATTTAATCTGAGAGCACGAACCCGTCGTTGTTTCTCATGATATTTACGACTTAAGGCATCTGCAACTACATTTGCCTTTCCTTCGTGATACTGAATATTACAGTCGTAGTCACTTAGGATTTCCATCCATCTCCTTTGCCTCATGTTTAACTCTTTTTGCCCAAATATGTACTTTAAACTTTTGTGATTCGTATAGACAGTAAACTTACTTCCATACAGATAATGCCTCCAAATTTTAAGGGCAAAAATTACGGCTCCTAATTCTAAATCATGAGTCGTATAGTTTTCCTCGTGCTTTTTCAATTGTCTTGAAGCATACACAATTACCTTTTTGCGTTGCATCAGCACACATCCAAATCCTAGTTTTGAAGCATCACAGTAAACTTCAAAATCTTCAGTCCCCTCTGGTAAAGCTAGGATTGGAGCATTTGTTAACTTTTGTTTTAGAATCCTAAAAGCTTCTTCTTGTTTTGGTCCCCATTCAAACTTAACTGCTTTACAGGTTAGCTTAGTTAATGGTACAGTTATCTTGGAAAAATCCTTAATAAACCGTCTATAGTATCCAGCTAAACCTATAAAACTTCTAATCTCCAATGCGGATTGCGGAACCTTCCATTGGGTAATTGCCTCTATCTTAGCAGGATCTACATGAATGCCTTCATGATTCACCATATGTCCTAAGAATTGCACTTCTTGTAACCAAAATTCACATTTTGAGAATTTGGCGTATAGCTTTTCTTTTCTTAACAAAGTTAAGAGTGCATGCAAGTGATGACAATGTTCGTCCTGACTTTTGGAATAAATAAGTATATCGTCGATAAAAACAATTACAAATTTATCCAAGTACGGTTTACAGATCCTATTCATCATGTCCATGAATGCTGCAGGTGCATTCGTTAATCCGAAGGGCATGACTGTAAACTCGTAATGACCATACCTAGTTCTGAAAGCAGTTTTAGGTATGTCTTCTTCTTGTACATTCAATTGATGATATCCGGAGCGTAAATCTATTTTAGAAAAATATCTAGCTCCTTGAAGTTGATCAAATAGATCATCAATCCTAGGTAATGGGTATCGATTCTTAATTGTAACCTTATTCAATTCTCTATAATCAATACACATTCTCATCGATCCATCTTTTTTCTTTACAAACAACACTGGTGCTCCCCACGGGGATGAACTAGGTTGTATGAAACCTTTACTTAGTAATTCATCTAATTGCTTTTTCAGTTCTAACATTTCTGTGGGTGCTAACCGATAAGGTGCCTTAGCTATCGGTGTAGTTCCTGGAATTAGATGAATCCTAAATTCTACTTCCCTATCTGGTGGTAATCCCGGTAATTCTTCTGGGAAAACATCTGGGTATTCTGAGACTACAGGAATCTCCTTAAGTTCTTTATCCTTAGTGCTAATGATTACTGAAATCATATAGACTATTCCTTGCTTTCGTTCATAACTAGCAACTTTCATTACAGATATGAACTTCATGGGCTTACGTGGTTTATCTCCTGTAATCATAATTACTTCTCCGGTGGGTGCCTGAATTTCTATGGAATTCTGATCACAAAGAATTCGAGCATGGTTGGCTACTAACCAATCCATTCCTAATACAACATCAAATTCAGCTAATTTCATAGGTAATAGGTTTGCAAAGAATTTATGACCTGAAAGTTCTATATTTCCTTTTTGCAAAACTTTATCTATGCTAACAGAATTTCCGTCTGCCGTTTCGACTGTAAAAATTTGCCTAAGGTTGGTTAAAGGTAAGTTAAGAGCTTGGCAAAATGAAGTATTGATAAAACTTTGGTTTGCACCAGAGTCAAATAATACTTTGGCATAAATGTTGTGAACTAAGAACGTACCAGCTATCACATCAGGGATAAGTTCTGCTTCTTGAGTAGTCAGCTGGAATGCTCTGACATTCTTTTTAGTAGCTCCGTCGGTCGTCTTGGCTTTGTTATCTGCTGGTTTGACTAATTTAAGACATTCTGGTTTAAAATGTCCATTTTCTCCACAGTTATAGCAGATTATGGTTTTCTTTCTGCAGTTTTCTTCACGATGTCCTACCATTTTACAAAAATTGCAAGTTACACTACATTTTCCATAATGTTTCTTTTTGCAATTCTTGCAGAATGGCAGAGTTGAGGATTGTCCCGTTCCTTTTCTCCTAAAACTGCTGTTATTACCCGTATGAAATCCTTGGGTAATTTTCTGAGCTAGTTCCTTTTTCCTGTTTTCATCTTGTGTACGTACCAGCTCATCAGTTAGGGTATTAGCTAATTCCACTGCATCGTCAATAGTACGAGGTCTCGCAGCTTTAACGATATAGCGGATTTCACTAATTAGTCCCCAAATATATCGAGAAATGAGTACTGGTTCTGGCGAAGCCAGTGTTGGTACCACTCTTGCATATTCGAAGAATGTCGAAGTATAACTGCGATAATCTACTCCCACCATTCGATGGTTTAAGAACTTATTGGCCATTTGATCTTTTTCATATTCGGGACAGAATTTTATTTCTACAAGATTCTTAAATTCTTCCCAATTCATAGCATACGCCATCATCCTTCCTTTTGCTTGTAACACCGTGTTCCACCATTCTAGCGCTCCTTCCTTAAAAAGGTTCGACGCATACATGACCTGATCATCCTGGGCACATTTAATTATTGTAATTACGGCCTCGGTTTTTTCTAACCAACGTAGTGCTGCAGTTGCTCCTTCATTGCCTGCAAACTCAGATGGTTTACAAGCAAGAAATTCTTTGTAAGTGCAACCAGGAGTTGCAGCTTTCATTTTTTAAGGAGCGGAGCCTACCGTTGATTATTATTGTGATTAGTATGATTACCGCCTCCATTTACGCTATTACTGAAGTTATCTTCAGAAATACGTTTGCTAGGAATGATGTGTTGAGGGTCGACTGGATTTTTAACAGCAACAACTATTGCTGGAATAGCATTGGCTATCCCTTGAGCAACAATATTTTCTATATCTTGCCTAGTCATATATTGATCATCCGGATGTTGTTGAGATTGATTAACCTCATTAACTGGTTCGTTATTAGCGTTTGCCATCTGTTAATTAATTTATATAAATTATTAGTATTGAATAACAATTATACACAAAACAATCATACAACAAATATAGTCAAAACTATCGATTTCTCGATTCCATTTTTATATACTATATTATGCGTCAGTACAAACTATTTATCTTACTAAGTTTTATTTTATAGTTATTTTACAAACTACATTCTACTTATTTATTTTACAATCACAGTTTCACATTCTTACACCACATTATCCCTCATTAGCTGTTATTTCAGTAACGGCGTTCCCTCTCATCATACTTCCAGGAGATCTGTTCTCCTACTTCCCTGATCCTATTTCCTGCATCCACTAACTCCTCGCCAAAGTGGCGGAGTTCAGCTAGATTCTCATTGCTCATGGGTGGATTTGGTATTGGTTCAGGGTCAAACTGAGGTAGAAAGGAATAAGGACTGTTGAGAAGGTTTTGAAACTGCCAATCATTCGTCCACCACTCGTCCATTCCTAGAGGTTGGGTATGGATTATAGGTTCTGGGATTGCTGGTTCCAAGTTTATTGGAAGTTGATTTTCAATGGGATGAGTAAAAACATTTTTATTGACCGGCTTGATAGTATCACAGCTTGCCAATATAAAATCTAACTCTTCCTGTAATGTCATTTCCTGGTTTTGCTTAGAGTTCTCTCCAATTTCTATCTGGGTTTGTTTGGAACCTCCCCCAATCTCCATTTCTATTTGCTTAGAATATTCTTCAAATTGTATTCCCATTTGCTTAGATTCTTCCCCGACTTCAATCCCCTGCCCTTTGTCTAATGGATTTTCTATTTTGGGAAGTCTCTTGGCTGGCTTTTTCCTACGTACACGTCTTCCCCATACATATCTCTTTCTTTTCTGAGGTTTTGGCTTTTTCGGAGGTGAAGCATTGAATTCAATAGGTTCTTCTATATCTGGTATATACCTATTGAAATCTCTGGAAACCTCTATTTTTACTGGATAGAGATTTAAATTTTGAAGGGCTTCAGACAAGTCACTCATGCTGTTTAGCACATATACAAAATACAAAAATTACTAATTTAAAATTTTATAACAAAATTTCATAAATAACATTTAAATATTATTGCATACCGGGTAACTACAAAACAACTGAAATTAAAACACACTAGGTTTTACTGTAAACTTATATATTTACTGGATAAAGTTTCTGGACTGTAGGTGATAAGGGTGCTAAAACTTGAGTCAAAATATTTAAAGATTTGCATTTACTGCTACAGTGGCTAGCATATAAAGATCTGTCCACTTTTCATCTAATTTGTCTTCCCAAGGTGTTTTACTGGTTAATTCCTGGGTTTCCTGTTTAACTTTCTTTTCTCGGGATTTCTTTATTTTCTCCTGACTTTTCCTAATAATCAAACTTCTTTTATTAGGAGAAAGTGGCTCCTCATAGTGTGCCTTTCGAACAAATATTCCTTCATCAGGAATTTCAGAGAAATTTGAGGATTTTGGTTGGGATGAACTTCCTTTCTCGTTTGATGACCTATCTAATTTAAGATAGATATTTGAAAGCTTTTGCTTACCCATACTGTACACAAATATTCAAATAGTAAAACACATAATCACAAATTGGCAATCAGTAAAATTAAGTATTTTCTAAATACTTAATTGGCTTAAATCAGTGGCTCTGATACCACCTTTTTCTGTCACGGCCCCCGACCCAGTTTGACCCGTTTCAGGAGCCGCGGGACAGAAAATCCCGTGGTATTTATTTAACAGCGGAAGTTTCTTCAGGATCTTTTTAAAACTGCAATTTCCCAATTATTTTATTTCACAATTCGGGAAAAACCCCGGTAATTTACAATCATATGATTTCACGGAGAAATCTTTATTTTACAAAACATGTTTCTTTATTTTATATTGAGCCACTTCCTTAAGCTTGTAGTGCTTCTCGGCACTTTTACTTGATCACAACAGATCACCTGAAACATGTTTGAAAAAGGTTTTGTCAGCGGGAAATACTGGTGAATCATTCTTTTTATGAAAAATACTCATTTGTTATAATTTACAGTATTAAGAGCGATTACAATGTTTCAGATATCAACCAACTACCCTCGGTATTTGTCACTCGACTCGTTTCTGTGACTATGGTCATATCACCCATTGGCTAACTCATTGTCCAATGGTGAAGATTATCAAGTAATGTATACAAAACCCCACATACCGGCTGTAATATGGAGATTACAAAGACTTAATCCCTGTAATTATAACTTTTGAAAACAAACACGATTTTGAAAGTAATTTGGTAAAAAGAGAATGACTCACATTGCAGATTTAATTTGAGCAGAGCCTAGCCTACTGATTAGCCTTTTAACCTAAATTTAATAACATGCACACAACTCGGTTAGTAACTTAATACAACATTTACGATAACTCACGAGATTAAACCCTCACATCGAATGACAAAGTGCGATACTTAAACATCCATCGAATTAACGTCGAATGACAAAGCATAAACCCTAATGTGGGCAGCACTTAAACATCCATTGGATAGTTTAATCGATCGGACATTGAATCGTAGCAGCGATCGAGTTATTACCCTGTTTTGTGGCAGCACTTCGTGAATCGTGTGTGTGTTTTGGACTGTTTATGCTATATCTCAGTGTATGAAACGTATTTTTACGTCGTTCAAGTGCCAAAATTCGATTGCCAACCCCCTCTATTTATACACAAAATTTGACCCCCCTCGCGTGACGCGAGGGCTACCCCTCTGGGCGTCACGTGGCGCGAGGGGTCTCTATTTACCATAGGGTAGCTACGTGTATTTGTAGGCTTGCTGAGTCGACGGATTCTTAAATTCAATTTTGACAGCATTTTAATTGGATAATCGTAACTAAGGTTTACCCCCCCTGAGTTTTAGGGGCCCTGATCCTGATTCTGATTATTCTGAAAATTTTAGGGTTTGTGCAGAATCACTTGGGTGTCTTAATTAGGGTTTCCTATTGGACAAATTAACTTAATAAATATGACTTTTGATAAGAGTTGTTACACTTAACTAATACATGCGAATTGATGAATCATTCATGCGATTTTATCACTTAATGACTTAGTGTACCTGATTAACTGATAAATGCGATTTTATTAAGGTTTTTGACTGATACCATTCGATTTTGTAGAAATAGATTCTGATGATGACTTTGAAGGCCCAATATCAGCACTGATAAAAGTTAACAAAAATAGGAAAAGAAGGACAGTTGTAGAAAGTTCTGAAGAGGATGACTTTGTTAAGCCACTCCCAAAAAAGAAAAAAAATGAGAGGAAATCAAAGATACAGAAATAAAAACATTCAAAAAAGGTAGAACCACATAAAACAGAACATAGGGAATTCTTCAAATACAGCAACGAAGCAATACTGCTGAGATGCCAACCTAACTCATATATGGATACTGTGAGAAAATTTTCAAAAAAACAGATTGATGAGGTGAGGGATATGGGATTTGGAGCTATTCTAGATATCAATATCAACCATATTTCGACACGATTGGCATATTGGCTAGCCAGAAACTTTGACGAGAAGTTCGATACGCTAAACGTAGGAAAACACCAAATAAAAATAACATCGGACACAGTTTACGAGGTATTTGGAATACCAAAGGGGCCAAAGCAGGTTGAAATAATAGTCGATAAGAGAAAAGTTAAAAAGCAGGAAAAAATTGAAAAGAGTAAAGAACCAGGAAATGCTGTCAGGGATACATTCATCAGCCAGTGGGGGGAAAACAGGAGAATTACCCATGGCTTAATTGCAGATACAATGGAAAATCAAAGAGATGGGGGGGAGCCTGTTTAAATTAAATTTTCTGGTATACTGGATGATGTTCTTTGCTGAAATTACAAAGGCAACAACTGCAAATGATAGATGTTTGCTTGGTGTAGAGACTGTTGAGGAAATACAGAATCTAGATTGGTGCACATATCTACTTGAAACTTTGCGTCGTACACGAGCGGGCTGGAAAAACTATAAAATACAGTTCGTGGGACCTGTTGCCTTTCTTACGGTATGCATTAGTACATTTCATAACATATTTAAAAAAACTAGTTTGTTTTGTCAAATAATTAAATGATCTTGCGATTTATACATCTTCTATACACGCATGAGTACAACAAGAAGCTTAAACTGTTTGAGAAAGTCGTGGAAATACCAATTATTCGTTATATAACATCTTCGGAGATTGATAAAGTCGAAGAGCATATTTCAGATAACGGACCTGTTTGGGCATCAAGTGAGAGTGAAGAAGAATAAGAAAATGAAGAAGAAGAGGAGCGTTCAACGGAGGAGTATACACTACGACCGCCGGTTGACACAACAATAAGCTACAAAAGAATGACTGCATGTGCAGTACAAAACGTAGAAACCGTGGAAGAGCCAAACGATAATGAGAACATTGATGATTTCATGGATTTCAGTTTTGAGATCCATGAAATGTCTCAGTTGAACCTTCAAATGGGAGTTGGAACACAGACACAGAAAATGATGGATTATTGCAGCACTCCTGTTCAACTTTCGCCATCGGCAATCTATGACACAGCCCATGAACGAGATCGAGAGGCTTCAAAAACCAACAAAAAGGTAAGCGCAAAAAAATATTAATTTCACTTAATCCATTATATTTAACTTCTGGATAATATTACAGAATCTGTTGAAAAAAATGAAAGTGAATGTCAAAAAATACCTTAAAATGGTTCAAGATGTTCAAGGGATGAACAACTTAGTTTCAGAAGCAAAAACTAAGTGTTTTTGGGATCCGGAGATTATGGAGGCCTGTAAGCAGTGGGATGAGACGCTTCGGAATAATCCCATTTGTGTGCCGCCTGATTCGGTTCAAGAGCATGAAACTTCACCATCTCATGTTCATCAAGAGCCTGAAGATCCAGCTTCTGAAGTTCATCATGAAGATACTACAAACGAAGAAGGTAGACAGGATGAAGAAGCTCAAAAAGTAATATCCAATGTTTTGGTGCAAATGACATCAGAAGGTAAAAACATGCTAATTCAAAATTAACACATGCGAAATTATGTAAAAAATCAATTCACTATTTTTATGCACATGCGAAACCTAAAAAACACATGCGATTTCTGCCAAAACACTTCTAATTTGATTTCGCATGCAATGTCATGTATAGCATGCGATTTTGATTCTGATGTATTAAAATTCAATAATTTGTATACATAGGGGTACTGCAGCCAGATGAGGAAGGACTGACAGGTAAAGATGATGGAGGAGTGACAGACACCCTTATTGCAAACATTCAAACTGTTGAAACGGGTGTATATGCTTACAAACCACCTACCAAAGGTAAAATAAACTTTGCCTCTATAAAAAAATAAAAAGCACAAATTATTATCTTTCTTAACTTACTCTGGCTTGCAAAAAGTGGTGAAAACGAAAGTGTTATCGAAGAAACTGTGAACTTGGCAGAATCTACACAAAAAATTCAACAAAAAGTTCAAGAAAAAGTGTCAGAAGTGGAAGCAGTTTCCTTAGAAGAAACTACACAAAAAGACCCTCAACAAGCCGATTCGGGAATCGAAGTTGAGAAGGAACAGGAAGTTGAATGCCCTCAGGTGACGGCTGAGGAATTGCAGTCTGTTGAGTTGCTTTTGAGCCTGGGACCCAGCCTGGAAGAAAATAAAGAAAAAAAACCAACTAGGGGGAGAAAAAACTCAAAGCCAAAGCAAGTTCCACAACAAGTTCTACCAAAAGGCTTAAATGAACTGCTTTATAAGACAATAGAAGCAGCCAAAATTCGAGCTGAGAGAAGATGTGCAGAGCTTGGAGACAAATTTTGTTCCCCTTACTGCAACAGAGTGGTAAACATGCATGAAACACTCTTGACTCAAGAATTGAGTGTGATCAGATATACATTTGCAACATTTGCAGGCATAGAGTAAGTAAAATAGTTATATCAACTAACAAACATCTAAAATATATACACACAACAATATTAATTATTTATTTTTTTGCCTGGCAGAGATGAATTTTACCGATCAAAAACTGAGGTTGCCACATTCAAAGCTATATTTGAAAGCTTCTACAGGGGTCAATACGTAGCATCGAATGGAATAGATGCATTTGTGGATGTTCTAAACCTTGAAGAGAAGAAGAGGGATAGAAAATCATCACCAAACAGACTCTTCTTGTTTAGCACAATGATGGTATGTTTTCATAAACATTTTGGCATTTGAAATTATAACAGTAAATGCATATTCAATGATTTCGCATGCTATTTATAGCTAAATCGCATGTAGTATAGAATAAAGTTTTCCTGTGAAAACAAAACAACATTTCTCATACTGTTGTAATTTCGCATGTGGTATACATTCTATTCGCATGTGAAAAAATCCATTATTTGCATAACTTTTAATAAAATACTTAACTTTGATTATAATTACAAAACATACAGCCGGATATCTTTTACGACGAGAAGAAATACACAGACAACCAACGACTGAACATATTTGCCTCCAATTTTGAAGACATATTACTGAGATATGAAGTAAAAAAACTTGATTCGGTTGACCTGGTGTTTATTCCGGTACCTCAAGGTGAACACTTCTATGTCTTGTGCTTCCACTTGAAAACCGGCAAAATTGAGCTGATTGACAATGCAGCAGCTAAACAAGAGTTTAACGAAAGATACAAGGGGCTTCCAGACACACAGGTAATACAAAAACTTTTTCATATAAATGTTATGTATTATGTAAAAGCTACTAACACAAATGTTGCTATGTTACAGAGAAGGGTATTGGTTTTATACCTACAAAAGGCTTTAAAACCAACACCGGCTATAGAAGAACTTGCAACCTCGGTTATAGAAAGAAAAGAGATGGATTGGAGGACGAAGAATAACGGTGTAGACTGTGGAGTGTTTACGATGCATCACATGGAAACATACAAAGGAGACACAATACCATGGGTGACTGGATTTGTGAAAGAAGATGAAGTAAACAACAGACAGAAATCACAACTTCATCTCCTAAGGCACATATATCTTAGTAAAATCATTCTATCCGAACACAATATCCATCGTCAACACATAATTAAAAGGGCAAATGCTTTCGATAAAAGGCCAGACAAAGAAAGGTATATGAAAGATTTGGATACTATAATCCCAGAAAGGATGAGTAAATATTTTGGAAAGCCAAAGTAAACTTGTTTAATGTTGAATTTATGTTAAATATTTAAACTTGTTAGTGTTTTTAATTTCGCATATATTAGTGTTTTTAATTTCGCATTAGTGTTTTTAATTTCGCATATGTTATGTTTAAAATCGCAAGTTTGACAATGAATTATTAAAATTTGCAATAAATAGGTGAATATAAACATGCGAAATATAAAATCCATTCCATAACAAATTATGCGAATTTATTGAAAAATGCAAAACTTGGGTATTTTATTGAAACAAAGAACTGAAATAAAACAAAAGTTCATTCAAAAGATGAAAGAAACTCCATTTTCATCTTCATCGAGCATCTTAAGACGGTTATTGCATCGACCAACTCTTTCAACTGTTTCTCATCCCTCTCACCCAAATCCACCATAAACATAACATCAATTTCTTTAAGACTACTCACTTGCATCTGAGATAGCAAATTCAGAATTTCTTGTCTTCTCTTCATATTTTCTGTTACACGAGAAATGTTGGCCTCCAACATCTCTTAACATGATCGATCCTCTTGAATTTGTTGCTGAATCCTTTTCATCAAAGCCTGCTTGATACTTGGTTCAGAAGATGAGGATGTTGGTAGATCTGCCATTTTTAATAGGATGTTTGAAATAGTAATAAAAATATAAAATATATAATAAAAGAAAATTTATTGATATGCATTATTGAACTGAATTATTTGATTTCAATCAATGAACTGCAATAGTGAAACACACTGTGCGAAAATAAAAATAATTATTATTAAAGTGCGCGAAATAAATAGCTATATTTGATTGTGTGCGAAATCTAAAACTTAAACATGCGAAATTAAATATTAAAATTCATTGTGTGCGAAATGTCTAACTTAAACATGCGAAATTATACAAATGATTCATTCATAGCTACATGGACTATGTTAAAACACCACATGCGATATATCAAACAACACATGCGATATGGTAAACACAACATATAAAACCAGAAACAACTTATCTTCAACCCTCATTACAATCTAATTGTCACACCTCCAAAATCCACATTGCGGAGTATCACCGCTTGGAGGCGTGACATGACCAGGATCAAGCCACCAATCATATTGAACCATGTATTTAAGATAGATAAAATCCAACCACACAATATAATTGGTGATCAAAAGCTAGTTAACCAAGTTCAACTTAAACAGCGGAAGCATTAAAGGTAAAACCCAAAACATAAGTTCCATAGTTCATAAGTTCAAAGTCCAAAACGTAGGTTTAATAAGTTCATAAGGATTAAATGTTTAGCACGGGACATAACAATCCATATTCCACAACGACTTCCTCCTCGTGCAAGCTCCATAAGCATCTAACGACTTGTAAGGCATGTAACAACGAGTCAACAACAATGTTTAGTGAGTTCACGGTTGGTTGCTTAGCTTTAAGTTATTTCCGAAAACTTGGTTTGTCTTTCGTTGGCTTAATTGCCGTGGGGGTTACCCCATAGTTGAAAGTATGATTAACCAGTTCCTTCTTTATTACCTAAACCATATCCATAATCAGTGGGGGCTTCCCCATGTGAACCACTAGACCGTACCATATCGACTACTAACGAAAATCAGTTGTGCCCTACGTCAGTGTCTATCATCACTGACAGTTTGCCATAGTCCATTAGTACATGCCCGTCCGACTGGCACGGTGTGAGGTTTGTTAAACCTAATAGCGCTATTAACAAATGACCCGCTCGCCATTGGCCTCGGCGATTAAGTCGATATAAAATGAGGGACTTAATGATAGAGTTTTGTCTAGTAAGTTTTAAGGTTGTTGTCCTACCCAAGGAGGACGAACGTACGTATTCTACCCAAGGAGAATACGCAGGATTAATATTGGCATCCTACCCATGGAGGATGGCGGTACATATCCTACCCAAGGAGGGTATGTAGGTTCCGTTTTAATTCTCTAACCCATTCCCAACCACCGGGAATCCCATGCCTTAGAAAGTGTGTGAACTCACCTCGGTTTGTTCGGTTAGATTAATTACTCAAATAATCAGGAAATCAAGCATGTCCTAATAAGGTACAGATAACAATCAGTTTCTCATGCATAACACGTATCCTACGTACGGTTTATCTACTCATTACTTCTATCACATACCACACAATTCAAATGTCAAGTTATATCGTTAAGTTACATTATTTTACCCTAAAGTAATATTACTATCTCACAAAATAAACAAGTATCCACACAAGTGTTCTAGTATAAGATATATATTCTAAATATATATTTACCCATTTTTATTTACAAAAGCCAACCTCCGACACTTTGTATTTTGTTACAAAAATCATGGCGAAGTTTATATTCGAAACACAAGTTATAAAATATACTTGTAACGCTTGTTTAGAAAAATATTTTCTAAGTGTTGGAATTTTTAGAAAATTTCGCCAGAGTTTCCTTTGTAAATGGAGGTGTCCATGCTATTAAGCATATCATTTTCTTTTCCAAAAATTATTCAACAATCATCAATCATTCACTAAACAATATTACATTCACCAAGTGTAAAAACAATGCACTCTACGTAGTAACATGAACTTGAGTTTTCGTAAAAACACGTAGTAACTTGGTAAGGTGTTTAGTGGTCCTAATTACCTTCCAAAGTGCATTCGTTTCTTTAAAAATCGTTTTCTTAAAAGAATTAAGTGTTTACAACTTGTAAACCATTTTTACAAAAATTAATCTTTTGAACTCTTCTTGTAAATAAAATGTTCCTACACTTATTTCATTTCCAAAAATGGTGTAAGTGTATGTACAAGTCATGATTTTTCCAAAAGTCGATTCTTGAACTTTGTTTATTTAGAAAAGTCTTTTGTAGAACCCGGATCTACATGATCACCAACTTATTTTGTTTACTTCTATTTCAAGAAAAATTATTTTCATCAAGTTCATATTTAACTAGAAGATGATTATTTCTCATATTAGTAATCACCTTCCTAGTCTTGTTAAATCATGTTTCTAAACATCATTTAACAAGCTCCATATGGTGATTAACATCACATAACCAAGAATCAACATGCAATTGCCAACATATTCATTACAATATCATATTAACAACATTTCATCTTTATGTAAACTCTATGTAAAGCTTTATGTTTAAATCTTTTTAGTTCATGTTCTTAGTGTTCTTGATATTCACCATACTTCAACTTTTAACTACACAAAATAGAAGTAAACTAAGGTAGATCAAATACTTACAACTAGCTCAAAGGCTAGGGAAGAATCTCTAGTGAAAAGATGGAGAAAATGATGGTGAAAAGCAAGAAATGAAGCTCCTTGATGATCTACAAGTTGCAAGCTTCCTTGAATCACCTTCTAGTCTTGTATGAAGCTCAAGAATGGATGAAGATGGTGGTGAAATGGTGAAGGTGGTGGCGGTTGTAGTGTGGCCGAGAGGGAGAGAGAAGAGAGTGAGTGAGAGAGTGTAATCTTTGTGAAAGATGTGGAATGATATGAAGGTATGGTCTTGCCATACTTATAATCCTTTCTAATATCTTGTTCAACATAACAAGCAAACAATCCAAATAAAATATATGATAAATCTTTGAAGGCATGGTGGGGATTTTTGTGCGTCCACTTAGGACCGAAATCGGTTATGGGGAGGGGGGGGGGTTGGGTGTAAATTTTGTGATGAGTAGGTAAATGTTAGTCACATTCCAAGTATTTAGTTACATATATTAGCTAGTGGGTATTTTAGTGGGTGTTATGGTAAACGGGAATCATGACTAGCCAAAAATAATACAACAATGTATTTGACAAAAAAATTGGTGTCCCGGGTAATGTCCGGTTGTTCGGTTAGATACCGGTTCGTTAAAGTGCTAAGTTGTTCCGTTTAGTGTCTTTTATGTATCTTTTTGTAACACTTTTAATTCCCAACATTTTGGAAAGCATACATGACTATTTAGTCAATTTTCTGCACAAGACTAGTATGTTAACAAGCACATGTTAGTATGACGCAGTAATCAGAAAGCAGTTAAGTAATTCAACACAGTCATCAAGCACTTTAATTAACATTAATAAATCGTACGGATACATGTAATTATGAGGGTTGTCACATTCTCCCCCCGTTAAGAAAATTTCGTCCCGAAATTTAGCACGTGGTTACTGAGGAAGCTAGTTAAGTTGCGTGGTTTCCTGGTTTTCCTGGGGTGTCACATCATCCCCCCGTTGGTTTGGAATTTTGTCCCGAAATTCTGCAGTAGCTTCAGCCTCAGTAGTGGTTGCACTTTTCTTAAACAACTGGGGATACTTGAGTTTCATTTGGTCTTCTCGTTCCCAGGTATATTCTGGGCCATGACGGGAGTTCCAACGAACTCGAACAAGAGGTATTCTGGTACGCTTGAGAATCTTAACATCTCGATCAGTAATCTCTACGGGTTCCTCGATGAATCGCACTTGATCGTCGATAGTGAGCTACTTAAGAGGAACTATGAGGGTCTCATCTGACAGATACTTCTTCAGATTCAACACATGGAACACATTGTGGACTCCGCTGAGTTCGGCCGGTAGATTCAACTTGTAGGCGACTTTGCCAATTTTCTCAATGATTTCGAAGGGTCCAACATATCGCGGATTGAGTTTGCCTCGTTTGCCAAAACGAACTACACCTTTCCAAGGTGAGACTTTAAGTAGCACTCGATCCCCAACCTGGAACTCGAGTGGTTTCCTGCGCTTATCAGCGTAGCTTTTCTGACGGTCACGAGCTGCCGCCATTCGCTGTCGTAGTGTCTACCACAAGTTCTGGGCCTGTGATTTGGCTGTCACCAACTTCTGCCCAACAAAGAGGTGATCGGCATTTACGTCCGTACAATGCCTCAAACAGAGCGGCCTGGATACTGGTGTGGTAACTGTTGTTGTACGAAAACTCCACTAACGGGAGGTGTTTTTCCCAGCCATTACCAAAGTCGATTACACATGCCCTAAGCATGTCTTCAAGGGTTTAGATGGTGCATTCAGATTGCCCATCCGTCTATGGATGATACGCCGTGCTCATGTCTAATCGAGAACCAAAGGACTTATGCATAGCTTGCCACAACTCAGATGTAAAGCGTGAGTCACGATCAGAAATGATGGAGGTTGGCACTCCGTGCCTCGATACTACTTCCTTTAGGTAGATGTCTTCTAGAGTAGAAAACTTATCTGTTTCCTTGATAGCCAGAAAGTGTGCAGACTTGGTCAGTCGATCCACGATCACCCAAATGGTATCATTTCCGCGTTGGGATCTAGGCAGACCAGTAACGAAATCCATGGAAATCTGCTCCCATTTCCATTTCGGGATCTCTGGTTGTTGAAGTAGGCCTGAGGGTTTCTGATATTCGGTCTTGACTCTCGCACAAGTCAAACATTTGCTAACGTAGGTTGCTGTGTGGGCTTTCATGCTAGGCCACCAGTATGTAGTCTTGAGATCATGGTACATCTTATCCGAACCAGGATGTACTGAATAACGAGACTTGAATGCTTCATCCATCACAAGTTCGCGTAAGTTCCCGTAAAGTGGGACCCAGATGCGCTCTGTTACGTAGTAAGCGTCGTCTTCCTTTTGTTCTAGCCGCTGCCTCGATCCTCGTAAGGACTCAGCCCTGATGTTCTTTGCTTTCAATGCTTCGACTTGAGAATCACGAATTTGAGCGGGAAGGCTAGAGTGAATGGTAAGCTGTAACGCACGTACACGCTTAGGTATAGTATCCTTTCAACTGAGGGCGTCGGCCACAACATTGGCTTTGCCCGGATGGTATTTGATAGTGCATTCATAATCATTCAAGAGCTCGACCCATCGGCGTTGTCGCATGTTTAACTCCTTTTGCTTGAAGATATGCTCGAGACTCCTGTGATCGGTGTAAATGGTGCACTTGGTACCGTACAGGTAATGTCTCCATATCTTAAGTGCGAAAACAACTGCTCCCAATTCCAAGTCGTGCGTAGTGTAGTTCCTTTCGTGAACTTTAAGTTGGCGTGATGCGTAGGCAATGACCTTGTCACGTTGCATCAACAAGCAACCAAGTCCTTAGATGGAAGCGTCGCAATAAACCACAAAATCATCTGTGCCTTCAGGTAACGAAAGAATAGGCGCGCTACAAAGTCTATCTTTTAAGTGCTGAAAATCAGATTCCTGTGCATCACCCCAACGATAGGTGACACCCTTCTGAGTCAGTGAAGTGAGAGGTTGCGCAATCTTTGAGAAGTCCTTGATAAACCTTCTGTAATATCCTGCCAAACCCAAGAATTGGCGGATTTCTGTTGGTGCACGGGGTGCAGGCCAGTTCTTGATCGAGTCTACCTTGGATGGATCAACATGAATCCCAACCTGGTTTACCACGTGGCCTAGAAAGTGGACTTCGCGAAGCCAGAAGTCACATTTCGAAAATTTGGCATACAATTGCTCTGCTCGAAGGAGTTCCAGCATAAGTCATAGATGCTGCTCGTTGATCGATGTCGTAAGGTCGGTCAAAAAAATGAAATTAAAAGTGTCCTATTCACCTTTTACTAGTAAAGGGCAAGTAGGGTGTCGAATCCACGGGGAATCAATGGAAAGTATGAAAGTTCGCTGCTTTAACTATTATCTATTTCTAAACTAATTGCTTTTTGCAGATTGTGAGAGTAATTATGAAATCAATTGTAAAATTGTATTTGTAAACAATAATGAGAGAAAGGACCAATCTCCGGGTTTTCAGGTTATGCAGAAAATCAAGTTACTTAGTTACGACCAATTGGAAATCACATAGACATGATTTGTAAAACTTGTTTTGATAAATAGTTAACGGACAATATATTTGATTGCAATGATCCACGATCGAAACCGAAAGATTGATGCAAATGAATTGTAATCCAATTAATTACCAATTTCAGATTTCATAAACATATCAAGTTCAATGATTAAAGGTTTAAAACAATGACATCCTAGAATTTAATCCCGGTTGTTGATGAACAAACCAAATAATTGATGAACTCAAATGATTACGATAATCAAATACTGTTTAATCAAAACAAAAACAATAGGAACGACTAACCGAATTTTATTCGAATCCTAATCCAAAAAGTTGTAACAATAAGCAAACCTAAAGTTTCACGCATAAACCCTATTCTCGGAGACGGTCACGGGACGACTAGCCACTCATGACGTGTGAACAACCTTCTTGAAAGAGAGTTGAGATCATAATGATGATGATGATTATCCTCAGACGATTAGAGAGCTTCCCCAAGTTAATGTGCGGCTGCCTCCTCCCAAGATCGATGATAATGGGCTGCCAAACTAGTCGATGGTATTGGAAGCCCAAAAATAATGTGAATGGCCCTCACAATTCGATGATTAAGATGTAGTCCTCATTTAAGAGTTGAAAATCATAATATATGGCTGCCAAAAATCAATCCCACAAAAGTCCTTCGTTGCCCCACTTTGTGATGATGATGTCTTTTATTTGGGTTTAAGAGCCCAAAAGTCAATCCATGTTCCTGCCACTAATTCGATTCTAATGTGAAGCCCACCAATTAAGTTTTTAATATCCTTAATTCCACCCTAATATGTTGGCCCAATAAGTGATGTTGAATGAGTAGTTTGAAGCTCCCAAAATAAGTAGAAGTTGCTGCTCAATTGTGATGATGTCAAGATGATTGTAGACTGAAAAATAATAATAATATATGGCTGCTAATTATCGATATGTTGCTGCCCAATTAATCCATCCCACAAACACACACACGTGCTGCATGTCCTTGATCCGTAAGCCCAGGTTCCCATGCGTAAGCCCCATATCCGTGCTGTTGTTTCTTTTGTGACATTTCGCCCAAACTGTAAATCACGGTTGTGATTCCATAAACCTCATGTTAAGATTGCTGTTACTTTTTATGTGAGCATCATGCAAACCGTCAGTCACAGTTGTGCATCCGTAAGACCATCGTGATTTAACAAACCAAACTATATCTCACATGCAACTTTCATAATGTCAATTTAGCCCCTCGACTTCAATATTTCGTAATTCTTGCATATCCGAGCTATTGTTCGACCCGAAATGTTCTCAAATGCCTCCGTTGGCTGCCTTTTCCAATCTCAAGTGTTCCACTTTCTCTTTACACATCATAACTTCATCACATTCGCACATTTACCTGCAAACATACAAGCACTCGCAATAAACTAATTCTAAAGATATAATCATATAAAACCGCACAAAACATGTAAGATAAGCACTTAAACATCTGTGTTTCACACTCTCCATCACTCGTGTTCCTCCCGACTCTTAGAATAGATCAGGATGTCGTCGATGAAAACAATAACGAACTTATCCAGGTAAGGTTTGCATACTCGGTTCATGAGATCCATGAAGACCGCTGGTGCGTTCGTCAATCCGAAAGGCATAACCAGAAACTCGTTATGCCCATAACGAGTTCTAAATGCTGTTTTGGAGTCGTCCTCATTTCGGACTCTCAGTTGATGGTAACCTGACCTCAGGTCAATCTTGGAGTAGAAACTCGACCCTTGCAACTGGTCGAATAAGTCATCAATGCGTGGAAGGGGATAACGATTCTTCACGGTCACCTTGTTAAGTTCGCGATAGTCAATACACATTCTGAAAGTACCGTCTTTCTTCTTCACAAACAAGATTGGGGCTCCCCAGGGTGAAGAGCTAGGACGTATGAAACCCTTTTCCAAGAGTTCTTGTAATTGCGTGGACAGTTCTTCAAGTTCTGACGGAGCTAGTCGATAAGGTGCACGAGCTATTGGTGCTGCTCCAGGAGCTAGCTCGATTTGAAACTCGACTTGTCGATGAGGCGGAAGACCAGGTAATTCCTCAGGAAAATCACGCACAATAGGAATATCTTCAATTCTCTTCTCTTCCATTGACGTGTCAGTAACGAGTGCTAGAATGGCAGTGTGGCCCTTTCGCAAACACTTCTGGGCCTTAAGGAAAGAGATAATGCCTATGATAACACCACTCTTGTCGCCATGAATCACGAGGGGTTCTTCACCAGAACGAGGGATGCGGATAATCTTCTCGTTGCAAAGAAATTCCGCTTGCTGATGAGATAACCAATCCATCCCAATAACAACGTCGAAACTACCCAGAATGATAGGAATAAGATCGATAGAGAAGGTCTGACCAGCTAAGACGAGGTTACAACCCTTAACTATGTGCGTGGCCTCGAGACTTTTACCGTTTGCTAGCTCTACCGTGTGTTTGGTGGTCAAAAGTGTTGGGGTGCGCTTAAGCATTTGACTAACTTTTAAGGACACATAACTAGTATCGGCACCCGAATCGAATAAAAAAGTAACAAAGAAGTCATCCAGAAGAAACTTACCCATCACCACGTTGGGATCGTTCCTTGCATCACCCTGACCTAGCACGAAAACACGTCCTCGGGCGCCATTGCCATTATTGTTACCCCCGTTGTTACCTCCATTGTTGTTCCCGTTTCCTTGGTTGTTGTTGTTCTGATTCTGGTTCAGCTGAGGACAGTTCCTCTTAAAGTGGCCTTCAGCGCCACACTGAAAGCATCCTTTATTGCCCTGCTATTGCTGCTGCTGGTGGTTCTGTGGGGCTTGTTGTTGTTGTTGGCGATTCTGATTTGCTGGTCGTGCGCCCCTGCAATCCTTTGCTTCATGACCAAACTTGTTACATCTCAGACAACGACCCTTGTGGCACTGCCCGCTATGATACTTGTTGCACCGGTTGCACTTGGGGTGGTTCCCTCGGTATCCACCCTGTCCTTGACTACCAGAAGATTGCTGACCAGGACTCTGGTAGTCATCAGTCTTTCGCTGCTGGGACTGGGACTGAACGGAAGTAGAACCCTTGCCCGAATTTCCATCCCACTTGCGCTTGTTATCACTGGGAGCATCAGTAGTAGTAGCGCTAATACGCTTGGGCAACTTGTTTTGCTCCACCGCCTGGTCAGTGAGACGATGAGCTAGTCGTATAACTTGCTGAATGGTACCCAGATTAGCTGAAGTCACGTGACTCTGAATCTCTGGTACAAGACCCTTGAGGTACAACTCAATACGTTTGATAGGAGGATCCACCATAGTGGGACACAAGATAGCTAATTTGTTCGATCTCTTTGTGTATGCCTCTATTTCAGACCCCGTCATCTTCAAATTGAAAAATTCCACCTCTAGCTTGTGGATGTCGTCACGACTACAATACTCTTCTTTGATCAATTCCTTGAAGTCGTTCCATGGGGTGGCATTAGCAACCGCCAACCCTAGCAGCTGAACCTATGCTTTCCACCAGGTTAGTGCAGCACCTTCGAGTGTCCCAGTAGCAAACTTCACCCTACGAGCCTCAGGGCATTCACACATTTCAAAAACAGACTCGAGCTTCTCGAACCAGTGAAGAAGACATACAGCTCCTTCTGTGCCGCTGAAAGTACTAGGTCGGCAATCCATGAACGTTTTGAACGTACATACGGGAGGTTGAGCATGCTGACCTGTCGCGCGAGAATGAAAAGACAAGATTAAACATGAGAGTTGGTTCGCGAGAGTAGGATTTAAACATCCTAGGATAGGTCGAAATAGCAGGTTATACCTCCTGCTGGAGCTGCTGCGAGTGCCTCAGCAACCCGTTCATTGATCAAAGCCGTCAACTGGACTTGAGTTAGGTTGATACCACCACGTCCTCCACGTCCGTTCATGATCTTCACAACGAAGTAACGTAAGTGAGAAAAGTGTCGCGAAAGTGCGTAAGTGTGGGACAACAGAAGAGAGTAAGCACACAAGGTTCAAATAGCAGTTATCACGTTAACTGATGCACTATGTGAACTATCTAACCGACAATGTAAACATAAATCATACCATCTATTGTGTCGTGTCTTGCACGTGGAGCGAAGCGTCGTTGTGGATCGTTGAGCACTGTACAGGTTATAGTCTGGTTTTGTCAAAAAAGCTTTTATCTTTTTAAAACCAAGTTCACTATAACCAATGGCTCTGATACCAATCTGTCACACCCCCAAAATCCACCTTGCGGAGTATCACCGCTTGGAGGCGTGACATGACCAGGATCAAGCCACCAATCATATTGAACCATGTATTTAAGATAGATAAAATCCAACCACACAATATAATTGGTGATCAAAAGCTAGTTAACCAAGTTCAACTTAAACAGTGGAAGCATTAAAGGTAAAACCCAAAACATAAGTTCCATAGTTCATAAGTTCAAAGTCCAAAACGTAGGTTTAATAAGTTCATAAGGATTAAATGTTTAGCACGGGACATAACAATCCATATTCCACAACGACTTCCTCCTCGTGCAAGCTCCATAAGCATCTAACGACCTGTAAGGCATGTAACAACGAGTCAACAACAATGTTGAGTGAGTTCACGGTTGGTTGTTTAGCTTTAAGTTATTTCCGAAAACATGGTTTGTCTTTCGTTGGCTTAATTTCCGTGGGGGTTACCCCATAGTTGAAAGTATGATTAACCAGTTCCTTCTTTATTACCCAAACCATATCCATAATCAGTGGGGGCTTCCCCATGTGAACCACTATACCGTACCATATCGACTACTAACGAAAATCAGTTGTGCCCTACGTCAGTGTCTATCATCACTGACAGTTTGCCATAGTCCATTAGTACACACCCATCCGACTGGCATGGTGTGAGGTTTGTTAAACCTAATAGCGCTATTAACAAATGACCCGCTCGCCATTGGCCTCGGCGATTAAGTCGATATAAAATGAGGGACTTAATGATAGAGTTTTGTCTAGTAAGTTTTAAGGTTGTTGTCCTACCCAAGGAGGACGAACGTACGTATTCTACCCAAGGAGAATACGCAGGATTAATATTGGCATCCTACCCATGGAGGATGGCGGTACATATCCTACCCAAGGAGGGTATGTAGGTTCCGTTTTAATTCTCTAACCCATTCCCAACCACCGGGAATCCCATGCCTTAGAAAGTGTGTGAACTCACCTCGGTTTGCTCGGTTAGATTAATTACTCAAATAATCAGGAAATCAAGCACGTCCTAATAAGGTACAGATAACAATCAGTTTCTCATGCATAACACGTATCCTACGTACGGTTTATCTACTCATTACTTCTATCACATACCACACAATTCAAATGTCAAGTTATATCGTTAAGTTACATTATTTTACCCTAAAGTAATATTACTATCTCACAAAATAAACAAGTATCCACACAAGTGTTCTAGTATAAGATATATATTCTAAATATATATTTGCCCATTTTTATTTACAAAAGCCAACCTCCGACACTTTGTATTTTGTTACAAAAATCATGGCGAAGTTTATATTCGAAACACAAGTTATAAAATATACTTGTAACGCTTGTTTAGAAAAATATTTTCTAAGTGTTGGAATTTTTAGAAAATTTCGCCAGAGTTTCCTTTGTAAATGGAGGTGTCCATGCTATTAAGCATATCATTTTCTTTTCCAAAAATTATTCAACAATCATCAATCATTCACTAAACAATATTACATTCACCAAGTGTAAAAACAATGCACTCTACGTAGTAACATGAACTTGAGTTTTCGTAAAAACACGTAGTAACTTGGTAAGGTGTTTAGTGGTCCTAGTTACCTTCCAAAGTGCATTCGTTTCTTTAAAAATCGTTTTCTTAAAAGAATTAAGTGTTTACAACTTGTAAACCATTTTTACAAAAATTAATCTTTTGAACTCTTCTTGTAAATAAAATGTTCCTACACTTATTTCATTTCCAAAAATGGTGTAAGTGTATGTACAAGTCATGATTTTTCCAAAAGTCGATTCTTGAACTTTGTTTATTTAGAAAAGTCTTTTGTAGAACCCGGATCTACATGATCACCTACTTATTTTGTTTACTTCTATTTCAAGAAAAAATATTTTCATCAAGTTCATATTTAACTAGAAGATGATTATTTCTCATATTAGTAATCACCTTCCTAGTCTTGTTAAATCATGTTTCTAAACATCATTTAACAAGCTCCATATGGTGATTAACATCACATAACCAAGAATCAACATGCAATTGACAATATATTCATTACAATATCATATTAACAACATTTCATCTTTATGTAAACTCTATGTAAAGCTTTATGTTTAAATCTTTTTAGTTCATGTTCTTAGTGTTCTTGATATTCACCATGCTTCAACTTTTAACTACACAAAATAGAAGTAAACTAAGGTAGATCAAAGACTTACAACTAGCTCAAAGGCTAGGGAATAATCTCTAGTGAAAAGATGGAGAAAATAATGGTGAAAAGCAAGAAATGAAGCTCCTTGATGATCTACAAGTTGCAAGCTTCCTTGAATCACCTTCTAGTCTTGTATGAAGCTCAAGAATGGATGAAGATGGCGGTGAAATGGTGAAGGTGGTGGCGGTTGTAGTGTGGCCGAGAGGGAGAGAGAAGAGAGTGAGTGAGAGAGTGTAATCTTTGTGAAAGATGTGGAATGATATGAAGGTATGGTCTTGCCATTCTTATAATCCTTTCTAATATCTTGTTCAACATAACAAGCAAACAATCCAAATAAAATATATGATAAATCTTTGAAGGCATGGTGGGGATTTTTGTGGGTCCACTTGGGACCGAAATCGGTTATGGGGAAGGGGGGGGGGGGGTTGGGTGTAAATTTTGTGATGAGTAGGTAAATGTTAGTCACATTCCAAGTATTTAGTTACATATATTAGCTAGTGGGTATTTTAGTGGGTGTTATGGTAAACGGGAATCATGACTAGCAAAAAATAACACAACAATGTATTTGAAAAAAAATTGGTGTCCCGGGTAATGTCCGGTTGTTCGGTTAGATACCGGTTCGTTAAAGTGCTAAGTTGTTCCGTTTAGTGTCTTTTATGTATCTTTTTGTAACACTTTTAATTCCCAACATTTCGGAAAGCATACAGGACTATTTAGTCAATTTTCTGCACAAGACTAGTATGTTAACAAGCACATGTAAGTATGACGCAGTAATCAGAAAGCAGTTAAGTAATTCAACACAGTCATCAAGCACTTTAATTAACATTAATAAATCGTACGGATACATGTAATTATGAGGGTTGTCACACTAATAAAATGAAAAAAGCTTGAAATCAAATAAAACCCAAAACTCAACCTATTAAACCTATTATGAAAAACCAAAAACCAAACATCCTAAAATGTCGAATCCAGCAATTTCGGAAATCACGAATCTGGGTTCGCTCAGGAATCAATCAAAAACCCTACAAATCGAATTGATACGAACAAAAATTAAATGGACGGTTACGAAACGAACTCCATATCCGCTTCCTAGTTGACGGAATTCCCTGATTAACCCTCAGATGTTCGAATAGAATGTCTGATATACCCTTATTTAATTAAATTGAATCAGGACACGTGTATGGCTGTGGGTAGCGCGTACATAATGTACGATAAGGAGATTTGTACCATACTCTTTACCTATATATATATTTGTGTATTTTATAAAATAGAAAACTCATTTAAAACTTATAACATGTAGGCCTATTATAAACCTAAGTTCTTATACTTAGTTAGGCTCATTGTCAAAACTTATTAGTTGTTAGGCTATTGATTATCCTAATACCCATTTTAATTTCTAAAAAGCAAAAGAAAATTAGCGCTTACAACACACAACAATATCGACGTCGTCTGGACTTTCGACCTTAGCGACCCCAATCCATCGATACCCACATGTGGCCCCACCCCATCGATTGCTATGTTTATTGCTATAATTTTAATATTCTTTTAAAAAAAATAGCGTATATTATTTAATTCGTTAAGGTTTAAGGGGCATATTTCTAAATGTCTGGGTCGGATATGGTACCTAAATCCTCAAGGCAGCCCTGACTATATCACAACAATTAAGATTATATTGTTTAGTGTAATATGTAGGCTAAAATTTAGATCGTTGTCTTTAAAAGTTCTGTTAAACACCCCAGTCGCCCACAAGAAAACTCTTAACTTTTGGGTATTTTAAAATGCTCTTCCTAAATGCATTATAATACAGTATAGATTATTGTTATTATTATTATTGTTTAATGCGTTGTAGTTTCCAAAAGTTACAAAAGAACCATTAAAAAATTCTCTAAACTACTTAATACCAAATAAATATAAGATTATAATATTAAGAGTTTTGATTTTGATAATTTAGAAGTTAACTCCAATTCAAATCTCAAATCACTATTACTATCATTAAGTTGATCACAAATACATTCAACTTTGTTTTAGTTACATAATCTCTATTTTTTATCTCTATACCTAATAAATCAGTAGACACATGACGTAATTCTAGGCATTCTTAATTTTTGTTTTTTCGTCTAAACCATATACCCATTTAACTTACATAAGGATCTTTACTTATTTAAGTTGTGTAATACACAAAATTTTAAGCAAGTACTAATAATATGTATTATATGTTTACTATTTATAGTCCATGAATTTAAATATTTAATATTTAATTAATATTAATATTAATATTAATATTAATAGTATATGTAAATATTAACAATAGTCAATAGTAATAGTAGTGTGTAGCCAATTTTTATGCAATAAAATACACAGCATCTACACTAACACACACTAAGAAATCATTCAAACCGGCCTTGAAACAATGTCACTGATGGCATCGAAACAATGTCACTGTTGGCATCGTCCATATGAAACAATGGGTATTTACTTAAACTTCCTACCAAACCATTCAAACCAGCCTTGAAACAATGGCATCGTCTACTTCACCATCTTTCAGTAAATACCCACGTCCGCTTTATATCTATCATGATCTTCACACCATCCCCAAGCTCACTCCCGACACACTAAACTATTGGAAAATAACTATGCGCAACTATATCGAGGGTAGCGGCCTCATTACCTTCATCGATGACAGCATCAAGCCACCACCAGAGGAGATTGATGATGAACAATTGAACAAGATCGAGAACCCTGATTACAAGCAATGGAGGGAAATAGATGATCATGTACGAAGTTCAATCATTTCAACAATGCAAGATGGCTTCTGGGAAGAACTATCTAGTTCATTTACTGGAAAGACTGCAGCTGAATTATGGACTTTTATCAACCAAAATGTTCATAGACCTCCTAAGATGACTTATGCTGCTGATCGCGGTAACGAATACTTCACTCTAGCTAGCTTCGATCTTAAAGTTTCTTTTTTTATTCATGCTACTTTTCAAATTCTATCACCGGGTGTGTGGCTCAGTGGTAGATGCAAAACATCCAGGAGCACCATTTATAGAGACGTTTCATGTTCTATTATTCAGAACCGCTAATAAACAATTATTTTATTTATATATTTTTATATTTAACATTTTAAGGATATATTATATGTATTTTTATGATTACATATATGAAAAACCAAATTATTTATGTGTAATAGCTAATTTACATTTGTGTAAATGAACTAATTTACGTATATCTAATTATCAGATTACATATGAAAAATGATAAAACTACTTTTAACACCTATGGAATCATAATAAATGATAAAAAATACCCTTAAACAATGTTAAGTATAAAAATATATTAGTAGAATGATTGTTTATTATGAGTTCTGTAAGTTCCGCAATTATTTGGAGTTCTGAAATGATTTCTACCCATATGTATATATGGGTTGAGTTTATTTAAGAACTCTGAATATTACAGAATTTTCAGAACCGCTATAAACAATTATCTTATTTAGAGTAAATTACAAAAATCGTCATTTATGTATGTCATTTATTGCAAATTGTGTCATTTATCTTCAATAATTACAGAAAAGGTACTCGATGTTTGCAAACCCTTGCAATTTATGTCATTTAGCCCTAACTCAGTTATTTTTTTTGGTTAAATCTGACCAAATGGACCCCACATGATAGTAAAATGACCAAAATACCCTCACGTGGGGTCCATTTGGTCAGATTTAACCACAAAAAATTAACTGAGTTAGGGCTAAAGGACATAACTTGCAAGGGTTTGCAGACATCGAGTACGTTTTCTGTAATTATTGAAGATAAAGGACACAGTTTGCAATAAGTGACATACATAAAGGACGATTTTTGTAATTTACTCTCTAATTTATAAATTCACCTAATAGATCTTGTACGCAAAAATGCTTGTGAAACATGTTTGCTAAACATACATTCCATAATCGGTTTGTTTCATATGCGTTTTCTTATACGTACATATATTAATTGAGAGGACATTCTTATAGAAGTTCATATAGATTGTCGAAGTAGCATATGGGTTCTCAAAGAATCATTATACTAATTAGGGGAGTAAAATGATTATTTTGCCCATCATGTGCCAGACATGTGATTAAGTTAACTAAGAAAACTAACTAGGTTTGCGGTAAAGGAAGTGCACTGAAACATTTAAACATAAAGAACATGCAATGCAATTTTATGTAAACATAAAGGACGTGCACTGTAATTTTGTCAAAACAAAGTTATGTATTAAGATTTATAAAAAATCTTAGATATTACATGTTATTAAAGTACTAACTTAAATATTTAATGAAAAAGGGTTAGGAGATGTAACACTTGGTAAGTGCCACAACTCTCTTTGTGAGAAAGTTTCGTGAACACACTTTAAAACTACCTATTTTCCTAGAAAAAAAGTTCTAAAGTAAGTTGTGACAATTATCAAACACAATTATCACATAATCTATTATGTATATCAAAAAGGCTAAAACATCTTTTATAAAAAAAAACCGATTGATCTTCCAACCCATGTTTATTCAAAATCACATCTTCATTCTTGTTACTCATGAAAATATGACCACTAAAATGAAGTTAAAAGTGTTCTTTTGTTGTTTCTGAATCAATTTAGATGGCTTAGATGAAGTTTAAGTGTTTAACCATAAGAGTTACTATACACACAGCCTCAAACCAAGCAGAAGAAGGGAAGAACTATACTCGGTATCTGCCACTATACAGGGCTGTTGTTGAAGGCAATATGAAAAGTTTACAAGATATATTGGATAAAGATCCAACTGCGGTGAGGGCGATCATTACAAGAGCCTCTGAAACAGCATTGATAGTTGCATCTCGCAAGAAAAATAACAATGATATTGTGAAGAAACTTATAAGCTTGATGTCACCACAAGATTTGGCTATGCAGGACAGCTTTGGTAGGACGGCTATTTTTGGCGCTGCAGCAGTTGGGAATGTCGAGGCACTGAAAATGATGGTGAAAAAGAATCCTGATCTTCCTCACATTTGTGACATTTATAATCACCTGCCTCTTCACTTTGCTGCATATGCCGATCAAAAAGATTCTGTTCGCTACTTGTTAGATGCCACGAATGTTGCGTGTCTTGACGAATTCAAAAGGTTGACACTTGTGCAGGCACTCATATCAGGCGGCTTCTATGGTGAGTTCATTGTATAATATAGGTGCGCCTTGAGATCACACTACTATTAGGAGGAAAACGAAAATATTGCGCAAATTTACTAAAGTTATAACCAAACCTTGTAGATATATGTCTATCTTTGCTTCAACACTTTCCTGCACTGGCGGTCATTGAGGTTTCACCTTTGGAAACACTAACTTACATGCATTCCGCATTTCGTAGTGGTGCCAATTTCAACTTTTGGCAGTGCATGATCTACCCATGTAAGCATCCACTGATAAATTTGTTAGGGTGTTGATTTTTGGAAATTAGTAAAACATATTAATATATTGGCGTTCAAATGTAATGTAGATCTACCTAGTGAATTGGAAAGGCCCGTCAACTATTATAGAGGTACTTGCGATATCGAGAATGTGGAAAAAGCTGACAAAGGTATGTAGATCTATTCTCTCGCATCAGAGACGTCTCTGACACGTACCCTGTCCGAGCTCGAAAAAACGTGCCATTCCGTAATGTTTTATTATTATTTAAAAAAATCAAATTAGTATTGGGCTCAATAAACCTAATGCCAAGTGGGCAAAATTCTAAATCATAAAAAGGATTTGTAAATGGACCTATACTGGAATCGGTATGTGTTTACTATTTAAAAATAAATAAATAACATATATATATCGGATTTTTAAAAAAATTCGCATGCCCCTAGAAATCACGGGCATTGTGCGGAGGTCCTCCCCGCACACCATCATAGCTGGGCCACTGTCTCTCATGTTGCAATTAGATTATAAATTTACAGATAGGTTTCAAACAATCAAAGTAGTCTCATACTTTTAAACCAATCGGTTTTCTAAATATATAATTATGCAATCTTTTTCCTCCTTGTTTGCTATATCACAAATTCACAAGGCGATCCTCAAAAACTATTAGGTTGCACGGTATGGGGCGCCAACCCCCTTCCACCTCAGCAAAAAATCATCAATACCTCAATAGTGTCCCCCCCCCCCCCTCTTCCATACCAGGGCGCCATTGATAAGGCGCTGTTGATGCCCGGTGATTACAATAGCGAGCAATAACGGATGGAATTGGGGCCCCACTTCAATTATAAACGTTAAAACCAAACATTTGGGGGGGGGGGGGGGTGTATTGGGGGCTTTAACCCATCTTGGGCTTTATTTGTAAAAGGCAATGGAGCCCCCTGTCCTACGTGGTGCTTACGTGTCGATGATGTGTCGTAATGGAGCCCCTAGGGGGATCCAACCATACCTCGTAGCCTTATAATCCATCACTAATAAGTTATGGAATCTTTGATTCCTCTTGTAATCCTTCAAATGGGGTTCAGTCAAATTAACAATATAAGAAAATTGATATTGGAGTGTAGAGTGTTGGTGATTTAGAGTTGATGACAGTATATACTATATACATAGTATTTATGCTATTTGCTAATCTAGTGCCCTGAAATCTTTCGACTATGTGACATCCAAACATTGTACTTTCATATCCTTTGGCCAGGCTCACAGAGAAAGACAAACTGGAGCTCAGTGTTTTGGCGACTCGCTGGCAAATTTGGTAACTTCAACTACTTGTCATTGGATTGCATCATGTGTATATTGTTGATTCGTATGTGTAAAACAAACCCTCAAATGATGGCCACCATAATAAAATTGCTTCTAAACGAACAAACGAAAACAATAAGGAAAAGACAGACAAGATCATCAGCAAAGAAAGTTTCATTCAACGACATAAAAACTACCACGTACACCAACAAAAACAACATAAGAGTCTAATAAATGTTTTGTGCGAGTGTTTCCACTTTTAGCCAATTTCATCTAATAAACAACAGTATTAAATAGATACTTTGATAAAAGGAACATAATGATTTATGAAATGCAGTGCCAGAGATAAAAAAGATTCAAGAGAAAAAAGTGATGCATGCCCAAGCTCTTCAACTCCTTAGATTCATTTGCTCTGAAATATCAAAACTGGATGGTAAAAGGGTAAGAGATCTTATCGGAAGTCCGTTAGATGCAGCGGCAACTATGGGGAACGTTGAGGTTGTTGAAGAGATATTATTTTCCTTTCCAAATGCACTTTCTCTAGTGAATGAGAACAAACAAGGTGTGTTCCAAATTGCAATTGCAAATCGTAGGGTCGACGTCTTCAATCTCATATACCAGATAACAACACCACATCATCTTTTGCTGGCACAGCGCGATGCATCTTATAACACCGCTTTGCACTTGGTTGCACGTTTGGTTGGAGGAACTACAGATCAAGCTAGTCTCCATCTCAGATCATGTGCTCCTGGTGCAGCTCTTCAAATGCAACGTGAACTACAATGGTTCAAGGTAAACGTTAAAGTTTATCATGTCTGGGATAAACTCATAACTCACTTCTCTAAGGTTTAAATGATCTTTTCTAACTCACTTCTCTAAGATTTAAATGATCTTTTGCTATGCATGTTAAGTTGTTGATTTCAACATCCATTAAAATGGTAGTTTTTAACTTGCGATCTTACAAACAAACAAAACAAACGTACCCAGTACAACCTCATTCATAGCAAAGCTATTGGTAAGGATTTGGGAAGATAGGATGAGGGCAAACCTTTCATCTATCTCAGGGAATAGAGAGGCTGCTCCCACTGAGACCCCTGACTCCAAAAACCATATTTTTACGTGTACAATATAGTAATCCAGAATAATATAAAATGTAACTAAGGGAATTGACACATCAAAGAGACAAGAAAAAGTATCGCGAACCCCTTAGTCCTTTACCTTGAAAGTACCTATACGCTCCCCTAACTTGCAATCTTACATACTAGAAAAATACGAAGACATAATACCGTGGAAGAGTTAAGAAAAAAACTTGAATGCAGACACATTTTTTTTTTTAATTTTAACCTTCTTCACATTTTAAGTACTAATTAACTGGTAGGTGGTTGAAAAGCTATCACGGCCTCAAGATCAAGAGCAAAGGAATATATTTGGCAAGACACCAGCAATGATATTTACTGAATCACATGAAAACTTAGCAAAAGAAGGTGAGCAATGGATGAAAGATAGAGCTCACTCTGGGATCATCATAGCAACACTCATTGCTACCATCGTATTTACCTCGGCGATTACTGTACCAGGTGGAACCAATAGTGATAATGGAAAGCCAATATTCTCTGAGAGAGCAGGGTTTGTAGCTTTTGCAGTTGCAGATGCTCTAGCTCTCTTAATGTCAGCTTCTTCTATGTTAATGTTCTTGGGCATACTCACTGCACGCTATGCAGTTCAAGATTTTCTCTCCTCGCTACCGAAGAGATTGATAATCGCACTTATTACCCTCTTCCTCTCAATCATTTTCATGATGATGGCCTTTACATCCGTGCTTTACCTGGTTTTTGGAGAAGAAAAGACATGGGTGCTTGGCCTGGTGTCTTCTTTGGCTAATATACCAGTGCTTGTGTTTGCAGTCTTGCAGTTTAAACCTATTTTCGACATCAGTTATTCCACATATGGCCCAGCAATCTTTGGTAAGCGTGGTGATCGCATTATCGTATAAACACTTCACCTACAAGCTATAAATATACATGTGTGTGATATGTCCCACGACATCATCAGACACGTCATCACAAGTCGATATGTACCGGTCTTGCACAAAGCTATTTGGCTACGTCCATTTCCTTGCATGCTTTTGTTATTTATTTTGCATTATGTTTATCTTTTTTATTTTGTTAGTGGTCATGATCTTTTAGCTTGTTTTCCAAGGAGAATTGTTCCTAAAATAAAGGAGTGGTGGATCCATGATCCTCAATCTCCACGTGAGTAGTCGTTGATTAGATAGTAATTTCTTTATATTGTTCTTTTTGGTGTTAATGAGAATTTTTTTTTTTTTAATTCTCTCTAATTTTCTGCCTATTTTCTTTTGGCCAACGAAACCATTGGAACCACAACAATATGTATTTGATTGAGTTTTTAATTTTGTTGACTCAGTATTGTGTGTGTATATATATATAGGAAAAGTATATTGTACATTACGGCTTAACATACTTCACGTACAACAACGTGCGTGATTTGTTCTATAACATGCGTGATTAATGTTTTCAATATGCGTGATTATTGTGTTTCAACATGCGTGATTTTTGGATTTTTGAGTTATAACGTGCGTGATTTTAAAATGAACGTGCGTAATTACTTGTCGTACGTGATGTATGTTAACCTTCCTCTATATATATATATATATAAACGGGATCAGGAGAAAACGTTCAAAAGTGTGAGAACGGTGAGAACGCTTCCTGGCCTAACACGTGTCACACCGCTTAGAAAAGGGCGGAGGGGCTCTTTTGTCCTTTCATCTTCTGCTTTTCCCGTTTCGCTTTTTCCCAATGTTGTTTTAATTTTTGGTTTTTAAGATTTTTGGTGTTAACCAAATTCAATAATTAATGGCGTTTTAATGGTTTCATTGTATCAACATTTTGGCGTTTATGGCTTTTATGGCGTTTATTCACATCGTATGCCATTGGAACCCAGGGGGCAGGAAATCTATTTGAATGGCGTTTTCCAAGGGGTTTTAAACAAGATGGCCTATTGTTCTATTATTTTTTATAAACATTTTGGCGTTTGTGGTATCTTGGCGTTTTACTTTTTTGAATCATGTTAACTGGCTAGTTCGACTTTCGTATGATTCATTTTGTTTTTTTGTTTTTCAAGTAGTTTTTTGTGTTGCTGTTTGGAAACATACAGTCTGACATCAGCATCTTTTTCTTGAAGATTTGTCCATCTCATGCAGCAAAATGTTATTGAGTTTAGATCATTCAGCCAACAATCTTGAATTTTTACAATCAACGATGTTTGATTTTTTTAACTTTTTTGGCGTTAAACCGATAAAAAGAACGCCACGAAATAAGATCACCTAAAAACTTAAATTTTGATCATGCTAAAATCAATAATATTTTGCTGTATGAGATGGACAACATTGTTAATCCTCGGTCAAGAATGATAACTGACAATGTTGTCCACCCCATACAACTAAACTTTATTGACAACAAACCTCAATAATGTTTTTGTATGTTTTGGCGTTATAAATTGGATGGAAGTTTAGGATAAGTCAATAATATTTTACTCAATGAAATGGACAATATCCTCACTTAAGGATTTTGTCTATTTCATTGAGCGAAATCTTACTGACAGGCAAACTGAATTTCAAAAAAACGTTTTGGGGTAGGAAGATATTTGATGTTTGGTTTTTTTTTTTGGAGTTTCTAAGGCGAATGGGTTATATAAAATATGGCGTTTGGGTTTTTGTGTGTGTTTTTAATTGAAGGTCTGAGATGTTGTATATATATGATTTTTTTGGCGGTTTTTTAGGCGGGATTTTACTATAATTAAGTTTGGCGTTTTATATTTAATGGCGTTTTACTTAGAATGGTCTGTGATTTTTGTTTTTGGCGTTTTATTTCATGAGATGGCGTTTTGTGTGGAGTAGTCAAAAGACCCTTTTACCCTTAATGAAGCGCGTCCACGTAATAAAATTGATGTTATTTACGAAAACGTCATCGCGCCAATCTAGTCCATAGATTGTTTTGATCGGATGATCGTTAAGCGTTCTCACCGTTCTCACACTTTCTACCGTTTTTTTCCAAATGCCGACCCTATATATATATATAGGGTAAGGTTTGTAGGTCCCGTTTTTCCGGTGAGGATCGATAACGAAAACCTATCCTTGTTTATCACAAACACGGTAACGGTGCGGAATCCCCGTGACGGTGCAAACCAAACAAAGTTAAGAAGAAGAACACGCGTAACCAAAAGATTCAATATCTATTGATTAAACGGGATGAGTACAACCCAATAACTGATACACACACAGTTTATACAGACTCTCTCAAAGTCTCTCGGCACTCATCTATTTCACACAGAAACAATAAGGGGTATTTATACAAGACAGACACAGACCTTGACGAAACAGAAAAGGACTCGGCGAAACACCTTTGGGCCAAACATTGGGCTTGAAGAAGCCCAACAGGCGACGAAACAGGGACAATCCCACTACAAAATTGACGAAACACAAAGTGTTTCGTCATTTGTTTTCAAAGATTTCACAAAGTCAACATTTTCAACTAAATGACATCATCATGACATCATCATGATGATGTCATGATGTGATGTCATGATGATGTGTAAACGGGATTTGTTCGCGGCTCTCCGTGCTTCGCGTGTCGAACTCTGGGGCGCACGACGGAGGAATGTCGTGACGTCAGGCTTGAGCCGGACCTAACCGTGTCGAAACCAAGTCGTACCGAGCCGAGTCGAACCGAGCCGAGTCGCGTCCACACAAAGTGTATCAACAAACTCCCCCTTGGACGCTACTCGTGATGGTTCGTCTTCTGTGTCTTTCATGTCGGAGGATCTTCAAAGTCTTCGCGCTTCGTAAGAAGAAAGTGTATCAACAAACTCCCCTTTTCATGTAGGAAGTGTGTTAACAAACTCCCCCTTAGAATGAACTCTCCATTGAGTTATGCTCGTGAATCTTTTGATCTTTAATTCTTCAGATCCTTGTGGTGTTGATGAAGGGTCAGCGGCAACTCGATCATTTTATCCTTTGAGTGCCTCCACTTCGCGTCTTCATTCCAAAACTTATCATCGAACATGTTCTCCTTGCCTTTAGCATCTGCACATGCAAGAAAGCTAAACGCATAATGAGAACAACCGCTTGGAATATAGTCAAATTAAACAAACGACACATATGAGATCAAATCTCAATCAAACACCGACCGACAACAGTTTGAAAGTTTAACAAATTATTCAATTTTAGTCCTTTAACTTTCAAAACCTGTTAACTTCGACAGTTTATGAAGGTGCAATTGTTTTCCGGCTTACAATCAGGATTTTGGGTAGGATAGACTCGAGTTCCAACATCGGTCAATCAAAAATAAACTAGAAGCAAAATCTTTTTGGATTTTATAAAGTTTATATTAAAACACACCTAAAATCTTTTTGGAATTTTGAATTTACAAAAGTAAAGACGGAAAGCAATAAATAAATATATACAAAGATGCAGAAACTGAAAGCAGTAAATAAATATTTACAGACATTCTTTTTGCGAGTTTCGAGGGTAAGAGAATCATATCAGTGTACGGTCACGTCAAAACGCTCTTGTTGTTCAATTAGTTAACATTAAGATAAGCATCCTATAACAATTATCGGTATTGTTGTCCACTTAAGCTCAACTTATCAGATGTAATCATGATTAGGGGATACGTTAAGGTATGATTTATACTTACCGACCAGTGTTCATCCACACACGACACATTCCCGTATCAAGGTATGCACGAGAGTTCATCTTACCGGTGAGTATACCGTTTATCATCTGTTTGACCGTATAAAGATGTGAGTAACTCACTTATTTTGATTGAAAACAAGCCCTATGTGATAGAATCACTTATTGATGAGGAACTTGATTTTCGATGCATGAAGGCACAAGAGCAAGTCCGTGAACAGGTCAGTACTTTCGTACAGCAGAGAGACGAACTTGACTCCCGGATAAATGTGATATTTTATCACTTATTTTGTGGGACATGTGATTGTTGATCACTTATTGAGGTCGAATGCAATATGTACACGTATGTATGGTATCATGGAAGATCTAGACTTGCGTCCCCGTTTTTTTTCGGTAAAAGATACAACCATGATACCCAGATGATAAGCAGCATAAAGACCGAATATCTCAGAACCTCGGCAATCTCTCAAACGAAATTTCGGTACTAAGACCATATGCCAATGAATGGTTCCCACCTGGTCTTCAGTCGATTAAGATTTATATCACCCTGCACACTTTAAAATGATTGTGAGCCTACCGATACATCTTATATAGAGCTGCTTATCGTTTTTCATTTTAGGTTTAAAGAGGTTTCAACAGACCACTGATGTACTATCATTTTCTCTTTTTCTCGCCAGGAAACTCATTTTTGATTTTCTATTGTTTTTGTGTTTTTAAATTTTTCGATGTTTTTGGATTTTTCAAATTTGGATTTACTCCCCCTAAAATCAACAAACTAAGATAAAATTTAAAAGAAACAAAGATATTTACAAAAACGATTTCCCGATGTCGGTTAACTCATGTTTTACCTCAATGCCGTTTACCAAAATTAATTTTAGTCAGAAATGATTTTATCAAATTTTGGAAAAATCAGTTGGCATGTCGGTAATCGGTGCGGACCATGACAACATTGTCTGGCCAAAGAGTGTTGTACGAGATAATAATTCAAAAAGCAGCTTAAATATCGACAAGTATAGGAGAGATCAGAAATTTAAAACCGTATCCTGCAACTGCTTCGTGCATTGTCAGGAATCTGAGTGCTCTCCCAAACTGGATATCCACCCGGTGTGGATTTCAAGGTCGATTTTTGTAGCTACTGAGAAATCTCTTCACAGCAACAAGATCATAAACCTCTGGGTCCGGCTGGTCTTCCACATTGCACCAGCGAAGGTCTTTGTCTTTCTCTTGAGAAGTAGTGTGCGGTTGTTCAATCCACGCCAAGGCATCCGCACACCCGGTTGGTTTGTTCAACAAACACATTTTCTTCAAATACACCGCGAAGAAATGTACACTGCACGTTCATCTTGTGAAATTTTGAACATTAGACGTGCTGCAGGTGAGTACATTTTGATTGAATCTATCCTGGGGACCCGATCAAAGCCTTTAACAATCACACTTTGAAATGAATTGCATTTTGTCGAAGTTATCAATTTCTTTCAACAGACAACTCTGTTTCCCTTTTCATTTTCTCTCCATCAAAGGCAACAATTTCTTCTGTCGCCTATTTTGTGCAAGGACGCTCCCACTATCAACAATCTTACGACTATCGAAAGTTCCTCCTGGAACATCCTACAAACTCACTCAGAGATTAGTTGGAGAGGGGGACCCAAGCCTTCATAGACTTAGGTTGCCCCTGAGAATCAAGAAATGTAATTTCAATTTCCTGATGATTTTCAAACACAGCACCTCCCCCTGAACTTTCACCCGTTTTAGGTTTCCAAGTTTGTTTTTGTTTACCAGATTGTGTATTATGTACAGTTTCTGGTTTTAATGGTTGTGACAAACTAGGTTTCCTTTTAACCATTTTGACTTCAGATTTTAAGGCCTTTTCAACAGCTTTGATGTTATGACGTCGTTGTTTCGTTTCTTGTTCCTTAACAGTTCTTTTATCATTGATGTGTGCAAAACGAACTATAAAATATCAACTAAATTAGACTCTCTAAACTAGACACGAAAGCTTTAAATTTATAACTAAGACCTCTAAACCTAAACCACACAATCGGCAAGTGTACCGATCAATGTAGTATAACCTAGCAAGTCCGAGTATCGAACCCAAAGACTCTATGTATTACGTAAACTAGACTCTGACAAGACAATGACGGACGCAACTAACTTGTTTATTTGTTTTAAGGGGGGGGGGGGGGGTTACTGAAAACTAAGGAAATCTATGTTAACTACTAAAACTAATGAAATTAGAACTAAGACACGAACAAAGAACGAAATTTGTATTCAGATGAGATTAAAGGCTACCTAGACTCAAATCCAGTTTGACTAGGAATGGACTTCTAATGGTATTAAAGTTGTATGGAGCCGGGATCGTAAGATACTAAACCTTAAGGTATTTCTATGCTAAGACTTCCCGACCCTTCTCAGGAAGAAACCTAGGAAACCCTACACGCCTGTTATGATTACCGACTGTTAGACTTCCTCTCAGTCCTCTAACGATTCTAAAAGTGCCCTAATATGACTATCTACCTCTCAGCGTGATAATCTAAGGCAATTCTAGGTTCTGACTTGGTTTACTAGACACAAATGCAATTAGGGAAATAAGATCGACTTCTCTCAAATCCTATCTTAGATATATATTGCACTGCGACCTAATAACTAACTCGAGCCTCTCAGCGACAAGTTAAGCAGAACACTTGATTTTATTAAATTACCAAACATTACTTCTAAGGTTACTTACGCGTTTTCACCCTAAAGGATTAATGATCTATAACGTGATATAGACACTCACCTAAATCAAGAACCCTAATATAACCCTATTACGTGATAAAGACCGTCACCAAGGATCATATGAAGTAACAAGCAGTTATAAAACAATTGTCAAGTATGCATAAGCACCAAATCAGAAAATCTAGAACAATTTACTTTCAGAAATCAATCCATAAGCGAACAATAATAAACCATTAAAAATCCAAACTTAAATCAAACATTCATCTTGTCTAGGTAGTTATAACAGTTTAGCCAAGCATCTTAAATTGTGAAATCAAATCAAAGTAATTGAATAAAGAATTCATCATAACAAGTATCAAACAAGTAATCGACAAACAAGGGATTAGAAAACCCGATTGATCTTCGATTCTTCACTCTCAACTCGTACCGATGATTCCCGTGCTTCAAAATCTCCGATAGCTCGCAAAAAGTTGCTCTCCGAATGCTGCAATGCTTCTCAATTTCGTAAGTTCCCTTTTGATTAAGTTTCTTGGCTTTTTATACCAAACCCTAGCTGCCAATCAATCAGACGTAACTTTCCTACCAGTCGCGCTACGCGACTGGTCTTACCTCCTTGCTAGCGCTACGCGAGAACATCAAAAGTCAGCGATTCTTGTTTCTTGTTGTAGCGTAGCGCCACTGGTCTTACCCTCACGCTCGCGCTACGCGAGTGCCCATTTTTTAACAGAATGTTTCGTGTAAAATTCAGCTTTAAGTCTCCAAAACTTCCCAAGAATTATTCTAACTCTTTTTAGCTCATTCCAATGCACATGATTTCAGCATCAAGCTCGTTTTCCTTCACTTTCCAGCCAATTATCACACCAAAACCTGGAAAACCGGACTTTCATCAATAGTACGTAATTCTAAATAAAACTATACAAGAAATAACGACAAATTGTACAAACTATACACGATATAATAATGTATTTTGCAATACATCAAACATCCCCACACTTACACTTTTTTCGTCCCCGAAAAAGAATTGCGCAACGGAATCAGAGATAAATCATCACTTGGATTAAAAATTATTTATATCTTATTAAAACCAAGACTTGCATTAGCTGCGATTGCGAATATACTGATCCTTTTAAACCCGAATCTAATCCTAAGCCCTTATCATGTGAATTTAATTTAAGTGCGGTCAATCCACCTAGGGTCTCACACTAGAATCTACGGTCCATCTACTCCCACCTCAAGCTTATAGGACTAAAAGAACGATCACTGGATCAATTCCTAACCGTTTTATATCAAAACCAAGAGAGTAAACAATCAAATTTTTTTCTTTTCCATTTTTTTTCTTTTTCTTGCTTACTTTTTCTCTTTTTTTTTTTCATTCATTCGTGAGACTAGACGATGCTTTCCCTAACCCAGCGGTATTCCGACTGTAGAGTCGCTATCCCCAATCACAGATTACATAGGTTTCGGTACTTTTATTCGGCAAATCGATTTCACACATCCCAGAGGCAAACCGGCTGTAGAGTCGCTATCCCCAACTCGGAATACGTAGGCCTGTGTTACTTTCATTTAGTTTCTAGCTCACTTTTATTCTATTTTTTTTTCGCATGATCACAAACTCTAACGGTTTTTAACTTATAACGGTGCCCCTTATACTATTATCGGCAGTTTTGATTTCCCATATTTCCCAGGCGAAAACCCACTAGCAGACCGACAATTTAAGGTATATTAGATCAAAGGGACTTAAAACCAAACCCGGGCCTATCCACATATCCCAAACTAAACGCAAGCTCGATTTATTATATTCTCATATTATTATTATTCAAACCAAGCAACAAATCACCTTTTCTATCATTTTCCGTTTTATTGCAAACTTCTTTTTATTTCGAAAGACATTTTCTAATTTTTCAATTTTTTTTTTTTTTGATTTTTCAAATTTTTTTAATTTTTTTTTTGTTTTTCATATTTATGACTCAAATATTTACAAGTATCCCATCCCCACACTTAGAGATTGCATTGTCCCTAATGCAAGAACGACAATACGACTCAACAACTACCTACGAAAAGAAACTGCGAACGAAAATAAAAATACAACAACAAAAAGGGAAACGACTTAGCTGGTTAGGACATAAATCAGTGCCAGCCGTACGAATCTTGGATCCCCCGAACGATCGTATAGCATTCCATTCGCGATCGCTGCCTAGCCTGCTTGGGTTTATCAAAATGGCAAGCTCAGAATCACCCGAATGGCAATTGGGTACGGGTGGTACAATCCAAACCTGCATAATCAAAACAAAACAAAACCCAACGCAGTACCGACTCTAAAAACGACTCAAAACTACTAATTTAGACTCATGGTACAAAATAAAAGACTCAAAAATACAAACTCTACAAATTGATATCAACTTCTCACATATTTATGGAGGATCATGTAAGCGCAGCTCACCCTCCAACATCGCCCTCACCTTACGGGCTGTAGCACTATCATTCCTAACAATGCCCGCATCGCTCACAACTCTCTCATATTCTCTCGACTCATCATCGGGTGGTTTGAATCTAAACGTATTACCTTTATACCTATCCCCACACTGAGCCCTGCTCAGTGTCTCAATCCTAGATTCTAAACTCACCACTCTCTCCTCTAATTCTTCCAATTTCCTACCCGGTGGATCCCCACACTTGAATCCTGTCACCTTTTCTAAACTCACATCCCTCAAATCCTTCTCCTCATCTCTCTCGTCATTCTCACACTCCCCCACTAACGAAATCGCCTCCACTTTATCACTTGACCCTCTCGAATTCATAACGTTAAACACTACCGCTTCCTCGCCCGCTCTAAGTGTGATAGTGCCTAAAGAGACATCTATTAGGGCTTTAGCAGTGTTTAAGAATGGGCGGCCTAAAATTAGCGGTACGTTTTCATCGGCTTCCATGTCAAGAATAACGAAATCGACCGGGAAAACAAACTTATCTACCTTAACAAGCAAATTCTCAACTATCCCCCTCGGGTGTTTCACGGACCTATCAGCTAAAGACAATGTCATTCGGGTAGGTGAAAGCTCGCCTAGGTCTAGCTTCTCATAGAGTGAAAAGGGCATTAAATTGATACTAGCACCTAGCTGCCAATCAATCAGACGTAACTTTCCTACCAGTCGCGTAGCGCGACTGGTCTTACCTCCTTGCTAGCGCTACGCGAGAACATCAAAAGTCAGCGATTCTTGTTTCTTGTTGTAGCGTAGCGCCACTGGTCTTACCCTCACGCTCGCGCTACGCGAGTGCCCATTTTTTAACAGAATGTTTCGTGTAAAATTCAGCTTTAAGTCTCCAAAACTTCCCAAGAATTATTCTAACTCTTTTTAGCTCATTCCAATGCACATGATTTCAGCATCAAGCTCGTTTTCCTTCACTTTCCAGCCAATTATCACACCAAAACCTGGAAAACCGGACTTTCATCAATAGTACGTAATTCTAAATAAAACTATACAAGAAATAACGACAAATTGTACAAACTATACACGATATAATAATGTATTTTGCAATACATCAAACATCCCCACACTTACACTTTTTTCGTCCCCGAAAAAGAATTGCGCAACAGAATCAGAGATAAATCATCACTTGGATTAAAAATTATTGATATCTTATTAAAACCAAGACTTGCATTAGCTGCGATTGCGAATATACTGATCCTTTTAAACCCGAATCTAATCCTAAGCCCTTATCATGTGAATTTAATTTAAGTGCGGTCAATCCACCTAGGGTCTCACACTAGAATCTACGGTCCATCTACTCCCACCTCAAGCTTATAGGACTAAAAGAACGATCACTGGATCAATTCCTAACCGTTTTATATCAAAACCAAGAGAGTAAACAATCAAATTTTTTTCTTTTCCATTTTTTTTCTTTTTCTTGCTTACTCTTTCTCTGTTTTTTTTTTTCATTCATTCGTGAGACTAGACGATGCTTTCCCTAACCCAGCGGTATTCCGACTGTAGAGTCGCTATCCCCAATCACAGATTACATAGGTTTCGGTACTTTTATTCGGCAAATCGATTTCACACATCCCAGAGGCAAACCGGCTGTAGAGTCGCTATCCCCAACTCGGAATACGTAGGCCTGTGTTACTTTCATTTAGTTTCTAGCTCACTTTTATTCTATTTTTTTTTCGCATGATCACAAACTCTAACGGTTTTTAACTTATAACGGTGCCCCTTATACTATTATCGGCAGTTTTGATTTCCCATATTTCCCAGGCGAAAACCCACTAGCAGACCGACAATTTAAGGTATATTAGATCAAAGGGACTTAAAACCAAACCCGGGCCTATCCACATATCCCAAACTAAACGCAAGCTCGATTTATTATATTCTCATATTATTATTATTCAAACCAAGCAACAAATCACCTTTTCTATCATTTTCCGTTTTATTGCAAACTTCTTTTTATTTCGAAAGACATTTTCTAATTTTTCATTTTTTTTTTTTTGATTTTTCAAATTTTTTTAATTTTTTTTTTTGTTTTTCATATTTATGACTCAAATATTTACAAGTATCCCATCCCCACACTTAGAGATTGCATTGTCCCTAATGCAAGAACGACAATACGACTCAACAACTACCTACGAAAAGAAACTGCGAACGAAAATAAAAATACAACAACAAAAAGGGAAACGACTTAGCTGGTTAGGACATAAATCAGTGCCAGCCGTACGAATCTTGGATCCCCCGAACGATCGTATAGCATTCCATTCGCGATCGCTGCCTAGCCTGCTTGGGTTTATCAAAATGGCAAGCTCAGAATCACCCGAATGGCAATTGGGTACGGGTGGTACAATCCAAACCTGCATAATCAAAACAAAACAAAACCCAACGCAGTACCGACTCTAAAAACGACTCAAAACTACTAATTTAGACTCATGGTACAAAATAAAAGACTCAAAAATACAAACTCTACAAATTGATATCAACTTCTCACATATTTATGGAGGATCATGTAAGCGCAGCTCACCCTCCAACATCGCCCTCACCTTACGGGCTGTAGCACTATCATTCCTAACAATGCCCGCATCGCTCACAACTCTCTCATATTCTCTCGACTCATCATCGGGTGGTTTGAATCTAAACGTATTACCTTTATACCTATCCCCACACTGAGCCCTGCTCAGTGTCTCAATCCTAGATTCTAAACTCACCACTCTCTCCTCTAATTCTTCCAATTTCCTACCCGGTGGATCCCCACACTTGAATCCTGTCACCTTTTCTAAACTCACATCCCTCAAATCCTTCTCCTCATCTCTCTCGTCATTCTCACACTCCCCCACTAACGAAATCGCCTCCACTTTATCACTTGACCCTCTCGAATTCATAACGTTAAACACTACCGCTTCCTCGCCCGCTCTAAGTGTGATAGTGCCTAAAGAGACATCTATTAGGGCTTTAGCAGTGTTTAAGAATGGGCGGCCTAAAATTAGCGGTACGTTTTCATCGGCTTCCATGTCAAGAATAACGAAATCGACCGGGAAAACAAACTTATCTACCTTAACAAGCAAATTCTCAACTATCCCCCTCGGGTGTTTCACGGACCTATCAGCTAAAGACAATGTCATTCGGGTAGGTGAAAGCTCGCCTAGGTCTAGCTTCTCATAGAGTGAAAAGGGCATTAAATTGATACTAGCACCTAGCTGCCAATCAATCAGACGTAACTTTCCTACCAGTCGCGTAGCGCGACTGGTCTTACCTCCTTGCTAGCGCTACGCGAGAACATCAAAAGTCAGCGATTCTTGTTTCTTGTTGTAGCGTAGCGCCACTGGTCTTACCCTCACGCTCGCGCTACGCGAGTGCCCATTTTTTAACAGAATGTTTCGTGTAAAATTCAGCTTTAAGTCTCCAAAACTTCCCAAGAATTATTCTAACTCTTTTTAGCTCATTCCAATGCACATGATTTCAGCATCAAGCTCGTTTTCCTTCACTTTCCAGCCAATTATCACACCAAAACCTGGAAAACCGGACTTTCATCAATAGTACGTAATTCTAAATAAAACTATACAAGAAATAACGACAAATTGTACAAACTATACACGATATAATAATGTATTTTGCAATACATCAAACATCCCCACACTTACACTTTTTTCGTCCCCGAAAAAGAATTGCGCAACAGAATCAGAGATAAATCATCACTTGGATTAAAAATTATTGATATCTTATTAAAACCAAGACTTGCATTAGCTGCGATTGCGAATATACTGATCCTTTTAAACCCGAATCTAATCCTAAGCCCTTATCATGTGAATTTAATTTAAGTGCGGTCAATCCACCTAGGGTCTCACACTAGAATCTACGGTCCATCTACTCCCACCTCAAGCTTATAGGACTAAAAGAACGATCACTGGATCAATTCCTAACCGTTTTATATCAAAACCAAGAGAGTAAACAATCAAATTTTTTTCTTTTCCATTTTTTTTCTTTTTCTTGCTTACTCTTTCTCTGTTTTTTTTTTTCATTCATTCGTGAGACTAGACGATGCTTTCCCTAACCCAGCGGTATTCCGACTGTAGAGTCGCTATCCCCAATCACAGATTACATAGGTTTCGGTACTTTTATTCGGCAAATCGATTTCACACATCCCAGAGGCAAACCGGCTGTAGAGTCGCTATCCCCAACTCGGAATACGTAGGCCTGTGTTACTTTCATTTAGTTTCTAGCTCACTTTTATTCTATTTTTTTTTCGCATGATCACAAACTCTAACGGTTTTTAACTTATAACGGTGCCCCTTATACTATTATCGGCAGTTTTGATTTCCCATATTTCCCAGGCGAAAACCCACTAGCAGACCGACAATTTAAGGTATATTAGATCAAAGGGACTTAAAACCAAACCCGGGCCTATCCACATATCCCAAACTAAACGCAAGCTCGATTTATTATATTCTCATATTATTATTATTCAAACCAAGCAACAAATCACCTTTTCTATCATTTTCCGTTTTATTGCAAACTTCTTTTTATTTCGAAAGACATTTTCTAATTTTTCAATTTTTTTTAATTTTTTTTTTGTTTTTCATATTTATGACTCAAATATTTACAAGTATCCCATCCCCACACTTAGAGATTGCATTGTCTCTAATGCAAGAACGACAATACGACTCAACAACTACCTACGAAAAGAAACTGCGAACGAAAATAAAAATACAACAACAAAAAGGGAAACGACTTAGCTGGTTAGGACATAAATCAGTGCCAGCCGTACGAATCTTGGATCCCCCGAACGATCGTATAGCATTCCATTCGCGATCGCTGCCTAGCCTGCTTGGGTTTATCAAAATGGCAAGCTCAGAATCACCCGAATGGCAATTGGGTACGGGTGGTACAATCCAAACCTGCATAATCAAAACAAAACAAAACCCAACGCAGTACCGACTCTAAAAACGACTCAAAACTACTAATTTAGACTCATGGTACAAAATAAAAGACTCAAAAATACAAACTCTACAAATTGATATCAACTTCTCACATATTTATGGAGGATCATGTAAGCGCAGCTCACCCTCCAACATCGCCCTCACCTTACGGGCTGTAGCACTATCATTCCTAACAATGCCCGCATCGCTCACAACTCTCTCATATTCTCTCGACTCATCATCGGGTGGTTTGAATCTAAACGTATTACCTTTATACCTATCCCCACACTGAGCCCTGCTCAGTGTCTCAATCCTAGATTCTAAACTCACCACTCTCTCCTCTAATTCTTCCAATTTCCTACCCGGTGGATCCCCACACTTGAATCCTGTCACCTTTTCTAAACTCACATCCCTCAAATCCTTCTCCTCATCTCTCTCGTCATTCTCACACTCCCCCACTAACGAAATCGCCTCCACTTTATCACTTGACCCTCTCGAATTCATAACGTTAAACACTACCGCTTCCTCGCCCGCTCTAAGTGTGATAGTGCCTAAAGAGACATCTATTAGGGCTTTAGCAGTGTTTAAGAATGGGCGGCCTAAAATTAGCGGTACGTTTTCATCGGCTTCCATGTCAAGAATAACGAAATCGACCGGGAAAACAAACTTATCTACCTTAACAAACAAATTCTCAACTATCCCCCTCGGGTGTTTCACGGACCTATCAGCTAAAGACAATGTCATTCGGGTAGGTGAAAGCTCGCCTAGGTCTAGCTTCTCATAGAGTGAAAAGGGCATTAAATTGATACTAGCACCTAGGTCGGCTAAAGCTCTAGTGTTTGTGTTACTACCAAAAAGACAAGGAATAGTGAAAACACCGGGATCGGTAAGCTTTTCAGGAAGCTGATTTGAAACAACGGCTGAACACCCTCCGTGCAATGGAACATTCGACAACTCCCCTAATTTTTCCTTATTCCTCAGAAGGTCCTTCAAAAATTTTGCATACTTAGGCATGGACTGGAGTGCCTCTATAAACGGAAGATTAATCTTCAATTGCTTGAAGATATCTAAGAATTGCCCGTATTCCTTTGAATATTTTTTATTCTTAAGACGTGAAGGAAACGGAGCATACGCATGGTTCACTAAGGGTGAAGGCCTAACAACTACAGGAGGTTTCTCAGCTTTCTTCTCAACTTGAGACTCACCGGGCTGTGCGGTACTTGCTGGGACTAGCCTCTTTTGCACTTTGCCGGGAGTCTCAATCTCTATCACTTCATCAATAATATCACCATCCTCATCAACCTCTCTCTCCTCAACACTAGGGTTTCCTACGGTTCTGCCACTACGAGTGGTAATGGCCTTTACATGAGCATTCGGGTTAGGTTGGGTGTTAGCTGCAAACTGACCGGGTAATCTCTCATCTAACTTCCTAGACATATCACTCACTACCCTAGAAAGGTCTTGGACCTCAGCTTGGTGATTCTTAAGCATGAGGTCATGTTCACTAAGTCTCTTTCGGGTACTTTGATCCCTAGAAATTAGCTGACTCATCATGGACTCCATTCTTTCCATGCTACCCCCTAAATCGAAACTTGGACCTTGACCTATTTGAACCTGACTACTTGACCCCCCATCCTTAACCTGCCCATTCGAACTCCCACTAAAAAGTGAACCTAGACCTCTATTCGGATTTTGAGCTATTTGAAAACCAGGAGGTCCACTTTAGCGAAAATTATTATTATTAGTAAAGTTATTATTATTATTTCTCCAACCTGAACCAAGATTATTACCCCCAAAACCGCTAGACTGACCTCTACCAAACCCTCCTCCTAAATAATCACATTGCTCCTCACCAGCTAGTACAGGACATGCACTCGTATCATGACCACCTCGACAAAACTCACACTTATCAACCTTAGCTCTAATCTCCTTAAGCTCTCGAGTGATGTTTTCCAATACAGAGGCTAAACTAGGGTCCATGGTGACATGGTTCACCCCTCGTGCGGGTGCACTAGTAGTGGTATTTGAATTACCACTTTGATACCTCTGATCGGATCGTGATTGGGACTGAGACTGAGCAAACGCCTCAAAACGCTTTAGGCACTCAGGAACTGTAAGAATACCCATCATATGCCCCCCCGGATTCGTATCGAACCTATCTCTAGTCTCTTGGGTAAGACCATTATAGAATTTCTCACACAAAGCCCAATCAGAAAGACCATGCTGGGAGCAACGAGCACAAAGGTTTTGGAAACGCTCCCAAGCAAGGTAGTAGGGCTCGTCGGGCCCCATGCGAAAGGAATGGATTTCGTCTCTAAGCCGTAAAGCTTTAGCGGGCGGGAAATACTTATTCAGAAAGGCTTGACGAAGCCCCGCCCAGGTGGTAAAAGTACCGGTTGGTTGTGAGTCCAACCAAGTAGCCGCACGGCCGACTAAAGAAAATGGGAAAAGCTGTAGGTATGTAGCATCGTTGGGTGCACCGCTAAGGCTAAAGGTAGCTAGCATCCTAGAGAAACGGTTAATGTGGGCCGGGGCGTCCTCATCGTCTCGGCCATGGAATTGGATACTATTGGTGATGGCCTGCATGGCATAAGATGGGATCTGCCATGAATTGTCATTAACTATGGGTGGGACGGTGATGGGTGAAGCTAGGCCGGTGAAATTCTGAGTGGCCTGCTGATGGACGGTTTGCCTAGGGTTAGCCATGTGTTCTAAGTTTTCTAGATTACTAGAGGTACTAGAAGTAGGGCTACCGGGTGGTGAATCCTTAGGTGAATGGTTAGGCGAAGGTGGTGGTGTAGGAGGTGGGGTGGGTAACGGGGTGAAATCGAAATGTGGGAAATGAGAAGAGGAAGTGGAAGTAACCTGTTGGCCTTCGCCCAGTTGAGATGATGACTGCTTAATTGGTGACGGTGGTCCGTGCGAGCGCAGATGTGGCATCCACTACTAGCAAAAACCTGAACACAAGAAAAGCAAACACTAGTTACCGAGACACAAGAGAAGACAAAGACTCAACAAAACAAAAAAAAACACGTAGCACGTATATATCAATTAGGTCTATCAAAGCTAATAAACGCAATTGCCAAGAGTCCCCGGCAACGGCGCCAAAAACTTGATGTGTGCAAAACGAACTATAAAATATCAACTAAATTAGACTCTCTAAACTAGACACGAAAGCTTTAAATTTATAACTAAGACCTCTAAACCTAAACCACACAATCGGCAAGTGTACCGATCAATGTAGTATAACCTAGCAAGTCCGAGTATCGAACCCAAAGACTCTATGTATTACGTAAACTAGACTCTGACAAGACAATGACGGACGCAACTAACTTGTTTATTTGTTTTAAGGGGGGGGGGGGTTACTGAAAACTAAGGAAATCTATGTTAACTACTAAAACTAATGAAATTAGAACTAAGACACGAACAAAGAACGAAATTTGTATTCAGATGAGATTAAAGACTACCTAGACTCAAATCCAGTTTGACTAGGAATGGACTTCTAATGGTATTAAAGTTGTATGGAGCCGGGATCGTAAGATACTAAACCTTAAGGTATTTCTATGCTAAGACTTCCCGACCCTTCTCAGGAAGAAACCTAGGAAACCCTACACAGCTGCTATGATTACCGACTGTTAGACTTCCTCTCAGTCCTCTAACGATTCTAAAAGTGCCCTAATATGACTATCTACCTCTCAGCGCGATAATCTAAGGCAATTCTAGGTTCTGACTTGGTTTACTAGACACAAATGCAATTAGGGAAATAAGATCGACTTCTCTCAAATCCTATCTTAGATATATATTGCACTGCGACCTAATAACTAACTCGAGCCTCTCAGCGACAAGTTAAGCAGAACACTTGATTTTATTAAATTACCAAACATTACTTCTAAGGTTACTTACGCGTTTTCACCCTAAAGGATTAATGATCTATAACGTGATATAGACACTCACCTAAATCAAGAACCCTAATATAACCCTATTACGTGATAAAGACCGTCACCAAGGATCATATGAAGTAACAAGCAGTTATAAAACAATTGTTAAGTATGCATAAGCACCAAATCAGAAAATCTAGAACAATTTACTTTCAGAAATCAATCCATAAGCGAACAATAATAAACCATTAAAAATCCAAACTTAAATCAAACATTCATCTTGTCTAGGTAGTTATAACAGTTTAGCCAAGCATCTTAAATTGTGAAATCAAATCAAAGTAATTGAATAAAGAATTCATCATAACAAGTATCAAACAAGTAATCGACAAACAAGGGATTAGAAAACCCGATTGATCTTCGATTCTTCACTCTCAACTCGTACCGATGATTCCCGTGCTTCAAAATCTCCGATAGCTCGCAAAAAGTTGCTCTCCGAATGCTGCAATGCTTCTCAATTTCGTAAGTTCCCTTTTGATTAAGTTTCTTGGCTTTTTATACCAAACCCTAGCTGCCAATCAATCAGACGTAACTTTCCTACCAGTCGCGTAGCGCGACTGGTCTTACCTCCTTGCTAGCGCTACGCGAGAACATCAAAAGTCAGCGATTCTTGTTTCTTGTTGTATCGTAGCGCCACTGGTCTTACCCTCACGCTCGCGCTACGCGAGTGCCCATTTTTTAACAGAATGTTTCGTGTAAAATTCAGCTTTAAGTCTCCAAAACTTCCCAAGAATTATTCTAACTCTTTTTAGCTCATTCCAATGCACATGATTTCAGCATCAAGCTCGTTTTCCTTCACTTTCCAGTCAATTATCACACCAAAACCTGGAACCGGACTTTCATCAATAGTACGTAATTCTAAATAAAACTATACAAGAAATAACGACAAATTGTACAAACTATACACGATATAATAATGTATTTTGCAATACATCAATCATGTTTTGGAGAAACAGGACGACGTTGTGAGTGACCTTGTTCAGAAGGGGTTCTTTCAACAAAATTTGGTTTAGGCGAGTTTGTGCAGTCATTAATGATGTGCCCAAACTTCCCACATTTGAAACACGTCCTCCTTTCAACAAACTTAGGAGAATTTGATCGACTGGCAGATGTCGAACCTGTAGAACCTGAGGTACTTGCTCTTTCATCACACCCGTTCGTGTGTTGGGTGTAATTGTTATCACTATTACGTTTCAAAATCTTGACTTGTTGTACAAAATCGGTGTTTGATTTGTTTTCAAAAGTCTCAATTTTATCCGTACCCTTTGATGCTACAAATTTAACATCCTTGCTTTTCTTCTGATAACGAGCTCCTTTTGTTTCAAATTTTGATTGAGAAATGTTAGGCTTTTGAGCTCGCCTTTTTGGTTGTTTACCCTTAGAAGCAATAGGTTGTTGCTTTGTCGGTGATTTCTGTTTTCCAAATTGTTTTCTGATTTCTGATTTTGGAACAGGATCACATTGTGTTACCACAACTCCGGGAATGCTCTTTCCCAAAAATTTATTCGTTTTGTCTTCAAACACTTTATCAATCAAAGATGGATTGACATTTTTAATTGGAAAATCATTGTCCGAATAAATTTTAGCATCACCGACCAAAGTATACAACACGTTATTGCTCTTAACAGCAGACACACATTCTTTGTCATCCTTGACATTCTTGACAGGATCTATCACTTGCTTGGCAACAGGTTGCACGACATGAGTAGGAGGATCACAAAGAATATGATTCTCAATTGGAATTTCTACTCCTTTCGTCTCATCAAGTGATTCATCCTGGTCATTCACATCTGATTCTGATTCATCTGAAGAATCATAGTCCTCAATGGTTGGAGGACTTTGATTTGAAGCACATGATGACTTTTCTTTGTTATCAGATGAGCCCTCCGATGAATTGTCCGTTTTGAAACCTAAACCAGTTGTAACATCCTCATAATCGAGAGGTACAGATGGTTCAAAACGAGGCATATCCTCTTCATCGGGCATCTTGGTATAGTTGTGTCTCAAAGGAGGCGGACACGACTTATACCCAACGCCTTTCACATTTCCTTTCAGTTTTTGAACGTCTATGATGTGATCGAGCACAAATCGGGAGTTAGAAGAACTTTTGCTTAATAGCATCATGCTCGCATTTGGCAATGGCTAACTCCTTTTTGGTTTCCTCAACAATGTTAATGTAATCGTTAATACTAACTTGTTTATGATAAACAACTTTGTTCAATTCGGAAACACTTTTCTTTAGGGTTTCAATTACAGATTTAAAATCCTTTTCGTTTCGAGTTAACGCCATGTTTGCCTCTTTGCACTTAGACAATTCAATAACCAAACTTTGATTGTGACTATGAACCGTTTCAGATTCACGTTTCAATTCAACACATTTATGTTTCATATCAGCACAATCACTACATATGCTAGGAGTTTCAAATTTTACCTGACTTGTAGAAGCTGTGACATTAGCCATGAAGGCAGTCTGAGAAGAGAAAGATCCATCTTCAGTGAGAATCTTCTCCATTTCGTTCGATGTAGCATCAGCTTTCTTGATCAAGTCAGATTTTTGACTTTTTGTCTCCTTTGCATCATCCGACAAATTATCAGCTTCAGAATCAGTTCTTTCATTCAAATTCGATTCTTCATCCGAACTGCTACTGTATCCCGAACTATCATCATTTCCCGAAGATTCACCATCATTGACATTCTTGACAATTTCAGCAAGAAACGCAGTTCTTGTTTGATCTCCACTTCCAAATTGTACATGCCAGGAGTTATCGGCTTTGGACGTGGATGTACTTGTTTGATTTATGAAAGGATTTTGGTTGCCTTGTTGAGGTTGTGGTTGGGATGGGATACGAATATAAGCACTACCAAAATAAGGTTGAGTGGGAGGAACTTGTGATGGTGGTTTTGGTATGGTATTCATTAAATATTCGGCCATCGAAATCTGATTTTGAACTAGTTGTGAGTCCGTACTCCAATCCCAAGGACTTGTGCAGCTCATTTTTGATATATGTGAGTGAAAACCTGATCAAATACTTGAAAACACAGTGTTAACCCACTTTTGCAAACCTTCTGTTTAAAAATCACAAGGGGTCTTGACGAAACTGAAAATTGTATTTCTTCAAACACACTTTGGCGAAACAGATTGCAAAGGCTCAATTTTCTTTACTTTGACGAAACAAGTCAAAGTCCAATATACAAGCCCACTAAGAGATTCGGCCAAGCAAACAGACTTATGATTTGGGCTTTTGAAAAACTGGCCCAAAAAAAAAAAATTGATCTAGGAAACAGAACAGGTAATCTGCGTTGACTCTTTTTGACGAAACACAAGGGTCTGATGGGCTTTCTATATTGAAGAAACAAGGCCCACTAACATGTCTTTGATGAAACAGAAAATTATTTTGGGGCCCAGTTGGCGAAACAAGAAAGCAGTTTTGTTTCTTCAAAGGATTTTGTTTCTTCAAAGAAATTTTGTTTCTTCAAAAAATTTGTTTCTTCAAAGATTTTGTGTCTTCAAAGGTTTGTTTCGCTAAAAGATTTTGTTTCTTCAAAGAAGGTGTTTCTTCAAATTTCTGTTTCTTCAAAAATGTGTTTCTTCAAATTCTTGTTTCTTCAAAAATGTGTTTCTTCAAATTGTGTTTCTTCGAAGTTATGTTTCGTCAAAAAGTGTTTCTTCAAATTGTGTTTCTTCAAAGATTTTGTTTCTTCAAAGAAGGTGTTTCTTCAAATTTCTGTTTCGTCAAAAAGTGGTAACTGGGTTGGTGAAAAGTTGGTGTCAGCTTGACCTTATCTTCCTGACACACCAGACAACTACTTTCGGCTTGTTTCACCAAACAAGCAAGGTGTGATTATTTTAATCTGATATCACTTCCCAACACACAAACACCTTTCACATACAGTTATCAAAGATAAAAAAAATGTAATATTTTGAAGAACACTTTGAAGATTGCAAGAACACGATGAACTTTTGAAGTTTCCGGTGAACCGAAAACTTTCCGAACTCACGGTTTTGATAGATAGTGTTTAATAAAAACCTATTTTAACATGTAAACATCAATTAAACAAGGTTTTTAACAAAACACAAAGCAAAGGCACAAGATTAAACTCGATTTTTAGAATGTTTTTCCAGAAAATATGAATTTTAAACCCGAAAAACACAAGAACACCCGGTTTTAACAAGGAGAAGAGCCAAGGCTCTGATACCAATTGTAGGTCCCGTTTTTCCGGTGAGGATCGATAACGAAAACCTATCCTTGTTTATCACAAACACGGTAACGGGTGCGGAATCCCCGTGACGGTGCAAACCAAACAAAGTTAAGAAGAAGAACACGCGTAACCAAAAGATTCAATATCTATTGATTAAACGGGATGAGTACAACCCAATAACTGATACACACACAGTTTATACAGACTCTCTCAAAGTCTCTCGGCACTCATCTATTTCACACAGAAACAATAAGGGGTATTTATACAAGACAGACACAGACCTTGACGAAACAGAAAAGGACTCGGCGAAACACCTTTGGGCCAAACATTGGGCTTGAAGAAGCCCAACAGGCGACGAAACAGGGACAATCCCACTACAAAATTGACGAAACACAAAGTGTTTCGTCATTTGTTTTCAAAGAATTCACAAAGTCAACATTTTCACCTAAATGACATCATCATGACATCATCATGATGATGTCATGATGTGATGTCATGATGATGTGTAAACGGGATTTGTTCGCGGCTCTCCGTGCTTCGCGTGTCGAACTCTGGGGCGCACGACGGAGGAATGTCGTGACGTCGGGCTTGAGCCGGACCTAACCGTGTCGAAACCAAGTCGTACCGAGCCGAGTCGAACCGAGCCGAGTCGCGTCCACACAAAGTGTATCAACAAGGTTCATGCGAGAACCACCTTTATTGCGAGAACCGCGAGAACCAATGTGAACACAACCAAAAATAGCTAAAAAAACCTACCCCCCCCCCCTCAGGCTAAATGCTAAAAACTAAACCCTCCCAAAAAACCTAAAAAAAAAACTAACCCCCCACCCCCAAGCTAAAATGCTAAAAACTAAACCCCCAAAAAACCTAAAAAAATCAAAAAATAAAAAATAAAATTAAAAAAACACACAATTTTTTTTAATATATTTTACATTAAAATCGCTACTTTTAGTAGAAAAAAAAAATTAAAAAAAAATTAAAAAAAAATTGGCTACTAAAAGTAGCGATTTTTTGATAAAAAAATATTAAAAATATATATATATTTTGTGTGTTTTTATGCTATTTTTAGGTATTTTTGGTTGTGTTCACATTGGTTCTCGCGGTTCTCGCAATAAAGGGTGATTCCTAACGGATCCTACTCCTATATATATATATATATGATGATGATTTGCTATTATGCCTTCAGTTTGTGAAACTTCCATATTCTTGTGTTGTCTCCTCATTACAAACACACACTATGATTGTCATATGCGTTAAGCTAGTGTTTCCTTCTTTTAAATGCTCAATGATACTTTATTATTGCATCTTCCTTTATTCAAAAACAATCTTTACATTATGTTAATGTGTTGTAGCAAAAAAGAACATTTCAAATGGCATTATGTAAATGAAAACAGAAGATAAAAGCGTGCTATGCATATTAGTTATGCCCTTCTGTCTCTTACCTTTGATGTGCCACCTAAATATATGTCTTGTTAATTTTTGCTTCTTAGATAATATGGTAATGGGTGTGGCCTCTTTAGATTCATTCTTTAACTATAAAAAATAAGTGTAAAAAGTGGTGATAATGTGAAAATGTAACCGAATAAAACCTATCTTACCAGTATTGAAGATTACATATTTACATATTTTGACCCGTTATCTTGATTCGCCTATTTTACCACCTCTAGTATGGAGTCATAGTTGAATTTGCGCATTTAACTCCGTATGAGGGAAAATGGAACATAGTTCTCCAACTGTTCTCATAACAAACATGGGATTGGGTAGATAAAAACTTGGTTTGTAAAGATCATTGTCAAAGTTGTCAAAGTATAAAACAAATTTATAGTTTTATATATACCACCCTCTAAGATTTTGGTTCACTGTATACAAATTTACACTTGCCGGTCGTGTGATTTAGGGTTTAGAGCGTCTTAGTTTTATAAATTTAAAACTTAGAGAGTCTAGAATTAGGGTAATTTTAGTTGTTTTAGTTGACCCATTTTCAGCACATCAACTTTGCTAGTTTAACTTAGTGAGTTCGGGGTAGTCATAACCCGTTTTATTTTAAGTCCCGTTAGCTCGGGCCTTCTATATACTTTGTTTTCCTCAAAGTATTTATCCTCTTTTAATTAACATCAAATTTATTTATTTAAATCCTAATATTAACCGGGTTAATTTTTACCATTAACGGTATTTTACCCGTCGTCACTAGTAACGTGGTTTAATTACCAACCCATTTTTGGGGTGTTACAAGTCTACCCCCGTAAAGAGGTTTCGTCCTCGAAACCTTTTCTTACATAATTTATTGAGTTTCAACCCAATGTACATAAACTGAGTAACCTTCTAAGCATTACTCACACTTTGACCATTTGTTAGTGTCATTAGACAACTATGGTAACATCTTTTAATTACACAACATATGTATCTTTTATGCGAATTTACGCAACTCAGAATAACGCCATCTTGTCATTTCGACTTGTTTGATTAACTTAGCGAAATCCAACGCCTTTATACTTTCGGATTCTTTGTGAATCCGTTATTTTCACCCATTTGGATGTTTCTAGTGAGATCTTTCACTGTTTACAAACAGACCCCTTTTCTTTACGAATTTATTCATTTGGTTCATTCGTACAACATTCGCCACAAAAATGAATTTCCTGATTTTATCTTATTTATTTAGCACTATCTAGATGTGCTATTAACGGAATTCTACAAGGCATATTACCACATACCTTCCGGCTTTATCCTTTTTATCGTGCCTTTACTCGATCTGACTTCCCAACACTTTGCTTGTGTTGCCTTGTGATCGCTCAGTATAGGCGATCAATACTTTTCGTTATTATGACCTCATGGACCATCACTGCCGTTTTGTACTCACTTACCTTTATTATTTGGCTTGACTGAGTAGCCATTTGGCCACTTGGTCATACACGCTTATCAACTATGATTATTTCACGCTAATCTTAATATAGATAGCGTGTTGAACACTTTCTTAATTTAAATATTGACCTTAACCGGCCTCACTGACTAGTCTTATTAGTCCAGTTACTTTATACCCATCTCTCGGGCTACTATGTGATTTTATTTCACATAACTTTCCTGACCGTGATTGCGTCACGTCGTGTTTTAGGTTTATTTCCCAATCATCTCATACTATATATGTTTGATAAAACGTTGTTTTTGACTAAAACGAAATTTTAGTTTAATGTTTTATCTTTAATTTATGTTAAGCAATTTTGACGACTTGGCATTTACTCTTTTACAGTATTTGTTTTACGCGAGTATTCTCACTGGTTCTCTCGCTTTGTTTAAGTAACTTGTAGGTTCTCTCATGTGGCCTCGTAGGCTATTTCCTTAGGTCTTCACCCCCTTTTAATGGGAACCCTAAGGTTTATTCCCCTTTCTTTTCGTGACCTGAGGGTCATTCTTGTCCCGTAGACCTTAACACTAATCGCATTCCCGTAGGTTACGATGATCCCACAGATTCATCTTTTATTTGTATCTACATTCAAATGCATATATGTATATATGCATATATAGCTTCAAAGCATGTCTTGTTATGTTTGGAATCGTATATTTCCGCTTTTGAACTTTAGTTGACCTTGACCGTAGTCTAAGGCTTCATTTTTTTATTTTCGGACGAAATTTTCTGACTTTATGACTTCTCATATCATTTATGCGCCGGTTCATCTTATGCTCACCATTCTCCAGTTTTCATATATCCGTACTCGATTATGTCCCCTTACCGGGCTCATTATTCTTTTGCTTTTAACGGTACCACTATCCCGTTTGTATTTACTCATGCCGTCCGGCGTGATATTGTAATCGACCCGTTCAACTTTAAAATAGTTGAACATAATTTATTCACAATTTTTATTTACATTATTTTGTCATCTTTTAGTTATGACCCAAAACCCGAGTCCTTTAACTTTCCATCCGAGTTTCCGTTTCTTGGTCTGTGCATGCGTTCAATTCTTACCCATCAACCGGGTGTTTTACCGAAGTCGTTATTATTGCAACCCTCCCGGTATGCATTAAGACCTCGCTTCATTTCTATATTCCGACTTTGTCCTCGTGTTTGACGTTTTACAAAAATGACTCGTTTAGGGACATATTCGCATTTTCCGGGTTCGAGTGTAAGTACACTCCCTCCCAACGCATATCTTGATAATTCTGCATGTTTATATTCTTCGGGTTCGAGTGTAAGTACACCCCCTCCCAATGCGTACCTTAACTATTTTACATGTTTCTCTGTCCCTTCTTTCGGGCTCATTATCCTAATGTAATAGGCTTCCGTCACTCGGCTGTGCGTTTACATTATTATCAAATATTTTACTCATTTGATTCATTTGGGTACTTTTAATTTGTCCCATTTACCCCGTCCTTACTACATCGGATGTAAATGTGTCGGCTATAAGAAGTTCATGGTATCATATGCCACTACTTACTTGGCCAGAGTAAGCGATTAACACATGACACGCATGACCTTTTTATAGTTTTCACATCACGCCCTATGTAAGTAATACCCCTGTTTATTTCTCTTGGAAACAATATCCTGGATAGGTATTCTATTCAGGTTTGCCCAAGTTTTCAATCTAAATCTGCAACTATCAGTTTCTACGTATTGGTTGCATGTTTATATTCATGCAATAATTTAAACGTGCACCTGGTAAATGCTTGCCCTAACGGGCTTTTCTTGCCATTAGTCTTGTTCGCGACCATTACGTGATTTAGGTCCTTGATGAGCATGCTCTTCTTGTCATATCTCGGACCGTTCCATCATCATATCCACAATTCGTTTGACTCTCGTCGTCTTCAAACGCGAGTTTCCTTCAATTAAAACATTCACAAAAGTTAGTAACATCAACTTCAATAATCGCCCGTATTATAATACAAGGCTTTTTCTACTATACGCGTCAACGCGCGTATTTTCGTCAACTATATCAATCATTTCAATTGGGGTAACGTGTATCACACGATAGCCCTATGTGTTGTTTACAACACTTTAGCATGCTAAACTATTAACATACATGTACTTACCGGATCTGCGATCAAGCCTCGAACCGAACACTATTCTTTATCAAGAGCGTAAGGTTTAAGTCCAAGCATGGTTTTCCCCACCATACTTGCATCTCTTAAACCAGGGCTCTGATACCAACTTGTAACACCCTATTTCTATTTAACGGTTTTATATGCAAATACCAACAATTAGATGTGTAGCTAAGACTACACATACTAAAAAAAATACGGGTTTATTAAAACTTTTACAAATTATAAGTTATTCTACATAACGTGATCGAATTCGTTGTTTAAAATATACAACGTGGCAAGGTGCGGAAGCATGTAACTATATCGTGTTCGGTTCTTCGTTGAGCTTGATCGTCTCTCGGCATCCAAAATGTACCTACATTTCATAAACATGAAATGCTTTAGTCATACTGGGATTAAAACGTGATTAAACGAGTCTGGGAAACAGTTGATTCTAAAAACAAGAATTTGGAAATGACCTCCACCGTAACTTACGGTGGCACCGTAAGTTACGGTGGCCCCTGTAATGTTATTTTCCTACCGTACAACAGTAGGCAACCACCGTAGCATTTTCATCTCCACCACAGTAGGCAACCACCGTAGCATTTTCATCTCCACCGTAACTTACGGTGGCACCGTAAGTTACGGTGGACTCTGTAACAGCCCAGTTTCCTTTTTGCCGTAATTGACACGAAATCTTTCGTATCTTTCAAACCGCTTGTCCGTTTAACCTACCGTTTCTTCCTACGTGATTGTGATTTGATTCTCCATCACATGGAGTTAAAATCCAACATCCGGCTTAATAAATTTTGAGACTTTTATGCCTTCGGCTTATTATCTTTTTACAAGATTTTGACCCGTTTACGCATTTATCACACAAACATATTTGTTTGACCTTTATATCACATACACTACGTCAACTTAAGGTTATTTACCATATTAGGTTCTAACCACAGGTTTATTACACAATTTAAACCCATTTTCACTTGTATGCTTATTTTGACCCGTTAAGGGTATTTTAGCACTTTCGAGCCTAATTTCGCTTTTGATTACTTCTAGCAATCCATCACCACATTTCTTACCATATAATCTCCCACCACAACTGAATTTATAGTGGGTTTAATGTGGTGATCTATAAAAACCAATTTTTACCTCTCGGATCATTATTTTACGGCAAAAACTCAAATAGTGCCATTTGACTAATATAATACCTCTTTCAGCTTCTATACTTATTCTAAGTATTTATCTAATCATAAAACTCGTTTCCAAACAACCTTTAAAGGTTGTTTGTTCAAATTAGCTAACAAGGGCGTTTTGGTCCTTTTTAGTCTTTCAATTACGACAAGGTCTTTTGAGAGCATGTTTGACCCATGATTCTTCTTTTGAATTATGATCTTGCTCGAAAAGTCAATATGCTTTTCAAAACGCCACTACCCTCTTTTAAAACATTCGGTTTACCCATTTAAGTAACCCATTGTCTATCTAAGACTTCATTAAATACTCATTGAACCTTACGTTCTTAATGAATCATTACTCTATTACACATACCTGGCTCGGGTCAATGTATTGACCTGATTTAATGCCTTGCTATAATATTCGCTAAATAGTAGCGATGCAAATATCATTTCTACATTTATTCCTGAAATCATATAACTCGACAAGAATCATTAGTCGCTATTATCAAAAGGTGGTATCTTCACCCTTTGACCCGTTTGGTCTAAATGACCGATTATATTGGCGAGATGACATGTATTTTCATCTCGACTATATGACTCGCTCCGATTTACATCGTGCGGTCGCTTTACTTATAATTCATTTCTTAACACTTTTCGGCCTCTTAAGGCTTACTTCATAAGTGTCTTTTAAAGCCAATAGTTATGGTCGATGCATGACCAATTTACCGTTTTACCCTTATTGTTTGTTTTGGTTTACCCTATAAGGTAACCATTCAAAAGTTCATTTTCCATTTGTCATAAAATGATCAAATTACCGATTTAACTCCTTTTAAACCATCAACATGGTTTCTTGTCATACTCGAATATCTTGTTCCGTACATTTACACGCCGGAACATCATACCTCAATTATGTATTTATCTTATTCGTAACTAATACGATAAGAGAATATTCTAAAATATAAGACTAGTGTAAGTTATACTTACCTTGCATCCGAATTATGCTTTTTCCTTCATTCTTGATTCGTTTGACCGCTTTCACTCCAAGCTTCACCTAGCTTGTTTAAGCGCCAACTATTATTCATCATTTCACAAGGTGGTTAGTTTAGTCATAACTTAATACGATCATTCCACCCTACGCATTTTATATTCAAGAATTATCATTCATCGTATTATAGGTCGGTTTGACTGTTTAAAGTCAACGGCCTATTAATCATAAGTGATTACATGATGTAGCTTTACTACTCATTTAACTACTTGGTCAAATACACGGTAGCATCATACTTAGGCTACCGTTTATTCACTTCGTTTACCAAGTTTTATAACCATAATTCATCGAATTAACACTACATTAATCTTTCTTAACACATGATGATATCAAGCTTCATTTTTAACATGAATTTATCATCATTTCCATTCTTTTTACACCAAACCCAATTCATGGTAATTATGATTCATGTACTCAAACACCTAAATGGTTCAAGTAGCATACTTTTATTATCTAATATGAGGATTCTAATCACAATTTAGACACTAACATCTAATCACAATTTAGACACTAACATCATCATATTATAAAAACCCATCTCTATCATGTATGAACAAGTACTCAATCATGTAAATTTGTTCAAGTACTTTGTTTCTACTATCAACTATGATGATTTCTAGCACAATTATATCATCATCTTCATTATCTAGCCATAACCCACTTAGCACATACAAGGGAAATCATCAATTCCCTAGTTTTCAACACTAGTTCATCGAATTGTTAACTAGGGTTGTTCCTACACATAGATTTCTTCACAACTACACTCATGGATTCGTCATCCATTCCCAAATTGTGATTTTGAGTGTTCATCATAACTTCAAGACATCACCAAATTACAAAATTTAACATAACTTACGATCCCTTTGACTTGGTGATCATTTATACGCGTTCATGCATTGATTTGGGGCTTGATTCGAGCTCCAATTTGGTGAATTTGTTGATTTTAGGGTTTGAGCTCTCTTGGTCGCTCCTGATGATCGATCCACACACACAAAGTGTGTGTGGTGTGTGTTTTTTTATTAATAGAACTTGTTCCCTTTTTGACGATTTTGGTCCCTCAAGTTTTGTTAACTAGTAAGTAGGCTACAACCTACTTATTTTCAACAATACTTTGTTTTGTTAACTAGGTTAAACTTTGCTAGTTTAACTTAGTGAGTTCGGGGTAGTCATAACCCGTTTTATTTTAAGTCTCGTTAGCTCGGGCCTTCTATATACTTTGTTTTCCTCAAAGTATTTATCCTCTTTTAATTAACATCAAATTTATTTATTTAAATCCTAATATTAACCGGGTTAATTTTTACCACTAACGGTATTTTACCCGTCGTCACTAGTAACGTGGTTTAATTACCAAACCCATTTTTGGGGTGTTACAATACCCGCAACGGTTTTTTTGGGTGTTTTACAGAGTAAAGAATCGGGATCAAGCGAGATGGAACGAGCCGAGCTCTGATACCAAATGATAGGAGTAAAACCCCCGAATCATCGGTTCAAATCAAACGGTAAAATAAAAGGTAGTTCTACGGTTCGTTTGGATACAGATTCACCACCAAACAAAACGGTAGGGCTGCGATGTCCAACCTAAGATACAAATACACCACTTCGGTTAAGATATCGTGTCTAAGTTCACCACCCAACGCGTCACGGTTGAGCTAACATAGACGAATTAATTAACCCACACACATGAGATAATTAACACAAGAAAAAAACTCATTCTAAAACTCACTGCCTTCATTGATTGTCCTTTACGAAATACATATAGAAAATAGAGTTAACTGCCATTTTCGTCCCTGTGGTTTGGTCACTTTGGCCATTTCAGTCCATTTTTCAAAAATGCGACATTTTCGTCCCCCACGTTCTGGAAAGGTGTCATTTCAGTCCAAAAATCATAACCCAGTTAAGTCAGTTAGTAAATAAGGACTGATTGTGTAAATTTGTAACATAAAGGACCATTTAAGTAAATATTAAACACCACCACCACTAGCCCTGCCACCACCACCACTCCGCTGCCACCACCACCGCCACCACAGCCCTGCCACCACCACCACTAGCCCTGCCACCACCACCACTCCGCTGCCACCACCACCGCCACCACAGCCCTGCCACCACCACCACTCCGCCACCACCACCGCCACCACAGCCCTGCCACCACCACCACAGCCCTGCCACCACCGCCACCACAGCCCTGCCACCACAGTTAACTCTTTTATCAAAGTTGTTAATACATGCTTTGTCGCTGTTAACAATAATAATATTTGTTTAAGACGATTTGCTGTTAAAATGAGTTTTTGCACTGTTTGTTGCAGGTATCATCTTTTTAGGGATGAGGACATTTTGGGAACTTTGCATGACTAGTTTTGCAAACAGAAATCTTTGGTGTCTGGATCTTCTAATGTTATGTTTGAAATAGTAGACTGATTGTTGAGCTAAAAGATTTGTTGGCAAATGGCTGTTATATTCCAAGTTCATAATTGCAATGCAATAAATTTACATAAGATATTGCCTGTGTTTTTGTACCATTAATATTTTTTTTAACATTATCTTGTTCTTGAATTGTGCAGCATGTTTCATAACAACCGCTAATCAAAAGGTTGTTCTTACATAGTTTGATTATAATATAATCTATAGTGCGCTTTTGGAAACGTTAGTCTTATGTCATAGACCTAAGTAATATATTGTAATATGTAAATTCATGATCGTTATATTCGACCCGCTTAAACCTGGCCTAAATAGCATATTGTATAATTTGTAAAGTCAGATTTGATATATTCGACCAGCTTAAACCCGACCAAAAAATGCACACAGGCTTGCGGTGGTGGCAGGGTGGTGGTGGCAGGGCTGTGGTGGCGGTGGTGGCGGTGGTGGTGGCAGCGGAGTGGTGGTGTTTGCAGGGCTGTGGTGGCGGTGGTGGCAGGGTTGTGGTGGTGGTGGCAGGGCTGTGGTGGCAGGGCTGTGGTGGTGGTGGCAGGGCTGTGGTGGCGGTGGTGGCAGCGGAGTGGTGGTGGTGGCAGGGCTGTGGTGGCGGTGGTGGCGGTGGTGGTGGCAGTGGAGTGGTGGTGGTGGCAGGGCTGTGGTGGCGGTGGTGGTGGCAGCGGAGTGGTGGTGGTGGCAGGGCTAGTGGTGGTGATGTTTAATATTTACTTAAATGGTCCTTTATGTTACAAATTTACACAATCAGTCCTTATTTACTAACTGACTTAACTGGGTTATGATTTTTGGACTGAAATGGCACCTTTCCAGAATGTGGGGGACGAAAATGACGCATTTTTGAAAAATGGACTGAAATGGCCAAAGTGACCAAACCACAGGGACGAAAATGACAGTTAACTCTAGAAAATAAAAGAAACTGGTGATAACCTACCACTACTCATGAACAAATCTAGTACTATCTTTTAAGCTAAAAGTACAATTAACTAAAGCATAAGAAATAAACTAAAATAAAGTGCTAGACTTTTTTTAAGCAAAACATGGGGACGTGGGGTTGCCTGGAGTGATCATGCATGTAACTGCTAAAATCTTCCAACAAGCCGGCTGAAATAAGTTGACCCACATTTTCTCCATCTGGGTCGGGTCGGGTCGGGTCGGGTCGCGGGTCTACGGACTTGGATTTTTGCACTCCAACCGGATCCGTTATGGATTGGCTATCATTTCCTTGTTTCTTTCGATTAATACATATTTAAACTACAATTGCAATAACTGACCACTACTCCCATTATCCTTGTTCATGGGTTTTACTAAATAAAATAAAAATGAAAAAAAGCACATGTTGGAAAATAAACAAACTGCACAAAACATGGACTCATGCAAATAAAAAGAAAAAAACAAAAATATAACTTAAAAATATTAGATGAAATAAACGTGACTTAAGGGATGGCTATCATTCTCTCCGTCTTCGAAAAAGTTTGTCCTCAAACTTGGGACAATCGCATCCGCACCAAACGTTGTATCTCGCATTGGGGGCGGTTCAGGCGGTATTTCCAGTATGTATCCATCGGTGCATATCTTGAAACGAAACCCAAATCTACACGGACTCCGCAATGGGTGTTGTACAACTTGAAAGGAAATTTTGGTTACATGGAAATTGTAAATGTGCATGACTTTAGTGGATCTCCAAATCTGCATAAGTCCTTCATTGTTACATTCAAAATCATAACCTGCATTCAGATTTACCTTGGTTTCCTTTAGTTGTAACTTCAGCTCAACGTCATATTCCTCTTCATTTTCTGGTTTGTTTGGGTGTGTAGATATTGAAGTGACAAAAACTTCATCTTCCTCTTTGATACAGGCAACTGTTTCATCTTCATCATTGAATCTGACCTCCACTTCTTTTGATTCATCTTCTTGATTGATAATCCCGCAAAGAGCTCTCTCAACAAATAGACACTCCTCTTCATTAGGAACAACTTCGTCGTCATCATATCGAGGTTCAACTTGTTGGTAACGAACCGTGATGAGTAGCTTCGCAATCCGATCTTGTATGGACTTCATTTTTATCCTAAAAACAAAGTCATGAAAGTGGTTTTGGAGGTCTCGAACTTGCTGTTTCAAGGATTTGTTTTCATGAGCCAGCATCCTTTTTTTTTTTTTGAAACTAGATAGTATGTGAATGTAGAGGTGTAGGAGTAGAAACGAATCGCTTCGGCTCTGATACCAAATGATAGGAATCGGATTTGAAACTAAAGAGAAACGGATAAAATAAGATAGATCTATGGTTCGTTTGTGATACAGATACACCACACAAACCAACGATAGGGCAACGATATCCAACCGGAGATACAGACACACCACTACGGTTAGAGAATCGGGTCTAAGAACACCACCCAACGTGCCACGGTTGAGCTAGCATAGACATAATCAATTTAACTCAAAATCCATTGAGATAAATTAATCAAAGAGAAAATTCATTCTAAAACTCACTGCCTTCATTGATTGTCCTTTACGAAATACATATACAAAATAAAAGAAACTGGTGATAACCTACCACTGCTCACGAACAAATCTAGTACTATCTTTTAAGCTAAAAGTACAATTAACTAAAGCATAAGAAATAAACTAAAATAAAATGCTAGACTTTTTTTAAGCAAAACATGGGGACGTGGGGTTGCCTGGAGTGATCATGCATGTAACTGCTAAAATCTTCCAACAAGCGGGCTGAAATAAGTTGACCCACATTTTCTCCATCTGGGTCGGGTCGGGTCGCGGGTCTACGGACTTGGATTTTTGCACTCCAATCGGATCCGTTATGGATTGGCTATCACTGGGCAAGGCATATTTTTTTGGGCACTTTTTTTTAATAAAATTCCTATATATTGTGTGTGTATTTTATAAAATAGAAAACTCATTTAAAACTTACAACATGTAGGCCTATTACAAACCTAAGTTCTTATACTTAGTTTGGCTCATTCTCAGAACTTATTAGTGGTTAGCGCATTGATTAGCCTAATACCCATTTAAATTTCTAAAAAGCAAAAGAAAATTAGCGCTTATAACACACACCAACATCGACGTCGTCTGGACTCTCGACCTTAGTGACCCCAATCCATCTACACTCACATGTGGCCCACCCCATCGATTACTATGTTTATTGCTATAATTTTAATCTTCGTTTTAAAAAAATAGTGTATATTATATAATTCGTCTTAAGGGGCATATTTCTAAATGTCTGGCTTGGACAGGGCACCTAAATCCTTAGGGCTGCCACTGACTATATCACAACAACTAAGATTATATTGTTTAGTGTAATATGTAGGCTAAAATTTAGATCATTGTCTTTAAAAGTTCGGTTAAACGCCCCGATCGCCTCAAGAAAACTCTTAACTTTTGGGTATTTTAAAATGCCCTTCCTAAATGCATTATAATATAGTATAGATTATTATTATTATCATCATCATCATTATTATTATTATTATTATTATTATTATTATTATTATTATTATTATTATTATTTAATGTTGTAGTTTCCAAAAGTTACAAAAGAACCTTAAAAATTCACTAAACTACTTAGAACCAAATAAATATAAGATTATAATATTAAGAGTTTTGATTTTGATAATTTGGAATTTCACTTCAATTCAAATCTCAAATCACTGTTACCATCATTAATAAATTGATGACAAACATATTCAACTTTGTTTGAGTTATATAATCTCTATTTTTATCTCTATACCTAATAAATTAGTAGACACATGAGATAATTCTAGACATTCTTAATTTTTGTTTTTTCGCTTAAACTGTATACCCATTTAACTTACACCAGGATCTTTACTCGTTTCAAATTTACCCGATTTCCTTTTCAATATTTCATTTAATACATTCATTATTTCGTTTTCATCAACCCCATACGTTTTCATTATTTAAACTTTACCATTTTTATAATAAAACTTTAATTCACCTATATTTTGTTTCTATCTTTCTAAATTATGTATTTAAAGTTGTGATTCTCATTTTCCTCTTTTGCCTTTTTTGATCCCATATATTTTAAAATTACAAAAATAAAACTCAGTTTTACTTATTTACGTTGTGTAATACACAAAATTCTAACCAATTACTAATAACATGTATTATATGTTTTCTATGTATAGTCCATGAATTTAATATAGTGTAATATATATATAGGTAAAGGATCCTGTAAAAAGTGCTCAAAGTGTGATATAGTAATAGTAGTGTGTAGCCAATTTTTATGCAATAAAATACACAGCATCTAGAAACTAATTAAACTAACACACACTAAGAAACCATTCAAACCGGCCTTGAAACAATGTCACTGATGGCATCGAAACAATGTCACTGTTGGCATCGTCCATATGAAACAATGGGTATTTACTTAAACTTCCTACCAAACCATTCAAACCAGCCTTGAAACAATGTCATCGTCTACTTCACCATCTTTCAGTAAATACCCACGTCCGCTCTATATCTATCATGATCTTCACACCATCCCCAAGCTCACTACCGACACACTAAACTATTGGAAAATAACTATGCGCAACTATATCGAGGGTAGCGGCCTCATTACCTTCATCGATGGCAGCATCAAGCCACCACCAGAGAAGATTGATGATGAACAATTGAACAAGATCGAGAACCCTGATTACAAGCAATGGAGGGAAATAGATGATCATGTACGAAGTTCAATCATTTCAACAATGCAAGATGGCTTCTGGGAAGAACTATCTAGTTCATTTACTGGAAAGACTGCAGCTGAATTATGGACTTTTATCAACCAGAATGTTCGTAGACCTCCTAAGATGACTTATGCTGCTGATCGCGGTAACGAATACTTCACTCTAGCTAGCTTCGATCTTAAAGTTCCATTTTTTTTATTCATGCTACTTTTCAAATTCTACAACTGGGTTTGTGGCTCAGTGGTAGATGCAAAACATCCAGGAGCACCATTTATAGAGACGTTTCATGTTCTATTATTCAGAACCGCTAATAAACAATTATTTTATTTATATATTTTTATATTTAACATTTTTTAAGGATATATTATATGTATTTTTATGATTACATATATGAAAAATCAAATTATTTATGTGTAATAGCTAATTTACATTTGTGTAAATGAACTAATTTACGTATATCTAATTATCAGATTACATATGAAAAATGATAAAACTACTCTTAACACATATGGAATCATAATAAATGATAAAAAATACCCTTAAACAATGTTAAGTATAAAAATATATTAGTAGAATGATGGTTTATTATGAGTTCTGTAAGTTCTGCAATTATTTGGAGTTCTGAAATGATCTCTACCCATATATATATATATATATATATATATGGGTTGAGTTTATTTAAGAACTCTGAATATTACAGAACTTTCAGAACCGCTAATAAACAATTATCTTATTTATAAATTCACCTAATAGATCTTGTACATAAAAATGCTTGTGAAACATGTTTGCTAAACATACATTCCATAATCGGTTTGTTTCATATGTGTTTCCTTACAACATACGTACATACATTAATTGAGAGGACATTCTTATAGAAGTTCATATAGATTGTCGAAGTAGCATATGGGTTCTCAAAGAATCATTATACTAATTAGGGGAGTAAAATGATTATTTTGCCCATCATGTGCTAAACATCTGATTAAGTTAACTAAGAAAACTAACTAAGTTTGCGGTAAAGGACGTGCACTGAAACTTTTAAACATAAAGAACATGCAATGCAATTTTATGTAAACATAAAGGACATACACTGTAATTTTGTCAAAACAAAGCCATGTATTAAGATTTATAAAAATCTTAGATATTACATTTTATTAAAGTACTAAATTAAATATTTAATGAAAAAGGGTTAGGAGATGTAACACTTGGTAAGTGCCACAACTCTCTTTGTGAGAAAGTTTCGTGAACACACTTTAAACCTGTTGTCCATCCGGATCATCCCTGTCTCGTGCATAAGAACTTGCACATGCAGCGGAAACATGTACGAGACTTACAGCCATGTTTTCTTGTCAAGATGATGCAGAGAATACAAGCAAACTTGATAGAATGAAAGTGGACAATTTCGGTGTAACTGAAACTGTCTTGATAACCGAACATGATTGCCGGCAACAAGATTAAATACATAAGAGTTTTGGCGGTTATCTTGAGCGGGTAACTGTGGTGACAGTTATTTAAATTATTTTCCCGCTAATCAACCGCTTATGACATAACATTGACTTCTTATCTAACTAATTGTTCACTTATCACCTGTCACTTACGAATAATAATATTACAAATAATAGATAAAACATAACTAAGTTTAAATATTTCTAACATAACCCCTCTAAACTTGGTTATGTTTGTGAGCCTGCTTCATTACGCTTCGGTTGGCTTCTTCAACGGCTCGTCTTGCATGGTTGAAATTGAATCTCTTCCGTTTCTTCATTTGATTCCAGTTATCATCCCTAATTCCTGCAAAAAACGCAGTTTGTGATGGCTCGACTTCTCGGTCCTCTTCTCTTGTAGTATAGTTGCAGCTTTCTATGTCTTCACTACTAGTCTTCCTGTGGTTTCTCCTTGAGCATTCAGCATCGTCTTTTATTACCTCCTTGTCATACACCATACTTTGAACCATTTTGAATTTGTAGTAGTATTCTAGAGTATCTAGATACATTGCATATATTATCCGCATGAAATCACCATCTTTATATTCCAACCCCATATCCTTTGCAATAATCGGCCACATATTTTCTGTTGTAACATTTCGATACCCTCCATCCTTATCAACCAACATATATAAATTCAGTAAATCTATTTTCTGTTGATTCCTAGTGTGTGGTGGAATTGGTCTATGAGTGATCCCTAAATAATCATTTAGAAACCATTTAACCAACTCTTCGAATTTCTTTTGCAGATCAATTTTATACTTGAACACGTATTCACGATCATCAAGCATATTGATCAGCGCCTTACAATCTTCAAACTCGCGGAATTCCAATGATTTTAAGATCATCAGATTCCAATCAACTTCTGCTTCATCCGAAACATTTCGAGTTTCGAAATACGAATTCAGATAGTCGTTTTTGAATTCGTCATCTATTCCACACATATTTTTCAGCCTTTCTTTCTCTTTCATTCCTAGTTCCTCTTCTCTCGATAGCCCCGTCACATCATTCCTTGTGTTCATCACCGGAGATGAGAACATGGGAAAAATTTTGCATGTGTCACCGGATCGTCGAACCGTAAAGCCTTGAAGAGTTAATTGTTCAAGACTTAAAACGTTTCGATTTATGTCCGGCGAGTAGAAAACACTAGGAACGCTCAGTGTTTCGTTTCCCATTTTCATTTCAACCACACCCACTCCTCGGATGAATAAAAAATTATTCATTCCGGATCTTGTTTCTACCCCCATTATATGTTTAACACGCTTAAAAACATCTATGTTGTTCACAAAATGATGATTAAATGTCGGGTTGACATACCAGATATCCTTCCATTGCCCTCCGTCGGTTCCTGTAACAACCATCTCTTCTCGACAATGCACATTCTCTTCCTGAGTTCTTGTTCCGGTATTAATCGCTTGACGAATAAGTTGCGACTCTTCATCATTCTCTTTGGATTTACACGTGTAAATCTGATGACCAGGCATGTGGCAGTAGTAACATAATCGTTCACGTCGAGTTCGTCGTTTTCTTTCGTTCTTCTCATCAATGCAATGTTGACAAGGCATTGACGTGGCAGTTGGTTTAATCTCCGCATCAGATCTTTTTTGATTTCCTACCATGGCTCTGATACCACCATGTTGTCCATCCGGATCATCCCTGTCTCGTGCATAAGAACTTGCAGATGCAGCGGAAACATGTACGAGACTTGCAGCCATGTTTTCTTGTCAAGATGATGCAGAGAATACAAGCAAACTTGATAGAATGAAAGTGGACAATTTCGGTGTAACTGAAACTGTCTTGATAACCGAACATGATTGCCGGCAACAAGATTAAATACATAAGAGTTTTGGCGGTTATCTTGAGCGGGTAACTGTGGTGACAGTTATTTAAATTATTTTCCCGCTAATCAACCGCTTATGACATAACATTGACTTCTTATCTAACTAATTGTTCACTTATCACCTGTCACTTACGAATAATAATATTACAAATAATAGATAAAACATAACTAAGTTTAAATATTTCTAACAAAACCTACCTATTTTCCTAGAAAAAAAGTTCTAAAGTAAGTGTTTAACCATTATGTATATCTAAAAGGCTAAAACATCTTTTATAAAAAAAACCGATTGATCTTCCAACCCATGTTTATGATCTATTTTAGTATGAAACAAGTAATATTCAAAATCTCATCTTCATTCTGGTTAATCATGAAAATATGACCACTAAAATGAAGTTAAAAGTGTTCTTTGTTGTTTCTGAATCAATTTAGATGGCTTAGATGAAGTTTAAGTGTTTAACCATAAGAGTTACTCTACACACAGTCTCAAACCGAGCAGCAGAAGGGAAGAACTATATTCAGTATCTGCCACTATACAGGGCTGTTGTTGAAGGCAATATGAAAAGTTTACAAGATATATTGGATAAAGATCCAACTGCGGTGAGGGCGATCATCACAGGAGCCTCTGAAACAGCATTGATAGTTGCATCTCACAAGAAAAATAACAATGACATTGTGAAGAAACTTATAACCTTGATGTCACCACAAGATTTGGCTATGCAGGACAGCTTTGGTAGGACGGCTATTTTTGGCGCTGCAGCTGTCGGGAATGTCGAGGCACTAAAAATGATGGTGAAAAAGAATCCTGATCTTCCTCACATTTGTGACATTTATAATCACCTGCCTCTTAACTTTGCTGCATATGCCGATCAAAAAGATTCTGTTCGCTACTTGTTAGATGCCACGAATGTTGCGTGTCTTGACGAATTCAAAAGGTTGACACTTGTGCAGGCACTCATATCAGGCGGCTTCTATGGTGAGTTCTTTGTATAATATAGGTGTGCCTTGAGATCACACTGCTATTAGGAGGAAAACGAAAATATTGCGCAAATTTACTAAAGTTATAACCAAACCTTGTAGATGTATGTCTATCTTTGCTTCAACACTTTCCTGCACTGGCGGTCATTGAGGTTTCACCTTTGGAAACACTAACTTACAGGCATTCCGCATTTCGTAGTGGTGCCAATTTCAACTTTTGGCAGTGCATGATCTACCCCTGTAAGCATCCACTGATAAATTTGTTAGGGTGTTGATTTTTGAAAATTAGTAAAACATATTAATATTTTGACGTTCAAATGTAATGTAGATCTACCTAGTGAATTGGAAAGGCCCGTCGACTATTATAGAGGTACTTGCGATATCGAGAATGTGGAAAAAGCTGACAAAGGTATGTAGATCTATTCTCTCGCATCAGAGACGTCTCTGACACGTACCCTGTCCGAGCTCGAAAAAATGTGCCATTCCGTAATGTTTTATTATTATTTAAAAAATCAAATTACTATTGGGCTCAATAAACCTAATGCCAAGTGGGCAAAATTCTAAATCATAAAAAGGATTTGTAAATGGACCTATACTGGAATCGGTATGTGTTTACTATTTAAAAATAAATAAATAACATATATATATATATCGGATTTTTAAAAAAAATCGCGTGCCCCTAGAAATCACGGGCCTTGTGCGGAGGTCCTCCCCGCACACCATCATAGCTGGGCTACTGTCTCTCATGTTGCAATTAGATTATAAATTTACAGATAGGTTTCAAACAATCAAAGTAGTTTCATACTTTTAAACCAATCGGTTTTCTAAATATATAATTATGCAATCTTTTTCCTCCTTGTTTGCTATATCACAACTTCACAAAGTGATCCCCAAAAACTATTAGGTTGCACGGTATGGGCCGCCAACCCCCTTCCACCTTAGCAAAAAATCATCAATAGTCCCCCCCCCCATACCAGGGTGCCATTGATGAGGCGCTGTTGATGCTCGGTGATTACAATAGCGAGCAATAATGGATGGAATTGGGGCCCCACTTCAATTATAAACGTTAAAACCAAACAATGGGGGGGGGGGGGGGGGTATTGGGGGCTTTAACCCATCGTGGCCTTTATTTGTAAAAGGCAATGGAGCCCCCTGTCCTACGTGGTGCTTACGTGTCGATGATGTGTCGTAATGGAGCCCCTAGGGGGATCCAACCATACCTCGTAGCCTTATAATCCATCACTAATAAGTTATGGAATCTTTGATTCCTCTTGTAATCCTTCAAATGGGGTTTAGTCAAATTAACAATATAAGAAAATTGATGTTGGAGTGTAGAGTGTTGGTGATTTAGAGTTGATGACAGTATATACTATATACATAGTATTTATGCTATTTGCTAATCTAGTGCCCTGAAATCTTTCGACTATGTGACATCCAAACATTGTACTTTCATATCCTTTGGCCAGGCTCACAGAGAAAGACAAACTGGAGCTCAGTGTTTTGGCGACTCGCTGGCAAATTTGGTAACTTCAACTACTTGTCATTGGATTGCATCATGTGTATATTGTTGATTCTTATGTGTAAAACAAACCAATGATGGCCACCATAATAAAATTGCTTCTAAACGAGCAAACGAAAACAATAAGGAAAAGACAGACAAGATCATCAGCAAAGAAAGTTTCATTCAACGGCATAAAAACTACCACACCAACAAAAACACCATAAGAGTCTAATAAATGTTTTGTGCGAGTGTTTCCACTTTTAGCCAATTACATCTAATAAACAACGGTATTAAATAGATACTTTGATAAAAGGAACATAATGATTTATGAAATGCAGTGCCAGAGATCAAAAAGATTCAAGAGAAAAAAGTGATGCATGCCCAAGCTCTTCAACTCCTTGTTGGTTCAAGCCAAGGATCAAACTACTAACAAAATATGAATCAAAGAACAATTTGCTTGCAAACTTTCTTGTTAAAAAATAAATTGAGTGTACATTTAAACCTACTGCTAACACTCCTAATTTATAAGAGAAAATCAACTAAACATACACATGCAGTCCACGATTGTTTCAATCAACAACGTTCACCATTTCTTAGTGCTAGAAAGTCGGTCAATTCTTGGACCAATTCTTCCACATATCAACGTTCTAGATGCCCAATATTCGGTCAAATCATGATCCACTTTCTGACTCGTTCCGATAACCCGAACACCGAATCGAAAACTGACCCGAAACAACCCGTATTCGAACCCGAACTGACCCGCAACATTAAGATTACCCAACATTCACCCCGTAATCTTAATGTGGGTTCTTTCTTCTTGCTTTCCATTCTAAAACCAGAATCGGTTTTCTTACTAAACATTATTTCTTGCGTGATTCGAGTCTCTCTTTCTTGCTTCTTCGAATCACCTTTCTTTCTAACTTGCTATTCGAACCATATGGTTCGATCTTGCTACTTGCTTTCTGTTTCTCTTTCTCTTTCTTTCTTCCGGTCGACTGAAATTACCGGTCGATACTTGCTACTTTCTTCCTTTCTTTCGACACGACGCGGACTCTTTCTTTCTTACCGATGCTTTCTCTTTCTTTCTTTCTTATTGCACCGGTGTCTTTCTTTCTTACGAGTCCTTCTTTCTTGCTAAGCGACGCCAGCCTCTTTCTTCTTTCTTCTTTCTTGTGGCGCCTCCTCTTTCTTTCTTTCTTTCTTGCGATTTCTCACATGAAATCGTCTACTTTCTCATTCATTTCTTTCTTTGCAGTTAGAGGGCTGCTCCCTTTCCTTCTTAGGGTTAAAACCCCAATTTCTTGCTTCCGGCAACAGCAGCCAAGGCTGCCGCCTGTCTTGCTCGGATTCCTTCTTTTGACTATCAAAAATAGCCTCACGGTCTTCACATCGGTTCCTCCTACTGCTGCGTTTTGCCCCGCAGCGAAAAGGGATGCACTCTCAAAACGGCCTCCTTCTTCAACCTTTCTCTGATACCAAATGTTGGTTCTGTAGGTCCCTCGGAGGTTGAGGTTAAACCTATTCCTTGTTATATCTAACACACTAGCGAGTGCGGAATCCAAGCTAGCATGCAAACCGAGATAGAACACGACAATGATAAACACACGAGACTCAACGATTAACACCTCTTGTATTAATAAGTATGAAAGGTCGGTTACAGCACAAGGTTTACAAATGTATTCTGTAAACTCTCTCTAACTCTCGTGTGTGTGTTTTCTGCTCTGAGTCTTCTCTAAATGTCTCTCTGTCTCACTTTTAAGTGAACACAACACATGGGTATTTATACCCAGCACAGCTCGTCTGGTCGAAGGATCAGACAGACTGATCGTAAGATCATCTGTCGATCAGAAACCTACCGAAAGATCACATATACCTCGAAGGATGATATCCTTCGAGGTCTATCCATCGAAGGTTCATCTTTCGAGCTCATCGAAGGATACAAACAATCCTTCGATGATACATCCTTCGGCACAGACAAATTACAACCATTTTGTTAACTGTTTGGCCAAGTCAAACCGGAGGATGGTTGACTTGGTCAAACTTACAAGACTAACAAAGACAAAGATATCGTTTGGTATCATGACAGGATACAGACAAAGTACAGACACAAGTGCACCAACAAACTCCCCCTTGGCTGTAGCTTTGTCTCGATCTTTGTCTCGATCTTAATTCTTGTAGGTCCCTCGTGTCTTCAAGTCTTTGACATCTTTTCAAGTCTTCAATGTCGGAGGATCTTTAAAGTCTTCACGTCTTGAAAGCAGAAAGTGTACCAACAAACTCCCTGTTTCATGTAGGAAGTGTGTTGACAAACTCCCCCTTAACATAAGCTCCCCCTTGAGTTATGCTCGTGAAATACTTGTTCTTTATGAATTGAGATCCTTGTGGTGTTGATGATGGTCAGCGGCAACTCGATCATCTTCATCATTTGAGTGCCTTCACGTCGTGTCTTCATTCCGAAGCTTGTCATCGACCATGTTCTCCTTGCCTTTAGAATCTGCACATGCAAGAAATCTAAACGCGTAATGAGAACAACTGCCTGGAATATCATAAGCAAGCGACACACATGTGACCATTGTTCAAACAAAACACCGTCCGACAGTTTGAAAGTTTTAACAAATTTTATCAATTTCAATTTTTAACTTTCAACAACTTTGCAAATTTCGACCGTTTATGAAGATATAGTCGTTTTGGTTTTCGTTCAGGTTTCAGGTAACGAAGACTCGAGATCCAACATCGTACGATCGAAAATAAGATAGAAATAAAATCTTTTTGGATTTTTATAAAGTTTATATTAAAACACACCTAAAATCTTTTTGGTATTTTTGAATATTTCAAATGTAAAGACAGAAAGCAGTAAATAAATATATACAAAGATGCAGAAATTTAAAGCAGTAAATAAATATTTACAGACATTCTTTTTGCGAGTTTCGAGGGTAAGAGAATCATATCAGTGTATGGTCATGTCAAAACACTCTCGTTGTTCTATTAGTTAACATTAAGATAAGCATCCTATAACAATTATCGGTATTGTTGTCCACATAAGCTCAACTTATCAGATGTAATCATGGCGAGGGGATACGTTAAGGTATGATTTATACTTACCGACCGGTGTTCATCCACATCACGACACATTCCCGTATCAAGGTATGCACGAGGGTTCATCTTACCGGTGAGTATACCGATTATCATCTGTTTGACCGTATATGATGTGAGATTCTCACTTATTTTGATTTGAAAACAAGTCCTATGTGATAGAATCACTTATTGATGAGGAACTTGATTTTCATATGCATGAGGGCACAGGAGCAAGTCCGTGAACAGGTCAGTACTTTCGTACAGCAGAGAGACGAACTTGACTCCCGGATAAATGTGATATATTATCACTTATTTTGAGGGACATGTGATTGTTGATCACTTATTGAGGTCGTATGCAATATGTACACCTATGTATGGTATCATGGAAGATCTAGACTTGCGTCCCCGTTATTTTTCGGTAAAAGATACAACCATGATACCCAGATGATAAGCAGCATAAAGAGCGAATATTTCAGAACCTCGGCAATCTCTCAAACGAAATTTCGGTACTAAGACCATATGCCAATGAATGGTTCCCACCTGGTCTTCAGTCGATTTAAGATTTATATCACCCTGCACACTTTAAAATGATTGTGAGCCTACCGATACATCTTATATAGAGCTGCTTATCGTTTTGCATTTAAGGTTTAAAGAGGTTTGGACAAACCACTGATGTACTATCATTTTCTCTTTTGCTCGCCAGGAAACTCATTTTTGTTTTTCTATTGTTTTTGTGTTTTTGAAATTTTTCGATGTTTTTGATTTACTCCCCCTAAAACCAATAAACTAAGACAAATTTAACAAAAATGATTTTCCGATGTTGGTTTTACCCTTGCTTGACCTTAATGCCGTTTACCAGTAATAAATAGTCAAATCTTGATTTGTCAAATGCTTTGGTAAAAAAGGTCGGCACGTTGGTCATCGGTGTGGACGTAAGCAACATCGATTAGTCTTTTCTCAAAGCAATCACGTATGAAGTGATACTTAATTTCGATGTGCTTAGTCTTTGAATGCTGCACAAGATTTTTAGTGATCTGTAAGGCAGCAGAATTATCAACGTAAATAGGAGTAGTTAGGAATTCAAAACCGTAGTCACGCATTTGTTGTTGGATCCATAGGACTTGGGAGCAACAACTTGAGGCAGCAATGTATTCAGCTTCGCATGTTGATGTAGCGACGCACGTCTGCTTCTTGCACTGCCATGTGACTAGGCGATTTCCCAAAAACTGACATCCAGCCGTTGTGGATTTGCCGTCGATTTTGCATCCGCCAAAATCAGAATCACTGAATGCGATCAAGTCAAAGTTATTATCCCTAGGGTACCATAGACCGGTGTCAGGGTAACCCTTCAAATAACGAAAAATCCTTTTTACAGCTGCAAGATGTGAGGCCTTCGGGTTGACTTGATATCTGGCAAGCAGGCACGTTGGGTACATTATATCTGGTCTTGATGCTGTGAGGTACATAAGAGATCCGATCATCGCGCGGTAGTATGAGGGGCTAGTAGCTTCACCCTTCAAGTCTGGAGTAATTCCGTGATTTTGTGGCAATGGGGTACCGATGGGCGTTGCATCAGACATCTGGAAACGGCTCAAGATGTCACCAACATATTTAGTCTGATGGATGAATATCCCAGACTCGGTTTGTTGTACTTGTAGGCCCAAAAAGAAAGTCATTTCCCCCATAGCACTCATCTCGAATTTATCCTGCATTACACGCTCGAAATCCCTACACAAAACATCATTAGTAGAACCAAAAATAATATCATCAACGTATACCTGTACCAGTAGAAGATCTTCATCTTGTTCTTTGATGAAAAGAGTACAATCGATAAGACCTCTGCGAAATCCATTCTCCAGCAAATAATTAGATAAGGTTGCGTACCAAGCTCGCGGTGCTTGATGAAGACCATAGAGAGCTTTGTTGAGCAACCAAACCCGATCGGGATGGATAGGATCTTCAAAACCTGGAGGCTGTTCGACGTACACCTCTTCTTCTACCACGCCATGTAAGAATGCACTTTTCACGTCCATCTGGTATACCTTGAAACCTTTGAATGAGGCATAAGCCAGAAAAATCCGAATTGCTTCTAGACGTGCAACAGGTGCATACACTTCGTTGTAGTCGATCCCTTCAATCTGACGAAAACCTTGAACGACTAATCTTGCTTTGTTTCGAATAACGACTCCACGGTCATCCTTTTTGCATTTAAACACCCAACGGGTACCAATCTTCTTGTAACCAGCAGGTTTCTCTACGAGTTTCCAGACACCAAGCTTCTGGAATTGTTGCAGTTCTTCCTGCATTGCTTCAACCCATGAGTTATCTTTCAAAGCTTCTTTCCAAGTTCTTGGCTCTTCCTGTGAGACATAACACGCGAAAGACCAATCATTTTGTTGACCAGATTCTCGGATATCTGTATACAAGCCTGCATTGTTGTTGTTTCGCAACATGTTTCTTGTTTGAACGCCACTTTGTACATTTCCGGTGATGTTTGGTTGAGGATGGGTATTGTGAATCCTTGTTTCTGGATTATCTTGAACTGGAATATTTGTACCCAGATTGTTGAGATTGAGATCAACAATCAATTCAAGGCCCGGAATTGACGAAGAGGATGATGCAGTAGCTTCAGCTGTTCTAGGGACGTCCACTGGAGGTGTACCTTCTGAAGTACCATGTACTGCTGTTGTTGGAGCTTCTTGATCTGCATCGAGAAATTCATCATCCTCTGAAGATTCGTTCAATTCGGTAGCATCGTGAAAATCCTCATTGTCGAGAGCATTATTGTTCACCGAAGATGGTTCTTGATTGACAAGAATTGGACGAACCAACGGTGAATCTGTTGCATTATCACTCTCGAAAAACATTCTTGCTGCAGCATTTTCTTCAACTGCTTCAACATTGATCGAATTGAAAAAGTCATCGTACTCAAACATCCAAGGCTGACCAGGACATTTGACTGGTAAAGTGTGCCTTTGTACTCTGACTTCAGACCATTCCTCGACCCTTTTAGTCTCTAGATTCCAGACTCTTAAGTTCAGGGTGGCATACCCAAGAAAGTATCCATCAATTGCTTTTGCCCCAAACTTTCCATGAGGATCGATTATTGTGCACGGAGCTCCAAACGGTTCAAGATATGACAAATCTGGTTTCCGCTTATTAATAAGCTCAAAGCAGGTCTTGTTGTGCCTTTTGACTGTAAGGACTCGGTTCAACGTATAACATGCAGAGGCCACAGCTTCAGTCCAAAATGGAATCGGCAATTGTGACTCTACTAACATTGTCCTAGCAGTCTCGATCAATGTGCGGTTCTTACGTTCAGCGACGCCATTCTGTTGAGGAGCATAAGCTGCACTAAATTCGTGAAGAATACCTTTTGAAGTGCAAAACTCCGCCATGGCATGATTTTTAAATTCTGTACCATTGTCGCTACGTATCCGCCTAACCTTCAACTTATATAGATTCTCAATCTGAATGATCAAGTTTTTGATAATACCGAAGGTTTCACTCTTATGTGCCATGAACGCCACCCAAGAGAATCTTGAATAATCATCAGTTATCACGAGGCAATATTGATCATTCCTAATGCTTTTGTGCTTGACAGGACCGAACAAATCCATGTGCAAACGTTCAAGAGGAACAGCCACCGTGTTGACTTTCTTTGTAGGGTGTCGCTTCTTCGTTTGTTTTCCCTTTTGGCACGAGACACAGACGTCTTGAAGATGGAAGTTTTTAAGAGGAACACCATTCACTAATTCATTTGACACCAAATGATTCATTTTGCGTAAGTGAATGTGACCCATTCGCCTGTGCCAAGAGATTGTGTCTTTTTCTGTGGCTTTGGAAACGAAACAAGTTGCTTGTGCAGACGTTGTGATAGCTTGGCTCATATCAAGGACATACAAATCATTTATCCTTGGAGCCGACAAGAGAATCCATTCTTTTGGAATTTTGAAGCCGGGTTTCAGCACATAACATCCATTTGCATCAAAGTGTACTGAGAACTGCTTATCACAAATTTGAGAAACACTAAGAAGATTGTGATCAAGTTGTTGTACAAAGTTGATCTTATCAAAACTAACAACCCCGTTGGAAATCATTCCTTCACCCGTAATATATCCGCCTTTATCTCCAGCAAAAGCAACATAACCTCCTCTAATAGATTTGACGTCGTAGAGAAGCTTCATGTCGCCTGTCATGTGCCTGGATGCCCCACTATCAACAATCCAATGACTACTGATAGTTCCTCCTGGAACACCCTGCACATGAACTCACATAATTAGTTGGAGATGGGGACCCAAGCCATTGTGGTCTTGGGTCTTCCATTTTCATCAACAACAATAACTTCTATTCTTTGATGATTCGAAAATTGTGATGGTCCCCCTGAATTTGTGGTTATTTTAGGTTTCCATGTCTGTTGAAATTTACCAGTTTGATTGTTTGAAAATTTAACTTCGTGATTGTTTGAAGTTTTTGACAATTTTGAACTTTTTGGTTTAACTGGAACCGATTGTTTTTGAACCACTTCATTTTTAAGTGCCTTTTCAACCACCTTGACTTGTTGGCGTTTCTGTTTCTTTTCCCTTTCTCTTACAAGTCGGGGGTCTTGTTTTACAGAAACAGATCGCTTTTGGTGATTACGTTCACGGGGATCATCTTCTTTGGCTTTTAATTTATGAAGATATGGACAATTTCGAATTATGTGTCCAATTGTACCACATTCAAAACATGATCTTCGTTCAACAAACCCCGAAGTATCATGTGATCGTCTTGCCGATGATGATGAACTTTGTGATCCCGAGGTACTAGGTTTTGAACAATTTGGTTCATTTCTCTTCATCACAGTTGCTTTCTTGACAAAATCTAAGTTAGATTGGTTTTCAAACGTTGCGATTTTGTCCGTTCCCTTAGATCTCACAAAGTTCACATTCTTCTTCTTCTTCTGATTCGGCGTCTTTTGAGTTTGAGTCGGTGTTTTACCTTTTGGTTTGGTATGATTTTGCTGTTTTTGCACTGTTGGTAATTTCTGATTGCCAAATTGTTTTCTAACTTCAGCCTTTGGGATAGGTGGGCACTGTGTTACCACAACATGTGATCCTTTCTTTCCTAAAAACTTACTTGTTGAATTTTCAAAGACTTTACTGATTAATGATTGATTAACATTCTTAATAGGAAAATCTTTGTCAGAATAAATTTTATCATCACCAACAAGAGTGTACAGCAAATCCACACTCTCCGACTCTTTTTCAGACGAGGACTCGATTGCAACAGTCTTAGCGGGTTTTGCAGGAGGATCACACAGAATATGATTCTCAAGAGGTATGTCCTCTTCGTTTATCACCGCATCAGACTTTGCTGAATCAGTATCATCAGACTCATCATCAGAAGAATCAGCATCCTCAATCACAACTGGAGGATCCTGATTCTGTTCAGCAGTTACAAAAGTATCTGCTGACACATCCGAATCTGATGATACTTCCTTCTTGTATCCGAGTCCTGCTGCAAATTCATTAACATCTAGAGGAACAGATGGTTCAAAGTGAGTTCTATACTCCTCATCAGGCATGGCATCATAATTGTTTCTCACGGGTGGTGGACATTTCTTGTAACCTATACATGTGACATCCCGTTTCTCTTTCTGAACGTCAATGATGTGATCCAACACATAGCTAGAGCTCAAATAACTATCTAACTTGAGTCGGATCGCCTCACTTTCAGTTTTAACACAAGCCATTTCCTTTTGCATTACCTCAAGACGAGTTATATACAAATTAATGTCAGTTTGTTTTCTGGAAACCATTTTTGTCAGCTCTGTTTTATCTTTCTTTAACGTTTCAATCATTGATTTAAATTCCTTTTCATGGTTTTCATAAAACATATTGGCTTCAGTGCACTTCGAGAGATCCACGGTTAACTTCTGATTGTGGATGAATGTCACATCATATTTCTCTTGCAAAGCCTCGTGTTTGCTTTGCAATTCACACCACTCATTATTCAAAGAAACATGTTTGTCTTGCAAGTCAAACAAACTAGCTTGTAAAGCATCATGTTTGCCTTGCAACTCAGACATGTTTGCATCCAAATCAGCACATCTAACATGCAATTTATCACAATTATCACAAATAGCAGCAGTGGGTTCATCGACACATACCTGACTTGATGAACTGTCGACATTAGCCATAAAGGCTGAATGGAGAGAAGACGAAGAATAAGCAGCTTGATCCACCAAAATAGATCTTCTTTGAGTTCCTGCTGCAGCTTCTTCCAAAATCTCATCAATGTCCGCATCGACTAACGCAGTTGATGTGTCATCTTCCTGATCATTCCCTGAACTCGAGGACTCTTCATCTGAACTTCCACTGTAACCGGAGCTGTCTTCATCTTCAGAAGATTCACTACCATTGGTGGAAGATCCACCACTGGCGTGTTTAAGATCCTTGACAACTTCAGCAAAGCAAGCTGTTCCATCTGGAGCATCATTTCCCAACTGGATTGACCAATCACAACCTTCATCTACTTGAACCACAAGTGCCTGGTTGGCATTTGATGGTCCTGCTTGGCTTTGGTTGTTGACAGGTACCAACGTACGAACATTGTTCCTGTTCTGGTTCTGCTGGCTGCCTTGACCTCTGAAAGGATTTTGGTTCCCATGTTGAGATGGCCTCGTACATTCACGTTTGAAATGACCACGTTCACCACAATTGAAACACTTAAAAGCCTGCTTATCAAACCCATACTTGGTGTCTTTCTTGTTCTCCAAGCTGGTTCTGCCAGTTCTTTCCATGAAATCCTTTGCTCGCCTAACAGCACTGGCAAAGGCCCACTTGATGTCCATCATTTCCATCTCCTCTTTATCGATCTGCTGATAGTCTTCTTGTGTCAGATTAATGTTACCAATCTGACCTTCCACTAATCCACAGTATGCGCTCACCAAAGTGTTTAGCAGCTCCATGTGTTCCTTTGCTACTTCCACACTGACTTTAGAAAAGCTTGAGGTGTCGAGCCGTAATGTATTTGGCTTTGATTGTTGACCAGCAGATGATGTGCTTCCATAACAAGCTTGCTGTTGAGGAGGAAGTGGATTCCCATACATGTCTGTTGGTACGGTAGATTGAGGAGGAAGTGGATTCCCATACATGTCTGTTGGTCCGGTAGATCGAACAGGTAATGGATTTCCGAACATATCAGTTGCTCTGATAGGTCGTTGGCTTTGCTGTTGTGGTGCTGGTTGGGGAACTGGTTCAAGCGGATTTCCATACATGTCTGTTGCAGGAGGCTTGACCGGAACTTGGATAGTATTGCCATACATGTCAGTGCTAGACACAAACGCTGTTTGAATTGGAGCGTGTGAAGAAGGCTTTGTAGAAGTGCTAGAAGTTCCATAATACATTTCAGGATTTTGTGGCACGGGAACTCTTTTCGCCTTGAGAGTTTCTTCCTTATTCTTGTTTTCCAGGAGTTGAACAAAGTCATTGAAGGTTGTTGTAGCTAACGTGCCATTGTACCTCATGATTTCCAAGAACGTATTCCATTGAGGTGGCAACGCATCTGCAAACTTTTTCACAATCTCTGCTGGAGTAGTAACAACCTCAAAATTTGCCAATTCAGTCAGCAAATGATTAAATCGACTTGTCAAATCTCCTAAAGATTCATTCTCCATACAAGTAAAACCATCAAACTCTTTCTTTAGCAACTCACGTCTCAACTGACGTGTCGCTTCATTTCCTACGCCCCTTGTCTTCAACGCGTCCCACAACCTCTTTGTCGTCTTGTAACTGACAAATTGATGATAAATATCTTTACTTAACGCCTGAGTAAGAATGGCATATGCCTTCTTTTCCAAATCATAGACCTTCTTCTGATCTTCCGTAAGATCTGCAAACGTAGCAGCAGATGATGCGGCAACCTCTATTGTTTGATCGAAATCTGTGATGAACCGCAACCACAATTCTGTATTTTGACCAAGAACGTATGTATGAAATCCATCAATCCATCCTGGATATTAGTATAAGTGCATCAACTTTGGAGGCCGATTCAAACTTCCGGTTTCGCTCTCGCTTAAGAGAATGCTTTGAATACTTGGAGTTTGATTTGATACGAATGCCCATTGACCGGTAGAAGTTGCATTAGCTTGAGAAGATACCGGTGCGGGAGACGGAGTACCAAAATACATGTCTGTATTTACCGGAGTACCCCATCTTGGATTCATTTTTTATCAAGAAAAAATAAAACCTGAAAATCACAAACTTGTTACACATAAACAGACTAAGTTCGAAAGATCAACACTTGTTCGAAGGATCAACAGTGTTCGAAAGATTACTGTTGAGTGTCGAACAATGATTTCGAAAGATTCTCCAAACGAAGGATCCTTATCTTTCGAAAAAGAGCTGTAGACCGAAAGATGTATGCTTCGAAAAGATTCCTTGGAACGAAGGATAAGTCACAGACTTCGAAGGATGTTCGAAGGATGATTATCTATCGAACCTCCTTTGATCGAAAGATGATCTTTCGACTTCGAAGGATATCTTTCGAACTGCCCTGACACAGTTGACAAAAGATGACAGGTTGGTGAAAAAGGTGATGGGTTGGAGAAATCTTTCGGCAGAAGGTATGCTCAGACAGTCAGACCATACCTTTTACCAAAACCATGATTTGAAACATAAAATATAATAAACTTATCCAGAAAACCGGTCACCGGAGAAGCCGGAATATTGGCCGGAAATTACCAAACACCTCAAAAACAAGTTTTTAAGTTACCCAACACGTTCCTTAACACACCCGGTTAGTTTAGAACACGTTTTAACGTAAAGATAAGCGAGAAAAACAGTAAAAACGGATGCAAAAACCAAGTGAGTTTTGTCCAAACACTCCAAAGTCTTGTAAACTCGGTTTTTAACAAGGAAAAGAGCCACGGCTCTGATACCACTTGTAGGTCCCTCGGAGGTTGAGGTTAAACCTATTCCTTGTTATATCTAACACACTAGCGAGTGCGGAATCCAAGCTAGCATGCAAACCGAGATAGAACACGACAATGATAAACACACGAGACTCAACGATTAACACCTCTTGTATTAATAAGTATGAAAGGTCGGTTACAGCACAAGGTTTACAAATGTATTCTGTAAACTCTCTCTAACTCTCGTGTGTGTGTTTTCTGCTCTGAGTCTTCTCTAAATGTCTCTCTGTCTCACTTTTAAGTGAACACAACACATGGGTATTTATACCCAGCACAGCTCGTCTGGTCGAAGGATCAGACAGACTGATCGTAAGATCATCTGTCGATCAGAAACCTACCGAAAGATCACATATACCTCGAAGGATGATATCCTTCGAGGTCTATCCATCGAAGGTTCATCTTTCGAGCTCATCGAAGGATACAAACAATCCTTCGATGATACATCCTTCGACACAGACAAATTACAAGCATTTTGTTAACTGTTTGGCCAAGTCAAACCGGAGGATGGTTGACTTGGTCAAACTTACAAGACTAACAAAGACAAAGATATCGTTTGGTATCATGACAGGATACAGATAAAGTACAGACACAAGTGCACCAACAGGTTCAGGCCAAGGATCAAACTACTAACAAAATATGAATCAAAGAACAATTTGCTTGCAAACTTTCTTGTTAAAAAATAAATTGAGTGTACATTTAAACCTACTGCTAACACTCCTAATTTATAAGAGAAAATCAACTAAACATACACATGCAGTCCACGATTGTTTCAATCAACAACGTTCACCATTTCTTAGTGCTAGAAAGTCGGTCAATTCTTGGACCAATTCTTCCACATATCAACGTTCTAAATGCCCAATATTCGGTCAAATCATGATCCACTTTCTGACTCGTTCCGATAACCCGAACACCGAATCGAAAACTGACCCGAAACAACCCGTATTCGAACCCGAACTGACCCGCAACATTAAGATTACCCAACACTCCTTAGATTCATTTGCTCTGAAATAGCAAAACTGGATGGTAAAAGGGTAAGAGATCTTATCGGAAGTCCGTTAGATGCAGCGGCAACTATGGGGAACGTTGAGGTTGTTGAAGAGATATTACTTTCCTTTCCAAATGCGCTTTCTCTAGTGAATGAGAACAAACATGGTGTGTTCCAAATTGCAATTGCAAATCGTAGGGTTGACGTCTTCAATCTCGTATACCAGATAACAACACCACATCATCTTTTGCTGGCACAATGCGATGCATCTTATAACACTGCTTTGCACTTGGTTGCACGTTCGATTGGAGGAACTACAGATCAAGCTAGTCTCCATCTCAGATCATGTGCTCCTGGTGCAGCTCTTCAAATGCAACGTGAACTACAATGGTTCAAGGTAAACGTTAAAGTTTATCATGTCTGGGATAAATTCATAACTCGCTTCTCTAAGGTTTAAATGATCTTTTCTAACTCACTTCTCTAAGATTTAAATGATCTTTTGCTTTGCATGTTAATTTGTTGATTTCAACATCCATTAAAATGGTAGTTTTTAACTTGCGATCTTACAAACAAACAAAACAAACGTACCCAGTACAACCTCATTCATAGCAAACCTTTCATCTATCTCAGGGAATAGATAGACTGCTCCCACTGAGACCCCTGACTCCAAAAACCATATATTTACGTGTACAATATAGTAATCTAGAATATATAAAATGTAACTAAGGGAATTGAGGCATCACCATACAAAAGTGGTACTATAGTAGCGACGCATAAAACAACAAAGAGGCAAAAAAAAAAAAAAAGTATCACGAACCACACAAAAGGTTTTTTTATTTTTTTATTTTAACCTTCTTCACATTTTGAAGTAGTAATTAACTGGTAGGTGGTTGAAAAGCTATCACGGCCTCAAGATCAAGAGCAAAGGAATATATTTGGCAAGACACCAGCAATGATATTTACTGAATCACATGAAAACTTAGCAAAAGAAGGTGAGCAATGGATGAAAGATAGAGCTCACTCTGGGATCATCATAGCAACACTCATTGCTACCATCGTATTTACCTCGGCGATTACTGTACCAGGTGGAACCAATAGTGATAATGGAAATCCAATATTCTCTGAGAGAGCAGGGTTTGTAGCTTTTGCAGTTGCAGATGCTCTAGCTCTCTTAATGTCAGCTTCTTCTATGTTAATGTTCTTGGGCATACTCACTGCACGCTATGCAGTTCAAGATTTTATCTCCTCGCTACCAAAGAGATTGATAATCGCCCTTATTACCCTCTTCCTCTCAATCATTTTCATGATGATGGCCTTTACATCCGTGCTTTACCTGGTTTTTGGAGAAGAAAAGACATGGGTGCTTGGCCTGGTGTCTTCATTGGCTAATATACCAGTGCTTGTGTTTGCAGTCTTGCAGTTTAAACCTATTTTCGACATCAGTTATTCCACATATGGCCCAGCAATCTTTGGTAAGCGTGGTGATCGCATTATCGTATAAACACTTCACCTACAAGCTATAAATATACATGTGTGTGATATGTCCCACGACATCATCAGACACGTCATCACAAGTCGATATGTACCGGTCTTGCACAAAGCTATTTGGCTACGTCCATTTCCTTGCATGCTTTTGTTATTTATTTTGCATTATGTTTATCTTTTTTATTTTGTTAGTGGTCATGATCTTTTAGCTTGTTTTCCAAGGAGAATTGTTCCTAAAATAAAGGAGTGGTGGATCCATGATCCTCAATCTCCACGTGAGTAGTCGTTGATTAGATAGTAATTTCTTGAGTAAACTTCCGTTTACCTTGTTTTCCAAGGAGAATTGTAATTTCTTTATGTTTTTTTGGTGTTAATGAGATTTTTTTTTTTAATTCTCTCTAATTTTCTGCCTATTTCCTTTTGGCCAACGAAACCATTGGAACCACAACAATATGTATTTGATTGAGTTTTTAATTTTGTTGACTCAGTATTGTGTGTGTATATATATATATGAAAAGTATATTGTACATTACGGCTTAACATACTTCACGTACAAGAACGTGCGTGATTTGTTCTATAACATGCGTGATTAATGTTTTCAATATGTGTGATTATTGTGTTTCAACATGCGTGATTTTTGGATTTTTGAGTTATAACGTGCGTGATTTTAAAATGAACGTGCGTAATTACTTGTCGTACGTGATGTATGTTAACCTTCCTCTCTCTCTATATATATATATATAAACGGGATCAGGAGAAAACGTTCAAAAGTGTGAGAACGGTGAGAACGCTTCCTGGCCTAACACGTGTCACGCCGCTTAGAAAAGGGCGGAGGGGCTCTTTTGTCCTTTCATCTTCTGCTTTTCCCGTTTCGCTTTTTCCCAATGTTGTTTTAATTTTTGGTTTTTAAGATTTTTGGTGTTAACCAAATTCAATAATTAATGGCGTTTTAATGGTTTCATTGTATCAACATTTTGGCGTTTATGGCTTTTATGGCGTTTATTCACATCGTATGCCATTGGAACCCAGGGGGCAGGAAATCTATTTGAATGGCGTTTTCCAAGGGGTTTTAAACAAGATGGCCTATTGTTCTATTATTTTTTATAAACATTTTGGCGTTTGTGGTATCTTGGCGTTTTACTTTTTTGAATCATGTTAACTGACTAGTTCGACTTTCGTATGATTCATTTTGTTTTTTTTGTTTTTCAAGTAGTTTTTTGTGTTGCTGTTTGGAAGCACACAGTCTGACATCAGCATCTTTTTCTTGAAGATTTGTCCATCTCATGCAGCAAAATGTTATTGAGTTTAGATCATTCAGCCAACAATCGTGAATTTTTACAATCAACGATGTTTGATTTTTTAACTTTTTTGGCGTTTTACCGATAAAAAGAACGCCACGAAATAAGATCACCTTAAACCTTAAATTTTGATCATGCTAAAATCAATAATATTTTGCTGTATGAGATGGACAACATTGTTAATCCTCGGTCAAGAATGATAACTGACAATGTTGTCCACCCCATACAACTAAACATTATTGACAACAAACCTCAATAATGTTTTTGTATGTTTTGGCGTTATAAATTGGATGGAAGTTTAGGATAAGTCAATAATATTTTACTCAATGAAATGGACAATATCCTCACTTAAGGATTTTGTCTATTTCATTGAGCGAAATCTTACTGACAGGCAAACTGAATTTCAAAAAAACGTTTTGGGGTAGGAAGATATTTGATGTTTGGTTTTTTTTTTGGAGTTTCTAAGGCGAATGGGTTATATAAAATATGGCGTTTGGGTTTTTGTGTGTGTTTTTAATTGAAGGTCTGAGATGTTGTATATATATGATTTTTTTGGTGGTTTTTTAGGCGGGATTTTACTATAATTAAGTTTGGCGTTTTATATTTAATGGCGTTTTACTTAGAATGGTCTGTGATTTTTGTTTTTGGCGTTTTATTTCATGAGATGGCGTTTTGTGTGGAGTAGTCAAAAGACCCTTTTACCCTTAACGAAGCGCGTCCACGTAATAAAATTGATGTTATTTACGAAAACGTCATCGCGCCAATCTAGTCCATAGATTGTTTTGATCGGACGATCGTTAAGCGTTCTCACCGTTCTCACACTTTCTACCGTTTTTTTTTCTAAATGCCGACCCTATATATATATATATAGGGTAAGGTTCATGCGAGAACCACCTTTATTGCGAGAACCGCGAGAACCAATGTGAACACAACCAAAAATAGCTAAAAAAACCTAACCCCCCCCCCCCTCAGGCTAAATGCTAAAAACTAAACCCTCCCAAAAAACCTAAAAAAAACTAACCCCCCACCCCCAAGCTAAAATGCTAAAAACTAAACCCCCAAAAAACCTAAAAAAATCAAAAAATAAAAAATAAAATTAAAAAAACACACAATTTTTTTTAATATATTTTACATTAAAATCGCTACTTTTAGTAGAAAAAAAAAATAAAAAAAAAAATTGGCTACTAAAAGTAGCGATTTTTTTATAAAAAAATATTAAAAATATATATATATTTTGTGTGTTTTTATGCTATTTTTAGGTATTTTTGGTTGTGTTCACATTGGTTCTCGCGGTTCTCGCAATAAAGGGTGATTCCTAACGGATCGTACTCCTATCTATACCTTATAATAAAACAAAACAAACTTGTGCCACTTGGCATATTCTTACTCCTATTATTGCCACCTGGCGTTCTATTATTATGTACTGAATCAATTTGAGCGGTAAAAGAAAAACACGGTCTCCCCGTATTCACATTCTCAATCCACCGCCTTTTTCTCCTCCACTCTGTATTCCTTTTTTTCCTTTCATCCGCCTCTATATCCAGAAACCCTAATCTCCATTCTCTCTTCTCTTCTCCCTCTTCGTCGCCTTTCATCTTCTTCCTTTGTACGTTGTTTAGGGTTTTACAAAAATATAGATTCAACAAACAACGCAGAGTATGAATTTGAGGAAGGAAAGACCGGTCCTTTTCTTGGTCTATTCTATTTTTCTTCTCTGATCAATCTTCTAATAGGTATTCTGATTTAACTTTTTCACTTTGTCAGTATTAGTTTTGTTTTCGTATTTCGATTGATTGTTGTAAGAATTTTGAGGGATTTGTTATCGCTTTATAGTTACAACCAAAGTGTTTTCTTGAATCTTTTGTAGTCAATTGTTTGAAAGTTTATGTTTTCACTAAACACTCATGTTCTTGAGAACCCTAATTTTTTTCTGTTTGATGATACGGGTTGAATATCATGTGGTTTGATACCGGTGGGATGTCATAATAACACAGATTAATCGTTGCTTTGTTTTAGGGTTTCACATTTTATTATATGAGATCGAGTGATGGTATTTTGTTTTTCATCATTATTAGGGTTTTAGATTTCTCTACAGAACGCAGATTTCATTCGTTGAACACCAATTTCTTTCACAACTGGGTTTTATCATGAGGTTTCTTTTAGCTGGTAAAGTTTTAGATTTTACTATGTTAGTTGTTTGGTTCCCTTTGTTTGTTAATTCCATCTGATATCTTTTTTCTATTAACTATTTTTAAAAATATAATCTCGCAAGTAAGTGTATAAGTTTTTATGTATAAATGTTTTATAAGCTCTTTGGTTATGACTTTTTTTAATACACATCTATATAATAAATTGCACATTTGTGATCAGGTTTAAATGTGTAGAAACGGTGACGAGGAGTAGGGCACCGTTGGAATTAGGGGTTGTTTATGTCAAATCGGTGACAGGTTGTGAGATCAAAGTGCAATTCCAATAGTCAGAGTTCTTATACTCACTTAGTTTCTCTTCATCGATTGTATCGCCAAATGATTCAATATCTTGAATTGGGTTGTGTTTTTGTAGGATGCTTACGGGGAAGATGGGTCTTGATTCATAAAGATCTTCAAGTGGTTACCTTGCTATTGGAGAAGTTGAAAATGCAACTCTTCATTATATGAAATGCTATCTTTTTGTAGAAGTGAAAGACGCTCAGGGCTTTATGTTGTGATAAAGAAAATGTAAAGAGGGGTCCTTGGTCTACCGAAGAAGATGCAAAACTCAAGATTCTCATTGAAAACTATGTTACTAGATGTAATTGGATTGTTCTCCCTCACAAAGCTGGTAATTTTGTTTTTAAGTTTTAAATAGAAAATACAAAGTAACTATATTTAGTTTGATTATGATTCAGATATATTGAAAAGTCTAATAATGAAGCATAAATAACACCAACACACATTTGTTCCTCCACATGTATGGTTTGGTCATTGTGAACAAGAGAAGGATTCCACATAGAAAGTGGTTTAAACATGCTTTTTTTTTTCATATGGGTCAAAACAGAAAAGAGTTGATGTGTACACTTTTAGTTTTGTCGGTTATAGTATTTTTTTTATTTTTTTTCCTGTTGTGTGTTTGATGAGTTGTGTTTGTATGGTTAATTATCGCCTGGTTACAATGCTGACACTTTTCGTCGGAGATGATTGGAACAGATGGCGTCAATGTTAAGATGGTTTGGGTGTAGAAGATCTGGTTACTTCTGTCGGCAGTAACAATTAGCAAGGGTGATTCAACTCATTCAGTCGGCGCTATGGTTACTTCTGTCGTTTTCATCTAAGATAAAAAGCAGGTATACTTCTTTTGTTGATCGTTTAAGATTGCTATTTTGTTTTAGGCTTATTTCTTATTTATATTCAATTTGTTGTCTTTTGCAGCTGATTCTTAATGTTTATGATTAGTATAATCCCCATTTCTGGAGTTACTTTATGATTAGCATAATAACTGTTACGTGTTTTGAACATTGAAAGCTGTTGTTAGTCCTTTTTGTGTTATAATAGAGGTTGTTATTCCTATTTCAGGATTATTAAGTGTACGCGTTAATACGTTATCTATATTACAAACAAAAAAAGTGGTAACTAGGCGTGACAACGGACTGGGTATTGGTCCGGGGGGGGGGGGGGGTTGATAATCTCAATTCCATACCCGATTGTAAAACTATATCTCATTCATGGTCCCACAAAATTAACCATCATATACTTTAGTTATTATATTCAAGTCTTAAATCTTAGGTTTTCTCTGTTCAAGATCCATTGGTGATGTATACTTAAAAAAAGGTTGAATTCAATCGGGCACCTTTATATGCAAGGTTCCGCCTTAGTGAACCGTTCAAAAGACCGATTTTTATCTCGAATCCATCTGTTTCGGTGCACCAGTTGTAGCCACCTGATCAATTTATCATATTTGCTTCAGATGGCCTCTGGGAGCACCTTACTAACCAAGAAGCCGTTGACAATGATCAAAATCACCCACGCTTCGTAAGATGCTTAACTCAAAAAACACCATATACGTTTCTACTTTACCATGTTGCTTTTCACCTCTTCTTTTTGTTATTTGGTAGTTGTCTACTTATATTTTTTTAGTTTCTATTTTTTTTTTTGAGTTGGTGGTTTATCTGGAAGCAACCTTTCTCTACCCACACGGGTAGAGATAAGGTCTACTTACATCCCACCCTCCCAAACTGTTATAGTGATTTTGCTATTTATATTTTTATTTACATAATTTATAGGAAAAGAATTTCAAATGTGTAGAATCAATTACAGATTACATTCAAGGGAGACCATGGCACTACAAAGGTTACACTAAGTGAAACTAAAAACTAACACCAAAAGACATCACACTCGCATGCAAAAATAGTTTGGTTTTAATTTGTTGCTGCTCTTGGCTGGGAAGTCCCCGTATGAGAATGATGTTGTGTGATCTTCGGCTCATATGTAGGTAGGTGAAATAGAACAAAAATCATGTGAATCAAAAGAGAAAATTAGTAAATAAATGCTTCACCTGTACCGAAAAACTCTACTCATTGCTTAACTAGGATAGGTACTAAAGTGGGGATACCGAATACGAAAATGTAACACTGACTTTTACCAATATCGAAAATGAAAATGTAATACCTGTAACGATATATGTCAGTCGGTACGGTATCGGCACAATACTGATACCGTACCGGTAATTAGGAAAAAATTGCATCCCTATTAACTGGTATATTTTTTTTGGAAGTCTTACTTATTTTTGTTTCACATCTTTTTTATGATTAGTGCGTCTATGCAAACAAAGCTCACATGTTCACAACAATCGTTTTGGGCTTTGCTTTCTCATCCATCTTCATGGTAAGCATTAATTTTAAACAATTATCTTAGTTTAAACAATTGTCTTGAATAAGCGAAATGCTTTTTTGTAGTACTGCTCTTTCATAGATTTTTTATGTTGGTCCTAACTTGTGGTACGAATATTAACATCTATTATAGCAAAGGCATCACTATGTTAGAATTTGATAAAGATTGCAGGGTACATGTTAGTATTTGGTTGCAAATGAGTTTTTTTTTCTTGCATTGGGCCAAAACAATTGATGTGGAGGGTCAAATTCTTATTGAAATTGATGGTCAGGGATCATTTGTTCCAGCACAAGGTATCGAATTCTTAACCAATAAATAATTGGATTGAATGTTATGTTGGGTCATAGGTTGCTAAAAATCAATAATGTATTTTGATTAAAGAGAAGAGTTTAAATAATTCATTGACTAAAAATGTGGGCCCCATGCATAAATTACGGTTTATAAACTTCCTATATGTTTTCTTTGACATAGGACTCTTGACCAATTGCAGCCACCACTTCCTAGCATTGCTGATTTGGTGTTGTGTCCGTCGCTTGCCACAGTGTCAAATGTTGACTACATCGGAAGAACAGGTCTTCGATTGAGGGTACTCTGCACGGATCGTTGATATGACCATGGTTCTTTGATGGTCAAATATAGTCTCCGAGGGTCAGGTAGCATATTCCGATCAGGTCTACGGAAGGTGAGGTATTGTTAAATCCTTTTAGTTTGATTTTGACAAGTGATTGTTCTTTTTCCTTTTTAACTTTGCTATGATAGGTGTTAATTGTTTGTTTTGTTTATGTATTTTCCAATTTATAGTTATTGTTTGGTTAACAAAGTCTTCAAATAGGCTATTAACAGAGGTGCCAAGATTCAGCATATCATTTCTTCAATGTGAGGTCATTTTTACCATTTTTTTTCATCAGTTTAATGCCTTTATATGTGACAAATGAATTCGTGATGTCTAATGTGAAAATGTTCGATGAAATACCTATTGATATTTTTTTCCTTTTTAATTTAATTATTATTTTTCTATATTTTGATCCAAGTTTTCAACCAATTCAATGAGATGCGCCTCTTAGTTTTTTATTATTCTTTAATTTAGCTTTTAAATTTTTTATTAAGTGTTGATCCAACAATGAAACATGTTCCGATGAAATGCCTCTTCGAATCGTTTTATTCTTCTTTTTAAGAGGCGATTATTGATTTCTATATGCTTTTGTGATGAAGACACACAAGGGCTCCAAAGAAAAGCAAAAACAAATAATTTGAGTTGAAGGAAAAGAAAAGCAAAAACAAATAATTTGAGTTGAAGGACTGGTGAGAAAAGTCCAAAGTCAAATGTCAAAAGTGAGAAAGTTAATTACACATCTAATTTATTGGTGCATAGGTAATGGGGAACATTAGCTTTGGTGGGTGGGTGTTTTGGTGTGCGTTAGGAATAACGTGATGCGTTGCTACTCGAGATAATTGAAGGTGTTAATACGATTTGGATAGTTCGATTCGCAGGGTTGTTTTGGTTCATGTGGTGTATTTCTTTTCTTTTCTTTCGGAGGTATTGGAGTATTTTCTGTATGATTTAAGAAACAACTAGATGGGCTTAATTTTGACTGGTTGGTCCGCATTGGTTCTTTTGGCAGAATGACATGACTTAGCAAAAGATAGCATGGGTCATCATGAGTTAGGAAGCTAAGTTCAAGACGGCTCGGATGAAGATGTGCTAAGCGGTGGTCACTGACAAAGGCCCAAGTTTTGCAGAGGGTTCAGGGGCATTGGTAAGAAGGCCGGGAACCAGAAGGCAATATTACCTTATCAGTGAGATGAAGGATAGAAGGCGAGAAATAAAATAATGGTAGATAGTACACAATATTATTCAAGAGTACAATGTAATATTTAGAGACTTATAATTTTTGCTTACTTATTATGAATTCATTGTAATTTAATATTTACTTAACTAATGGAATGTTTCTTTCATTTAAAAGTAATATTATTAAAGAATATAATTTACTTTAAGACCACCCGTGTAACACACGGGTACTTAGACTAGTATATATATATATGATGATGATGATTTGCTATTATGCCTTCATTTTGTGAAACTTCCATATTCTTGTGTTGTCTCCTCATTACAAACACACACTATGATTGTCATATGCGTTAAGCTAGTGTTTCCTTCTTTTAAATGCTCAATGATACTTTATTATTGCATCTTCCTTTATTCAAAAACAATCTTTACATTATGTTAATGTGTTGTAGCAAAAAAGAACATTTCAAATGGCATTATGTAAATGAAAACAGAAGATAAAAGCGTGCTATGCATATTAGTTATGCCCTTCCACTACAAGAAATATATACTTTTAGCGGCGACACCATTAGCGGCGACAGGCCAAACGTCGCCGCTATTGGTCGATCCGCGTGAAAGATTCTGAAACCAAACCCCAGCCGTTGATCAAAATCCTGATCTAACGGTTGGGGAATTAAAAATTATTAGCGGCGACAAGTCAGATCAATACCGGCGACAGCCTGTCTCCGCTAAAAGTGTTTGTCAGAACTTTAATTCCTAGCCACTCAATCCTGACCTTTGGTCAAACCATTACCGGCGACAGACATTAATACCGGCGACAAGACGTCGCCGCTAATGGTTAAAAAATATCTGTCCCTATACAGCGCGAACTTCTCCCTCTTTCTTCACTTTTCCCCACAAACAACTTCCATCTACCGCCGGAAACAAGCCATTTTTGCCCAAATCGGTTAGTAAAGCTTTGATTTTGTTACATTTCTTCTTTATTTTGTTATATACATATGATAAGCTTTAATTTTTGTATATTTTTGTGTGTTTTTGTGTGTTTGGTAGTGAAATCGGATCATCACCATCACTTCTCCGATCACCACCGTCACTTCTCCGGTCACTACCTCGTCTACGCAGTCTACATCTCTTGGAAACTTGAAAATACGGTTAGTTTTATTTGTATTTTTTTTCAAAGTGTAGATGTTGAATAATTTTTTGTTTTGGTATGTAAATGTATAATGTAGGTATGTGTTAGTATGTCAAATGTATAATGTAGGTGTATTTTGGGGAAAATGTGTATATGAAAATCTATGTATTTGTGTATGTAAGCATGTATGTGGGTATGTAACTGTACGAATGAATGTATGTATGTATGTAGGTGTATGTTAGTATGTTGGTGAAAAATGTGTATGTTAGTATGTATAAATTTTGTGGTTTTGGTCAAATTGTATAAGAAAGTCTATGTATTTGTGTATGTAAGCATGTATGTGGGTATGTAAGTGTATGAATGAATGTATGTATGTTTGTATAATTGTTAGTATGTAAATTGTATAATGTAGGTGTATTTGAAAAATGTGTATGTAAATTGTATAATGGTTAGTTTTTTTTTTTTTAAAGTTTAGAAATTGTATAATTTTTAGTTTAGGTATGTAAATTGTGTATGTTAGTATGTATGTTTGTATAATTGTTAGTATGTAAATTGTATAATTTTTAGTTTAAGTTGTATGTGGGTATGTAAGTGTATGAATGAATGTATGTATGTTTGTATAATTGTTAGTATGTAAATTGTTAGTATGTAAATTGTATAATGTTAGTATGTAAATTGTAAATTGTTAGTATGTTTGTATAATTGTTGTATGTTAGTATGTTGGTGAAAAATGTGTATGTTAGTATGTATGTTTGTATAAAGTATGCAAATGTGTGTGTAAGGATGCAAATGTGTAGGTTTGAAAAAAATGTTAAAGTTTGATAATTTGTATATTTGTGTTTAGGTTTTAAAACATTTATATTTAAGGATGTATGTTTGTATGTCAAATGTATAATGTAGATGTATTTGGTGAAAATGTGTATATGGAAATCTATGTATTTGTATATGTAGGTGTATGTAAGCATGTATGTGTGTATGTAAGTCTATGAATGTATGTATGTTGGTGTATGTTAGTATGTCAAATGTATAATGTAGGTGTATTTGGTGAAAATGTGTAAATGAAAATCTATGTATTTGTGTATGTAGGTGTATGTAAGCATGTATATGTGTATGTAAGTCTATGAATGTATGTATGTAGGTGTATGTTAGTATGTAGGTGTATATAAATGATGAACAATTGGTGAAAGTAAATGTTTGCAATTGGTGAAAAATATGCTAATATACGTTTTGATATCTATTATTGTAGGATTTTGTTAACAGCTTGTTTCAAACTCCGTCATTTTTGAACCAACTAAACAACTATCTTGCTTCACAAGGGAAAGGAAAAGATTCGGACGACTTATTCGATAACCAATCCGAAGAAGAGTGACTTGTTTTTAATGTATGATTTAGATTTAATTAAACGTTGTAGGATTCTAATGTACGACTTAAACGTAGTTTTTAATTATATTACCTTTAGTATATGCTCGTGGCGTATGTTTGTGTTGTTTGAAATAGGCAGGTTCAGTTTTTTCGGCCGAAAAAATGGCTGGGTGCTGTAAATACAGCAGCTGCATTTAAAAAAAAAAGGCTTTTAGCGGCGACGACGTGTCGCCGCTATTGATAAAGAACCTTTAGCGACCAATAGTAATACCGGCGTCACTTTAGCGACGACAACTGTAGCCGCTAAAGGGTAAAGATCAATACCGACGACGACCACTTTTAGCGACGACAGGTGGCCAATACCGGCCCATCAATACCGGCCACATATTAGCGACCACGTGTCGCCGGTAAAGGTCAATACCGGCGACAAAATGGGGCAATACCGGCGACGACTGTCGCCGCTAAAAGTAGCCCGTTCTTGTAGTGTTCTGTCTCTTACCTTTGATGTGCCACCTAAATATATGTCTTGTTAATTTTTGCTTCTTAGATAATATGGTAATGGGTGTGGCCTCTTTAGATTCATTCTTTAACTATAAAAAATAAGTGTAAAAAGTGGTGATAATGTGAAAATGTAACCGAATTAAACCTATCTTACCAGTATTGAAGATTACATATTTACATATTTTGACCCGTTATCTTGATTCGCCTATTTTACCACCTCTAGTATGGAGTCATAGTTGAATTTGCGCATTTAACTCCGTATGAGGGAAAATGGAACATAGTTCTCCAACTGTTCTCATAACAAACATGGGATTGGGTAGATAAAAACTTGGTTTGTAAAGATCATTGTCAAAGTTGTCAAAGTATAAAACAAATTTATAGTTTTATATATACCACCCTCTAAGATTTTGGTTCACTGTATACAAATTTACACTTGCCGGTCGTGTGATTTAGGGTTTAGAGAGTCTTAGTTTTATAAATTTAAAACTTAGAGAGTCTAGAATTAGGGTAATTTTAGTTGTTTTAGTTGACCCATTTTCAGCACATCAACTTTGCTAGTTTAACTTAGTGAGTTCGGGGTAGTCATAACCCGTTTTATTTTAAGTCCCGTTAGCTCGGGCCTTCTATATACTTTGTTTTCCTCAAAGTATTTATCCTCTTTTAATTAACATCAAATTTATTTATTTAAATCCTAATATTAACCGGGTTAATTTTTACCATTAACGGTATTTTACCCGTCGTCACTAGTAACGTGGTTTAATTACCAACCCATTTTTGGGGTGTTACAAGTCTACCCCCCTTAAAGAGGTTTCGTCCTCGAAACCTTTTCTTACATAATTTATTGAGTTTCAACCCAATGTACATAAACTGAGTAACCTTCTAAGCATTACTCACACTTTGACCATTTGTTAGTGTCATTAGACAACTATGGTAACATCTTTTAATTACACAACATATGTATCTTTTATGCGAATTTACGCAACTCAGAATAACGCCATCTTGTCATTTCGACTTGTTTGATTAACTTAGCGAAATCCATCGCCTTTATACTTTCGGATTCTTTGTGAATCCGTTATTTTCACCCATTTGGATGTTTCTAGTGAGATCTTTCACTGTTTACAAACAGACCCCTTTTCTTTACGAACTTATTCATTTGGTTCATTCGTACAACATTCGCCACAAAAATGAATTTCCTGATTTTATCTTATTTATTTAGCACTATCTAGATGTGCTATTAACGGAATTCTACAAGGCATATTACCACATACCTTCCGGCTTTATCCTTTTTATCGTGCCTTTACTCGATCTGACTTCCCAACACTTTGCTTGTGTTGCCTTGTGATCGCTCAGTATAGGCGATCAATACTTTTCGTTATTATGACCTCATGGACCATCACTGCCGTTTTGTACTCACTTACCTTTATTATTTGGCTTGACTGAGTAGCCATTTGGCCACTTGGTCATACACGCTTATCAACTATGATTATTTCACGCTAATCTTAATATAGATAGCGTGTTGAACACTTTCTTAATTTAAATATTGACCTTAACCGGCCTCACTGACTAGTCTTATTAGTCCAGTTACTTTATACCCATCTCTCGGGCTACTATGTGATTTTATTTCACATAACTTTCCTGACCGTGATCGCGTCACGTCGTGTTTTAGGTTTATTTCCCAATCATCTCATACTATATATGTTTGATAAAACGTTGTTTTTGACTAAAACGAAATTTTAGTTTAATGTTTTATCTTTAATTTATGTTAAGCAATTTTGACGACTTGGCATTTACTCTTTTACAGTATTTGTTTTACGCGAGGATTCTCACTGGTTCTCTCGCTTTGTTTAAGTAACTTGTAGGTTCTCTCATGTGGCCTCGTAGGCTATTTCCTTAGGTCTTCACCCCCTTTTAATGGGAACCCTAAGGTTTATTCCCCTTTCTTTTCGTGACCCGAGGGTCATTCTGGTCCCGTAGACCTTAACACTAATCGCATTCCCGTAGGTTACGATGATCCCACAGATTCATCTTTTATTTGTATCTACATTCAAATGCATATATGTATATATGCATATATAGCTTTAAAGCATGTCTTGTTATGTTTGGAATCGTATATTTCCGCTTTTGAACTTTAGTTGACCTTGACCGTAGTCTAAGGCTTCATTTGTTTATTTTCGGACGAAATTTTCCGACTTTATGACTTCTCATATCATTTATACGTCGGTTCATCTTATGCTCACCATTCTCCAGTTTTCATATATCCGTACTCGATTATGTCCCCTTACCGGGCTCATTATTCTTTTGCTTTTAACAGTACCACTATCCCGTTTGTATTTACTCATGCCGTCCGGCGTGATATTGTAATCGACCCGTTCAACTTTAAAATAGTTGAACATAATTTATTCACAATTTTTATTTACATTATTTTGTCATCTTTTAGTTATGACCCAAAACCCGAGTCCTTTAACTTTCCATCCGAGTTTCCGTTTCTCGGTCTGTGCATGCGTTCAATTCTTACCCATCAACCGGGTGTTTTACCGAAGTCGTTATTATTGCAACCCTCCCGGTATGCATTAAGACCTCGCTTCATTTCTATATTCCGACTTTGTCCTCGCGTTTGACGTTTTACAAAAACGACTCGTTTAGGGACATATTCGCATTTTCCGGGTTCGAGTGTAAGTACACTCCCTCCCAACGCATATCTTGATCATTCTGCATGCTTATATTCTTCGGGTTCGAGTGTAAGTACACCCCCTCCCAATGCGTACCTTAACTATTTTACATGTTTCTCTGTCCCTTCTTTCGGGCTCATTATCCTAATGTAATAGGCTTCCGTCACTCGGCTGTGCGTTTACATTATTATCAAATATTTTACTCATTTGATTCATTTGGGTACTTTTAATTTGTCCCATTTACCCCGTCCTTACTACATCGGATGTAAATGTGTCGGCTATAAGAAGTTCATGGTATCATATGCCACTACTTACTTGGCCAGAGTAAGCGATTAACACATGACACGCATGACCTTTTATAGTTTTCACATCACGCCCTATGTAAGTAATACCGCTGTTTATTTCTCTTGGAAACAATATCCTGGATAGGTATTCTATTCAGGTTTGCCCAAGTTTTCATTCTAAATCTGCAACTATCAGTTTCTACGTATTGGTTGCATGTTTATATTCATGCAATAATTTAAACGTGCACCTGGTAAATACTTGCCCTAACGGGCTTTTCTTGCCATTAGTCTTGTTCGCGACCATTACGTGATTTAGGTCCTTGATGAGCATGCTCTTCTTGTCATATCTCGGACCGTTCCATCATCATATCCACAATTCGTTTGACTCTCGTCGTCTTCAAACGCGAGTTTCCTTCAATTAAAACATTCACAAAAGTTAGTAACATCAACTTCAATAATCGCCCGTATTATAATACAAGGCTTTTTCTACTATACGCGTCAACGCGCGTATTTTCGTCAACTATATCAATCATTTCAATTGGGGTAACGTGTATCACACGATAGCCCTATGTGTTGTTTACAACACTTTAGCATGCTAAACTATTAACATACATGTACTTACCGGATCTGCGATCAAGCCTCGAACCGAACACTATTCTTTATCAAGAGCGTAAGGTTTAAGTCCAAGCATGGTTTTCCCCACCATACTTGCATCTCTTAAACCAGGGCTCTGATACCAACTTGTAACACCCTATTTTCTATTTAACGGTTTTATATGCAAATACCAACAATTAGATGTGTAGCTAAGACTACACATACTAAAAAAAATACGGGTTTATTAAAACTTTTACAAATTATAAGTTATTCTACATAACGTGATCGAATTCGTTGTTTAAAATATACAACGTGGCAAGGTGCGGAAGCATGTAACTATATCGTGTTCGGTTCTTCGTTGAGCTTGATCGTCTCTCGGCATCCAAAATGTACCTACATTTCATAAACATGAAATGCTTTAGTCATACTGGGATTAAAACGTGATTAAACGAGTCCGGGAAACAGTTGATTCTAAAAACAAGAATTTGGAAATGACCTCCACCGTAACTTACGGTGGCACCGTAAGTTACGGTGGCCCCTGTAATGTTATTTTCCTACCGTACAACAGTAGGCAACCACCGTAGCATTTTCATCTCCACCACAGTAGGCAACCACCGTAGCATTTTCATCTCCACCGTAACTTACGGTGGCACCGTAAGTTACGGTGGACTCTGTAACAGCCCAGTTTCCTTTTTGCCGTAATTGACACGAAATCTTTCATATCTTTCAAACCGCTTGTCCGTTTAACCTACCGTTTCTTCCTACGTGATTGTGATTTGATTCTCCATCACATGGAGTTAAAATCCAACATCCGGCTTAATAAATTTTGAGACTTTTATGCCTTTGGCTTATTATCTTTTTACAGGATTTTGACCCGTTTACGCATTTATCACACAAACATATTTGTTTGACCTTTATATCACATACACTACGTCAACTTAAGGTTATTTACCATATTAGGTTCTAACCACAGGTTTATTACACAATTTAAACCCATTTTCACTTGTATGCTTATTTTGACCCGTTAAGGGTATTTTAGCACTTTCGAGCCTAATTTCGCTTTTGATTACTTCTAGCAATCCATCACCACATTTCTTACCATATAATCTCCCACCACAACTGAATTTATAGTGGGTTTAATGTGGTGATCTATAAAAACCAATTTTTACCTCTCGGATCATTATTTTACGGCAAAAACTCAAATAGTGCCATTTGACTAATATAATACCTCTTTCAACTTCTATACTTATTCTAAGTATTTATCTAATCATAAAACTCGTTTCCAAACAACCTTTAAAGGTTGTTTGTTCAAATTAGCTAACAAGGGCGTTTTGGTCCTTTTTAGTCTTTCAATTACGACAAGGTCTTTTGAGAGCATGTTTGACCCATGATTCTTCTTTTGAATTATGATCTTGCTCGAAAAGTCAATATGCTTTTCAAAACGCCACTACCCTCTTTTAAAACATTCGGTTTACCCATTTAAGTAACCCATTGTCTATCTAAGACTTCATTAAATACTCATTGAACCTTACGTTCTTAATGAATCATTACTCTATTACACATACCTGGCTCGGGTCAATGTATTGACCTTATTTAATGCCTTGCTATAATATTCGCTAAATAGTAGCGATGCAAATATCATTTCTACATTTATTCCTGAAATCATATAACTCGACAAGAATCATTAGCCGCTATTATCAAAAGGTGGTATCTTCACCCTTTGACCCGTTTGGTCTAAATGACCGATTATATTGGCGAGATGACATGTATTTTCATCTCGACTATATGACTCGCTCCGATTTACATCTTGCGGTCGCTTTACTTCTAATTCATTTCTTAACACTTTTCGGCCTATTAAGGCTTACTTCATAAGTGTCTTTTAAAGCCAATAGTTATGGTCGATGCATGACCAATTTACCGTTTTACCCTTATTGTTTGTTTTGGTTTACCCTATAAGGTAACCATTCAAAAGTTCATTTTCCATTTGTCATAAAATGATCAAATTACCGATTTAACTCCTTTTAAACCATCAACATGGTTTCTTGTCATACTCGACTATCTTGTTCCGTACATTTACACGCCGGAACATCATACCTCAATTATGTATTTATCTTATTCGTAACTAATACGATAAGAGAATATTCTAAAATATAAGACTAGTGTAAGTTATACTTACCTTGCATTCGAATTATGCTTTTTCCTTCATTCTTGATTCGTTTGACCCGCTTTCACTCCAAGCTTCACCTAGCTTGTTTAAGCGCCAACTATTATTCATCATTTCACAAGGTAGTTAGTTTAGTCATAACTTAATACGATCATTCCACCCTACGCATTTTATATTCAAGAATTATCATTCATCGTATTATAGGTCGGTTTGACTGTTTAAAGTCAGCGGCCTATTAATCATAAGTGATTACATAATGTAGCTTTACTACTCATTTAACTACTTGGTCAAACACACGGTAGCATCATACTTAGGCTACCGTTTATTCACTTCGTTTACCAAGTTTTATAACCATAATTCATCGAATTAACACTACATTAATCTTTCTTAACACATGATGATATCAAGCTTCATTTTTAACATGAATTTATCATCATTTCCATTCTTTTTACACCAAACCCAATTCATGGTAATTATGATTCATGTACTCAAACACCTAAATGGTTCAAGTAGCATACTTTTATTATCTAATATGAGGATTCTAATCACAATTTAGACACTAACATCTAATCACAATTTAGACACTAACATCATCATATTATAAAAACCCATCTCTATCATGTATGAACAAGTACTCAATCATGTAAATTTGTTCAAGTACTTTGTTTCTACTATCAACTATGATGATTTCTAGCACAATTATATCATCATCTTCATTATCTAGCCATAACCCACTTAGCACATACAAGGGAAATCATCAATTCCCTAGTTTTCAACACTAGTTCATCGAATTGTTAACTAGGGTTGTTCCTACACATAGATTTCTTCACAACTACACTCATGGATTCGTCATCCATTCCCAAATTGTGATTTTGAGTGTTCATCATAACTTCAAGACATCACCAAATTACAAAATTTAACATACCTTACGATCCCTTTGACTTGGTGATCATTTATACGCGTTCATGCATTGATTTGGGGCTTGATTCGAGCTACAATTTGGTGAATTTGTTGATTTTAGGGTTTGAGCTCTCTTGGTCGCTCCTGATGATCGATCCACACACACAAAGTGTGTGTGGTGTGTGTTTTTTTTATTAATAGAACTTGTTTCCTTTTTGACGATTTTGGTCCCTCAAGTTTTGTTAACTAGTAAGTAGGCTACAACCTACTTATTTTCAACAATACTTTGTTTTGTTAACTAGGTTAAACTTTGCTAGTTTAACTTAGTGAGTTCGGGGTAGTCATAACCCGTTTTATTTTAAGTCCCGTTAGCTCGGGCCTTCTATATACTTTGTTTTCCTCAAAGTATTTATCCTCTTTTAATTAACATCAAATTTATTTATTTAAATCCTAATATTAACCGGGTTAATTTTTACCACTAACGGTATTTTACCCGTCGTCACTAGTAACGTGGTTTAATTACCAAACCCATTTTTGGGGTGTTACAATACCCGCAACGGTTTTTTTTTGGGTGTTTTATAGAGTAAAGAATCGGGATCAAGCGAGATGGAACGAGCCGAGCTCTGATACCAAATGATAGGAGTAAAACCCCCGAATCATCGGTTCAAATCAAACGGTAAAATAAAAGGTAGTTCTACGGTTCGTTTGGATACAGATTCACCACCAAACAAAACGGTAGGGCTGCGATGTCCAACCTAAGATACAAATACACCACTTCGGTTAAGATATCGTGTCTAAGTTCACCACCCAACGCGTCACGGTTGAGCTAACATAGACGAATTAATTAACCCACACACATGAGATAATTAACACAAGAAAAAAACTCATTCTAAAACTCACTGCCTTCATTGATTGTCCTTTACGAAATACATATAGAAAATAAAAGAAACTGGTGATAACCTACCACTACTCATGAACAAATCTAGTACTATCTTTTAAGCTAAAAGTACAATTAACTAAAGCATAAGAAATAAACTAAAATAAAGTGCTAGACTTTTTTTAAGCAAAACATAGGGACGTGGGGTTGCCTGGAGTGATCATGCATGTAACTGCTAAAATCTTCCAACAAGCCGGCTGAAATAAGTTGACCCACATTTTCTCCATCTGGGTCGGGTCGGGTCGCGGGTCTACGGACTTGGATTTTTGCACTAGGGTCCGTTATGGATTGGCTATCATTTCCTTGTTTCTTTCGATTAATACATATTTAAACTACAATTGCAATAACTGACCACTACTCCCATTATCCTTGTTCATGGGTTTTACTAAATAAAATAAAAATGAAAAAAAGCACATGTTGGAAAATAAACAAACTGCACAAAACATGGACTCATGCAAATAAAAAGAAAAAAACAAAAATATAACTTAAAAATATTAGATGAAATAAACGTGACTTAAGGGATGGCTATCATTCTCTCCGTCTTCGAAAAAGTTTGTCCTCAAACTTGGGACAATCGCATCCGCACCAAACGTTGTATCTCGCATTGGGGGCGGTTCAGGCGGTATTTCCAGTATGTATCCATCGGTGCATATCTTGAAACGAAACCCAAATCTACACGGACTCCGCAATGGGTGTTGTACAACTTGAAAGGAAATTTTGGTTACATGGAAATTGTAAATGTGCATGACTTTAGTGGATCTCCAAATCTGCATAAGTCCTTCATTGTTACATTCAAAATCATAACCTGCATTCAGATTTACCTTGGTTTCCTTTAGTTGTAACTTCAGCTCAACGTCATATTCCTCTTCATTTTCTGGTTTGTTTGGGTGTGTAGATATTGAAGTGACAAAAACTTCATCTTCCACTTTGATACAGGCAACTGTTTCATCTTCATCATTGAATCTGACCTCCACTTCTTTTGATTCATCTTCTTGATTGATAATCCCGTAAAGAGCTCTCTCAACAAATAGACACTCCTCTTCATTAGGAACAACTTCGTCGTCATCATATCGAGGTTCAACTTGTTGGTGACGAACCGTGATGAGTAGCTTCGGAATCCGATCTTGTATGGACTTCATTTTTATCGTAAAAACAAAGTCACGAAACTGGTTTTGGAGGTCTCGAACTTGCTGTTCCAAGGATTTGTTTTCATGAGCCAGCATCCTTTTTTTTTTTTTTTTGAAACTAGATAGTATGTGAATGTAGAGGTGTAGGAGTAGAAACGAATCGCTTCGGCTCTGATACCAAATGATAGGAATCGGATTTGAAACTAAAGAGAAACGGATAAAATAAGATAGATCTATGGTTCGTTTGTGATACAGATACACCACACAAACCAACGATAGGGCAACGATATCCAACCGGAGATACAGACACACCACTACGGTTAGAGAATCGGGTCTAAGAACACCACCCAACGTGCCACGGTTGAGCTAGCATAGACATAATCAATTTAACTCAAAATCCATTGAGATAAATTAATCAAAGAGAAAATTCATTCTAAAACTCACTGCCTTCATTGATTGTCCTTTACGAAATACATATACAAAATAAAAGAAACTGGTGATAACCTACCACTGCTCACGAACAAATCTAGTACTATCTTTTAAGCTAAAAGTACAATTAACTAAAGCATAAGAAATAAACTAAAATAAAATGCTAGACTTTTTTTAAGCAAAACATGGGGACGTGGGGTTGACTGGAGTGATCATGCATGTAACTGCTAAAATCTTCCAACAAGCGGGCTGAAATAAGTTGACCCACATTTTCTCCATCTGGGTCGGGTCGGGTCGCGGGTCTACGGACTTGGATTTTTGCACTCCAATCGGATCCGTTATGGATTGGCTATCACTGGGCAAGGCATATTTTTTTGGGCACTTTTTTTAATAAAATTCCTATATATTGTGTGTGTATTTTATAAAATAGAAAACTCATTTAAAACTTACAACATGTAGGCCTATTACAAACCTAAGTTCTTATACTTAGTTTGGCTCATTCTCAAAACTTATTTGTGGTTAGCGCATTGATTAGCCTAATACCCATTTAAATTTCTAAAAAGCAAAAGAAAATTAGCGCTTATAACACACACCAACATCGACGTCGTCTGGACTCTCGACCTTAGTGACCCCAATCCATCTACACTCACATGTGGCCCACCCCATCGATTACTATGTTTATTGCTATAATTTTAATCTTCGTTTTAAAAAAATAGTGTATATTATATAATTCGTCTTAAGGGGCATATTTCTAAATGTCTGGCTTGGACAGGGCACCTAAATCCTTAGGGCTGCCACTGACTATATCACAACAACTAAGATTATATTGTTTAGTGTAATATGTAGGCTAAAATTTAGATCATTGTCTTTAAAAGTTCGGTTAAACGCCCCGATCACCTCAAGAAAACTCTTAACTTTTGGGTATTTTAAAATGCCCTTCCTAAATGCATTATAATATAGTATAGATTATTATTATTATCATTATTATTATTATTATTATTATTATTTAATGTTGTAGTTTCCAAAAGTTACAAAAGAACCTTAAAAATTCACTAAACTACTTAGAACCAAATAAATATAAGATTATAATATTAAGAGTTTTGATTTTGATAATTTGGAATTTCACTTCAATTCAAATCTCAAATCACTGTTACCATCATTAATAAGTTGATGACAAACATATTCAACTTTGTTTGAGTTATATAATCTGTTGGTGCACTTGTGTCTGTACTTTGTCTGTATACAAAACGATGTCTTTGTTAGTCTTGTAAGTTTGACCAAGTCAACCATCCTCCTGGTTTGACTTGGGCAAACAGTCAACATTATGGTTGTAATGTGTTTGAGTCGAATGATGGTCATCGAAGGATCACTTATATCCTTCGATGATGATGAGCTCGAAAGATGGACCTTCGATGGATGGACCACGAAAGATCACATCTTTCGTGGTACATGTTGATCGTTCGAGCTGTTTCTGGTCGACAGATGATCGTTCGATCAGTCTGCCTGATCCTTCGACCAAGACCTGCTGTATTGGGTATAAATACCCGTGTGTTGTATTCATTTCGATAGACAAAACAGATGATAGACAAGAAGAAAACACTTAGAGCAGAGAACACACACACACTTAGAGAGAGTTTACAGGACTGATTTGTAAACATTGAGCTGTAACTGGACCTTTCATACGTTTAATACAAGTGGTGTTAATCGTTGAGTCTTGTGTGTTGATTATTTGCGTGTTCTATCTCGGTTTGCCTTTCCGGTTGGATTCCGCACAACCGGGTTGGTTAGTATACAAGGATTAGGCGACTAGATCCTCCCCTAGCCGGACCTATGTATGTCCTTGATATGAGCCAAGCTATCACAACGTCTGCACAAGCAACTTGTTTCGTTTCCAAAGCCACAGAAAAAGACACAATCTCTTGGCACAGACGAATGGGTCACATTCACTTACGCAAAATGAATCATTTGGTGTCAAATGAATTGGTGAATGGTGTTCCTCTTAAAAATTTCCATCTTCAAGACGTCTGTGTGTCGTGCCAGAAAGGAAAACAAACGAAGAAGCGACACCCTACAAAGAAAGTCAACACGGTGGCCGTTCCTCTTGAACGTTTGCACATGGATTTGTTCGGTCCTGTCAAGCACAAAAGCATTAGGAATGATCAATATTGCCTCGTGATTACTGATGATTATTCAAGATTTTCTTGGGTGGCGTTCATGGCACACAAGAGTGAAACCTTCGGTATTATCAAAAATTTGATCATTCAGATTGAGAATCTGTATAACTTGAAGGTTAGGCGGATACGTAGGGACAATGGTACTGAATTCAAAAATCATGCCATGGCGGAGTTTTGCACTTCAAAAGGTATTCTTCACGAATTTAGTGCAGCTTATACTCCTCAACAGAATGGCGTCGCTGAACGTAAGAACCGCACATTGATCGAGACTGCTAGGACTATGTTGGTAGAATCGCAGCTGCCCATTCCATTCTGGACTGAAGCTGTGTCTTCTGCATGCTATACGTTGAACCGAGTCCTTACAGTCAAAAGGCACAACAAGACCTGCTTTGAGCTTATCAACAAACGGAAACCAGACTTGTCCTATCTTGAACCGTTTGGAGCTCCATGCACAATTATCGATCCTAATGGAAAGTTTGGGGCTAGAGCCATTGAGGGATACTTTCTTGGGTATTCCACCCCAAACTTAAGAGTCTGGAATCTAGAGACAAAAAGGGTCGAGGAATGGTCTGAAGTCAGAGTACAAAGGCACACTTTACCAGTTAGAAATCCTGGTCAGCCTTGGATGTTTGAGTACGATGACTTTTTCAATTCGATCAATGTTGAAGCCGTTGAAGAAAATGCTGCGGCAAGGATGTTTTTCGAGAGTGACAACGCAACAGATTCACCGTTGGTTCGTCCCATTATTGTCAATCAAGAACCATCTTCAGTGAACAATAATGCTCTCGACAATGAGGATTTTCAAGATGCTTCCGAATTGAACGAATCTTCAGAGGATGATGAATTTCTCGATGCAGATCAAGAAGCTCCAACAGCAGTACATGGTACTTCAGAGGGTACACCTCCAGTGGATGTCCCTCGAACAGCTGAAGCTACTGCATCATCCTCTTCGTCAATTCCGGGCCTTGAATTGATTGTTGATCTCAATCTCAACAATCTGGGTACAAATATTCCAGTTCAAGATAATCCAGAAACAAGGATTCACAATACCCATCCTCAACAAAACATCATAGGAAATGTACAAAGTGGCGTTCAAACAAGAAACATGTTGCAAAACAACAACAATGCAGGCTTGTATGCAACTATCCGAGAATCTGGTCAACAGAATGATTGGTCTTTCGCGTGTTATGTCTCACAGGAAGAGCCAAGAACTTGGAAAGATGCTTTGAAAGATAGCTCATGGGTTGAAGCAATGCAGGAAGAACTGCAACAATTCCAGAAGCTTGGTGTCTGGAAACTCGTAGAGAAACCTGCTGGTTACAAGAAGATTGGTACCCGTTGGGTGTTCAAATGCAAAAAGGATGACCGTGGAGTTGTTATTCGAAACAAAGCAAGGCTAGTCGTTCAAGGTTTTCGTCAGATTGAAGGGATCGACTACAACGAAGTATATGCACCTGTTGCACGTCTAGAAGCCATTCGGATTTTTCTGGCTTATGCCTCATTCAAAGGTTTCAAGGTATACCAGATGGACGTGAAAAGTGCATTCTTACATGGTTTGGTAGAAGAAGAGGTGTACGTCGAACAGCCTCCAGGTTTTGAAGATCCTATCCATCCCGATCGGGTTTGGTTGCTCAACAAAGCTCTATATGGTCTACATCAAGCACCGCGAGCTTGGTACGCAACCTTATCTAATTATCTGCTGGAGAATGGATTTCGCAGAGGTCTTATCGACTGTACTCTTTTCATCAAAGAACAAGATGGAGATCTTCTACTGGTACAGGTATACGTTGATGATATTATTTTTGGTTCTACTAATGATGTTTTGTGTAGGGATTTCGAGCGTGTAATGCAGGATAAATTCGAGATGAGTGCTATGGGGGAAATGACTTTCTTTTTGGGCCTACAAGTACAACAAACTGAGTCTGGGATATTTATCCATCAGACTAAATATGTTGGTGACATCTTGAGCCGGTTCCAGATGTCTGATGCAACGCCCATCGGTACCCCATTGCCGCAAAATCACGGAATTACTCCAGACTTGAAGGGTGAAGCTACTAGCCCCTCATACTACCGCGCGATGATCGGATCTCTTATGTACCTCACAGCATCAAGACCAGATATAATGTACCCAACGTGCCTGCTTGCCAGATATCAAGTCAACCCGAAGGCCTCACATCTTGCAGCTGTAAAAAGGATTTTTCGTTATTTGAAGGGTTACCCTGACACCGGTCTATGGTACCCTAGGGATAATAACTTTGACTTGATCGCATTCAGTGATTCTGATTTTGGCGGATGCAAAATCGACGGCAAATCCACAACGGCTGGATGTCAGTTTTTGGGAAATCGCCTAGTCACATGGCAGTGCAAGAAGCAGACGTGCGTCGCTACATCAACATGCGAAGCTGAATACATTGCTGCCTCAAGTTGTTGCTCCCAAGTCCTATGGATCCAACAACAAATGCGTGATTACGGTTTTGAATTCCTAACTACTCCTATTTACGTTGATAATTCTGCCGCCTTACAGATCACTAAAAATCATGTGCAGCATTCAAAGACTAAGCACATCGACATTAAGTATCACTTCATACGTGATTGCTTTGAGAAAAGGCTAATCGATGTTGCTTACGTCCACACCGATGACCAACGTGCCGACCTTTTTACCAAAGCTTTTGACAAATCAAGATTTGACTATTTATTATTGGTAAACGGCATTAAGGTCAAGCAAGAGTAAAACCAACATCGGAAAATCATTTTTGTAGATACCTTTGTGCTTTAAATTTATCTTAGTTTGTTGATTTTAGGGGGAGTAAATCCAAATTTGAAAAATCCAAAAACATTGAAAAATTTCAAAAACACAAAAACAATAGAAAAACAAAAATGAGTTTCCTGGCGAGCAAAAGAGAAAATGATAGTACATCAGTGGTCTGTCTAAACCTCTTTAAACCTTAAATTGAAAAGCGATAAGCAGCTCTATATAAGATGTATCGGTAGGCTCACAATCATTTTAAAGTGTGCAGGGTGATATAAACTTAAATCGACTGAAGACTGGGTGGGAACCATTCATTGGCATATGGTCTTAGTACCGAAATTTCGTTTGAGAGATTGCCGAGGTTCTGAGATATTCGGTCTTTATGCTGCTTATCATCTGGGTATCATGGTTGTATCTTTTACCGAAAAATAACGGGGACGCAAGTCTAGATCTTCCATGATACTATACATACGTGTACATACTGCATACGACCTCAATAAGTGATCAACAATCACATGTCCCTCAAAATAAGTGATAAATTATCACAAATTCTTTCCGGGAGTCAAGTTCGTCTCTCTGCTGTACGAAAGTACTGACCTGTTCACGGACTTGCTCCTGTGCCCTCATGCATCGAAAATCAAGTTCCTCATCAATAAGTGATTATATCACATAGGGCTTGTTTTCAAATCAAAATAAGTGAGAATCTCACATCATATACGGTCAAACAGATGATAATCGGTATACTCACCGGTAAGATGAACCCTCGTGCATACCTTGATACGGGAATGTGTCGTGATGTGGATGAACACCGGTCGGTAAGTATAAATCATACCTTAACGTATCCTCTCGCCATGATTACAAATGATAAGTTGAGTTTATGTGGACAACAATACCGATAATTGTTCTAGGATGCTTATCTTAATGTTAACTAATTGAACAACAAGAGCGTTTTGGCATGACCGTACACTGATATGATTCTCTTACCCTCGAAACTCGCAAAAAGAATGTCTGTAAATATTTATTTACTGCTTTCAGTCTTTACATTTGAAATATTCAAAAATACCAAAAAGATTTTATGTGTGTTTTAATATAAACTTTATAAAAGCCAAAAAGATTTTATTTCTATTTTATTTTCGATCGTACGATGTTGGAACTCGAGTCTTCGTTACCTGAAACCTGAACGAAAACCGGAAATGACTAAATCTTCATAAACGGTCGATATTTGCAAAGTTTTGAAAGTTAAATTGAAATTGATAAAATATTTTAAACTTTCAAACTGTCGGACGGTGTTTGTTTGAACAATGGTCACACGTGTGTCGTTTGTTTATGTTTACTATATTCCAGGCGGTTGTTCTCATTACGCGTTTAGATTTCTTGCATGTGCAGATTCTAAAGGCTAGGAGAACATGGTCGATGACAAGCTTCGGAATGAAGACACGACGTGAAGGCACTCAAATGATGAAGATGATGGAGTTGCCGCTGACCATCATCAATACCACAAGGATCTCACTTCATAAAGATAAAGACTTTCACGAGCATAACTCAAGGGGGAGCTTATGTTAAGGGGGAGTTTGTCAACACACTTCCTACATGAAACGGGGAGTTTGTTGGTACACTTTCTGCTTTCAAGACGTGAAGACTTTGAAGATCCTCCGACATTGAAGACTTGAAAAGAAGTCAAAGACTTGAAGACACGAGGACTTACAAGAATGAAGATCAAGACAAAGCTACAGCCAAGGGGGAGTTTGTTGGTGCACTTGTGTCTGTACTTTGTCTGTATACAAAACGATGTCTTTGTTAGTCTTGTAAGTTTGACCAAGTCAACCATCCTCCTGGTTTGACTTGGGCAAACAGTCAACATTATGGTTGTAATGTGTTTGAGTCGAAGGATGGTCATCGAAGGATCACTTATATCCTTCGATGATGATGAGCTCGAAAGATGGACCTTCGATGGATGGACCACGAAAGATCACATCTTTCGTGGTACATGTTGATCGTTCGAGCTGTTTCTGGTCGACAGATGATCGTTCGATCAGTCTGCCTGATCCTTCGACCAAGACCTGCTGTATTGGGTATAAATACCCGTGTGTTGTATTCATTTCGATAGACAAAACAGATGATAGACAAGAAGAAAACACTTAGAGCAGAGAACACACACACACTTAGAGAGAGTTTACAGGACTGGTTTGTAAACATTGAGCTGTAACTGGACCTTTCATACGTTTAATACAAGTGGTGTTAATCGTTGAGTCTTGTGTGTTGATTATTTGCGTGTTCTATCTCGGTTTGCCTTTCCGGTTGGATTCCGCACAACCGGGTTGGTTAGTATACAAGGATTAGGCGACTAGATCCTCCCCTAGCCCACTACTAGAAAAGTGCATAATTTCCTACGGAAATTTCCTACGGAAATTTCCTACACAATTATTTTTGTCACAGATTCAAACACATTTGTGACAAATTTCCTACGATTTTTTTTCCCAAAATTCTATGTCAAATTTTTGACGCAACAATGACAGAAAATAAAAAAAAACCCTAATTAATTGATAGTTGCGTCACAGATCTGTTAGAAATAATCTACAAAAGGTTGATTATTAAATCATTTCCTACAAGTTTGTGACAAAATATTTATTCTTTAGTTTAATTAAACATTCCGTCGGAACTGCGTCACAAGTTGCGACACATTTCCGACAACTAAGTCATATTACTTAATTTTATTAAAAATAAATACAAGGATATACACTTCTATATTTATATATAATAGTAAAATTAGTATAATAATTAAAAATTATTATATTTCCTACACATTTGTGACAAAATATTTATTTTTTAGCTGATTTAATCGTTCCGTCAGAATTGTGTCACAACTTGTGACACATTTCCGACAAACAGTTTATTTTTTAGTTGATTTAATCGTTCCGTCAGAATTGTGTCACAACCTGTGACACATTTCCGACAACTAAGTCATATTACTTAATTTTATTAAAAATAAATACAAGGATATACAATTCTATATTTATATATAATAGTAAAATTAGTATAATAATTAAAAATTATTATATTTCCTACACATTTGTGACAAAATGTTTATTTTTTAGCTGATTTAATCGTTCCGTCAGAATTGTGTCACAACTTGTGACACATTTCCGACAAACAGTTTATTTTTTAGTTGATTTAATCGTTCCGTCAGAATTGTGTCACAACCTGTGACACATTTCCGACAACTAAGTCATATTACTTAATTTTATTAAAAATAAATACAAGGATATACACTTCTATATTTATATATAATAGTAAAATTAGTATAATAATTAAAAATTATTATATTTCCTACACATTTGTGACAAAATATTTATTTTTTAGCTGATTTAATCGTTCCGTCAGAATTGTGTCACAACTTGTGACACATTTCCGACAAACAGTTTATTTTTTAGTTGATTTAATCGTTCCGTCAGAATTGTGTCACAACTTGTGACACATTTCCGACAAACAGTTTAAATCTAGTTAGTGTATAAAAGGAATTAAGTTTCATATTCTAACAGCTCCTAGTAGGAGGATAAACTGGTTAAGGCATTGCGGTTCTAAACGATAGGTCAGGAGTTCGATCCTTGCAAAGGGCCGGTTCTTTAAGGAAGAACCCCCTTTTTGACAAATTTTTGAAATATTTGCACTTTGGTCCCTGAAGTTTCAGTTTTTACAAAAGTAGTCCCTGTAGTTTCTAAAAAAAATTTCTGTTGGAAATTTGTCACGAATAATGCTTTTGTCGGAAATTTGTAACAACTATTTTTATATTTCTGTCGGAAATTTGTCACGAATAATGCTTTTGTCGGAAATTTGTAACAACTATTTTTATTTTTCTGTCAAAAATTTGTCACGAATAATGCTGAATGAAATTTTTTAATTTTTTTTTGTCGGAAATGTGTAGCTAAAAAAATTCCAAAAATATAATAATTAATATTTATCATAAATAATATATTAAAAATAACTATGAATTGTTGTAGGAGATCTGTAGCAGTTTGTGACACGGCGATTTTGTAGGAAATGGGTAGGAAATTGCGTAGGAAATGCGTTGGAAACAGGTTTCCTACGAGGCATTTTCCTACATCATGTATTTGTCACAAATGTGTGGGAAAGCCTGTTTTGTAACGCATTTCCTACGAAAACTGGTGTAAGAAATTTCAGATTTTCTAGTAGTGGCCGGAACTACATAATCTCTATTTTTATCTCTATAGCTAATAAATTAGTAGACACATGAGATAATTCTAGACATTCTTAATTTTTGTTTTTTCTCTTAAACTGTATACCCATTTAACTTACACCAGGATCTTTACTCGTTTCAAATTTACCCGATTTTCTTATCAATATTTCATTTAATACATTCATTATTTCGTTTTCATCAACCCCATACGTTTTCATTATTTAAACTTTACCATTTTTATAATAAAACTTTAATTCACCTATATTTTGTTTCTATCTTTCTAAATTATGTATTTAAAGTTGTGATTCTCATTTTCCTCTTTTGCCTTTTTTGATCCCATATATTTTAAAATTACAAAAATAAAACTCAGTTTTACTTATTTACGTTGTGTAATACACAAAATTCTAACCAATTACTAATAACATGTATTATATGTTTTCTATGTATAGTCCATGAATTTAATATAGTGTAATATATATATAGGTAAAGGATCCTGTAAAAAGTGCTCAAAGTGTGATATAGTAATAGTAGTGTGTAGCCAATTTTTATGCAATAAAATACACAGCATCTAGAAACTAATTAAACTAACACACACTAAGAAACCATTCAAACCGGCCTTGAAACAATGTCACTGATGGCATCGAAACAATGTCACTGTTGGCATCGTCCATATGAAACAATGGGTATTTACTTAAACTTCCTACCAAACCATTCAAACCAGCCTTGAAACAATGTCATCGTCTACTTCACCATCTTTCAGTAAATACCCACGTCCGCTCTATATCTATCATGATCTTCACACCATCCCCAAGCTCACTACCGACACACTAAACTATTGGAAAATAACTATGCGCAACTATATCGAGGGTAGCGGCCTCATTACCTTCATCGATGGCAGCATCAAGCCACCACCAGAGAAGATTGATGATGAACAATTGAACAAGATCGAGAACCCTGATTACAAGCAATGGAGGGAAATAGATGATCATGTACGAAGTTCAATCATTTCAACAATGCAAGATGGCTTCTGGGAAGAACTATCTAGTTCATTTACTGGAAAGACTGCAGCTGAATTATGGACTTTTATCAACCAGAATGTTCGTAGACCTCCTAAGATGACTTATGCTGCTGATCGCGGTAACGAATACTTCACTCTAGCTAGCTTCGATCTTAAAGTTCCATTTTTTTTATTCATGCTACTTTTCAAATTCTACAACTGGGTTTGTGGCTCAGTGGTAGATGCAAAACATCCAGGAGCACCATTTATAGAGACGTTTCATGTTCTATTATTCAGAACCGCTAATAAACAATTATTTTATTTATATATTTTTATATTTAACATTTTTTAAGGATATATTATATGTATTTTTATGATTACATATATGAAAAATCAAATTATTTATGTGTAATAGCTAATTTACATTTGTGTAAATGAACTAATTTACGTATATCTAATTATCAGATTACATATGAAAAATGATAAAACTACTCTTAACACATATGGAATCATAATAAATGATAAAAAATACCCTTAAACAATGTTAAGTATAAAAATATATTAGTAGAATGATGGTTTATTATGAGTTCTGTAAGTTCTGCAATTATTTGGAGTTCTGAAATGATCTCTACCCATATATATATATATATATATATATAGGGAGAAGATCATGCGAGAACCACCTCTTATTGCGAGAACCGCGAGAACCAATGTGAACACACCAAAAATGCCTAAAAATAGCTAAAAATCACACAAAAAATTTTTTTTTGATTTTTTTAATATTTTTTAGGTTAAAATCGCTACTTTTCGAACCAAAAAAAAAAAAAAAAATTTTAAATTTTTTTTTTTTTTTTTAAAAAAAAATTTTTTTTTTTTTTTTTTGGCTTCGAAAAGTAGCGATTTTAACCTAAAAAATATTTAAAAAATCAAAAAAAAATTTTTGGATTTTTTTTTGATTTTTTTAGATTTTTTTTAGATTTTTTTAGGTTTTTTGGGGGTTTAGGTTTTTGGGGGGTGGGGGAGGGGGGTTTAGGCTTTTTTTTTTTGGGGGGGGGGGGGGGGTGGGGTTAGGTTTTTTTTAGGTTTTTTTAGGGTTTTTTAGGTTTTTTTTTAGCTTGGGGGGGGGGGGGGGGGGTTAGGTTTTTGGGGGGGGGGGGTGGGGGGTTTAGGTTTTTGGGTGTGGGGGGGGGGGGGGGGGGGTGGGGGTTAGATTTTTTAGGGTTTTTTTTAGGTTTTTTTAGCTATTTTAGGTTGTGTTCACATTGGTTTTCATGGTTCTCACAATAAGGGTGGTTCTCGCATGAGCCCCTCCCTATATATATATATATATATATATATATATAGGGGAGGGTTATCTTGAGAACGCTAAATATTGCGAGAACCGTGAGAACGAATGAAAAAACCAATCAAAACCATTTTTTTAATACAAAACTCACTGTAATTAAGATACAACATCAAAAAAAGAATTTATAACATCAAAAAATTTATTTCTCCTTTCAAAATCACTATTTTTAGATTTTTTACACATGTGTAAATATAACAGATTTACACATGTGTAAATGGCAAACTTACACATGTGTAAATTTTCTTTATTTACGAATTCACGTAAATTTAAACGTGTAAATTAAATTTCTAACATTGTATTCGAATAATAAAGATAAGTGTAGAATTTTTTTTTGAATTTGAATTGTTTTTGACCAAGTTCTCGCGATTTTTTCATTTGTTCTCACGGTTCTCACAATATTTAGCGTTCTCATTTAAACCCTCCCCTATATATATATATATATATGGGTTGAGTTTATTTAAGAACTCTGAATATTACAGAACTTTCAGAACCGCTAATAAACAATTATCTTATTTATAAATTCACCTAATAGATCTTGTACATAAAAATGCTTGTGAAACATGTTTGCTAAACATACATTCCATAATCGGTTTGTTTCATATGTGTTTCCTTACAACATACGTACATACATTAATTGAGAGGACATTCTTATAGAAGTTCATATAGATTGTCGAAGTAGCATATGGGTTCTCAAAGAATCATTATACTAATTAGGGGAGTAAAATGATTATTTTGCCCATCATGTGCTAAACATCTGATTAAGTTAACTAAGAAAACTAACTAAGTTTGCGGTAAAGGACGTGCACTGAAACCTTTAAACATAAAGAACATGCAATGCAATTTTATGTAAACATAAAGGACATACACTCTAATTTTGTCAAAACAAAGCCATGTATTAAGATTTATAAAAAATCTTAGATATTACATTTTATTAAAGTACTAAATTAAATATTTAATGAAAAAGGGTTAGGAGATGTAACACTTGGTAAGTGCCACAACTCTGTTTGTGAGAAAGCGTGAACACACTTTAAACCTACCTATTTTCCTAGAAAAAAAGTTCTAAAGTAAGTGTTTAACCATTATGTATATCTAAAAGGCTAAAACATCTTTTATAAAAAAAACCGATTGATCTTCCAACCCATGTTTATGATCTATTTTAGTATGAAACAAGTAATATTCAAAATCTCATCTTCATTCTGGTTAATCATGAAAATATGACCACTAAAATGAAGTTAAAAGTGTTCTTTGTTGTTTCTGAATCAATTTAGATGGCTTAGATGAAGTTTAAGTGTTTAACCATAAGAGTTACTCTACACACAGTCTCAAACCGAGCAGCAGAAGGGAAGAACTATATTCAGTATCTGCCACTATACAGGGCTGTTGTTGAAGGCAATATGAAAAGTTTACAAGATATATTGGATAAAGATCCAACTGCGGTGAGGGCGATCATCACAGGAGCCTCTGAAACAGCATTGATAGTTGCATCTCACAAGAAAAATAACAATGACATTGTGAAGAAACTTATAACCTTGATGTCACCACAAGATTTGGCTATGCAGGACAGCTTTGGTAGGACGGCTATTTTTGGCGCTGCAGCTGTCGGGAATGTCGAGGCACTAAAAATGATGGTGAAAAAGAATCCTGATCTTCCTCACATTTGTGACATTTATAATCACCTGCCTCTTCACTTTGTTGCATATGCCGATCAAAAAGATTCTGTTCGCTACTTGTTAGATGCCACGAATGTTGCGTGTCTTGACGAATTCAAAAGGTTGACACTTGTGCAGGCACTCATATCAGGCGGCTTCTATGGTGAGTTCTTTGTATAATATAGGTGTGCCTTGAGATCACACTGCTATTAGGAGGAAAACGAAAATATTGCGCAAATTTACTAAAGTTATAACCAAACCTTGTAGATGTATGTCTATCTTTGCTTCAACACTTTCCTGCACTGGCGGTCATTGAGGTTTCACCTTTGGAAACACTAACTTACAGGCATTCCGCATTTCGTAGTGGTGCCAATTTCAACTTTTGGCAGTGCATGATCTACCCCTGTAAGCATCCACTGATAAATTTGTTAGGGTGTTGATTTTTGGAAATTAGTAAAACATATTAATATTTTGACGTTCAAATGTAATGTAGATCTACCTAGTGAATTGGAAAGGCCCGTCGACTATTATAGAGGTACTTGCGATATCGAGAATGTGGAAAAAGCTGACAAAGGTATGTAGATCTATTCTCTCGCATCAGAGACGTCTCTGACACGTACCCTGTCCGAGCTCGAAAAAATGTGCCCTTCCGTAATGTTTTATTATTATTTAAAAAAATCAAATTACTATTGGGCTCAATAAACCTAATGCCAAGTGGGCAAAATTCTAAATCATAAAAATGATTTGTAAATGGACCTATACTGGAATCGGTATGTGTTTACTATTTAAAAATAAATAAATAACATATATATATCGGATTTTTAAAAAAAATTCGCGTGCCCCTAGAAATCACGGGCCTTGTGCGGAGGTCCTCCCCGCACACCATCATAGCTGGGCTACTGTCTCTCATGTTGCAATTAGATTATAAATTTACAGATAGGTTTCAAACAATCAAAGTAGTCTCATACTTTTAAACCAATCGGTTTTCTAAATATATAATTATGCAATCTTTTTCCTCCTTGTTTGCTATATCACAACTTCACAAGGTGATCCCCAAAAACTATTAGGTTGCACGGTATGGGCCGCCAACCCCCTTCCACCTCAGCAAAAAATCATCAATAGTCCCCCCCCCCCCCCCCCTCCATACCAGGGTGCCATTGATGAGGCGCTGTTGATGCTCGGTGATTACAATAGCGAGCAATAACGGATGGAATTGGGGCCCCACTTCAATTATAAACGTTAAAACCAAACAATGGGGGGGGGGGGGGGGGTATTGGGGGCTTTAACCCATCATGGCCTTTATTTGTAAAAGGCAATGGAGCCCCCTGTCCTACGTGGTGCTTACGTGTCGATGATGTGTCGTAATGGAGCCCCTAGGGGGATCCAACCATACCTCGTAGCCTTATAATCCATCACTAATAAGTTATGGAATCTTTGATTCCTCTTGTAATCCTTCAAATGGGGTTTAGTCAAATTAACAATATAAGAAAATTGATGTTGGAGTGTAGAGTGTTGGTGATTTAGAGTTGATGACAGTATATACTATATACATAGTATTTATGCTATTTGCTAATCTAGTGCCCTGAAATCTTTCGACTATGTGACATCCAAACATTGTACTTTCATATCCTTTGGCCAGGCTCACAGAGAAAGACAAACTGGAGCTCAGTGTTTTGGCGACTCGCTGGCAAATTTGGTAACTTCAACTACTTGTCATTGGATTGCATCATGTGTATATTGTTGATTCGTATGTGTAAAACAAACCAATGATGGCCACCGTAATAAAATTGCTTCTAAACGAGCAAACGAAAACAATAAGGAAAAGACAGACAAGATCATCAGCAAAGAAAGTTTCATTCAACGGCATAAAAACTACCACACCAACAAAAACACCATAAGAGTCTAATAAATGTTTTGTGCGAGTGTTTCCACTTTTAGCCAATTTCATCTAATAAACAACGGTATTAAATAGATACTTTGATAAAAGGAACATAATGATTTATGAAATGCAGTGCCAGAGATCAAAAAGATTCAAGAGAAAAAAGTGATGCATGCCCAAGCTCTTCAACTCCTTAGATTCATTTGCTCTGAAATAGCAAAACTGGATGGTAAAAGGGTAAGAGATCTTATCGGAAGTCCGTTAGATGCAGCGGCAACTATGGGGAACGTTGAGGTTGTTGAAGAGATATTACTTTCCTTTCCAAATGCGCTTTCTCTAGTGAATGAGAACAAACATGGTGTGTTCCAAATTGCAATTGCAAATCGTAGGGTTGACGTCTTCAATCTCGTATACCAGATAACAACACCACATCATCTTTTGCTGGCACAATGCGATGCATCTTATAACACTGCTTTGCACTTGGTTGCACGTTCGGTTGGAGGAACTACAGATCAAGCTAGTCTCCATCTCAGATCATGTGCTCCTGGTGCAGCTCTTCAAATGCAACGTGAACTACAATGGTTCAAGGTAAACGTTAAAGTTTATCATGTCTGGGATAAATTCATAACTCGCTTCTCTAAGGTTTAAATGATCTTTTCTAACTCACTTCTCTAAGATTTAAATGATCTTTTGCTTTGCATGTTAATTTGTTGATTTCAACATCCATTAAAATGGTAGTTTTTAACTTGCGATCTTACAAACAAACAAAACAAACGTACCCAGTACAACCTCATTCATAGCAAACCTTTCATCTATCTCAGGGAATAGATAGACTGCTCCCACTGAGACCCCTGACTCCAAAAACCATATATTTACGTGTACAATATAGTAATCCAGAATATATAAAATGTAACTAAGGGAATTGAGGCATCACCATACAAAAGTGGTACTATAGTAGCGACGCATAAAACAACAAAGAGGCAAAAAAAAAAAAAGTATCACGAACCACACAAAAGGTTTTTTTATTTTTTTATTTTAACCTTCTTCACATTTTGAAGTAGTAATTAACTGGTAGGTGGTTGAAAAGCTATCACGGCCTCAAGATCAAGAGCAAAGGAATATATTTGGCAAGACACCAGCAATGATATTTACTGAATCACATGAAAACTTAGCAAAAGAAGGTGAGCAATGGATGAAAGATAGAGCTCACTCTGGGATCATCATAGCAACACTCATTGCTACCATCGTATTTACCTCGGCGATTACTGTACCAGGTGGAACCAATAGTGATAATGGAAATCCAATATTCTCTGAGAGAGCAGGGTTTGTAGCTTTTGCAGTTGCAGATGCTCTAGCTCTCTTAATGTCAGCTTCTTCTATGTTAATGTTCTTGGGCATACTCACTGCACGCTATGCAGTTCAAGATTTTCTCTCCTCGCTACCAAAGAGATTGATAATCGCCCTTATTACCCTCTTCCTCTCAATCATTTTCATGATGATGGCCTTTACATCCGTGCTTTACCTGGTTTTTGGAGAAGAAAAGACATGGGTGCTTGGCCTGGTGTCTTCATTGGCTAATATACCAGTGCTTGTGTTTGCAGTCTTGCAGTTTAAACCTATTTTCGACATCAGTTATTCCACATATGGCCCAGCAATCTTTGGTAAGCGTGGTGATCGCATTATCGTATAAACACTTCACCTACAAGCTATAAATATACATGTGTGTGATATGTCCCACGACATCATCAGACACGTCATCACAAGTCGATATGTACCGGTCTTGCACAAAGCTATTTGGCTACGTCCATTTCCTTGCATGCTTTTGTTATTTATTTTGCATTATGTTTATCTTTTTTATTTTGTTAGTGGTCATGATCTTTTAGCTTGTTTTCCAAGGAGAATTGTTCCTAAAATAAAGGAGTGGTGGATCCATGATCCTCAATCTCCACGTGAGTAGTCGTTGATTAGATTGTAATTTCTTTATGTTCTTTTTGGTGTTAATGAGATTTTTTTTTTTATTTTTAAATTCTCTCTAATTTTCTGCCTATTTTCTTTTGGCCAACGAAACCATTGGAACCACAACAATATGTATTTGATTGAGTTTTTAAAACGGGATCGGGAGAAAACGTTCAAAAGTGTGAGAACGATGAGAACGCTTTCTGGCCTAACACGTGTCACGCCGCTTAGAAAAGGGCGGAGGGGCTTTTTTGTCCTTTCATCTTCTGTTTTTCCAGTTCCGCTTTGTTCCCAATGTTGTTTTAATTTTTGGTTTTTAAGATTTTTGGTGTTAACCAAATTCAATAATTAATGACGTTTTAATGGTTTCATTGTATCAACATTTTTGTGGTGTTTATGGCTTTTATGGCGTTTATTCACATCGCATGTCATTGGAACCCAGGGGGGGCAGGAAATCTATTTGAATGGGCGTTTTCCAAGGGGTTTTAAACAAGATGGCCTATTGTTCTATTTTTTTTATAAACATTTTGGCGTTTGTGGGTATCTTGGCGTTTTTACTTTTTTTGAATCATGTTAACTGGCTGGTTCGACTTTCGTATGATTCATGTTGTGTTTTTTTTTTTTTGTTTTTCAAGTAGTTTTTTGTGTTGCTGTTTGGAAGCCACACAGTCTGACATCAGCATCTTTTTCTTTGAAAATTTGTCCCATCTCATGCAGGCAAAATGTTATTGAATTTAGATCCTTCAGCCAACAATCTTGAATTTTTACAATCAACGATGTTGATTTTTTTAACTTTTTTTGGCGTTTTAACCGATAAAAAGAACGCCACGAAATAAGATCACCTTAAACCTCAAATTTTGATCATGCTAAAATTAATAATGTTTTGCTGTATGAGATGGACAACATTGTTAATACTCGGTCAAGAAAGGATAACTGACAATATTGTCCACCCCATACAGCTAAACTTTATTGACAACAAACCTCCAATAATGTTTTTGTATGTTTTGGCGTGTGGATGGAGAGTTTAGGATAAGTCAATAATATTTTACTCAATGAAATGGACAATATCCTCACTTAAGGATTTTGTCTATTTCATTGAGCGAAATCTTACTGGCAGACAAACTGAATTTCAAAAAAACGTTTTGGGGGTAGGGAAGATATTTGATGTTTAGTTTTTTTGGCGTTTCTAAGGCGAATGGGTTATATAAAATATGGCGTTTGGGTTTTTGTGTGTGTTTTTAATTGAAGGTCCGAGATGTTCTATATATAGGATTTTTTTGGCGGTTTTTTTAGGCGGGATTTTACTATGAATTAAGTTTGGCGTTTTATATTTAATGGCGTTTTACTTAGAATGGTCTGTGATTTTTGTTTTTGGCGTTTTATTTCATGAGATGGTGTTTTGTGTGGAGTAGTCAAAAGACCCTTTTACCCCTTAATGAAGCGCGTCCACGTAATAAAATTGATGTTATTTACGAAAACGCCACCGCGCCAATCTAGTCCATAGATTCTTTTGATCGGGACGATCGTTAAGCGTTCTCACCGTTCACCCTTTCTACCGTTTTCTCTAAATCCCGACCCTATATATATATATATATATATATATAGGGAGAAGATCATGCGAGAACCACCTCTTATTGCGAGAACCGCGAGAACCATGTGAACACACCAAAAATGCCTAAAAAAAGCTAAAAATCTAAACATCACACAAAAAATTTTTTTTTGATTTTTTTTAGGTTAAAATCGCTACTTTTCGAACCCAAAAAAAAAATAAAATTTTTTTTTTTTAAATTTTTTTTTTTTTTTGGATTCGAAAAGTAGCGATTTTTAACCCTAAAAAATATTAAAAAAAATCCAAAAAAAAAATTTTTGGATTTTTTTTTTATTTTTTTTAGATTTTTTGGGGGTTTAGTTTTTAGCATTTTAGCTTGGGGGGGGGGGGGGGGTTTAGGTTTTTGGGGGGTGGGGGAGGGGGGTTTTAGGCTTTTTTTTTTTGGGGGGGGGGGGGTGGGGTTAGGTTTTTTTAGGTTTTTTTTAGCTTCTGGGGGGGGGGGGGGGGTGGGGGGGTTTTAGGTTTTTGGGTGGGGGGGGTGGGGGGGGGGGGGGGGGTGGGGGTTGTAGGGATTTTTTTAGGGTTTTTTTTTTAGGTTTTTTTTTTAGGGTTTTTTAGCTATTTTAGGTTGTGTTCACATTGGTTCTCATGGTTCTCACAATAAGAGTGGTTCTCGCATGAGCCCCTCCACTATAATATATATATATATATATATATATATATATATATATATATATAGATATATAGGGTAAGGTTCATGCGAGAACCACCTTTATTGTGAGAACCGCGAGAACCAATCTGAACACCAACCAAAAATAGCTAAAAAAAACCTAAAACCCCCCCCCCCCCCCCCCCCCCAGGCTAAATGCTAAAAACTAAACCCTCCCAAAAAACCTAAAAAAAACAACTAACCCCCCCCCCCCCCCAAGCTAAAATGCTAAAAACTAAACCCCCAAAAAACCTTAAAAAAAATAAAAAAAACACACACAATTTTTTTTTAAAATATTTTTTACATTAAAATCGCTACTTTTAGTAGCAAAAAAAATGGCTATTAAAAGTAGTGATTTTTTGATAAAAAAATATTAAAAAAAAAATATTTTGTGTGTTTTTTAGCTATTTTTAGGTATTTTTGGTTGTGTTCACATTGGTTCTCGCGGTTCTCGCAATAAAGGGTGGTTCCTAACGGATCCTTCTCCTATATATATATATATATGATGATTTGCTATGCTAAATGTAACATGTAATGTAACAAAGAATGTTATGCCTTCATTTTGTGAAACTGCCATATTCTTGTGTTGTCTCCTCATTACAAACACACACTATGATTGTCATATGCGTTAAGCTAGTGTTTCCTTCTTTTAAATGCTCAATGATACTTTATTATTGCATCTTCCTTTATTCAAAAACAATCTTTACATTATGTTAATGTGTTGTAGCAAAAAAAGAACATTTCAAATGGCATTATGTAAATGAAAACAGAAGATAAAAGTGTAAAAAGTGGTAATGGGTATGGCCTCTTTACATTATGCATAGTAGTTATGCCCTTCTGTCTCTTACCTTTGATGTGCCACCTAAATATGTCTTGTTAATTTTTGCTTCTTAGATAATATGGTAATGGGTATGGCCTCTTTAGATTCATTCTTTAACTATAAAAAATAAGTGTAAAAAGTGGCGATAATGTGAAAATGTAACCGAATTAAACCTATCTTACCAGTATTGAAGATTACATATTTACATATTTTGACCCGTTATCTTGATTCGCCTATTTTACCACCTCTAGTATGGAGTCATAGTTGAATTTGCGAATTTAACTCCATATGAGGGAAAATGGAACATAGTTCTCCAACTGTTCTCATAACAAACATGGGACTGGGTAGATAAAAACTTGGTTTGTAAAGATCATTGTCAAAGTTGTCAAAGTATAAAACAAATTTATAGTTTTATATATACCACCCTATTAGATTTTGGTTCACTGTATACAAATTTACAACTATATCTATACGTACTAGCTCAATCACTCCAATAAAAAAAATTAGTATCAAATCTAAAAGTTAAACTCTAAACTGATACGTACTAGCTCATACAAGTGATGTTGTTTAAGATGTTTTCAAGCTTGATAATTCACTTAGGATGCTACGGACTTAGACTTGATAAATAAAACTTTATTTCATGTTATGTTTTGTTTGATAACTATTTGTTTCTTGTATTGACAATTGAATTATGGTATGATTAAATATTTCAATTTGAAATAGTGTCATGAGGGAGTTATGCACAATCATCATGCCCGGACACATTCCGCTGTCGGTTGGGGTGTGACACCAAGTACTCAATGCTTAGATTTTGCCACTACGTTGAGACAAAAATTACCAAACCCATAGTCCTAAACCAAAACCTCTAACCCTCTTTGAGGCAATTAACACGTTATTAACTACATAGACATAGAAAATGTGAATGTTTGACTTAATTAAACACAGGGTTAATGATTTGTTTTTAAGAGTTTAGTAAAATTCACTTGATTAGTTAAGGTCATTCATAAAATGGGGTTAGAAAACCATTAAGGATTCATCTCCCCCAAGTGATGCAAGAACTTAGCCACTCATGGCTATGAAGATAAACAACATCAAACTTGATTAATTAAAGATAAACATACAAGAATGATTGTTAACAATATTTTTTACAATCTTGGACTTAAATTTAAACCGAAATGTTAAAAAAACTAGATTAGAAATGTGGCGAAGGATGTAAGGTGGAAGGGTGTGGGAGTGTGGTATGGAAGTAGGTTAATGTGTAAGGGGTGGTGATCTTGACGTTGAATTTGTAGGACATGGGTCACAATTTTATAATAAAAATTATATAAATAAATATAAAAATTGTAGTACATGAACCTTGTACAAATTCAAACGAAAATAAATATGAACTACAACAAATTTAATGAATCAATCGATTCAAACCAATATCTTCAAAAGATAAAGTCTTCAACTTGATCTTTAGTAACGTATTCTTGTAGTCTCCTTAGCAAGATCTTCAAAAGATAGAGCAATCAACTTTGTACTCGAACAAGGCCCTCCTGTAGTATTCCTTGTTGCAAGAAAGAACAAACGATGTTGACGGTTGTGGCTGAGGCACGTGTTCAACACGCTTCCCTTAAAACAAATTTCACGCCTCTACCAAAGACAACACGTCTGTCTCCCAGGGTACAACAGTCGAAGTAGCCTGTACTGCCAGAGATGACCATGCGCTCGAGGTTACACCGTATAAAATTATAATGTTAGAACTTGTGGAAAAATAAGGACACAAAGGTGATGGAATCGAGTAGAGAAAACTTATCTCTCTAAGTACCCAACACATGGGCCTTCAAGTATCTCCAAGAACTCTTCTAATTTTCCTTCTAAAATTCCACTTTCAATTCTCTACTTGTGATTAGCTTCATCAAGTTAGGCACATAGCCTACTTTGCATACAAGAGATATGGGATAGAGAAGAGTTTCACTTTATTAGAGATTTTATTAGAGACAAACTCTAATAAAAACTAATAAATTGACATAAAAACTCTACTTAAGAGTTTACCACCAATATGAAGAGTCTAGTAAATAATTATAATTTTACTAAATTATAATTTCACTAAATTAATATCCATTCACACCATCTAAATTTCCAACAATCCCCCACATGAATGGAGATTGATAAAAACACTAAATTTCCAATGCAACCTCGACAGTTGAGTATTGCAGCAGAGGTAGGTATTAGCTTTGAACCTTCCTTTGTGAAGCACACTTAGTCTTCTAGCGGTTTGTAGACGCGATGTCCTTGAACAAACCCCCATTTGTGTAGACGACAATACACTTCACACAATACTCTCCTTAGCCGGGTCATCCCCTCATAGTCGTGTCCAATAATGGTCGTGGAACGCTTTCCTGATTCTGCGAGGGCTCTAGGAATTGTGCCCCCAATTCCATTCAAAGCAACCCCACTTCTCTCTAACATAGGTGATTCTCCTTAAATCATTAAAAGCATCGTGGTTACCATGATTACGCAAAATCATTTACCACATAATATGCTTAGCCTCATAGTTTGTCACTGAATTTCATAGGAATGAACTAGGACGTATTTAAACACCCTTTTATCATTTAGGGGGGGTATATATGACCATATATACTAGCTTATGCATATCAGCTATGCCCCCACAGTGACCACCCTTAGGCATATGAATTCGTTGTCCTATTGAACTTAGATCTTGGGATCTCCAGTCAACTAAGGTAGGTTTCCTTCACACACCCTTTTTCCATGGGCTTTAGTCTCATTCCACGACTTGATCTCTAATAAACCCTCAGGTTGTTGCATCCAAAACATTATCTTTGTCTTTGTCTTTGACAAGTCACTAAAGATAACTTTGTAGTTGAGATCAATTGTCATGACGTGTTCGTAACTCAAAAGTTAACATTGCCTATTGTCAACTTCTAAGACTATAACCTCAGTGGCCACCTGAATCTGGTTATAATATTTTTCTTAGAATGATATATTTATCATTTAAGGCAAACACATCTCCATTATGCACTACGACATTTGTGTCCTCCACTTAGTCGTCTATTTGCAATGTTCGATTGAATTACAAAATCCTTATTGCGAAAAACAATTGCAAGACACCCCCACATTTAAGTGTTATTGGATAACATCTAGATGGGTTAATGAGAACCATTTCTACATATCCTTATAGGGTTGTTTCTTAAATGGACCCCCTACATTTCTTGCCATTTGATCAACATTTCCGTAACACAACTTATGGCGACATTTATACACATATGATTGAACAAGATCAACCTCATTGTATTAGTGAATTCAACTCATATTGCATTAGATTACATAAGCTTCCGAGCTGACCAAAACAACACATGCCATTGTCATAAGTTTGTCACCAACTTAGAATAATTCTAATTTAACATCTAGAATAAGCTTAGACAATGAGTTCTCCTCATTAGCTTTTCGAACAAACTCTTAAAAAGTTACATGTCTTTTCCTTATAATGAGTAAAAATTCTCCCTCAACTTTGTCTATACACAAATTCTTTTTGTGTTAATACACATTTGAATGTTTAGAGTTAACTAGTCTCCGTCAAGACCCATAATTAACCAAGTACTAGTCTAGCATGCTTTAGACTACAATACTTTAGCATGTGAACAGAAGATGCATCATTCTGAATCTTCACAGCCCTAAGGATATCATAATATCACTTTGCAACATTTGTTGGTGCATATTTCGTACGTCTGCCACTGTGCGAATAGTTAGATAGAGTGTGTGTTGAATATTGTATAGATTAGAGAAAGTCGGACAAGGTATTGTAATGACAAGGTCCATCTGGACGGATGGAGAAGTCCATCCGGACGGATGGACAACATTAGTCCATTCGAAGATACCCCATCCGGATCTAGGTGATGCATTGTGGAGTCCATCCGGACGGATGGACATAGTACGTCCGGACGTGTGTAGGCTGTTGCCTATAAATAGGGGTTGGGGTTTCCCATACGGATAAGCTTTGGGATCCCTGAGGGGACATGCTGTCCGACTGGTCTCACGGTGCTGTAACTTGTCAACATTTGAATAGAGACCATATTATAATTGACTGCTCGATGTTGTATCCTGTTTCTACTCCTTTCTTAATAATAATATCGAACCGAACACGTCGTATCGAGACCGAGGCTCCGTCAAACTCGCTGGATCTTGGAATCTCAAGTGGTGTCAGAGCTACGGTACCAATTTAATCGATCTAACAGCCAGTTAAATCACCTAAGCTCATAAATTTTCGGTTAAACGGGAGTTTTGACGTTAAAACATAGAAAATCATCAAAATAAAGGTCAATTCACGGATGGATTTTGGAATTGAAGACATCAATCTGTTCGGAATTGATCCACGAACAATTCTATGAAGTTTCATCATGAAATTCACACAAATAAAGATTCTGGATCGAAAAAACGTGATTTGGAGTGTTCTTGAGATGTTCAAACATATTCGATCCGGATGGGCACATCCGGACGGATGGCCTCATTCGAGCAGATACTCAACCGGATGGACGCATTCATTCGGATGGACTGAAGACACTCATCCGGATGGACATCAACTCCATCCGGACGGATTAAGACACTCAGGTGCAAAAATGTCAACATGATCCAAGATCAATCCATCCGGGCGGATGGACCTACTCCATTCAGACGGATGAGGAAAAATCCTAAAGAAGAGGCATTTTTTGATCGCAACGACTAGGAGAGTCTCCAGAAAATATTGGTGATTGAAAACTTTTTCGGGTTTTTAACGACCAAGCTGGGTTGTTCGGGGACACCGTTTGGGGCTTTAGGGAACAGATTTGATGATGCGATCACGGATTGTGGAAATTAGTGGGGTAGTCATGATATTGGTGCAGAATGTTTATCATTCAGGATATCTGACTATTTATGGACCAAAACGTAAAATCTGCAATGATGAAAAACTGACGTTTGGGAAAATTGTCATATTTTCGGCATAGTCGAGTTTTTTACAGATAAAAAGAGGACTGAATTGCTCGGTTTGAGGGGGAATTCAGTGATAGAGCCATCAGAATTTGCAAAAATAAGGGGAAATAAAAATTTTCAGATGTTCTAACATTTTTGAAATTCGTGACGTTGCAACAGTATTCAGGTGGTTCTGACTTCAGAGTTGTCTGGAGATGCATAGGATCTATAGATCAGGGTCAGATTGACGTCTTAGCGTTTAAGTCCCGGGTCTTCATCAAGCCGGTCAGGAGGATTAGCATTAGGAGATGCAAACAGTATTGGGATACTTATAAGATATCACCGACGTGTGATACTCTAAAGTGTCAGAATGGTTAATCTTCGACCAGATGAATTGTTTTTCGGACTAATCGCCGGGGAATGATGATGTTTGTTGGTTAAGTTGCTGCCGGAACTAGCGAAGAAGACTATACATCTGTTATCGTGACTGAAGAGGAGGAATGTGATTATGATCGTGAATGAATGTTTCTGAGATCTGAATTTGTTACCAGATGGTTCATTAGATTGTCTGGGAATGTGAATCTGATCGTGGATGATAGCTTCTGCGATCTAGATTATCCTAGGAGATAAATATGATTGTGGACGAATGCTTCAGAGATCGGAATGTATTACCAGATGATTTATTTTTCGATGAAGAGTTGCTGGTTGTGGAGAATACCGATTATTCGGGATATCAGATCTTCGGGGGGAATCACTGATTTGACATTAATCAGTGAGGTATTTGAAGTTTCATCAATTGCCGTTTCGAGTTTTTGTACATTCTTAGATCAAGCAAGCGGAATGCGAGATCGTGTTGCTGAAACGATATATCAAAAACTGAACGCGAAGGTGGCTAAAGCTGAAACAGAGATTATTGCAATGATTAGTTTCAAGTTGGTGATTGTTCGTGAAGATTGCAGTTTAACAATTCAGAGGAGGAGTCAGGAACCGTGCAAACAATGAAATGAAGATTCATTTTAGGGGGAATACATTGTTATAGAATGCAAACCCAGATCATCAATCAAGGGGGAATATGTTGTTAAATGTCAGATACTTGAATGAAGTTGCAGAATATTCAGACACGGCTCTTGGTTCTCAAAGTGATAGAGATGATTCGACAGTGACAGCCGAGGGGGAATCTCACTGATGATATGCCAGTAGGTTTTTACACGCCTAGTAGATTGATTTCGAGATATAAACCTAAAAATTAATAACTTACTTATCTCGTGGGTAACATCTCTCGGATATATGGGTAACCCCCGAAATCTTGTTTGAGAGATTGCCTGATTCTGAGATACTAGGTCTTTATGCTGTTTGATATCTGGGGTATTATACCTGGTCTTCTGATATTGCAAAGCAATGGCCTAGACCTCGTATAATACTTTACGCACTTTAAAAGCTTACCCTCTACATAAAAATTGAGAAAATATCGAAAGATATATATCAATTGCAGTTGAAAAGAAGATTCCCTAAAGGGAACACACCTAAAGTCGAGCCTTCATCTCTTTGACTGAACGGTAGTTCATACCTGAGCTCTCAAGGTCTCGCACTAACCCAGAGTACAGATATCAATATGGTATATTCACCTATAAGACTGAATCTAAGGAATTTTGATATGGGAGTATATTCTGAGGTGGGACACGCGAATAAGTTAAGTTCCTAAAAAAATAAATTTCGTATCTCGAATCAGTTGAACTTTGTGTGAAAATTTAAGTGGAACAATATACTGAGAATCTAAATGAATCATTTAGAACTTAAAGTGTTAATAGCTCAACGGTGCTAGTGATTTGTCATAAACTGATATGATCCTCTGACACGAACTCAAACAAAAATATTGTCTGTAAATATTTCTTTACTGCTTTATGTTTTAGAAAATACAAAAAGATTTTGATTCTACTTTAGTTTCGACAACCGATGTCTGAAGGCTGAGTTTCAAAATCTAAGTATGCTAAACGTGCTTCTGGAAAATAAACAAGTTCATTAATTTGAAACTTGAAGTTCTAATCGAAAAAATCAAAAACAGTTTGTGAAATCTCCAAAGTCATTAATTTGGACTTGGAAGATTATTTGTGAAGTTTTAGATTCTTTAAACTGTCAAATTTTATAAAGTCTTTTGATAAGGGGAGTGGATTCGAGTGATCCTGGATAAATTTATATTGTTAAATTTGTACAATAGAGTCAGGTTTTCGATCCAAAAAGATTTTAAGAACCAGGTCATCATTCCTGGAAAAATTTTAAAAGCTTTCCCTGTCACATATTTGAAATGCTCCAGTTTATGCTGAGAGTTAGGTTTTCCATCTTATATTGTCAAATTTCTTATAAATTGTTTGAGATATTGCAGATGTTAAGCCAGATTACGATCCCGATAGCTGAGACTAAGGGGAGTCTGAAGACGAGCTCACCGAAAGGGGGAGCTGTTTCAGAATGCAGATTCAAGAGAAGCTTGAAGAGGGAGTATGTGTTGCTGATTTTGTCAAAGCTTCGTGAAGACTCAGAAAGAGAGAGAAGACAGAAAGCTACGAGATTGACTATGGCAATATCCAAGGGGGGGGGGGGGTCTGTGAGTGCACGAATGTCTATCGCCTCCGTCAATCCGAATCGTAGTAAGAAACTGAACAAGACGAGGTTTTATATTGTAAAGTATAGGGGAGAGTCTAGTTTAAGTGAGGAGTGGAAAACTTGTAATTAATAAGATCTTCTTTAGAGCCTTGCCTATAAATAGGAGGCTTAGGTAATTCATTTAGAACTTTTGCAACTTGAGGAACTTGAGAGAAGATCTAGAGAGAAGGTGATTTAAGGTTTTGTATATTGTCATATTATCAATCGAATCATCGGTTTATTACATTTTTGTGTTCGGTCCACACACGTGCACTGATTCCGCACATCGTACCTGTCGTTTGCAATCGTTTGGGAGTCAAATCCGATCCTACAAAATTCATCCCTTGTTAAGACAAAATAAGGGGACTTATTCATAATCCTAAAACATCAATATTTAGGAAGGTCTCACAAATTATTGTATATAACACATAGCCAAATTTTATCATTCATTTAAGGAACATAACTTGTTTACCTTTGATCTCCAACACTTTACCATTGACTAATAAGAACTTAAACATAAGTCTTAATCCAAGTCACTTGGTGAGCACATGCATCACCAACAAGATGAATATTTCTCGTCTACAATCACTATTATGTGTGAGATAGAGTCAACTAGATCGACACTAAACAACATGGTATTCATAATTTTGCCATAAGTGATTTGCACACATCTATTGTTATTCATTAGGAGATATGTATATTTAGGATGCTCTCCCAAATGAAGGTAAAATCTCCATATAGATGTAACAATAATCAAGTGGTAGACGCATCTACGCATAGATCACTCGGAACAAATCTCACAAGATTTATTAAAGGTATACAATAACATATAGTACTTTTACTTTCATATATTAGAATTCACACTTGTGAATTTTTCAATGACTTCTAATGAAGTATATCGACATGTATCTCGTTTGTGTATTTCATCTCAATACACTCACTACGTTCTTTCATCACTCACTCATGATGTCGTTATACATTTGATGTTTCGTCTTTGACTTTTAGTCAATGTAACATGTGACAACTGTGCTCTGTAATCGATGTACAATGTAAAACAATGTTAAATATCAATAAAACAATGATTTTTTGTGTTATTATGTGTGTAATTGTGTTTGATGATTTTACGATTCGATTCGATTCCGATTTCAAGCTTTAAATCGCTTTCTGGAAAGTTATACGCAAAATGGTGCGTAAACGCAGTCGGTTTAACACGACAAACACTCTGGAATAGTGTCATAGGCTTAACATACCTTAAATAACCTTCACATAACTTAGAAATAAGTTTTGCATGGTTTGGTGTGTCGAAAACAAGTTTGTTCGATCGCAGGGACTATTTGTGTCAAACTACGAAACTATGTCGATTTGTATAGTAACAAACATTCCGGAACTTGATCATAAGTTAAACATACCCCAAATATCCTTTACATAGCTTAGAAATAGGCTTTGAGGGGTTCGGTATGCTAAAATAAACTTATTTGATCAATAGGGACTAAAAGCGTCAAAAAGTGCATAAGTTTGCATTTTCGCGCATATCTTACGTTCTGAATATATCTGGACACCAAAAATTTTTGTAGACACTAAAATATTTTTATTTTAGTGATCGGCATGCAAAAATACCATTCGTCGCTTAATTTGGATCGTTTTCGCGTCCGTTTGAGTTTCGTCGTAATTTGACGAATAACGCGACCGTACGACCAAACGAGCCGACATCCGAGAGTTTTCCGAGCATATTTTGAGTCCTCTATACTTTTACCACCTTGTAGGGCCTTGAAAATGGCTTAACGGGTGTTAAAAGTGCCAAAAATGGGCTCAAACACATGCAGGGACCAAAGCTGTCAATGTTGAAACTTATGCTGATCTGCAGATTTCAGGCGGGGCGCGTAAGCCTATCCCTCAGCTTACGCGGGCCGCCTAAAAGTGCCCAGTTCCTGAAAATCCATTTTCAGCAAACTGTCTGATGTCCAGGGGCTGTTTATGCAAATTTTCTTGTGTGTTAACCAAGTTAACACCTCTCCAAGGCTTCTAATCTGCTTATAACACTTGTATGGTTGAGATTTTTGCTTGGAAGTTACACAAACAAATGGCATGATCTTGTGAGTTCACAACAACTATAAATAGCATGGCCATTTCATTGTTTCAAGCACCCTTGATCTGATTTCTCTAAGTTGAAGTTACAATACTTCGTACCTGAGATTTTAAGATCAAGTTCTCCCTAGCAAGGACCCTTTGTAAGCTTCCTTCGTTCTTTTATCGCTTTCCTAGCTTAAAAGTCAAACAGTGTTTGACTTTCAGCTTTGACCAGTCAATGGTCAACGCAAAGTTTGTTTGAACTTCGCAACGTGATCGTAATCACTATGGTTATAGTCCCTAGTGACTATACCTACTGATTACCACGTTCAGTAGGCGTAGTGACGAGTCGTAGTTTCGGTCAAAATGCGCATTTAAGCGTATTTTGCAACCAAACTACTCTTGGTATCAAAACACTTTGTTTTGATATCAAAACCTGTTTTCTAACTTAGTTAAACATGTTCTAAAATGTTTAGCTCCTCACTTTTAGTTTAGTGCTTGTTTAGAGTCATAAGTCAAGCGGTCTAAACCACCGCTTAGACTTTCGAACTCGACCCGTTTGGTCGATCATTAGGATCCGACCGAGCATGTTTAGTGACCATAGTTGCATAGGGAATAACCTTCCGAGGTTATACCTTATGGTCACCTAGTTTAAGTAGTTGTATGATAGGTAGTTTATATGCCTTAGGAAAATGACCAAAATGCCCTTTTCATGCATAATTGAATTTTAAGCATATGTAACTTAAACATTTGCCACTTACCTGATTATGCAACATATTCAAACATGTTTAGGCATATAATACTTGTCATAGGACTAGTTATACGTCTCGAACGTGCGTTTGCGCGAACGACGCGTTAAAGTAGCGTAAGCTACCTTAATGGGTCATAACGGGTCGAAAGCACTTAGGTTAGGTTCCGATTTAGAATATAGGCTTTGTTAAACCATATCATATGAGTTCCAATACTCATTTGGTTTACAAGACCTCATTCTATCCGATCTTCCGATTTAGGTGTCGATTCATTAACTAGGCGATCCGATTAATAGGTGCAACTTGATTTCCTTGGTTTACCTGAGCTTCGTTGAGTTCTCTAGATCAAGGATACTTGCACTTCGATGTGAGTACATAGTTCCCCTATTTTACTGTTTTTGATTGTTTTGGGGTGATTCATATGTATTAAATGATTTCGATATTTAAACGATTGTTTCAAAAACGACTAAGATGGTTTATATTAAACTACTAACGATTTCGATAATGTGAACAAACTTGTTCGACGTAGTTACATAACGAATGACATTCATTAGCATTGATCAAGCCGACCAGTATTAGGTTATGGTACCATAGGATCTGACAAATCCCGTTATCAGACTACACCCATGGTTATGTGTGGGGGTTATGTAGGTAACGACCGAATCTGATGATTGTTAACTTACCCTTTGGTGGTTTGTTAATACGAGTTTCGAGATAGTCGAGTCACGAATGTTTGAATGTTATTAGCGAGACGACCAAAAGTAGTTTCACAATTAAAACGAGAACAATTTTGGAAACGAGTTAAACGATTTGAAACGACTTAAATGAGATAAACGAATTGGATAAACGATTGGTTTTGGGTAGTGATTAGATAATGGGATGGGTGTAGCATGATAAAAGCATGGTAGATACGCCACATGTACATCTTATATATAAGTGCTCTTATCATATTACATTTCATGTCATTATTTAGTTCACTTGGGAAACGATTTTGAAACGATGTCACACAACGAGGTTTTCGAAATGATATAAACCATACGAGTTCTATTAACGAGTTTTTACGAGATATTTTACGAGTTGGTTTACTAAAACAAATGTTTTAGGGTTAAGAATCATGGCTACGAGATTTTATAAACTATAACCGACTTGATTTGAGTTGGTTAATCATGTTGCAATACACTTTTCAAAACGAGGTTTGTACTTTTGACTATTGTAGTCTAATGAGGTACTGCAACATATAAACGAGCCATGAATCCGACACTCTCACAAAACCTATGTGCTCGCCAGCATTTCTTTGCTGACTTTGTTTTACATATGTTTCAGGTGGTGTTGCTTGATGTTGATTGCTAGGATGCTTGAGTCACATAGGATCTTGACGAGGCCTTAGTGACATAAAAACAATGATAGAAGATGTGTAGCTTGTTTGTTTTGGTTTAAAGACAATGTACATTATTTAATAAATCAATATAACGAATCTTTTTGTATCCATGGTTGTGAAACAATAATTCTGTTACAACACTCCCCAACGTTTCCGCCATGATTTGTTGTTTTACGTGGTCGGGGTGTGACATAACAACTCTCAAGTTGTTTATGTCCAATTATTTTCATGTACTATCCGTTTAAAGCCATATTCTTTTAAACAATGTATAACTGGCGTTATAATTATTTTCCACAAAATAATTTATACGTCACAAACATTAGTGATTTATTTCTTTGTAAAAAATTGCATGTGTTATCCGAAGATATTGAACACAAAACAATAAAATACATTGGAAACTAAATCATAAGTGCCAGTCACTTTTGAAATTTAAACGGAAGCATAGATAATATGTAGACATCAAATAGCAAAGTGCTTTTATCTTTAACACCTTATAATCTGACAGAAATCTTCTCTACGATATTGTCCCATGGCATGTCTTGAGGTACTCCCTCAATAAGACTCCATGCACTTGTAACTACAAGTTCCCCATTTCATCTTGAAACTTTAAACTTGGACAATTCTACTCAAAAACAACACCGAGTTGTTACAAAGTCTACATTTAAGTAGTAAACTTGAACAATTAAATTTGTTCACAACAACACCAAGTTGTTTTCACCAAATAACATCCACGAGATTGTTACTTTGTTCACCATATGCTACTTCTAGCAAGAGTAGCGAACCATTTGAATTATCAATGTTATGCAAAACTTTGTTTTAAAAACATTCAAAACAATTTCTTAGTTTTGCAATAGACAATATTAATAATATCAATTAGGGTTATGAAAACATAGATCAAAACCCAAAATATCAAATGGTTTTATATTGTTTAGTCTTACTACACATGTACTAAACGTTTTCTAACACGCATGTTAGAAAAAAATGTTATAACGAGTACATTATAGAATTGAACGTTTACATAAAACGTTTTCCAAAGATATATTTTATAAAATAAACCATTTCTCATCATTTTTAATGCATACATAGGCAATTAAATGTTTACATAAAACATTTCCGTTCATTATGAACAATCTTTAACTTTGTATTCGTCATACACATTTTCTAACACACGTGTTAGAAAATTTAAGTCATTTTATATATACAAAACATGACCAATTGAATTTAGAAATCACAAATTAAAGTTGGCGATAAATCCCACACAACTACACCATCACTTTTTGGTGATTTAATTCTTGAAGCCAATCAAACATCAACTTCATTGTATGACCTTTTATTTCTAAACCATACAAAGCATTAAAATCAGTGCTACAACAAATTACTTATATAAAATGTTTGCATAAAACATTTCAAAGCATTTGTATTTTAACCATTATTGTTAAAATGAAAGAAATTCTAACGCGCATGTTAGAAATATTAACATTTCCACAAAATGTTAATTCGACTTGCTAAAAACACATATGTGGTTCAAATAAATAAGTCATTTCTAATACACACGTTAGATACTAAACAATTAAAAAATTGCTTCCAAACTAACGCTTTTCATGAACGTTTCTAACACACATGTTAGTAGACAAATGATTACAAAAATCAATATAAAACTTATTTGTTCATATCAATTCATGGGTGGATGAAGAGTCTACTTTAAATAGAGACTTAATTAGAGACATAAAACTCTAATCAAGTAACATAAAACTCTTATTTAAAGACATAGAAAACTCTACTTAAGAGAATTTAACGTTTACAAAAAACGTATGGTTTACACCAATAATTCCGGTCTAACACATTTGTTAGAGAATTTAACGTTTACAAAAAAAAACGTATGGTTTACACTGATAAACCCGATCTAACACAAAAGTTAGAAAAAATTAACGATTCCCAAAATCGTTTCAAAACTAAACGTTTGAACTAAAACTATTCGTTTTGTACCATGGTATAGGATTTAAGATTGTATCTCAATCTCAAGAAATCCAAACACAACAAGTTGTACTACATACATATTTCCAAAAAAAAAAAATATTTATAAAATCATAATCTCTAAAAAATATTTTTTTTATTATAAATCTTTTCATGAACCCAAAATCCTTATAAATAAGGTTTTAAGATTGTAGCAACATTTTCACGAAATCTGTTTTAAGTTTGTAGGACATGGGTCACAATTTTATAATAAAAATTATATAAATAAATATAAAAATTGTAAAGATACTCTCTTTACATATTTGGGAAATTGTAGTACATGAACCTTGTACAAATTCAAACGAAAATAAATATGAACTACAACATATTTAATGAATCAATCGATTCAAACCAATATCTTCAAAAGATAAAGTCTTCAACTTGATCTTTAATAATGTATTCTTGTAGTCTCCTTAGCAAGATATTCAAAAGATAGAGCAATCAACTTTGTACTCGAACAAGGCCTTCCTGTAGTATTCCTTGCTGCAAGAAAGTGTTGGTGCATATTTCGTACGTCTGCTACTGTGCGAATAGTTAGATAGAGCGTATGTTGAATATTGTATAGAATATGATCAGTTGGACATGGTAGTTATACTGTAAAGGTCCATCCAGACGGATGGACAACATATGGTCCATTCGGATACCCCATCCGGATATAGGTGTGTTATTGTAAAGTCCATCCGGATGGACATTAGCTCATCCGGATAGGCTGTTGCCTATAAATAGGGAGTTGGAGTTCCCATTTGGACAAAATTTTGGATCCCTTAGGGGATATGTTGTTTGACTGGTCTCACGGTGCTGTAATCTTTCAGATATGAATAGAGACCAGATTAAAATTGACTGCTCGGTGTCGTATCTATCTTCTACTTCTTTCTTAGTAATAATAAACGCACCGAACACGTCGTAACGGGACCGAAGCTCCGTTAAACTCGCCGGATACTGGAATCTCAGAAAGAACAAACAATGTTGACGGTTGTGGCTGAGGCACGTGTTCAACACGCTTCCCTTAAAACAGATTTCGCGCCTCTACCAAAGACAACACATCTGTCTCTTAGGGTACAACAGCCGAAGCAGGCTATACTACCGGAGATGACCACGTGCCAGAGGTTACACTGGATAAAATTATAGTGTTAGAACTTGTGGAAAAATAAGGATACGAAGGTGATGGAATCGAGTAGAGAAAACTTATCTCTCTAAGTACCTAACACATGGGCTTTCAAGTATCTCCAAGAACTCTTCTTATTTTCCTTCTAAAATTCCACTTTTAATTCTCTACTTGTGATTAGCTTCACCGAGTTAGGCATATAGCCTACTTTGCATACAAGAGATATAGGATAGAGAAAAGTCCCACTTTATTAGAGATTTTATTAGACATAAACTCTAATAAAAACTAATAAATTGACATAAAAACTCTACTTAAGAGTTTACCACCCATATGAAGAGTCTAGTAAATAATTGTAATTTTACTAAATTACAATTTCACTAAATTAATATTCATTCACACCATCTAAATTTCCAACATAATTTATAGATTGGATAGAGGGTGAGGCATGGCACCGTGCCTAGTGAGGGACGACCCATTTGTTAACTTTTGCAATATTGTCCGTTTGTGACAGCTGGAAAGTGGACTTTGGGCATGAGGCACGGGCTGTTTCTAGGTGAGACACGACCGTGATCAACTTTGTGGCGTCCCCATCTCTTTTCACTTCACTTGGGAGCTTGGGAACAGGGGCATGTTTGATGAAGCACGACCCAGTGTTTTGTTATTTTCTTTGCCTTTCCCCAAGGATGTAAGCATGGGGTGGTGCTTCAAGGGACACACCGTGTCTTGTATTCTGATTTGTCTTTTCTAGGAATGCATCTACATGGGGGCGTGTCTGGTAGAGTACGGGGGCGCGTCTTGGTCGGTTTTCTTGAAAACTTGATTTCTAGCATGGAAACACCATCTTTTTTCTTTTGTGGCCCATTTGTTTCTGAAAATCAAAAGCACACACAAAAATAACTTATATACTATATTTATGCAAGAAAACGACTAAAATCAGGCACCAAATGAAGTGAATTATATGTTCAATTTTAAACACATCAAAATCACACTCTGGTTAATTGTTCAGTGGTTGTAGCAGTTTGGAAAGAGATGTGCAGCTGGGTGAACATGCCTTTACCGACTGGGTTGACTGTTGCAAGTCTATTATCAGACACGATAATCAGGGGAGCTCGAATAAGTTCAAAAGGAAACTCGTTGTGTCTGTTTTCTATGTTGAGATGTGGAGATTGTGGCTTAAACGAAATGATAAACAATTTAATGGTAAGGTTAGTTCTCACACAAAGGTGGTAGACGATATTAAAGAAATGACTTTCTTGTGGTTATCGAATCGTTCGAAGACTATGATTGCATATTGGAGAATGTGGGATGACTTTAATCTTGGTGAAGATCATGTAAACTTGTAATCCCCCCCCCCCCCCCCTTCTTGTATTTTCCCTGTCTATTCTCAGTTTCTTGCTGAGCCTTGTCGTTCAAAAAACATAGGGATAGAGACAAATGTTGGGTTATTTTTGCCCATGAGAAAGCCCAACAAATTCTATCAACATGGGTTGATAATATTTTTATTTTAGGGTGATAAAATTAAAGAAAAAAAAGGAAAACAAAATATGGTTGTGTTTTTTAGCATTCTTTTTTTGGAACAACTAATTTGTTTAATCCAACTATCGGATGTGGGACTTGAACCCAAGACCTTCCCCTTCTCAACCTAGGTGTTTTAAAGGCTTTGTCATTGCCAATGGACCACCACCCTATTGGTTTTTTTTAGCATTCTGACGCCAACAAAAGGAAACAATAAAATTGTTGAAGATAATTTTTGTGGGCTCTTGCATGACGTTAACAAGTAAGCAATTAAACTAATTGTGGTTTTGACTTGGGCCAACATAGGGCCTGACGCACAAGGACCCTAAAAGGGTTTCATTTATTTCCTTGGTGAATATGTTTTTGGAGTGGCTCACATAAGATATTTTACAGTTCCTCTGCCGACTTACTTTTTGACGCAAGAGAAGAAAAATTGTGATCTCCATTCTTGGTTTTCTTTAGTGCAGACTTGAGAGAAGAGAAGTTCCAATTTTGAGTGATACCTCTTACTTGTCTTTGTTTCTTTTATTTGATTCCATTTACTTAAAGTTAGTTTGTGTAAAGTATATGATGATCTTGTATGCCTCTAGTTTTATCTAGGGAAGACCTTGTACTGCTCTATTTTGGTGATAGTGGATTTTAAGCGGCTCTAGTAGTCCTGTGATTTTTACTCTCCTTTTTAGAGGTTTTCCACGCTAAATTTTGGCGTCTCTTATTATTATTTTTATAGCCTATTTGTTTGCATCCTCTCATATTCATTTGAATTGGGAAAATTTTTGGTCAAACGAAGTTTGCATCGGCGATTTTAGTTTATCGTTTGTGACCGGGTTACGCGTTTTTCCCATCAACAAACCCCTCAGCCAAATATTATTTCCTTTGACAAAGAAACTAGTAGGGACCCTAAGTTTGCACGTCTAACTCGCCTGCGTGTGTATAGGTGATGGACGCACTTTCTACACTTGCGTCACCATGTGCCATGTAAGAGTCACCTTTAAATCATTGAAACTTATGCTTAAATCAAATTGTAACTTATTATTAAATCACTATTAAGAACGATTAATACAATTTACTTTTCTCGTTTAATGATGTAAAATGATTTGACAATTTTTAATGGCTATAAATCTAACGTAGTACCTTAGTTGGAAACACACTTTAAAAACACTTGCATCCAACACTTTACAACAAACACACAAACACAAATTTTCAGCAACTTGTGACATACTATTGTCAGGTATATTTTAGGCCCCGACGCCCCGTGGTCAGTTCCAGCAGTACAACTACTATTTTGGTTGTTGTATTCCTAAGACAGACGTTCTCTGAAGAGACATGAAATTTGTTTTAAAGAAATAATATCGAACACAAGTCTCAGCCACAACCTTGTTCTTCCTCGTTCTTGTTTTCTTTAACTACTTCGGTTATAAGTTATAACAAATATTATAACCTTTTATTTTCTGATTGGTAATTATCTTTTAGAATGGTAATTTGCTTTGAAGGTGATTTATGTTAATTTAAAAATGATGCTTCTACATAAACTTGCAAGGTAATTTTGATTCACTTGTAAAAGTAATTATGATGCAGAGTAATTTTGATATATTTGTAGAGTAATTTTGATAATTACCCTACAAGAACAAAATTACTCTACAAGAACATTTTACAAAATTACTCTATAAAAGATCAAAATTACTCTACAGTATCATTTTACAAAATTATTCTACAAGATCAAAATTACTCTACAGGATCATTTGTTGAATAATTTTGAATTGTATGTTGTTTGATAAACTTGCAGGGTAATTTTGATTCACTTGTAAAAGTAATTTTGATGCAGAGTAATTTTGATACACTTGTAGAGTAATTTTGATAATTGCCCTACAAGAACAAAATTACTCTACATGAACATTTTATAAAATTACTCTAAAAAAGATCAAAATTACTCTACAAGAGTAATTTTGATAGTTACTGATAATTACAAAAATGACACCGTGTTTTTTTTATCTTTTCATTCAATTCGTACGTTTTGTACATTAACTTTATTTGTATTTGATCTTTATCTTAAATAAGTATTATTTAATTGAATAGAGATAAATATGGAGAATGAGATGTGGGATATTTTTAAAAGTGAGAAACCGAGGTAAAAAATGTGTATTTTAGTTAAATTATATGATTGAAGATAGAGGATGAGATGTGAATGCTCTTATATTGTTGTTTTTTTTTTTACAATGTAGTCTCGCTTTGTATGTAGTTGTGCTTAATTTTTTCCCTGATATTCTGTATAAGTTTTGTTAAAAACGAATTTGTACTCAAAATAAAGTATTTATTTGGTATTATAAAACGATACGATGATAAACTAAATCGTTCTAATGGTCTAGCTTTCTAAACAACATGCTTTATTTTCAAATCACGTTTGTTTTACATTATTATTTACTCGGTTTCGCCGCAACACGCGGCTTTAAAAAACCAGTAAACTTTAAAAATCCTAAAGACAAAGATGATACATACAAAATTACAAAGTTTGTAAAATTATACCAAAATTTCAAATCTATTATCCTTTTTGATTGGAGTTGTGGAGGAGCAACAGGGCTTTGGACCGTGAGACATTTTTAATCGAATACGTTTTTAGAAAAGGACCAAAACTAGGTGTGTTACCAACTAAACCCACTTTGTTGTTTTTCTCTTTATATATATATATATATATATTAATATTAACTAGTATTAAGTACCCTCGCGTTGCGGCGGGGGCGAGCACTAATGCCACACTACTGTCAGCGACCACTGGCACTGAAGTTGCGGTGTTAATGCGAAGAAATTAAACCGAAACGTAAAATATAGAATAAAATAACTAAGTTGATCTAGGACTCGCGTGTTACGATGAACCCGCGTCTATTTTTCCCGTTTGACAGGTTCATCGTAATCTATATATAATATATATCATTACCACTATACAAACCATAATGCATACATTAAAACAACCATTGCATCAATATGTTGCAAATTATATTTATACAAGATTTTGGCTAAATTAATTAGATTATTATAAATAATAATAATTTACAAATAAAACAAACGACTTTGAATGGATCAAACTGATTGAATATGGTAAGATAATGAAACCATTATTTGATTAGGGTACAACCACTTAAGCACAATTTACAACCATACATGCATACAAAACAGATTGGATTTGGTAAGGTAATGAAACCATTATTATTTGATTAAAGTACAACCACTTAAGCACAACTTACAACCTATATTTGATTAAGGTACAACCATTTAAGCACAACTTACAACCAAAAATGCACACAATGTTTCAAATAAATAGTATATAAATATAAATATAAATATAAATATAAATTAATAGTATATAAATGACATAGGACTGACAACCCAATGTTTGTATATATGAGACCATACTATGCTAAATACCATGTACAACTTTCAAAGCAAACAATACAACTAATGCCCAACATTATTAAAAATTGATAGTATATAAATTAGTCCGATAGGGATGGTCCTAAATATTAGTAGGCCTAAATACAACTCACACAAGTAAGAAAAAAAATGTTTTTTTTTTCTATGAGCATATAATTTTAATTTCCAGCAAGGAAGTAGGATAAATATTAGTAGGCCTGTAAACGAATCGAACGTTCATGAACTGTTTGTGAACTTGTTCGGGGGCGGATCTAGAAAATCCTCATAGGGGTAACGTTTTAGAAAAAAGGGTAACGAAATCGAAAAAACTTCAAAAAAAAGTCAAATTTTTACAAAATTTACACTACCGCCGGAGCGCCAAGGGGTAGCGGAAGCTACCCCTTATGTTAAGGTATGTCCGCCCCTGGTTCGGCGGGAAGTCGTTTATGTCCATTTATTTAATAAACGAACGAACACGAACTAAAATTCTGTTCGTTTAATTAAATGAACGAACATGAACACACCATGTGTTCATTCATTTATGTTCATGAGCATTCGTTTATGTTCGTTTATTTACGTCCGTTTATGTTTGTGAACGTCTTTGTAAATACATAAATACTTATATTTATAAAAATATTAGGTTCTCTAACTACTTATATAAATATAACTACGAGTAAACTGCCATTTTGGTCCCTAAGGTTTGGGCAGTTTTGCCACTTTAGTCTAAAACTTTCATTTTGGTCCCCGTGGTTTCAGTTTTGTGCCATTTTGGTCGAAAAACAAAGTCAGCTCAGATTTCTAGAAAAAACCTGGTTTTTGTCCTTTTCCTCAGTTTAATGAAGGGCACTTTGGTCATGTTTGTTTGGTTTGGTTTGAAACTGTCACCATCATGTGGTTTTCCGTCACAACTTTAGGACCCGGGAACTCGATTTTGTCGAATTCGGTTAATTCTGAATCAGCCGTTGTGGTCTGCAATGGCGGTGGGATGGTCATTATGTCAGGGGAGGATCCGGTGTACGAAAACGACAGGTGAACGAAGCCCGAAGGCGAGTGGAACAAATCGGTTGAGGATAAAGACTGGATTTTGTCCACCCCCGTTGATGGGTCGAGTGGTGACCGATTTATCGGGGTTGGTATTGATGCAAATTTTGGCGTAAACGTCTTGTTTATGGTATGTGCAGATGCAGATGTTTTGAATGTCTCTAGCTTGATGAATGTGAACATCAAGAACACCAAGAAACAATTTGGGTTCCGGTACGGGTTTTCTTGTTGTGAAATTTGGGTTTGTTGCGAAAAGTTCAAGATTTTGTAATCTGGGTTCCTGAAATGAAGATGAGGTCTTGAATGGTGAAACAACGGATTGAGGAGACTCTATGAAAACTTGCAAATGATTTAAGATTTTGAAGATCAAGAAGAGAGAGAGAAAAGAGAGCAGAGTGGTGTTTAGAGAGTGAGAGAGGGAGTGTGGAGAGTTTGAGGGTATTTACATTTTATATATTATATAAATTTTTTATATAATGATCATTTTGCCCTTAAGGAAAAGGACAAAATAGCATGATTTAATTTGAGAAGTATGACCTGATTTCACTTTTGGACCAAAATGACAAGAAAACTGAAACCACAGGGACCCAGATGCAAAAGGTTTGAGATTTGGACTAAAGTGGCAAAACTGGCCAAACCTCAGGGACCAAAATGGCAGTTTACTCATATAACTAATTAGTAATTGAGTTTTCTAGTAATAAAAAATGGAATTTTAAAATTTTTCTTAGATCGTCATTGATCACCTACTTAATATTTATATAAAAAACTACTTTATTTTAGTATCTACGAATCCTAAATTAGATGTGTTTTCGGATGAACTGTGATATATTAGACTTGTGTGTTAGTGTTCACTAATGTAAAATTGTGTTTGTTTGTATTTGTTCAATTACGTTCATTTGTGTTCGTTTATGTTTGTTCAATCATGTTAATCTATGGTCGTTTATGTTTATTCAAATATGTTTAGTTAATTTGTTTGTTTATGTTCGTGAACTGTTCGTTTAGGCTTTAAACGAACAAACATAAACGAACATGAACATGCCTCGTTTCTTAATAAACGAACACAAACAAAAAATGTGTTCGATATATTCGTGTTCTGTTAAAATTAAATGAACGAACACAGACATGCCTAAATATTAATCCAATAAGGAAGGTCCTAAAACTCACACAAGAAAGAAAATGTTTTTTTTTCTATGAGCATAATCTTAATTTCCAGCAGGAAATAGGATAAGGTATGAGTTTGACAGGCTTAAATATACAACATCAAAAGTTTTTTTTAGACATTACAAATTAAGGGTGGGGTTCTAGAGTGAACACTAGTGTATTTGCGAACCGAGTGAACAAATCTTGGCCGTTGATGTACACACGTGCATGGCCAGGATCTCATCATCAAATCGTAAAATACTCTAGTGTATTTTAACGTCAAATCCTGGCCATTGATCTACACACGTGTATGGCCAGAATTAGTTCACTCAGTTTGCAAGCTACACTAGTGTTCACTTTTGAACCTAATCCTACAAATTAATATCTATTTATAGGGCTTCTAGATACTAAAATATTAAGTTCGCTCAAAGTAACCGACTTATTAACAAGAAACTCATATGATTCGGTTGAGTTTCAACAAATGCCAAGGCTCAAGTGATCTATTTCTACTCCTTTGATAATACTCTATTTTTTTTTCTTTGATGATACTTTAACTTTGCTTGACCACGACTACCTAAAGATTGTCACGAACAACATAAGAACGATGTTTGATATTTAAACTAACATTATTTTGATCAATCAGGGTGTTAGCAGACCCTTTAAATTTAGTACATGAGAAAAGTCGGGCCCACACGCTAAAAAATCGTTGGTAAAAATATTCTATACCTATATTAACTCTATAACATTTACCAATTTTGGTGAACAGTAGTTCACCTGCTTCTCAGTTTTTTTCTACCTCAACCATTTTTACAACCACCTCCTTTGTCTCCATCAAAGCCCATGATTATGACCACCTTTCTTCAAATTAAAAGGAAGCGAGAATGATAGAAAATGGGAGGAATAGAAAGACAGAGTGAAAAGGAGGTGCAGGCAACGGTGGTTCCGTGGGGCGTCGCGGTGGCAACGCACAGTTCAGGCGCGGTGCTGTGGTGGTGCTGTTAGCTGTAGCGGTATTGTGTGCGGTGCCGTGGTGGTGTTGTAGTGGTGGCAACTTGGTGGTTGTATTGCGGTGTCGGGGCAGTTATGCGGAGGATAATGTCACAACCCCCGACCCCTATCTCGGGAGCGGGCGGCCGTGAGCCAGTCTCAGTGGTATCGGTGTTTATCAATTTGGCAGCGGAAAGTTTCATCAGGACCGTAGTTAGAAAATATTTTTATCAGAGTTAAACAACAAAAATGTTTAAAATAAAGAAACGGGATAAAACCCAAGTTTCCCTAATAATACATTTATAAGTGGGACAAATCCCGATTTTTTATTTTGATACAATTATAGGGAATAACTCCAATTATTGAAAATAATTCTCCTTTTTAATTAGGTAACTTTTATTGCCACTTTTCTAAGCATTCAGTGCTCTCCAGCTGGCTTTTATTGGCTTCACACTAAGTTACCTGAAACACGTGTTTAAAACATTTTATCAGCAGGAAATACTGGTGAGTGGATCCCAGTTCAATCAAGTTTAAATAAAAACCATTGTACAGTATTGAGGGCGATCTCGCAATTATATTTGTTTCCAAGTCATACTAATTATCACCCGTGGTACTGTCATCTGACTTATGGTCATGTTACTCCTATCCAAGTTGTAACAAATTTTGTATACAAAACCCCAAATATACCAACGATAATTGTATCCTTACAAATACTCAATAACTGTTATTCGCATGGAAAAATATTTAAGGTTTTGTAAAAACAGTTCACAAAATAGGTTTACAAAAAGAGGATAAACTCACATTGCTATTATAGGTCTTTCCTTTATGACTTCCTGGTTATAATCTAGTAATTAAACAATGCACACGTGTTAGTATAATAACACATTTTAACATTAGTAATACCCTTCCCGAGACGGCATTCCAACGACTAAGTCGGGCAGAACCACGACAGCCGTTACAGGGTTATAATACCTACAACGAGGCAAAGCTTCGCTATTTAGGGGGTATAATGCCCGGGTATAGGGCCTACACTGTAGAAATTGAGAGAGAGGTGCACGAGAATTGAACGAGAACAAATGAATGCCGATTGCATCTATTTATAGTGCCTGCTCGGCACTTTGTCGCGGCCCGCGACAGATGTAGAAGGAGCTTACGCGGCCCGCGAGGGCCAGAAAAGGCGGCAGTGGTGCTCAGTCATCCCGGGGTGTTGGCGCGTGTCCTGCCACGTGGCGTCACCAGGTCTCGCCACTTGTTACTCGGTCGCGGCCCGCATAGAATGAGAAGTAGTCTGTCGCGCCCCGCGACAGACTTAAATATTTGTTTTTATTTTTATTTTATTAATTTAAATATATTTCGGGCCCACTTTTCGTATACGGGGTGTATTTTGGGACGTGTAGGGGTATTCTAAATACATTAGGGGTGTTGGAAATATTTTTGGAGGGTTGATTTATCTTGGTAAAACTCCTGGATTATTTAATAAAATATATAGTGTACTCACATTAAGTATAGTAACCCAATTTAACTTTATCCCTACGTCACGAGACAGAACCCCAACGAACTTAGGCAGAGCCTTGACATACGTTACGGGGCCCTAGATCAATCGGACAGGGTATCAGTGATCAGGGATTACAATACTTAAAACGGGGCAGGGCTTTATTATTTATTAAATAAATAATAAATATTTTTAGAGAGAGAAGAAGTTGGCGAATTTTAGAGAGAGAGAGAGAGAGGAACTGAACAGATTGAAATTTCAGCATTTGCCTGTGATTTATACTAGTAGCAAAGCTTGAATTTCACGCCACTTCAGTACACGTACACACTTACTCTATACATATGCTTTAATATTATTGGTGAAATTTTCAATCCTTTCAAAGGATACGTAAGCATGCAACAAATTTCAAATGTAACATTATTTTATTTATTTATTATTTATATATTATAATTAATTCAGCCGTTTCACTTATTTGGCGCTTATAACTTCTAAAATATGACGTTTTATAAAACTATGAATGTGTCATTAGAACGAGAAAAATCTTATCTACATTTTGAACCAAGTTTCATTAAAAATGGAGTAGGTCCAAATATAATGTATTTTTATCGCTATAATTATTACACGGTTCCTACGTTTACCAAAATACTTTATATTTCTATTGGTCAATTTACCCATGACCTATTCGTGTAGTAACTTTATTTTAAATTTAAAAATTTTGGGAACGTTACATCTTCCCCACCTTGTTTTAAATCTCGTCCTCGAGATTGGGCTACGATATCTCTTTGGGTTTACGTCACGTCTTCTAGTTAGTAAAAATAGTTATTAAGGTGCTTGAAGTAAGAAATACAAATAACAATTGAAATTCAGTTGTCCAACTTAGTTTCAGGAATTGATAAACTTAGAGGAAATGATACAATCATCGAGGTGACTAAGTTTCACAAATTAAAAGAGATATTTGATAGGCATAGAATTCGAATGTAATGACTTATAGAAACAATATGATTCAATGCCAGAAAAGAACTTACTTTATTTAAAAAGGACTTTGAATCAATAATTTCAATTGAAGATAGGAGTATGAAAAATGATTTGTCAATAATCGAACCAGAAATCAGTTTATTTAAATGGCAAGGATACACCGGATAATACAATAGAATTTAGTGTATCATGGGCTTAATACATAATTGTATCAAGAATACTTGAATGATGAGTCAAATGAATGATGTATGATTGGGGTTTTCTATTAGCACAGGCTACAAATTTATACAGACACCGCAAGGTGTTGTAGTGATTGAAAGAATTTAATACTTACGGTGACCGAACGAATTCACCGTTTTCGAAATTAACTGGAAGGTTCAAATGGAGTGAATCTGGATATTCAAAAGATAGGATGTTCCAAATAATGAAAGATATGAATATTGTAGGATAAATTCAAAGATGAAAGAAATGTTGGAGGTACATAAGAATTTAGGTACCTTTATCTTAATCACAAAATTGTATTAAGACTGGTTTAGGATAATGAATTAATAGATAAATTCGTACCTCAGGTGTAAAAATGAAATGAGTCCAAGTTTCAAAGAAATCGCCACCGCAAGGTGTCGTGTTTTAACAAATGATATATCGAAATTGAAGACTTTAAAAAAATTTACTAGGATTCAAATAATGAGATTACCTCGAATATGATGATCTCAATTCATCATATGGAATTTTGAATTGAATGTGTATTATGAACAAGTTCAAACAATTGAGCTTGGTTTGGACATATTCCAACAATGGATACATGTATCGGCAAGAAATGGTTTTAATGAAAATCTGGTAACTCTGAAGAGAAGTTCTCCAAGAAATCGGTTGGCTCGATTATCAAAAGTTAGCATTTTAAAATCAGAGGGGGAAATTTATCAAAATGAGTATAACGGAATTAAAACTCATGAGTAGATGATCTTTTTGACGTGAGTTCACATGTATAACAGGAAAGGCATGTATGACATAAGAATTTTTTTTTTTTTGGTCAAGAAATGAGACAAATGAGTGTTGATTTTGTGATAGAGAAATAAGGACTTCTTATTATAAAACTTTAATCGAAATTTAAAAGTCAACTTAATACTTTAGTACATACAAAACGTAAGGGTGCTTATTTTAAAAGTTACTATGGTTTCTGGTTCTTATGCATTCTTTTTAGCTTCATCTGGGTTTCTGTTCTCGTTGTCGGGGGGCCTTAGATAGTTTTGGGCAGTAGCGAAGGAAGTGACCTGGATCTCCGCATTTGTAACATACATTAGTTTCCCTTCTCTTTCTGCATTCTTTTTCTGTGTGCCCGGCCTTCCTGCAGCAGTTACAGCGAAGTGTCTTCTTGAAATGGCGTTTTCTTGCGTGCTTTTTGCTGTTGCTGATAGGTTGTGTGATTTCTGGTTTCATTCCTTTGTCCTTGGAGGATTTGTTAGAGTAGAATTCCTTATAGGAGTAGCCATAGGTTGTGGTTTTCTTTCGTTTGGAAGATGGAGTTTTGATACGAATATCATGACTTTCGTTGATACTAGGGCTAGGTATGAAGTGATGGGTATGCTTACAGTGTATAGTAGGATTCTCGTTTATAGGCACAGAAATTTTAATAGCTTCAATGATCGAAGGTATGGCATTTGATATTCCTTGAGCTATTATATTTTCTAGAGTGTTTCTATCCAAAGAGTTTTCATTACTAGCTTGAATTTCTTGATCACATGCTATTTCCTTTGACATCTGAATTACAAACATGTTCGGATATAATTATCACAGAGCTAAGCAATTATACAGGCATATTTTGTTTAGTACTAGTATAGTCATAGCTATCAGTATTATGCGTTGATAATTATATATATTAAGGTAACATATTTACATGTTATATTTTCTCTTAAAATATAAGGAAAATGTATAATTTATATATGTTGTTTCTTCCTTTGGTGTAATAGCCTTTCTTTATATTGTCTTAATTATATTTCCAGAACATCATGACTGGATAGGTATTCAAAATGAAGGTAAAAGCTTCATATGAAATTCTGAGATTTTTCGCCATTGACCCATTTATTGTTTTTCAAAAGTTGGTGCTTATACAGATATTCTTAAGGCATCTTTTGAATTAAGGCTGGGTATCAAAATAGATCTTGAATAAACATGTAGGTTTGTTTCTTCTGTTATATAAAAGCTTGCCCTTCTACAGAGGACATTTGATTCTTATATTGTATATATATTATCAAGAAAATTGTGTCTTGTATATATATACGTATAAATATAAAGTTTTAAAATTTCCTTTATAATATCAACTTATAAAATCTAGTTACATAATTAATTGAATTAGCTATCCTATTTATTTTCATAACCTTGATATTAATCAAATAAATTTCTATCAGATTTATTGAAGATAATATTTTAGAATAAAAATAAAAGAATTCATCGAAATGTAATAGAGATAGAATTTTCTGGATTCTTTTTAGAGGAATTCAAATCTTGACAGGTTAACTAAATTTTGGGTATAACATATTTATAATTTAATTCAAATTCTACTTATTTAATATTCGTAATAATCAATACAAAGTCTGGTGTTTCTAAATTCGATCCTTAATATATTAAGAAATATTAAGAATGAAGTATTATCATAATATATATACATATGACTTAAATAGAACTTATCAAATGGTAAAAAGTTTTCCTTTAGAAATATATGTATATATATTTTAAACCATATTGTTATACCGTACTAAATATTATTTATAATATTGATACAAATCGTAGATATAAAATATACATATATTTGACTTACAAATAAGTTTTAAGTTATTTCCTGTTGATACATAGGGATTATGTATTAAAATCATTTAATTGCACAGTATCAAGTTGTTGTATGTATTCTGGTTTCATAAATACTGTTTTAATAAATATTCTGCATTTTCTGTGGTATACGTATATGTGTTTAAATATATATATATATATATATATATATATATATATATATTTTTTTTTCTTTTTTATCGTCGAACTGTGTTCATTATTAAATTTAAGGATTACGTTTTATAAAATCCTTTCTAATATAACTTTATTCAAGAGCAAAATATTTTGTTATTTCAAAAAATATTATTACTATTATTAGTTTAATTCAAAACAGAATTTGATAATATAAATAATGATGATAATAACAGCATATCTTAAAGAATTTGATAATATAAATAATGATGATAATAACAACATAATTTCTGAATATTACGTAATTTATCAAATTTTGATAATTAATATTTAATATTTAATGATAAAGAATTATAAAGTGATTTACAAAGTATTTTAAATTATTGTGTTTAAATAATGCTGAAACATTATCTTTTAACATAACTAATATAATTGTATGTTTTATCAAAATTTTGACAAATACATATCTTTTAATTCGAGTAAAATTTATATCAAAAAATCATAAAATATACTACTTTCATTAATGATATTTTTGGGATATCATACCTAAGGGTATTATTTTAGAGTTGAGATATTAATGCCAATATCTTAATATTATTATAATTTATTTTGAATTGTATTCACATAAATATGTGGATACAGAAACAAATATTATATTATGAGTATATTCTTCCAACATATTGTAAGATACAATAGGAGTTACATATTTGGAGAATTTATAAAATTATTTAGGTATAATATATATTATCTAAATATTTATATCATGATATTTACAAAGTATCATATCTGAATTTTAACTTCTATTAATATTAAAATACTAATATTAATATTCTATTATTATTATTATAAAAATTATATTGTATTATATTCTCATATATACATATGGATATAATAGATATATAAGATATCATGAAATTTACTAAAACATGATATTATTAGTATATATATCATTTATATGTATATTATAGCATAAGTGTAAGATACAGATATGGGTAACATATATTGGGAATTTAAGATTCGTGAAATATTATAAAAATCATAATAAACATATTAAGATTTTATGTTCACAGGATAACACATAAGATATTAATTTCCTAACACAATTGGTTAAGGGTTTAGGTATTGGAAGGACACCCAAAGGGCTTAAACCAGTGGCATAGCTCCGATACCACCTTCTGTCACAACCCCGACCCCTATCCCGGGAGCGGGCAGTCGTGAGCCAGTCTCAGTGGTATCGGTGTTTATCAATTTGCCAGCGGAAAGTTTCATCAGGACCGTAGTTAGGAAATATTTTTATCAGAGTTAAACAACAAAAATGTTTAACATAAAGAAACGGGATAAACCCCAAGTTTCCCTAATAATACATTTATAAGTGGGACAAATCCCGATTTTTCATTTTGATACAATTATAGGGAATAACTCCAATTATTGAAAATAATTCTCCTTTTTAATTAGGTAACTTTTATTGCCACTTTTCTAAGCATTCAGTGCTCTCCAGCTGGCTTTTATTGGCTTCACACTAAGTTACCTGAAACACGTGTTTAAAACATTTTATCAGCAGGAAATACTGGTGAGTGGATCCCAGTTCAATCAAGTTTAAATAAAAACCATTGTACAGTATTGAGGGGGATCTCGCAATTATATTTGTTTCCAAGTCATACTAATTATCACCCGTGGTACTGTCATCTGACTTATGGTCCAACGATACCAACGATAATTGTATCCTTACAAATACTCAATAACTGCTATTCACATGGAAAAATATTTAAGGTTTTGTAAAAACAGTTCACAAAATAGGTTTACAAAAAGAGGATAAACTCACATTGCTATTATAGGTCTTTCCTTTGTGACTTCCTGGTTATAATATAGTAATTAAACAATGCACACGTGTTAGTATAATAACCCATTTTAACATTAGTAATACCCTTCCTGAGACGACATTCCAACGACTACGTCGGGCAGAACCACGATAGCCGTTACGGAATCCTAGATCAATCGGGCAGCGTATTTAATACGTATCCAGGGGTTATAATACTTACAACGAGGCAAAGCTTCGCTATTTATGGGGGTATAATGCCCGGGTATAGGGCCTACACTGCAGAAATTGAGAGAGAGGTGCAAGAGAATTGAACGAGAACAAATGAATGCCGATTGCATCTATTTATAGTGCTTGCTCGGCACTTTGTCGCGGCCCGCGACAAATAGAGAAGGAGCTTACGCGGCCCGCGAGGGCCAGAAAAGGCGGCAGTGGTGCTGAGTCATCCCGGGGAGTTGACGCGTGTCCTGCCACGTGGCGTCACCAGGTCTCGCCACTTGTTACTCGGTCGCGACCCGCGTAGAATGAGAAGTAGTCTGTCGCGTTTTTATTTTTATTTTATTAATTTAAATATATTTCGGGCCCACTTTTCGTATACGTGGTGTATTTTAGGACGTATAGGGGTATTCTAAATACATTAGGGGTGTTGGAAATATTTTTGGAGGGTTGATATATCTTGGTAAAACTCCTGGATTATTTAATAAAATATATAGTGTACTCACATTAAGTATAGTAACCTAATTTAACTTTATCCCTACGTCACGAGACAGAACCCCAACGAACTTAGGCAGAGCCTTGACATACGTTACGGGGCCCTAGATCAATCGGACGGGGTATCAGTGATCAAGGGTTACAATACTTAAAACGGGGCAGGGCTTTATTATTTATTAAATAAATAATAAATATTTTTAGAGAGAGAGGAAGTTGGCGAATTTTAGAGAGAGAGAGAGAGAGAGGAACTGAACAGATTGAAATTTCAGCATTTGCCTGTGATTTATACTAGTAGCTAAGCTTGAATTTCACGCCACTTCGGTACACGTACACACTTACTCTATACATATGCTTTAATATTATTGGTGAAATTTTAAATCCTTTCAAAGGATACGTAAGCATGCAACAAATTTCAAATGTAACATTATTTTATTTATTTATTTATTATTTATATATTATAATTAATTCAGCTGTTTCACTTATTTGGCGCTTATAACTTCTAAAATATGACGTTTTATAAAACTATGAATATGTCATTAGAACGAGAAAAATCTTATCTACATTTTGAACCAAGTTTCATTAAAAATGGAGTAGGTCCAAATATAATGTATTTTTATCGCTATAATTATTACACGGTTCCTACGTTTGCCAAAATACTTTATATTTCTATTGGTCAATTTACCCATGACCTATTCGTGTAGTAACTTTATTTTAAATTTAAAAATTTTGGGAACGTTACAGATAAGATAAACAGTGACTACGCGATTACGTGGTATTGTCGGTTAGGTAGCGATCAGGTATGGTGGCGGAGGAGGTTTTGTGGTGGTGCTACTGATAGAGATTTAGGAAGAACGAAGGGAGAGTGTGTGTTGAGGGCAGTAAATTGGAGAATAATACTGTATAGATGTCATTATTGTTGGAAGCTGGCCAGATTAGAGGTGGGGCGGCCAACGGATTTAAAGTGATAACGAGATTGTCGGCAGTGATGGTGTTGGTGGGTGGCGGTGAATTGTTGATGTCGCAACCCCCAACCCTACCCTAGGAGCGGGTGCCGCGAGCCTGACAGGTGGTATCGGTGTTTATTAAATTTGCAGCGGAATTAATCATCAGGATCGTAGTTAGGTAATATTTTCAGAGTTGTAAAAACACCAAACTTTTTATATTAAACAAATGGGCTAAAACACATATTTCATTTATAATGTATTTATAGGGATAAACCCTAATTGCTGAAAAACATAAAATTCTTCTTTTATTCAGGTAACTATAGCCACTTTATTTAAGCCTTCAATGCTCCATCGCTGGCTTCTAATAGCTTCACATCAAGTTACATGAAACGCTTTTTGAAAACATTTTATCAGCAAGAAATACTAGCGAGTTCATTCCATTTTACAAAAAAAATTAATCGTAATCTTATTCAATTCTCTGTAATCAATACACATGCGCATCGATCCATCTTTCTTTTTGACAAATAGCACAGGTGCTCCCCAAGGCGATGAGCTAGGTTGGATAAAATCTTTCTCTAATAATTCGTCTAATTGTTTCTTCAATTCCTGCATCTCTGTCGGTACTAGACGAAATGGTGCTTTAGCAATCGGCGTAGTTCCTGGTATCAGGTGAATTCTAAATTCAACATCGCGATCTGGCGGTAGTCCAGGTAACTCTTCTGGGAAAACATCTGAGAAATTAGATACTACTGGAATATCTTCTAACTCTTTTCCTTTAGTGCTAATGATTGCCGAAATCATATACCGCATTCCTCCTTTTCGTGCGTAGCTTGCAATTTTCATTACAGAGATGAACTTCGTTAACCTTGTCGGCTTGTCTCCCTTAATTGTGATCCTTTCGCCAGTTGGCGTATAAACTTCTACAGAATTTTGATCACACAAACTTCGTGCATGATTAGCTACCAACCAATCCATTCCTAATACGACATCAAATCCGGTTAGATTTATTGGTAACAGGTTAGCGGTAAACTTATGACCTAAAATTCTATCTTTCCTTTCTGAAGGATTTCGCTTATTTTGATATAATTTCCATTTGTCGTCTCCACCGTATAGTCTTGGTGAAGTTTAGTTAATGGTTGATTGAGAAGTTGGTAGAAATAAGTATTTATAAAACTTTGGTTTGTACCAGAGTCAAATAATACTTTAGCATACACATCATTTACTAAAAACGTACCGGCAATTACATCAGGGATCATCTTAGCTTCTTTGGCTGTCAGTACAAATGCTCTGGCATTCTTTTTAGGTCCTTCTATTGCCTTTGCTTTGTTGTTTGCTGCTGGAGCTAGTTTTGGACAATTGGTCGTATATGACCTGCCTCTCCGAAGTTGTAGCATATTCTGGCGTTAGCTTTCTTCCTACAGTTTTCTTCCTTATGTCCTGGCATCTTGCAGAAGTTGCAGGACACAACACACTTTCATGAGTGCTTCTTTTTATAGAACTTACAATAGGGTGAAGAAGATGAACTTGCTCCTTTCCCACGATAGGAATTACCAGAACGTAGTTCCTGGGTAATCCTTTGAGCTAGATTCTTTTTCTGGTTTTCTTCTTAAGTGCGTACCAGTCCATCAGTCAGAGTATTAGAAAGCTCTACTGTTTCTTCAATTGTTTGTGGCCTAGCTGCTTTGACCATATCTCTGATCTCACTGATTAATCCCCAGATATAACAGGAGATTAATACTGGTTCTGGCGAGGCCAGCGTTGGTACTATCCTAGCATACTCAAAGAATTTGGTAGTAAATTCCCTACAATTTACCCCAATCATTCTATGGTTCAAGAATTTATTAGCAATCTGTTCCTTTACATGAGGAGGACAAAATTTTCTTTCAACTATTTCCTTAAAGTTGTCCCATTCCATATTATAGACCATGTCACTTCCTCTTGATTGTAGAATGGTATTCCACCACTCTAATGCTTCATCTTTGAAAAGATTTGAAGCATACATGATCTTATCCTCATCAACACACTTACTAATTTTTAAAACCGCTTCAGTCTTTTCTATCCAGCGTAAGGCTAAAATAGCTCCTTCGTTGCCTCAGAATTCTATTGGTTTGCACGATAAGAATTCTTTGTAAGAACAACCATAAAAGATGGTTTTATTTCGTTTTGGAATTGGAGCTTTGATAAGTGTAACGCTCTGCATTTTCGCACTTTCTTATTTTAGCAAGCCATGTTGTACTTTCCATATTTAAACACTTGTACTCTCTTTGTAATCTACTTTGGTTTCATTTGTAATTCGAGACTATTGATCATAATGAAAACAAAGTTATTTTAATCATGTTCGGGTATTCACGTTAGTCTTATGTGCAACTGATAATTAAATTCTCGTTTGAACGAAATATTATTCAAGGATTCTTGATTCTTTATCGACACTTGATACTCGTTAATCTAATAATGAAATTCGGATCCTAATTCTCGAAACTCGAAAGCTTCATGAAATGAATAATTGTTTAAAGATTTTTTTTATCCTACTTTAAATTCGTTCATAAATACGGTTATTATCGATCCCATTTTATTTAATTAATTAAATTAATTAATAATTAAAAAGTTTATTTTATAATATCTAGTTAGTCTCGTTAGACATTAGAGTTAGTAAACTAACTTAGTTAGTTTAAACTATAATGTTAGTTTTCTTTTTAAGATAATATAACTTGGTTATCTAATAGTTTAGGGGTGAATTATGCAATTTCTGAAAGTGTAAAGTGCAGGGACTGGTTGTGTAACTTCTGAAAGTATAATATAACAAAGAAAATAAATAAACAAAAAAAAGCTGAAGACCACGGGACTCGAACCCGGGTCAACAGCCACACCAAACGTGCGCCTAACCAACTGAGTTGCTGCCTTTTTAGTGAACAAACCCGGCCTGCATTTCACTTAAGCACTCGTTTAAACGACTTGTTCAGCGCAAACAGACCTGAGCAGACGCGGATTTAGGCGCGATTTTGAGTTTAAACCTTGTTTTAGCATTAATTATCCAACTACAAACTAACCTAAACCTTCCCTATAAATACCAAGTGTTCTCCAAACCATTTACACTTTTCTAATCACTCTAAACACTCTCAAATTCTCCTCTAATGCAAAACACAAATTCGAGCAGATTCATCATCTCTTACAAAAGTATGCATAACTTTCTCATTTCTTAATGTTTTTCATCCATTCTTTTCCCACTTGCTTGGAAGAACCTTAGGAACATTTCTAGAGGTTTTCCATGGAAAACCAATCCCTGGAATGTCACCAAAAAGGCTCCAAAGTGGATTGTTTGTTTTTTATTTCATTTAAACTTGTTAATCTTAGTCGAACTTGAGTCTAACTCATCTCAAACCTACGTCCTAATGCTTATAACCTCATCTATGGTTAGTTAGGCTTAAAAACAAGGCTGGGAAATGTTAAATCAGAGGTTAAAACCTCACAAACTTTCTGTTTTAGTTAGGGTTTTACCCACAAGAAGTGTTCAAGCTTGAAGCTTGATGAATGTGTGATTGTTAGACTAGCTTGGGCTATCTTTCATAAAAATCCACACACTTCTTGATGTTTTCTCATAGATTAGTTGTTGTGTTTCATTATTCTTGTAAGTTCATGACCCTCCTTGTTGTTTATAACAACAAGTGTAGTGGTGAACAATAGAGGTGCCTAAATGGAAGCTTTGTTCTTCCTACCTCTTGTATGAATTCTATGATACTTAGAGGTGCCTAAATGAAGACTTTGATCTTCTACCTCATGCATGACATATATGATATAATAATACTCATATAACTTATGTAATATATTCAACAAAACCGAACTCTTGATGATGAACAAGTAGACATTGTCAAGTTAGTAGGTATATCATCTAAACATCATATGTGATGGATGATTAGAGTAAAATGCACGGATAGTCCATGTGGTTTGTCAAAGTAACACCCTTAGTCCCTAACTTTTAAAAATTACACTTGTGCTCCCTATGTTTTGCTCGGTTGTTACTCAGATGGTCCCTAGAGTGGATGACAGTTAGTTTTCTCTGTTAAATGTGTGCAAAATTACTAAGTTACCCCTAACCAATTAAAAAACTAAAAAAGATATAAAGATTGGTGGCCCCCTAATCTTTTTCCTCTCTCTCTCTCTTAAAATACATCACCACCTACACCTTAAACCTACAACCACCACCTCCACCGTCACCTTCAGCCCACCACCATGAACATTAGTATCCGGTTCACAATGAACCCCACATAATCCCGTGAACAAACAACCGTCTTACAATATCTGCATATCGAAGATCTTCGAGATTCGAAGTGTATTTTAGACGTGCTAAAGCCTTAATTCCTACCTCCTGTCAAGTAAATATTGTATAATTAATCAGTTAACAGGCATCTTAATCCATATATCATATATTAATATTCTAATTTATAACAACTTTTTATAGCACTAAAATAAACAATAATCAATATGAACAGATTGATTTCAAAGATTTAAAGACAAACCCTAATTGTAATAATTGTTAATAGATTGGGGATTTATGATTATATGGGTTTAAAGACAGTGAAAAAGGTTGACTGAAACCTTGGACAGTTGACCTTTGTTGACAAAACATTGAACGAAGTTAGAGATAGAACCCTTGGCGCCGTGGAGAGCTACGACGTCTTTATCGAGGAGCCACACATTGGAACCGGCAACTGTCGCAAGTTGAGCTATGCCGAAGCCCATCTGGCTAGCGCCGATCACTCCGACAACCTTGAATTCCGCCATGTAATCACTGTTGAATACCAATTTTATCACTTAGCGCACGACTGCCTGTTAGTTTTGGAAGATGGCGTTAAAGTCACCGATTAGTTAGGAATTGTACACATGAAATATGGGGTGGTGGGCTGAAGGTGGAGGTGGAGGTAGTGGTTGTGGGTTTAAGGTGTAGGTGTTGATGGATTTTAGAGAGAGTGGAAGAAGATGAGGGGGCCACTAATCTTTATATCTTTTTAGTTTTTTTAATTGGTTAGGGGTAATTTATTCATTTCGCACACATTTAACAGAGAAAACTAATTGCCATCCACTCTAGGGACCATCCGAGTAACAACCTAGCAAATCATAGGGAGCACGAGTGTAATTTTTAAAACTTAGGGACTAAGGGTGTTACTTTGACAAACCATAGGGACTATCCGTGCATTTTACTCTGGATGATTATTTTCCTATGTCTACGTTCGTGTTTCATAAAGTCCGAATCCATAATCTTCCATTTTCCCCAAACTCACACGCCTATGTTTTCTTCGTGTAGAAGGACAAGGTACTCCAAACTAATCCATCCACCAACAACACTCGCGGGATTACCAAGTTGGAAAACTTGCAAATACCGTGAGCATACTCGATCCATTTTTTCCTTTTAATCACTTTTGGGTGCAACATGTATACTATACAAACTACACTTCACTTTGAAACTATTTTAAACAAACTCTATCCATTGTTGAAACATGAAACTATGTGTGATGCTTGTTAATCTCGTATGCCATGTAAACTATTTGTGTTGATAAATGCTCATTAACTTTGCTAGCCTACCTTAACAATTATAGCGCTATAGGATTAACGCACCGCCCACGAGACTTGGGGTATTGTTAAGTTAAACATGTTAACCTCCCACGATACTTTGGGATAGGAAAAAATAAACGTGTTGGAAACTTGGGTTTGAACATATTGTTACACAATCTAGGCATACTAGTAACTCGCATATTATGATTCATGTTGGATATGAGTAACTTTTTAGTCTATATTATGCTATGTAATCAAACTTGTATGCTCGCCAACTTTTGTTGATATATTTTAATACATGTTGCAGGTTGATAGTTTGATGATGATGATGCGACGAAGAACAAAGATTAGGTGGACTTAGATACACACCTAAATTTAGTTTATCTTTTGATGTTATGTTTTGTTGAACTATGTTGTATTTCTTTGAATTCTTGTATGGCACTTAATCTATTTATGAAATTTGAATTTTAATCATATTGTCACATAGTGTTATGACGTTTTGAGCAATTTGTTCGTCTCATCCCGATGATTCCGCCATCGGTTGGGGTGTGACAGATTGGTATCAGAGCCATAACTATAGGGAATTAGGAATAAGTAGGAATGATTTGCCCTAGTCTATAGTTTTAGGAACTTTGTCTCTTATTTGTTGTTTAAAACTTATGCGTTCTACCTTACATGCTTCCTAGCAATACTTCTTGTTCGTTAAACTTACATGCCTTTCCTAAGGCTAACATGAATACACTTTTGATTTTTGAAGACACTCGTAACATAAACGAGACGAATTTACCAAAATAGGTGTGAAACCCACAATTTGGTAAGCGACTCTCATTCTACCTTAAACTACTTTTGCACGAAATTACACCATTAAGCTAGGAGTGAAATTCACATCTTAATGATAATTTCCATTTCAACTCTAGTGTACCCTCGTCAAAGTGTCAAAATTTTATTTTGACCCGAAGAGTACCAACCACATTTAGGGTACGAAATCGTCAAGTTAGGGGTGAAACCCGCATCTCGTCGATTAAGTCCTACTCCCCGATTTTCAATCTCGCCAAAGTCCCGATTGTTTCAATCGATTAGAGACGTGTAGTAACTGGAAGGGTAAGATACCGTTAATTGCTTCTCGACGAGAGTATCTTACCTATAGGCCAAAACACGATTTCTCTAATTCGAAAGGACTTTCGACCCACTTTGGAATAGTTGACGTTTCTATACCTGAAACAATCCAATGTTTTATTGAGCCTCTCTTTTATGTATCTCAATTGATATGTGATTTTATACTTGAATGTTCATTCATTTCAAACTTTTTACTCAATTCGCACGTTTATCACAATCAAAAACAATAATAATCCCTCGTGAACAAACTAAATTTACGATGCTTTCATTATTCATGATTATGCTATGTGAAATTCACATTATGCTATGTGGAATCTATGATCATGCTATGTGATACAACTTGAACATTTTATGCTATGTGGAAACAATTGAACCCTTTATGTTATGTGACACTTTATGCTATGTGATTCATTTCATGAAAACGATTTTTCTTATACAAACAATATGATCAAGTCTCACCCTTTTTGTTCTTTTGAATCTTAGATGTCTTCTCATCTCTCCAACTCGACTAAGAAGTCAAAGACCAACTCTCAAAAGAAGATGATGGCATTCATGGCCAATCAAATTGCGCGTATCGTCCCTAAGATCGTCACAGAGATTCGAGCTTCTGATACTCCAAACTCCTCCGTTGATTCGAAGGTTAAACCACACAAGCCTGTGTCGTTTAACTTCAAGCACTTTTCGTCTTGCAACCCCAAACCATTCACTGGTAACGATGGGGTGACCGCTATGCTTGAGTGGTTTGATAGCATAGAAGTCATGTTCATCAACAGTGAATGCCCCGAAGAGCTCAAAATGCGTAGTGCGACTGGGGTATTCCAAGCCCGAGCTCTCGAATGGTGGACAAACGAAAGGAATCTTCGTTCTAACGAAGTTGCTTATGCTTTGCCATGGGAAGAAGTTAAGACACTTTTGATGGAAGAACTTTTCCCGCCGCATGAGCAACAAAAGTTGGAAGAAGAATTTTGGGCTTTAAAACAAGTTGATGATGATAACCAAGCCTATGCTACTCGCTTTAAACAGCTTAGTTTCATTGTTCCCCACCTCTTCATGACCACCGACCGCAAGATAAGGAAATACATCAATGGGTTACCTTCTGGCATGCGCGATGCAATCGAGGCAGCTAAACTCAACAATATCGAAGCCGTTTACCATTTGGCCGCTTCCTTGAACAACAATCGCATTCGCGATAAACAAGCTGCAAAACCTGTTACTTCTAAGCCAGCCAATCAAACTCAACAGTCAAGTGGCAATAGGGGGAAGAAGCGAAAGCATCAGAACCCTGTTTGTAACGCCATTGTACCAACCGCAAACCCAAACCCTGTTGCTCCCGTTAACACTCAAAAGTCGTACGTCCGAACTCATCCCAAGTGTACCACTTGTAACTATCATCACCCGACCAATGTCAATTATCGCCGCTGTACCATTTGTAACCTTTATGGGCACAATACCACCCACTGTCGTGATAATCCACAACCACAAGCCCAACATGTGACAACCCTCACCAAACCAGGTATCCGTACGAATTAATTTATATTTAATTAATGCTTAATTACTGTGCTTGCTTACAACTGTGATTAAACTGCCTACTGATTTCTTATACATACATGCTCATGCATCACATTTTATACAGTCACTCTATTATTTATACACAAACATCAGTGACAACCTTGATGCACAAAAAGCACAGTGAGCACACTATACGGGATACCCATTAAACATGCTGATATAACCAGCATCAGGCAGACATTGCCTCTAAGGCCAGTATGAGCCGGGAATAGATTACTACACTAGTAGAGAGTGTAGGGAGGTGAGGATAGTAGAACTGCCTCACTAGGTGAAGTTTATAGTGACCGGATGTGCCTAAAACGTACTTTAAGTACAAAATTCTGCGCTTTAATATAAAACTCAGCATTTTAAATTACTAATAAAGTGCAAAAACATTGCAGAATGGTCCCGTATATTTTCCTAAGTGTCGGGGATAATTTATGTTACAAAAATATACCTAAAGGACCTTTTACGACACAATTAAACTTTTGAACGGAACGGTATTTAATCGTATAACCGGACATTACCCAAGACGCTAAATTTTTGTCGGACACTTTGTTTTATTACTTTTGGCTTGTCATAATCCCCGTATGCCATAACACCCGCTAAAAATAAACAAACTAACAATATATCATCCTAATACTTGAGTTCTAACTTATAGTTACACTTTAGTTGAAATCTTTGCAACTATACCCCCCCCCCCCCCAACCGAAATCAGCCCTCAAGGGGACCCACCCCCATACTTCAAATCCCCTAACTTGATTTAATTCTATTATTTTAGTTGATGTTGCTTGTTGAAGTTGCACAAATATGTGAAGATGATGATATAAGTATGGTCTTGTAGATTGAACATCATTTCACCAAGATTACACACTCCATTTCACTCTCTCTCCCTCTTGTCTCGGCTGCCCCAAACCGAAAACACCACCATCACCCTTACACCTTCATCTTCTTCATTTACATAGTCCATTCAAGCTTAGTGTTCATCCATGAAAGGTGCAACTTGAAGAGGTTTCAAAGGAGCATTGTTCTTGCTTGGTTTTTCACCTTTTCTCATCATATTTCTTCACTAGAGTTCATCCCTAGCTAGAGGCTAGTAGTAAGTCTCATTTTGCCTTGGTTCATCTTGTTTAAATTTATGATTTATAGTATGATGTGTTGTTGTTTAAATCACTAAATAATGAGAATGCTAGAAAATGTGAAACATGAGTTATGAACATAAAAGCTACATAAAAGGTTATTTATGTCCGAATCATGAAGCGGAATCTTGTTGGTTTGAGAGTTGGTTAAATCATACTTGATGTTTAAAAGTTGTTTTCTTGTTAAACCCGTTAATCGGACACTTGTAACACGATTTAGTAACATTTAAGACGTAAATAACATGCTGATGTACTTTTTCAGCCGCCTTCAACAGGCTGTAAACGGACTTTAATAAATCGAAAAACGGAATTTCTGAAGCCTAAATTGTCTATTTTCGAAAAACGAAGAAAATGGAACTGGAATCGTATTTTTCTGAGTTCGGTTACTATTTTAAAAATCTGTTTTCGTGACAGCAGCTAAGGCTGATTTTAACTGCAGTAAAATGGGTCTTACGTTTTCAGTCACAACTTGAAATCTAAACCGAACCAGCCCCTGAAATTTTTATCAAAGATGGTCACTGATGTATTTGTGACCCTCGAACTGGAATTTCGACAAACGGATTTCCGAGGAATTTTAGACGAATTATTCCGTAAACTGTGATCAGAATGTAACAAATCTGATCACAGTTCGGTAAACGATTTTCTATAAATTATTGATAATGAACTAGACCCCGATATTTTTACACAATAATTTGTGGGTCGATTAGGACGTTCCGCAAAAATTTGGGAATTTTTGGAATAAGTTAAGTATTTTATTCAATCGTCCGAAAACAGTCCAGTTTTTCACATATTGAAACTGAAACGACAAGGGTAGTGTTTTGCGTGTTAAAACGTAAGGGTTGATTGTTGATAATCATGGGTTGATTTCAAAAAGAAAATGATGTGCGTATTAGCACGGACACTCCCGTTTTTAGGGGAAGTTCTGGCGAATTTTTCTAAAAATACCAAGACTTATAAAAAAAATATTTTTCTAAACAAGTATGTTTAACTTTATTTCTCGGAATTAAACCTCGCCATGAGTTTTGACATAAAACTTTAAAGTGTTGGAAATGAGACTTGAAAATGTATTTTGTCAATACTTTAAATCACCAAATACATAATACTTGTACGAATACCCCATCCTTGGGAAGGAATCTATTTATACGATAATTAAGAAGTATAAACACGAAATAGTTGTCTAACTATTTCCCCAAGAACGTTAAAACTCTAAGCTAAGGCACGGCCGTTCGTCTAATAGATATTAGCACGTTGTAGGTAGTCGTGTTGCAGACCGAGTTTGAGTTGTTGTTATCGAGGACGCATTACTGTGAGTTCATGTCCCCCTTTTCTCTTAACTGTTTTCAGTTTTCTAAACTGCGGGGGTGAAATACATGTTACTATGATTACGAGTACTTTTTACATGGTATGGTTAGCGTAAGGAGGGTTACTACTTAGATCATGTGAGTGGGTAGGCGCAACTTGAGATCATTAATCCTCATTGAACGACCGAGGGACAGGAGCGGTAGATCTATCTGGGTGTAGCGAGCCCAGCCCCAGGCCAAACAGAACGGACCTCGGGGTGACTTTGTGCCCGACGCATAAATTCGCAAGGTTTGAGTCTTCCTACTTGCACTTCACACATATCAATGGCCTTGCAAACCATTGGTGATCTCTTTATTTCCTTATTTGCTACATACCAGGGTTTTTATACTTACAAGGGTTTTACATACTCACTTACTCATGAACTCGCTCAACAATTTTTGTTGATTTTTCCAACTTACATGTATTTCAGGGAACTAAAGATCTGGCACGGTATGCTACGTTTTCCCGCTGTGTTAGAGTTACAGGATCATCCACGTTTAGGGGTCGTGACTTTTACCTGGACAAGTCGCAAGTCTTAAACAGTGTTTATGTTATATTTGTGGTTGCGTTTTAAGAACAAAGTTTTTATGTTATCAGGTTGTAATTTCCGTTGCATGCGTCAACGCCTTAAGACAATGTTGTGGTATTTTACTTTTCAAACTTAAATCAATGGATGATCTGCATGGTTTTATTTCCATATAGCTTTGTTATGATTAAGCTATGGTATTAAGAAGTCACACCAAATTAACCCACACTTCCGCAAAGCCAGGGTGTGACAGCTTGGTATCAGAGCTCTGATCATAGCGAACTAGGATTCTTTCTCGAGTCTAGACTATGATCACTAGGGCTCTCACGAAAACATTTTTTTACACTGCATACCACTTAAGTCCAGATCCAAAATGTTTTTACAAACAAATGTTGAGCACATTTTATTTGCTAGTTATAGGCTCAGTCTGGGAGGCTGAGGCTCGGTCTGGGAGGCTGAGGCTCGGTCTGGGAGGCTGAGGTAGTTGTCTAGTGGGACTAGGGAGTCAGTCTGGGAGGCTGGGAGGCTAGTGGGACTAGGGAGTCAGTCTGGGAGGCTGGGAGGCTAGTGGGACTAGGAGAGCTATTTAATTGCTTATTGGTGATTAATGTGTTTATCTGACTATATGATTGACTATTTGTGCATATTTGTGTTTGTGTTACAGACGACATGGCTTCCTTTTCAGATACGGGAGTGTCGGACACTTTGGATCCTTTAGCGATAGTGTCGGACGATGAGATTATGTCAGAGAGTGAGGTGTACACTTCTGACGCCACCAGTACGGACGAGGATGCTTTTCAGCCGTTTGCTCTTCCCGACTTTGGAGATGACGTTCCTATTGCTGATGGCCCTATCAGTGGAGACTTACCTTTTCCTCAGGTCCCTGCTCCTTTACCGTTTGCCGCAGTTCCTCTCGAGGATCTGCCTCACGATGAGCTTCCTAACGATGACATTGACTTGTTCCTAGAGGGTCCCCCGGAGGGAGACCAGGATGGTGTGGCCCTCAAGGACGCCGATGTTCCTCTGGCTGATGATCCTGTTGTCGATCCTGTTGTTCCTTTGGCGGGCATTCCTGCTATTATGCCCATTGCTGATCCTGTCATTCCTGTCGAGGCTCCCATTGAGGAGGCTCCTTTTGATCTGTTTGGTGCTCACTCCTTCGAGTCAGTAGCGTCCGCTTCACTACACGCCCAGAGCGTACAACTCCATTCCTCTGATTCTGACTCAGACATGGCGATGTCTGTTGCACCTCACGACGACGACCCGGAGCCTGCTGTGGCCCCCGAGCCAGTAGTTGCTCCACTATTGGAGGATGAGCAGGCTGTTGATGCTCAGGTTGTTGCCCCTCACATTGCTGATATACCCGCTGACCCTATTGTTGCCCCCCTTCCTGACCCTGTGCTTGTGCAGTTCGATCGTGCACTTTTTGAGGCCCATGTTGATCCGCGAGATGCTCACACCCGAAATGGGTGGATTGATGATGATGATGAGCTCCCGCCGTTCGTGGAACCTGTAGCCCCCGTCTTGGCACCCATTTTTGCCCCTACTGATATCCCACCTTTTCCCCCATATACCACAGATGCACCCTTGTTCCCCACACACACTGTTGATGCGCATCGAGCAGATCTGCCCATCACATTTCTCCAGGAGATCCCTCCGCCGCGTCATGGAGAGGGCCCATCTCATCAGCCTTTTGGCCATGCACCTTTTTTTTTACCAGAGGGGATCAGTTTGCACCCCAGATCCCTCACCATACTACTGTTCCCCCTGTTCCACCGTTCACTGTACCACTTTTTACTCCATCCAGCGAGCCTTTTCTTTGGACATCACTATCCATCATGCCACTGACAGACCCATATCATCCATATTATGTCGGGCCTTCTTCTGAGGATGTCCTGGTTTCATTCATGCTACAGCATGACGCGCTGACGCGTCGTGTCCAGGTCTTGGAGCAGCAGACAGAGTGTCTGTTGCGTTCTCACCGAGCCATGGAGGAGGATTGGCTCCTCATGCGCCGTTTGTTCTATTATCATTTTCCTCCTCCTCCACCGCCATCAGCGTAGGGCTATCTTGTACAGCACGGGTGGACTTTTGTTGAGAAGACGGCGATTGCACAGATTGCACAGCTTTTGGGAGACTGCATATTGACCCTGACTTTTGTTGTTATGTATATTGGATGTGTTGACACTGATTTGATATTTTGGACTGGGGTGATGTAGCCCTTAGTCGTTGATGTTATATGTTACAGTTATGTACGTGTACACTTTACCCTGTGGTCTCGATTTATGGCAATGCAATCGCGGTATTCTCATCATATGTGATGTTTGCTTGATTATTTATATTTTATAACATGGGATGTTGTGTGATTGATTGTTTATGTTCTATAACATGAGATGTTATGTGTTTTGTTTATTTTAACATGAGATGTTATGTACTATTACTATCACCTTACCTACCATGACCTGACTTACGTAAACCATCTTTTAGAAGATGGCACTGAGACGTGATCCACGCATGCCTGCCAACGAGGCAGAACTTCAACAAATCATCGTTGCCGCCATCGCGCAATACGCCGCCTCTCAAGGAGGACCCAGCGGAGGCAGCTCAAACAATAACGGCAACAACAATCCGCCTCATGGTAATACTAAGTCATTAAGGCATACCATGATACATTGGATATCTATAGCAAGTTTGCTAATGCCATTCATATATTGTAACGTATGTGCAGGATGCACCTACAAGCAGTTCTTAGACTGCAAACCTGTAAACTTTGATGGCACCGGAGGTGCTGTTGCTTTTGTTCGTTGGGCCGAAAAGACAGAATCAGTTCTCTGCATGAGCAAATGCGCTCCAGATCAGCAGGTTACTTACATCTCTGGGCTATTTTTGAACGGAGCCCTGTCATGGTGGATTTTACAAGTCCAAACACTTGGTGAAGCCGCAGCCTACGCATTGGCGTGGAACAAGCTGAAAGAGCTCATGCGCAAAAAGTATTGCTCTCGCGCTGAGATCCAGAGATTGGAAACTGAATTTTGGCATTTGAAGATGGAAGGTCCGAAAATTGCGGAATATGTTCAGAGGTTTCACGACCTATCACAAGTGGTACCTTATATGGTCACGCCAGAATTCAAGCGGATTGAGCGCTTCATTTGGGGTTTAGCTCCTCAAATCATTAGTATGGTGACCTCTTCAAAACCGGCAACAATCACTGAGGCGATCGATCTAAGCGTAGCTCTCACTGAGGAGGCGATCCGCCTAAACAAGTTTTCTGATGTTGAGCAAAAGAAGAAGGAGACTCATGTAGAGTCGTCCGGGGATAACAAAAGAAAATTCTCGAATTTCAAACAAGGCACAAGCAGTGATGGCAGAAAAGGAGAGTCAAGCACGCCGGCCCGAGCTACAGCCGGTGGTGGGAGGAAAGTAAAGGGATATATGGGTGCACATCCCAAGTGCAACACCTGCCAGCGTCACCATTCTGGCCGGTGTGGTTTAAAAGTATGTGAAGCTTGTGGAAAGACTGGTCACTTGAAGGATTCTTGCTGGGCTAGTGCTGGCCGGGGAGGCCAAGAAGGATTTGGGAATAGAAATAATAATCGTGGTAGTATTGGGAATCGCCCACAGGGGAACAATGGAGGGAACGGGAATCGAGGCAACCATGCGAATCAAGCTGGTAATGCGAACCGAAACAATAACAATCAAGCTGGAAATGGTGGAGGAAACGGGCAAAGACCAGGTTGTTTTAACTGTGGTGACATTGGGCACTATAAGAGGAACTGCCCAGACTTGAACCAAGCACGTGGAAGGGTTTTCAATATCGAAGCGAGGGAAGCGCGCCAGGATCCCAATGTTGTTACTGGTACGTTCCCTGTAAACCAACGCTTTGCATCCGTTTTATTTGATACTGGTGCCGATTATAGCTTCGTATCGTTAGATTTTAAGTATATGCTTGGATTAGCCGCTAGTAAATTAGATATTCCTTACTCAATTGAATTGGCTAATGGAAAGTTAGTAGAAGCTAATGAAGTGATCAGAGGATGTGTAATCGAATTGGGAGAGCGTGAATTTGCTTTGGATCTACTACCAGTCCAGCTGGGGAGCTTCGACGTGGTAGTAGGAATGGATTGGTTATCAAGCAACAAGGCTGAAATTGTTTGTCACGACAAGGTCGTTCGTATCCCAACCGAAGATGGAGAAACAATTGTGATTCATGGGGAGAAGCGGGATACGCCTTTAAGAATTATCAGTTGCCTGAAAGCTCGTAAGTGTTTACAAAAGGGATGTGCTGCCTTCCTGGCACACATCATGGATAAGAAAGCTGCTGAGCCGAAAATCGAAGACATCCCTATCGTGAGGGAGTATCCTGAAGTCTTCCCTGAGGACTTGCCAGGATTGCCACCCCAAAGGCAAGTGGAATTTCACATTGACTTAGTTCCAGGCGTCGCGCCTGTAGCTAGGGCACCTTATAGACTTGCACCGTCAGAGATGCAGGAATTGTCGACACAACTCCAAGAGTTGCTAGACAAAGGATTCGTCCGACCAAGCTTCTCACCTTGGGGAGCTCCAGTTTTATTTGTCAAAAAGAAAGACGGTAGTTTTCGTATGTGTATTGACTACCGAGAGTTGAACAAGTTGACTATCAAGAATAGATAGCCTCTGCCAAGAATCGATGATTTATTCGACCAACTCCAAGGTTCAAGCTTTTATTCAAAGATCGATCTTCGATCTGGATACCATCAGCTAAGGATACAAGAGGAAAGTATTCCGAAGACAGCCTTCAGAACTCGTTATGGACATTACGAGTTCCTAGTTATGCCATTTGGGTTGACAAACGCGCCTGCTGTTTTTATGGACCTAATGAACCGAGTCTGCAAGCCGTATCTCGATAAGTTCGTGATTGTATTCATCGACGATATTTTGATTTATTCAAAGACAAAGGCTGAACACGAACAGCACTTAAGAGCTATTTTGGAGTTGCTGAAAAAGGAACAGTTGTATGCGAAATTCTCGAAGTGCGAGTTTTGGCTACGTGAAGTCCAATTCCTTGGACATGTGGTGAATGGGGATGGGATTCATGTGGACCCCACCAAGATTGAAGCAATAAAAATTTGGGAAACTCCAAAGACGCCAACCGAGATTCGACAATTCTTAGGCTTGGCTGGTTACTATCAAAGGTTCATTGAGGATTTTTCAAAAATCGCTCAATCACTGACACTCCTCACACAAAAGGATAAGAAGTTTGATTAGGGAATCAAACAGGAGGAAGCATTTCAGTTGTTAAAGGATAAGCTCTGCAATGCGCCGATCTTAGCACTACCGGAAGGTACTCATGATTTCGTGGTATACTGTGACGCCTCACGTCAAGGATTGGGTTGCGTTTTGATGCAACGCCAGAAAGTTATAGCTTACGCGTCACGTCAGTTGAAAGTACATGAAAAGAACTATACCACACATGATTTGGAACTAGGCGCAGTGATATTTGCATTAAAGATCTGGAGACACTACCTATATGGTACAAAGTGTACAATTTTCACAGACCACAAGAGTTTATAGCACATATTCAACCAGAAAGAGCTGAACATGAGACAAAGACGTTGGGTCGAATTGTTGAACGATTACGACTGCGAGATAAAGTACCATCCAGGGAAGGCGAATGTGGTCGCCGATGCCCTAAGCCGAAAAGAAAGGATAAAGCCCATAAGAGTTAGGGCTTTAGAAATGATTATCCAGACAGATCTTTCCCTGCGCATTCGTGCCGCGCAAAAAGAAGCTCTTAAGGAAAGAAACATTGAGGAAGAATATCTCCGTGGGATGGAGAAGCAATTAGTGCCAAACGAGGAAGGAATGCTATGTTTTATGAAAAGGGTTTGGGTTCCTCTGTTTGGTGGTTTAAGGAAGGTTATTTGTGATGAAGCTCACAGGTCACGGTACTCTATTCATCCCGGTGCGGATAAGATGTACCAAGATCTTAGGGATTATTATTGGTGGCCTAGAATGAAAGGCGACGTGGCTGTTTACGTGAGCAAGTGTTTAACGTGCGCCAAGGTTAAAGCTGAATACCAGAAGCCTTCGGGACTTCTGCAACAACCTGAAATCCCCAAGTGGAAATGGGAACAGATTTCAATGGACTTTATAACGAAGTTGCCAAGGACGCCCAGGGGTCAAGATACTATTTGGGTGATAGTTGACCGCCTAACAAAGTCCGCGCACTTCTTGCCAATCAAAGAGAAGGACAATACGAGTAAACTTGCGGAAATATACATGCGAGAAATCGTTGCACGTCATGGAGTGCCTCTCTCAATCATCTCTGATAGAGATGGGAGATTTGTATCAAGGATTTGGCAATCCTTCCAAGAGGCTTTTGGCTCACAATTGAATTTGAGCACTGCATTCCATCCGCAAACTGATGGCCAAAGTGAAAGAACTATTCAGACATTGGAGGATATGCTGAGGGCATGTGTAATGGATCTTGGTGGTAGCTGGGATAAGCATTTACCATTGGCCGAATTCTCATACAACAACAGCTATCACACCAGTATTGGAGCCGCGCCATTTGAAGCTCTTTATGGACGCAAGTGTCGATCACCACTATGTTGGGCTGACGCAGGTGATAGACAGCTTGTTGGTCCTGAAATCGTCCAAGAGACGACAGACAAGATTGCGCAGATTCGAAAACGCATCGAAGCGGCTCGCGAAAGACAGAAAGCCTATGCAGATCCAAACCGGAAACATTTGGAATTCCAAGTTGGAGATATGGTTTTATTGAAAGTTTCACCCTGGAAGGGGGTGGCACGCTTCGGAAAGCGTGGGAAGTTGAATCCGCGTTACATTGGCCCTTTCAGAATTCTGCAAAGGATTGGGCTTGTAGCCTACAAGTTGGACCTACCTGCTGAACTCCATGGTGTTCACGATACATTCCATGTATCCAATTTGAGAAAAAGTCCAACACAAGATACAGTGATCATTCCTGCTGACGAAGTTCATATCGACGACATGCTCCACTTCACTGAAGAACCTGTTGAGGTCACGGATTGGAAAGTTAATAAAACTCGCAGGAGCAGTGTCAAACTCGTCAAAGTTCGTTGGAATGCAAGGCATGGACCTGAATTCACGTGGGAACGTGAGGATCGAATGAAAGAGAAATACCCCCATTTATTTCCTAAGAACCCTGCATCTAGTAGCAGAACTTAAATTTCGGGACGAAATTTCTTTAACGGGGGGAGAATGTGACAATCCTCACCAAACCAGGTATCCGTACGAATTAATTTATATTTAATTAATGCTTAATTACTGTGCTTGCTTACAACTGTGATTAAACTGCCTACTGATTTCTGATACATACATGCTCATGCATCACATTTTATACTGTCACTCTATTATTTATACACAAACATCAGTGACAACCTTGATGCACAAAAAGCACAGTGAGCACACTATACGGGATACCCATTAAACATGCTGACATAACCAGCATCAGGCAGACACTGCCTCTAAGGCCAGTATGAGCCGGGAATAGATTACTACACTAGTAGAGAGTGTAGGGAGGTGAGGATAGTAGAACTGCGTCACTAGGTGAAGTTTATAGTGGCCGGATGTGCCTAAAACGTACTTTAAGTACAAAATTCTGCGCTTTAATATAAAACTCAGCATTTTAAATTACTAATAAAGTGCAAAAACATTGCAGAACGGTCCCGTATATTTTCCTAAGTGTCGGGGATAATTTATGTTACAAAAATATACCTAAAGGACCTTTTACGACATAATTAAACTTTTTAACGGAACGGTATTTAATCGTATAACCGGACATTACCCGAGACGCTAAATTTTTGTCGGACACTTTGTTTTATTACTTTTGGCTTGTCATAATCCCCGTATGCCATAACACCCGCTAAAAATAAAAAACTAACAATATATCATCCTAATACTTGAGTTCTAACTTATAGTTACACTTTAGTTGAAATCTTTGCAACTATAACCCCCCCCCCCCCCCCCCCCAACTGAAATCAGCCCTCAAGGGGACCCACCCCCATACTTCAAATCCCCTAACTTGATTTAATTCTATTATTTTAGTTGATGTTGCTTGTTGAAGTTGCACAAATATGTGAAGATGATGATATAAGTATGGTCTTGTAGATTGAACATCATTTCACCAAGATTACACACTCCATTTCACTCTCTCTCCCTCTTGTCTCGGCTGCCCCAAACCGAAAACACCACCATCACCCTTACACCTTCATCTTCTTCATTTACATAGTCCATTCAAGCTTAGTGTTCATCCATGAAAGGTGCAACTTGAAGAGGTTTCAAAGGAGCATTGTTCTTGCTTGGTTTTTCACCTTTTCTCATCATATTTCTTCACTAGAGTTCATCCCTAGCTAGAGGCTAGTAGTAAGTCTCATTTTGCCTTGGTTCATCTTGTTTAAATTTATGATTTATAGTATGATGTGTTGTTGTTTAAATCACTAAATAATGAGAATGCTAGAAAATGTGAAACATGAGTTATGAACATAAAAGCTACATAAAAGGTTATTTATGTCCGAATCATGAAGCGGAATCTTGTTGGTTTGAGAGTTGGTTAAATCATACTTGATGTTTAAAAGTTGTTTTCTTGTTAAACCCGTTAATCGGACACTTGTAACACGATTTAGTAACATTTAAGACGTAAATAACATGCTGATGTACTTTTTCAGCCGCCTTCAACAGGCTGTAAACGGACTTTAATAAATCGAAAAACGGAATTTCTGAAGCCTAAATTGTCTATTTTCGAAAAACGAAGAAAATGGAGCTGGAATCGTATTTTTCTGAGTTCGGTTACTATTTTAAAAATCTGTTTTCGTGACAGCAGCTAAGGCTGATTTTAACTGCAGTAAAATGGGTCTTACATTTTCAGTCACAACTTGAAATCTAAACCGAACCAGCCCCTGAAATTTTTATCAAAGATGGTCACTGATGTATTTGTGACCCTCGAACTGGAATTTCGACAAACGGATTTCCGAGGAATTTTAGACGAATTATTCCGTAAACTGTGATCAGAATGTAACAAATCTGATCACAGTTCGGTAAACGATTTTCTATAAATTATTGATAATGAACTAGACCCCGATATTTTTACACAATAATTTGTGAGTCGATTAGGACGTTCCGCAAAAATTTGGGAATTTTTGGAATAAGTTAAGTATTTTATTCAATCGTCCGAAAACAGTCCAGTTTTTCACATATTGAAACTGAAACGACAAGGGTAGTGTTTTGCGTGTTAAAACGTAAGGGTTGATTGTTGATAATCATGGGTTGATTTCAAAAAGAAAATGATGTGCGTATTAGCACGGACACTCCCGTTTTTAGGGGAAGTTCTGGCGAATTTTTCTAAAAATACCAAGACTTATAAAAAAAATATTTTTCTAAACAAGTATGTTTAACTTTATTTCTCGGAATTAAACCTCGCCATGAGTTTTGACATAAAACTTTAAAGTGTTGGAAATGAGACTTGAAAATGTATTTTGTCAATACTTTAAATCACCAAATACATAATACTTGTACGAATACCCCATCCTTGGGAAGGAATCTATTTATACGATAATTAAGAAGTATAAACACGAAATAGTTGTCTAACTATTTCCCCAAGAACGTTAAAACTCTAAGCTAAGGCACGGCCGTTCGTCTAATAGATATTAGCACGTTGTAGGTAGTCGTGTTGCAGACCGAGTTTGAGTTGCTGTTATCGAGGACGCATTACTGTGAGTTCATGTCCCCTTTTTCTCTTAACTGTTTTCAGTTTTCTAAACTGCGGGGGTGAAATACATGTTACTATGATTACGAGTACTTTTTACATGGTATGGTTAGCGTAAGGAGGGTTACTACTTAGATCATGTGAGTGGGTAGGCGCAACTTGAGATCATTAATCCTCATTGAACGACCGAGGGACAGGAGCGGTAGATCTATCTGGGTGTAGCGAGCCCAGCCCCAGGCCAAACAGAACGGACCTCGGGGTGACTTTGTGCCCGACGCATAAATTCGCAAGGTTTGAGTCTTCCTACTTGCACTTCACACATATCAATGGCCTTGCAAACCATTGGTGATCTCTTTATTTCCTTATTTGCTACATACCAGGGTTTTTATACTTACAAGGGTTTTACATACTCACTTACTCATGAACTCGCTCAACAATTTTTGTTGATTTTTCCAACTTACATGTATTTCAGGGAACTAAAGATCTGGCATGGTATGCTACGTTTTCCCGCTGTGTTAGAGTTACGGGATCATCCACGTTTAGGGGTCGTGACTTTTACTTGGACAAGTCGCAAGTCTTAAACAGTGTTTATGTTATATTTGTGGTTGCGTTTTAAGAACAAAGTTTTTATGTTATCAGGTTGTAATTTCCGTTGCATGCGTCAACGCCTTAAGACAATGTTGTGGTATTTTACTTTTCAAACTTAAATCAATGGATGATCTGCATGGTTTTATTTTCATATAGCTTTGTTGTGATTAAGCTATGGTATTAAGAAGTCACACCAAATTAACCCACGCTTCCGCAAAGCCAGGGTGTGACACAACAAGCCCAACCCGCTCCTCAAAACGCCAAACCAGTCAGAGCTTGTTTCAAATGTGGTGACACCAATCATCTTCGTCCTCAATGCCCGCAATGGAACCAGGAGCAACAATAACCTGCTAGAGGTCGAGCTTTCAACATCAATGCGAACCAAGCGTGCAACGACAATGAAGTCGTTAATGGTACGTTTCTTGTTAACAACCTTTATGCTTCATTGTTATTTGATACTGGTGCGGACAAAAGCTTTGTGTCCGTTGAATTTGAACCTTTGTTAAATGTTATACGCTCTAAACTGCCTAAGTCGTTCTCTATCGAAGTTGCCAATGGCAAATTCGTTTTAGTCGATTCCGTTCTTCGTGATTGTCTTCTTACTCTTCACGATCATACCTTCACTATCGACCTTATACCCATACAATTGGATAGTTTCGACATCATCGTAGGCATGGATTGGCTTCGCGAAAACCATGCTGAAATTGCTTGCTACGAGGACATTCCCAAAACAGCGTTTCGCACTCGCTATGGACACTACGAGTTCGTGGTTATGCCTTTTGGTTTGACCAATGCACCCGCTGTGTTTATGGATCTTATGAATCGTGTCTGTAAACCCTTTTTGGATCGCTTTGTGATCATCTTCATTGATGATATTCTTATTTATTCTAAATCTCAAGTCGATCACGAAGGTCATCTACGTCTTATACTCGAGCTTTTACGTACCGAACGTTTATACGCTAAGTTTTCGAAATGCGAGTTCTAGATCAAAGAAGTCCAATTCCTTGGGCACGTTGTTAGTGAAAAGGAATCCATGTGGATCCTTCCAAAATTGAAGAAGTGAAAAATTGGACCGCGCCTAAAACTCCTTTCGAAATTTGTTCTTTCTTAGGATTGGCGGGTTATTACCGCCGATTCATCTCGAACTTTTCAAAGATCGCCGTCCGTCTCACTTCATTGACTCAAAAAGAGAAACCTTTTGCTTGGGGTCCTGAGCAAGAGGAATCTTTTCAAACTCTCAAGGATTTGCTTTGTAACGCTCCTATTCTCGCTCTTCCTGATGGGAACGATGACTTCGTGGTATATTGTGATGCCTCGAATCGTGGTCTTGGTTGTGTTCTCATGCAACGAGACAAAGTCATCGCTTACGCATCTCGTCAACTCAAAATACATGAGAAAAAATATACTACCCACGACCTCGAGCTTGACGCAGTTGTTTTTGTCTTAAAGATTTGGTGACACTACCTATATGGTACTATGTGTGTGTTTTTCACTGACCATAAGAGCCTACAACATATCTTTAACCAAAAAGAGCTCAATATGCGTCAGCGACTTTGGGTGGAATTGCTTAACGACTACGACTGTGAGATTCGCTACCATCCTGGAAAAGCGAATGTCGTGGCCGATGCACTTATTCTTAAGTCTCATGTTAGTAGTATTCGTTGTTTTCACATCTCTAGCGATCTTCACACTTGCATTCGTGAAGCTCAATACTCGTCCGGTAACGAAGGAACCTTGTTCATCGAAATACGTGGTGCTACTGAAGATCAACTTGTGACTAAATCCGATGGTCTTCAATACTGTCGTGATCGCATCTAGGTTCCAGATCGCGACAATCTTCGTGAACTCATCATGAACGAGGCACACAAATCCAAGTACTTGATTCATCCTGGTGCTGATAAGATGTACCACGATTTACGTACATCCTAATGGTGGCCTGGTATGAAGAGAGATATTGCTACATACGTCTCCAAGTGTCTCACCTGTTCGAAAGTCAAAGCCGGGCATCAACGACCTTCTGGTCTACTCGAACAACTTGAAATCCCCGTTTGGAAATGGGATAGCATTGCTATGGACATCATAACCAAACTTCCTCTTACATCTTCTGGTCATGATAGCATTTGGGTGATTATCGATCGTTTAACCAAGTCCGCTCATTTCCTTCCTATTCGTGAAGATTTCAAGGTTGAACGACTTGCTCGACTCTACACTGACGAAATCATATGCCGTCATGGTATTCCTTCTGTCGCCTTTGCTTTGTTGTTTGCTGTTGGAGCTAGTTTTGGACAATTTGGTCGTATATGACCCGCCTCTCCGCAGTTGTAGCATATTCTGGCGTTAGCTTTCTTCCTACAGTCTTCTTCCTTATGTACTGCCATCTTGCAGAAGTTGCAGGACACAGTACACTTTCCTGAGTGCTTCTTTTGCAGAATTTACAATAGGGTGAAGAAGATGAACCTGCTCCTTTCCCACTATAGGAATTACCAGAACGTAGTTCATGGGTAATCCTTTGAGCTATATTATTTTTCTGGTTTTCTTCTTGAGTGCGTACCAATCCATTAGTCAGAGTATTAGCAAGCTCTATTGTTTCTTCAATTGTTTGTGGCCTAGCTGCTTTGACCATATCTCTAATCTCACTGATTAATCCCCGGATATAACGGGAGATTAATACTGGTTCTGGCGAGGCCAGCGTTGGTACTATCATAGCATATTCAAAGAATTTGGTAGTAAATTCCCTGCAATTTACCTCAATCATTCTATGGTTCAGGAATTTATTAGCAATATGTTCCTTTTCATGAGGAGGACATAATTTCCTTTCAACGATTTCCTTAAAGTTGTCTCATTTCATATTATAGACCATGTCATATCCTCTTGATTGTAGAATGGTATTCCACCACTTTAATGCTTCATCTTTGAAAAGATTGAAGCATACATGATCTTATCCTCATCAACACACTTACTAATTTTTAAGACCACTTCAGCCTTTCTATCCAGCGTAAGGTTGAAATAGCTCCTTCGTTGCCTGAGAATTCTATTGGTTTGCACGATAATAATTCTTTGTAAGAACAACCATAAGAGATGGTTTTATTTTGTTTTGGAATTGGAGCTTTGATAAGAATCTCATTATCTCCATTCACACTGTGATTTAGCTCAGTGTGCGTATGTTTACTTCCTATTATATTTTTGTCTTTTACCGGCTGTTTAAAAATAGCATTAATATTAAACGGCATAGCATCTATTATTCCTTGGCTACTATGTGTTCTATGGCACTTTTATCCACTAGGTTCCCTTTATCATTATTATTCTGAACTTCCTGATTTACTTTGTTTGACATCTGAATTGCAAACATTATCGGGTGTTAATATCACATAATAATTTAAACAACAGATATTCAAGCATATTGAACCAAAATCGTCGAGCATTGCGACGTTCTACTCTTTTTATATATTATGCATCAATACAAACTACCATTGAAATACTAAACATTAGTAATTATATTCTACATATATATAAGTGATATATATATATATATATATATATATAATCAAATTAACATAAAAGTACATTTATATAGTATAGTATATTAGGTTATGGTTTCTTAGAACTGCATTTCTTTCTCGTCGTATTTCCAGAAGAGATTTTCTCCTATGCGGTGTATTCTATTTCCTTCCTCAATCAGATCTTCGCCATAGTGGCGAAGTTCAGGTACGTTTTCATGACTCATGGGTAGTAATATGGCTGGTATGGGTTCGTTGTAAGCTGGTATGGGTTCTCCGTATGGCATGTAGGGATGTGGGTCGTTCATTAGGTCTTGAAATGCCTAGTCATTAGTCCACCACTGTTTTAGTGGGTTTGGTGCTGGTAGCCTGGGTATTTCATTAGGGTTAAAAGCTGGTATTGGTAATGGATTTTCTTGATTTGGTTTTGGGTACATTGGTATTGGTGCTATGGGTCTGGCTATAAGGGTAATAACTGAGGTTCTGGTTCTGCTACACGATTAAGGTCGAGCTCATTTTCTGCGGTTCGTAACATATCAAGACTAGCTAATCTCCTATCCAGTTCCTCCCGCATAGGCCTTGACACAGGTATCTGTGCAGTTCCTTACACCAAAGTTATTGTTGCTTCCCTATTTTCCTTTTTCTCCTTTTTCCCTTTTTTTCCTTATTGAACCATCCCTTTTTCTAAGGTGGAAAGGCTTCCTCAAATTTTGCTCTAAAAACAAAAGGTTCCTCGGTATCAGCCTCGTATTCGGGTGCAGTCTCGGATGGTCCTTCATCCATTGGAGAATTGGACATGTGACGATAGGCGTTAGATGTATTTTGATCACTCATACTCTGAACTCAAAATTGTCAAAATAACATAAAAATCATAATATGAATATTAAAGTTTATTTACATAGAATAACACATAAGTTATTTACATAAATTTCCTAACATAATTGTTTAAGTTTTAGGTATTTAAAAGAACACCTAAATGGCTTAAACTAGTGGCTCTGATACCACCTTCTGTCGCAACCCCCGACCCTACCTTGGGAGCCGGTGCCGCGAGCCTGACCGGTGGTATCGGTGTTTATTAGATTTGCAGTGGAATTAATCATCAGAATCGTAGTTAGGAAATAATTTCAGACTTGTAAAAACACCAAACTTTTTATATTAAACAAATAGGCTAAAACCCATATTCCATTTATAATGTATTTATAGGGATAAACCCTAATTGCTGAAAAACATAAAATTCTTCTTTTATTTAGGTAACTATAGCCACTTTATTTAAGCCTTCAGTGCTCCATGGCTGGCTTCTAATAACTTCACATCAAGTTACCTGAAACGCGTTTTGAAAACATTTTATCAGCAAGAAATACTGGCGAGTTCATTCCATTTTACAAAAAAAATTAAATTGTTATAAGTGTACAATATTAAGGGTAATTACAATGTTTATATCTAACAAAAACTCCAAAGTACTTGTCACTCGACGGATCTGTGACTATGGTCATATCACACATTGGCTACCCGTGTCCAATTGTGAAGGTTATCAAGTAATGTATACAACCCCCATAATACTGGCAGTAATTGTAGAATACAAAGACTTAATCATTGTAAGTATAACTGAAAAACATTTAAGATTTTGTAAATCAATTTGAATAAAATGACTCACAATAATGTGAGAAAAAAGAGAATGACTCACGTTGCAAATTTAGGGGTTTACTATAAGCTTCCTGAAAATATTTTCTGGTGATATCCTGAGTTCCTAAATAATATATACAATGCACACGTGTTAGTATAATAACTCAATTCAACTTTATCAATACATCACGAGATCAGAACCCCAACGTAGTTTACCAAGCATAGCCTAATCAGGCAACGCCTTTACATCCGTTGTTGGGTTCAAGATCGATCGGACAGGGTATCGAATTAGTGATCAGGGGTTAAAACACTTACAACGGGGTAGAGCTTCGTGAAAATAGGGGTATTAGGTATTATATTTTCGTGCAAAAGTTGAGAGAAAGAAAGAAATTATGAACGGATTTGAACTGCAGACTGAAATCTCTATTTATAGCTGTTTTATGACCCTGTCGCAGCCTGCGGTAGCTTAAGCTAATCCTGCCGCGGCCCGCAAAAACCCTTAGCTAGGGCTTAGGTGTGATTAGTCACCAGTGTAGGCTTGCCACGTGGACGACACGTGTCCCTAGGCGTCCGGAAAGTTATGAGGCCTTCGCGACCCGTGGTAGCCTTCCCTTAGTCTGTCGCAGGCCGCGACAAACATATAATTATTATTTTTTTTTCATTTTTCAAGTTAAACTCGGTTTTTCGATTACGAAGTGTTTTATGACATTTTTGAGGGCTGTTATAGCTGACGGTGGAGAGACACAAAGGAAATAGATATAGAGAGATGGAGAGTGTGTAGAGAGAGAAAGTGCAGAAGGAGAGACAATGAAGAACATTACGCATTCTGGTTAACAAATGGGGTTCAAGTCCGGTTTTTAAAAAAAAAATATTTACCCAATTGAATGTTGAGTACAGTTGTAAGAAGAATTCAATGCAAGGTTAAGTTACTATTTTAATTTCTTTTAAATTAAAAGACATCAAATATTTACCCTTTTTTTTATTGTTTTTGAACTTGATGGATTGTTACTTATTTTATGACTTATATACAAGTTGCTAATTCTTTTAAAGGTTACTATTTTTTCTTTGTTTGATTTATTTTGGGTTTTGTTTTATTATTTAATATTTTACTTCTTTCGGGTTTGTTTTTTTATTTAATATTTTATTATTATACTACCTTTAATTATTGTCTCAATTTTTTAGTTTGTTTTTAATTAAAAGAAGAGTAAATTTCAAAGTTCGTCCTTTATGTATGTCTAATATATCAAAGTATGTCCTTTATCTTTAATAACCTCAGAAAACATCCTTAATGTTTGCAAATCCTTACATGTTACGTCCTTTAGTCCTAATCCAGTTACTTTTCATGGTTAAATTTGACTAAGTCAGCCCCACATAAGGGTATTTTGGTCATTTTATCATAAATATTAAAATAAATAATCATCAATAACAATAAATATATACAGACTAATCTCATTCCCCAATAACATCATCATCACCAGCCATCTATCTTCCCAATCTATCTTCCCAAAAAAAAAAACAAAATCTATCTTCCCAATCTCATTCCCCAAAACTCTCTGGGCCACCCCTACGACAACTGCAACATCGGAGGTCGACCTCCGACGACCTTGATGGAGGTGGGAATGGTGTTGACAGTTCTGTTGTTGTTGAGGCCCACATATGCGGGCTACAACTTCATAAAATACAAATAGCAGAATTAGGAGGAGCTTTACCGGCGGTGTAGTCTTCACCGGAGCAGATCTCAGGCCGTCAGCCGTCGTGTTGCTCCGACGACCATTGTATTCGCCCATTGTATTCTCACCCGAAACCCCAGGCACAACATCTAGTACGGTAACCACCGAAAAACACCTCCAAAACGGAGATCTGTACATCTGAAGCTTTTCCGGCAATGTATCGAACGGATTTTGGGTAAGTATTTGACGGATTTTATGTAAGTATCATCTCAGGTTCAACATTTAACCTTGTCGCCATCATCGTTTTCTTGCAAACCCATACCAGAACAATAGCAGTTAACCTACAATTTATTTTTGAAAGTTTCAAGAACCATGGGTGGGGAATTTATTTTGTGGGTTTAGGAAGATGGAGCATAAGGGAAAAGCCTACATGGCAGAAGTGAAGAAGTGAGAAAATGAAAAAAGTCGGTGGAATTTATTGTTTTTGATGATTATTTATTTTAATATTTATGATAAAATGACCAAAATACCCTTATGTGGGACTGACTTAGTCAAATTTAACCATGAAAAGTAACTGGATTAGGACTAAAGGACGTAACATGTAAGGATTTGCAAACATTAAGGATGTTTTCTGAGGTTATTAAAGATAAAGGACATACTTTGATATATTAGACATACATAAAGGACGAACTTTGAAATTTACTCTTAAAAGAATTATGAGATGATTCGGTACCGGTAGCATATTTTTGTTCATGTTTTATCGACGCTATAGTATGGTATAAAACCAGTCTATAGTTGTACCGGTAGGTATCGATATTCTTTTTGCCATATCTCTTTCGGTTGTTACATAAGTGCCGGTATCTTACTAAACTGAATTGACAACTACAGGAAAACCGTTGCGTAGCGCGGGTTATCCCTCTAGTTAATTTCTATTTTTAACATGCAAATGAACAGTAATAGTTTTTTTGTCTTTTATTGGTTTTTTCTTTTTCGTTTTTCCTTTTTTGATATAGTAACTTTATGGTCTTTTTAAATTGAGTAAAGTCCTATTTGAGTCCTTGTGGTTTGTGCAGTTTAACCATTTGAATCTAAAAATCAAAACTGTCTTGATTTGAGTCCCTGTGGTCTCTAATTTTAACCATTTGAATCCAAAAGTAAACAACATCCAAATCAGAAACATTTGGTTTTTGGATTCAAATGGTTAAAATTAGAGACCACAGGGACTCAAATCAAGACAGTTTTGATTTTTGGATTCAAATGGTTAAACTGCACAAACTACAGGGACTCAAATAGTACTTTACTCTTTTAAATTTGTAATAAAATTTTAACTTTTTATAATTGTGCCATAAAAGTTAAACGGGTCTATTGTTTATTAGTTTTTATTTTACGTTTGTTTTTTCTGGATTTGTTGTCGTTTGGTTCTTCGGTATTTTGTGGTCACATTTGCTACATCAAGTTTTTATACCCGATGGACTTTCTAATATGTGTTGGTATAAATTCGATGTCGTCTACTTATTACGTTACGTGAGTCATTTGGTGTTATAAATTCGTGTTTTTGTTTTACATTTTTTTCCCGGTTTTAGTCGTTGTTTGGTTGCTACTTAGCATAATTTTACGTCTTCCAACCCCGCAACGCTGTTGCACGGTTTTACGCTCCCCGCCCTTTTTATATATTATTCACGTATTCTTTTTTTTTGAACGGCCAACGAATCCTCCAAATGGCCTACTGGCGAAATTCACCACATCGGGATACACTCGCCTCCGAACCGGGGAAAACCCTCACCTAGGGCCGAAGCCCGTGAACACTCGCCCGAAGGCACGACAGTGCGGTGAGGATTATTCACGTATTCACAAAATGGCATCACAAAGAGAACTATGTGACGGCAAATTGATGATGTATTGCTTTTCTACATGTTTCAGGTGGACTGATTTGTTATGATACTAATCTGTCCTTTCATATTCTTTAAAATTTCCAAATCCAAATAGATAAAATAAATAAATAAAAAGTTGTTGCTACTCTAGTAGTGGTGATTGTTGATAATGCTTTGCCTTCCAACATCCTTCACTTTCATTCATTTGTTAATCTGTCTTTTATATCTATTTTTCTTTCTTTTTCCTGTTTGTTTGAATTTTTATTTCATACTTATAAAATAAAAGGTCATGAAGCACATGGTATAATAATATTTGCGAGATTTGTTCTTCTCTTTTATTATTATTTTTATTAATGTAGTTAATTTTGAATATATATTTTTATATAACCTTTAGAATACAAAATTTTATTAACTCTAGAGTGTAGACTCTAGAGAAAGAGTTTAAGAAATTAAAAGTAAAGTGCAAATATGGCCAATGATCTCTAGATCAAGTGGTGAAGGGCTTGTATTTATTTTGAGATATGCATGTTCGACTCCCACTTGGTGCAGAGTGAGGCACTGGTGGGCAATGATAGGAGACCCAGGGAAACCTGGGTTGAATCCTTGAGCCAAACGGGTTTTACCGGTAATTTCACCGTCGTGCTTACGGGGGGTGGGTTATCGGGTTTTCCCCGGAATTGGTGGTGGACTCGGGTTACTCTCGGAGTACTTCGTTTGTCCAGTGGATGCCCCGAAAGTGCTCGGGATTGAGTTTGTTGGCCGTTAAAAAAAGTGCAAATATGTTTGGAGAGATTTGAGGTTTGTATGGTGACTTTTGATTTTTAGATATGTTTTTATATTTATTTATTTATTATTCTATTCTTTTTTCTCTTTATTGTTTTTTTTATTTAGAGTATCAATTTGTATTTTCATATTAATCATAATTTCGATCATGGATTTATATATTTATATTTCATATTTTTATGTATTTAAAGTTGTGAATTTTGGTTTATATATATGGGAAAAAATAAAAAAGTCTTTACATATTATTTGTAAAATATTTTTCAATATTTGATGTATAACTCTTATTTTAAGTATGATTTTGCAATGTTCTTTTATAAATCCGTATTCTACAGTTTTTCCTTTTCATTATATGTGTTGCAAGTACTATTTAATCTTTAGCTTTCTTCTTCTTTTGGTGTTTTGGTTAACATGTATCGTTATGGTCCGAACTTCATCATGATTATACTTGATCCGTTAGCGTTTCAACAGGTACACACCTCTCCATATTCAATAAACATGGTCGTCAAGTTTTGTTAAACAATAGTCCTTTGATTCAGCAAGAATACGAACATATTAGCAATATCGAAGGTTAATCTACAAATTAGTGACGATGCTAACTATCCTTTTTTTGCAATGACACCAACTCATGTTATTGATGGTCAAACAAGGTTTCTCAATAGATTACTCATGTTATTGATTACTTTTATTTTACTTTATTTTTCAATATATTATTATTACATTTTTTTTCATATATTTTGTTTACGATAGGTACGCTGTTGTTGGATGGTATGATATAATTGAAGCCGAACATATTTCGTTAGGTGATGATTGTTTTTTCAATTGGTCAAAACCGAATTCGAGGTTATTGGTTACAAATCTCCAGCAAGTAGAAGTATTGGAGTAATAGGCTTTCAACTTATATTTTCAAACCAGAAAAACGTATTTCCTCCGTTTACTTATGTTTTCGGTTTTGTTAATTTTAATCTTCAACTTCATATTCCATAATAAGTCCATACGTACTGTTTCTTTATTATCAGTATAAACGTAATTTTTTTCTAAAAACTAGAATTACGACCCGCCGCAATGCGGCGGGGATTCTTTAGTTATAACTAAGTCGATTTATGATGCGCACGTTATGTTGAACCTGTCAAACAGGAAAAAATAGACGAAACGTAAAAACGTTAAACCAAAGACGCACGTTGCGATGTGTTAAGTCACAAAATTTAGAACGAAGCATAAAGCGAAAAATTTGCGGAAAACAAAAGCTATAAAGGACCAAAGCTGAAAGTAAAAAAAAAGTTGCGATGATAGATTGCAAAAGATAAAAAGTTTTGTGTTAAAAGTAAAAAAAAACAAATAGTTTTGGGTTAAAATTAATTTATGAAATACTTTTTGGTGAAAAGTAAAAAAAATCAATTTTTTTTAAAAACCCCCAAAAGCCAACGTTCTAACAACCATATGCATAACCATTTTTTGTTTGAAAAACCCCCCAAGCCAAGATTACCACACATAAGTAAAAAAATCAAAGTGGTTAAATTGCAAAAGAATGAAACTTTTGAATTAGAAGTGAAAAATCAAATTAATCAAAGGGGTTAAATCGTATAAGATAGAAACTTTTGAATTAGTTAGGAAAAAACAAATTAATCAAAAAGGTTAAATTACCAAAGATTAAAACTTTAAACTTAAATTATCAAAGATTAAAAGTTTAGGGTTAAAAAGGAAACAAAGATTAAACTTAAAACATAAATTGTTAGAGATTAAAAGTTGAAGGTTAAAAGGGAAAATTCTAGTTTTTTTTTTGAAAAACTCCCTAAGCCTAACTTACAACACATGTATGCACATATCACTTGCTTCTTTACAGTGATTTAATTTAATAGGAAACATATCATTTATTAACATCATGAAATTCGCGTATTAGCACTAGTTGATGATGTATTCCTTTTTTACATGTTTCACGTGGACTGATTTGTTATGATACTAATTTGTCCTTTCGTTTTCTTTAAAATTTCCAAATCCAAATAGATAAAATAAATAAAGAAAAAATTGTTGCTACTCTAGTAGTGTTGATTGTTGATAATGCTTTGCCTTCCAACATCCTTCACTTTCATTCATTTGTTTTTTTTTGAATAGCCAATGCAAACTTCATTCAAACCAAAAACTTGCCAAACGTTCAGCCAGAAGCTGATTACAGGAACATTACCAAAACAGAAACAGAAAAGAAAAAGGATAAAACAGAAACAACAAATTAACTACACATTAAAACTGAAATCCCACCATTCTTGTTTCATTCATTTGTTAATCTATATTTTTGTTGATAACGCTTTGCCTTCCAACATCCTTCACTTTCATTCATTTGTTAATCTATCTTTTATATATATTTATCTGTCTTTGTTTGAATAATAATTTCATTATTGATAACTTATATAATAAAAGATCATGAAGCACATGGTACAATAATATTTGCGAGATTTGTTTTTCTCTTTTATTATTATTATTTTTATTATTTTATTAATGTAGTTAATTTTGAATATATATTTTTTATATAACCTTTAGAATACATAATTTTATAAACTCTAGAGTCTAGACTCTAGAGAAGGAGTTTAAGAAATTATATACTATCAATTTGTAACAATTTTTGGCATTGTTGTTTGTACTCTATGTATTGAAGTTTGTATCATGGTTTTAAGAAACCTTAATAAATCATAATTGGCATTGTTGTTTGTACTCTATATATTGAAGTTTATATGATGATTTTAAGAAACCTTATTAAATCATGAATAAGCAACAATTATGTTTTTTTATAGAGTTGTGCACTTAGCATGAAAAGTTTTTTTTAATGATTTTTCACTTTGATGCCCCCATATTTTTCAACTTTTTGCAAGTTTTTCGTTTTACGTTTCGTTCTATATTTTGCAAGTTAACACGCCGCAACGTACGTGCGGGGTTCAACGTTTTTTCGTCAATTTTTTTCCGTTTGACAAGCCCGTAACAACACGTCTATTTTTCCCTGTGTGGCAAGTTCGTCGCAACGCACGGGTCCTAGACCATCTTAGTTATTTTTTTTCTATGTTTTACGTTTCGGTCTAATTTCTTCACATTAACACGCCGCAACGGACGTACGTGGTTCAAAGATTTTACTTTGCTTTTCGTTCGGTGTTATTTATTTTCTTTTTAATTTATTTTGCTTTTACGAGTTTTTCTGGTGTTGGTGATCACCGACAGTGATGTATAATATTGGTGCAACTTGGCATGTTTTTAGCCCCCGCGCAACGCAGGGATGGTTTAATACTAGTTAAACGTAAAGTGCAAATATGTTTGGAGAGATTTGAGGTTTGTATGGTGACTTTTGATTTTTAGATATGTTTTCATATTTTTATTTATTTATTATTCTATTCTTTTCTTTTAAAGGTCAACGAATCCTTCAAATGACATACTGGCGAAATTCACCACATCAGAATACATTCGCCTCCGAACCGGGGAAAACCCTCACCTGGGGCCGAAGCCCGTGAACACTCGCCCGAAGGCACGACAGTGCGGTGAGGTAAAACCCGCTCAGTTCAAGGATCGAAATAGCGATCTCTCACCTATTCGCCTAGTCTCCCATCATCACCAGGCAGGGGCGGACCTACCCACATTTGTGGGTGGGCGGTCGCACCCCTTGAAAAAATATTTTTTAGTGTTAATTTTTCGGTAAAATCTCGACCGCACCCCTTGGAATTTTTCACCGCACCCCTTGGAAATTTCAATCACCCCCCTTAGACAAAAAAAAAAATCATATTTTTTAATTTATAAAAAAATTGTAATAAACATTGTTTTTATAAAAATATAACCTAAACACTGACTTTTATAATAGTACAACATCATTTATAAGTTTGTAACCCACTTAGTAAACAATTTAGCTGAACCCAAGCCTACTTAACCAAATCCAACAAAATTTGAACTATAATAAAATAACCCAACCCAAACCGCCCTTCCTATTCTGTTTCTCCCGCCCTCTCTGATGATCTCGTCTGCCTCTGTGATCCTCTTCCCCAACGACGCAACAGCCAACAACAGCCATCCAACTCCAATTTCTTGCCGGAAATCGCAAATATCCGGCCACCAAACTCAACGGAATCCAAACAATACAAGGTACCTACGTTTTTTAATGTTATTGTTGTTTTATGTTGTTTTTTTAAAAGAAATAGAGTTATAAAGATGATAAAAAAAAAGTGCTTGAAATTTTTTGTAATTTGATGTTTTTTTTGTTGTTCTAGGTTGTTACAACTTAAAAGACACAAGTAAGCGACAATTAGTAGGTCTTGAAAAGAAAATTGAAAATTATGGAGCGATAACTTATGGAGCGATTCATATGTTTACTACTTTAGTTTTGTTTTATGAAGTTATAGATCGATTTATATGTTTGGATAGATTTATAAATTGAAAAGTAGCTCTAGATGATGTTTTGGAAAGATTTCAAAAAATGAAAACCCGTACGGCGACATTTTAAATATGTTTATAACGACGTTTGGCGTGTTTTTGATGATTATATAAATTTTAGCTTGATGTACTTTTGTTTTTTACATGACCCGACCCGAACCGATCGGATCCGACCCGATATGAACCGAATTTTTTTATATACCTATAGACCTAAAATCTTTAAAAATTTTCCGGACCCCCATGAAAAAATTTCTGAGTCCACCATTGTCACAAGGTGTCGTTGAAAATAATGGGGATGACAGAAATCGAACCCGGGCACCTTAGAACATCAAGTATCTCACTTACCACTCAATCACCACCTCATTGGCCTTATTCTATTCTTATTTATTATTTAAGTTTTTATATTTTTATCTTAAATTCTTTTTATTCAATTCAAGTATTTTTTTACCTTCATGTGTATTTAAATTTGATTGTTTATATTCGAAATATACTAGGTGAATTTTGAAATATTCATGTGACCTTTAAAGTATTATATTCATTATATTATAATCTGATTAATTACTAGTCAGCACCCACCGTACAATTTATACCTATCAGTTTTTACAACACTAGTTTTTTAAAATTTAAACATAGCCGCTATGACCTAGCCAACCAGCCAATAAGAGCCGGCCACGGAAGGCGCTAGGCACGCCCAACGCCCGGGCTGAAACATCCGCCCAAGGAGCCACTCCGAAACCCAAGCCCACCCGAGGTGATGACTTGAGCGTTTATACCTAACCCACGCCCCATATCCCATAGTCTTATAGTGGGGTGATAGGTGGTTAATGTCCCAAGTTGAAAATGATGTTGGTTATTGTTGCAGAAAACAAAAAACATTAAAAAAAAGATTTTAAAATGACTAAAATACCCTCACATGCAAAGCATGTTAGGTAACTTAACTAAGAAAATAAATGTGGTTAGCGGTAAAGGTTGTATCTTGTATCAAAACATTAACATAAAGGTTGAGTTTTGCCGATTTCATAGTGAAATGTATGAAGTGCAGTTATGGTATAACATAATGGTTGATTTCTGTAATTTTGTTTTTTTAAATTATTTGAATACATTTTTTCCTAAATACAATTTTTCTCTCAAAAGAATGGAATCTTGTTGGTGCACTGAATGTCTGCTGACTACGTCTTATCGAGTCTTATGTCTAGATAGGTTAAATGAGTGCACAACAGTGATTGAATTAGGGTTAGAACATGTTTTAGGTAGCTAGTCCGTTTGAAACATGTCAGTCCGTTTGAACATGTCAGTCCATTTGAAACAGGTACATCCGTTTGAAGATGTCCTGTCCGTTTGAACGTGGTTGTGACACTTTCAAACGGAATGGTCTAGCACTATAAATAGGAGTTGTGTAGGTTCATTTGAAACGGATCAGGTGTATGTGTGAGCGAAGGTGCTGCCGGATTTTTGTCAGAATACATTGTAAAAGCTCAGAAATCAGTAATAGAAAGAAGATTAAAGGATACAAGCTGTTTGGACGTTGTTTACTTTGATTCCGCCTCTGTAAACGATGATGAACTACTTTTACTGACTATTTAGGGTCACGAACCGATCCAACAAGTGGTATCAGAGCTTATTCGTCCAAAGTTGATCGTAATGGCTTCATGAGAAGCCCACAAGTCGAGTTCCGGTAGATTACGAGCGGATAAATCTGAACCGTTGTCCGCAAGAAGACCTAATACCGGAGCTAGATAAACGTAACCAGGTAAAGAGTAATATGTTGTGGACCAATTTCCTAAATTTTGATACACCAGAACGAGTCTCTCCACATACGGTTGCACTTGCAAACCAACCGGAATTTTGAACTCGTTAAACGGTTCAACACCTCTATGAAATAAACTACCACTTCCGAGCCTCATTGCAGATATCTCAATCCCAGTCAAATAAGAAGGGACAGTACCATCATAGGGAATGCCTGTACGTGGATGATGAACAAATGCGCGATAAGCATAGTCTTGTAAAGTTGCATCAAGAGCCCTAGCAGGCTTTGATTGAGGATTAGATATTTGTGATTCAATTATAGGCCACCAGAATAACCAAATTAACAGAACATGCTTCACTATACTTTGAAACTGAAGCCTCATCAGATGCATCCAAAATCCAATTATTGAAATTCAGCACAATGTAAACAGTCTCAATGGCAACAACACGGTTCTTTGTTAACCTCTTTCTCAAGTAATAATTCAGTGCCAAAAGCACCCAATTCCGCAACTTCTAATTTTCAAAACAATGTGAATTGTAAACGGCAAATCTCATGACATGAACGATCTAAGCAGATGTTCAACATAGCTCCGGAGATCGTAAAACTGATGCAATAATCGTTTCTCGTGCTCTTGGAATCAACGCGAACTTCTGCCGCGAAGAATTTCAAAATATATTCAAAGAAGCAAGTTGAAAAATTCGACGAAATTTGAAGAAAAGCGGAACAGTGACAGATGTATTGCAGTTGAATCTTGTTATAAATGATGAAATGAATCAGGAGAGATGAAAGTTGAAAGGAATTGGTGAAGACGGTGTGTGGTATGAAAGTAGTGAGAGGTATGATAACAGAGTGTGTTACACTTGTGGATTTCAAGGACACATTGTTGTTAACTGCCAAAGTCAGAGAATCGAAACAAGAAGGTGCTATGAATGCCACATCAGAGGACACATTGTCAGAGATTGCCCAATGAGATCAAAAGGAAGATCGAGGGCTGAATCTCAGAAAATGGGAAAGAAATCAGTCAGTGTCAAGCCCAAAGAACAGAAAGTTCAAGAACCAAAAGTTCAAGAACAGAAAGTTCAAGAAAAGAAAATTAAGCTTTCACAAGGGCAGAAAGACAGATTGAGGAAGAAGGCGAGAGAGTGTCTGGAAAGGATTTTGTCCTCGGATAAAACTGGTAATCCGAGAAAAAGTACTGATGAATTGCTTTCCTCAACTGCAAAGGCAAGCAAAACGAATTCATTAGATACAAATCTGATGACAAACGGGAAAGAGAAAAGGAAGTTAAAGAAAGAAAAATTAACTATGCAAAATGATAACCAATCAAAGAAAGTTAATTTTTCAGACAAAATCTTGATCAAGGTTTTCGAATATAAAAGAGACCGTGAAAGTTTATTCATTTCACAGGCTAATAAATTTGGAAAACCTAGATCTAGTAAGAATTGGGTACCAATGAAGGTTGGCGATGAATTTGTTTCTAAAAAAACAAAAGAGCCATCTTCTGGCAATGAATTTGTTTCTTCAAAAACAAAGGAGCCACGTGTTGGCAATGAATCTGACTTTTCAAAGTCAGACAAGCCATGTTCAGGCAATGATTCTGGTTTGTCAAAACCAGAAGAGCCATCTGTTGAGGTAAAAACTGTCAAACCCAAGAATGGTCAGGCTTGGGTGGATCTTTTCAAATGAAAAACCTGACTTGCCGGAACTCCCAGGTTGGTAAGTGTGGAGTAGGAATCGGCATCTTTCTTGAGAAATTCACTTAGGTGATATTTCGACATTCAAGTGGTTAATCAAGGACATTAAGTTGTACTTGAGTTAACTTACTTAAAAGTGATATTGTTGATAGAATCTTAAACTGTTAAATTTTCCGACAAGAGGTATTGTTGAAAACAATGTGATGAAAGAACCCCAAGTTTCTGAAAAGATAAACAAAGCTGATTTTCCGGAAAAACCATTTGATTAAAACAAACTTAAGTGTTTTGAAATCATAATGGGAAAATAGTTTGTTGATAGGGGGAGTTCTGATTGTTTATGCCAAGTGAATGGCGAATTGAAGTGATTCGATATCTGTTTGTCATTTTTGTACAGTTTGTTTTTCAAATTTTCCTTGAAAATCAAAATTGAAACATATTTTGATTTTAGGGGGAGAAAAATTTTAAAAAAATTAGAAAATTTGAAAATGTCAAAAACATTGAAAAAGCAAAAATGAGTTTTGTTGTGAATAAGAGGAAATGATAGTAAATCAGTGGACTATCACAGCATGCTAAAGAAATGTAATGTCAAATGTGATAAACGATTTCACTAAGGATGTGACGATAGGCTCAGCTAGACTAGTAGATTTGTGATAACGATACAAACATAAATGAAAAAGCCTAGTTCTAGTGGGAAACATGGTTGAAAGCATAGTACTTAGTTTTGTCCTTCGTGATTGTGTACCTACTCAGTAATCGCTGAATGTCGAAAGACATAAAAACCGGTTAAGTCTGTGAACTTTCACAACTTGCTGAAAAGTCGCTGTGATTTTGTGCATTTTATTTTGCAAAGATTTAAACTTGTTTTATTTCTTTATTTTGTTTAAGCATTGGACATCCTCTGCGTATACGTGAGTATCGAACTGGATGTTAGTGCCTAAACGTTCTGCTTTATTTTCTTTGGTGTTTCGTTTAAGCTTTAGATCACCTTTGCGTATACGGAAGTATCGACCTGGTGGTTAAAGCCTAAACAATTTCAACTTGTTTTATTTTTCTTATTTTGTTTAAACATTGGACTTTCTCTGCGTATCGAAAGATCGACCTGATTGTTAATGTTTAAACATTCTGCTTTGTTTTTGCACATATCACAGTTGATGAAAGTTTAAAGGCATTACTTGAGTCAGTGTATTGCATGATGAGGGGATATGCTGAGATCGTGGGGTCCATAAGAATTTAGTGCAAAATTAATATACCTTAACGTATCGGTAAGCATTTCGAAAGTTTTTAGATTGAGTTTAAGAGGACAAATATATCGTCAATCTATGTGAATTGTTTAGAGCTTAAAATGATTAAAGCTTAACGGTGCTAGTGATTTGTCTTATGATCTGATATGATCCTCTTACACAAACTCACAAAAATATTGTTTGTAAATATTTCTTTACTGCATTTCTTTAAAATCAAAAATCCAAAAATATTATGTTTTAGTTTTAAATTTTGAAAAATACAAAAAGATTTTCGACAACTGATGTTGGAAAGCTGATTTTCAAAATTCCAAGTGCTAAACATGATGAATTATATTGGGTTGGAGAGTTTGTTGAAAACTTTGAATGTTATATACAAATGTTTTGAAAGATTGTGTGATTATTTAATCAAGGTCATTCATTTGAACTTGATTGAACTATACAGATTGATGAATGAATGATTTCTACCAGTAAGTTTCTTAAATCTACGTGTTATAAATTTGTGAAACTTATATTGGGTAGAGTATATGCAGGTAACAGGAATGTAGTTTCCCATGGCATCAAAATGTCAAAGTTTGAACTAGAATTTGAGTCCTAGCTTATCGAGAGGGGGAGTCTGCGAAAGGGGGAGTCAGATTTCTGGATCAACAGTCAAAGGGGAGATTGAAGATGGAGCTAGTTTGAGTTCCTGAACCTGTGAAGAGAGAGTTTTTGCAATGAGAAGACAAATTTGGAAAGAGACAAAGACTAAAGACTCGACGCCGAAGACTTCGTCAACATCCAAGGGGGAGTCTGTTGGTGCACTGAATGTCTGCTGACTACGTCTTATCGAGTCTTATGTCTAGATAGGTTAAATAAGTGCACAACAGTGATTGAATTAGGGTTAGAACATGTTTTAGGTAGCTAGTCCGTTTGAAACATGTCAGTCCGTTTGAACATGTCAGTCCGTTTGAAACAGGTACATCCGTTTGAAGATGTCCTATCCGTTTGAAGCATGTCCGTTTGAACGTGGTTGTGACACTTTCAAACGGAATGGTCTAGCACTATAAATAGGAGTTGTATAGGTTCATTTGAAACGGATCAGGTGTATGTGTGAGCGAAGGTGCTGCCGGATTTTTGTCAGAATACATTGTAAAAGCTCAGAAATCAGTAATAGAAAAAAGATTAAAGGATACAAGCTGTTTGGACATTGTTTACTTTGATTCCGCCTCTGTAAACGATGATGAACTACTTTTACTGACTATTTAGGGTCACGAACCGATCCAACAAATCTTTATTGTGTTTATTTTCTATAAGGTTTTAAGTTATAGTGTTTTGGTAGAATATGTTGTGGTAATGTTATTATTTAATATCTACGTGTCAGTATAAATTTTATTAAAAACTGAGTTCGTCGACATAAATTTTACTTGAAATTTAGTTGGGTAAAGATGATATGTTTTCATTTCAAATTTTTAATAGGATTTCATATGTCTATGTTTCAATAAAAATTATTCTAAACCAAGTCGGGACAAATATAATATGTATTTATTTCTTCTTCTTTTAACGATTTCATGTATCTTAACGCTCATTTTTACGATGTAACTTTTTCATGATTTTCGAGTATACCGTTGTGACGTGTTTTTTTTTTCTAACGGAAAACCATATCCGAAACGGAGACTTTGACAAAAAGTAAAAGAAAGGCTCAACTGACAAGGCCTCAGTAGAAGAGCCAAAGACAACCAGGGCTTAAATTGTAACACCCAGTGTTTCGAAAGTCAAAGGAAGAAAAGATTGCTAATTGCGATCTGTCACTCCTTGCTCAACTACTGTTTTGACTTCTTTGACTTGTAATCGAATCTATTTATTTATTTGCTTTAGTTGTGTTATGTGGAGTATCTAGTAATAATCGAGGTTTAATCGCTATTTAATCGATTTATCGCTTATCGCTATCGCATCGCAACTCGAATTATGTGTTCTGGATATTGTTTTATGTGTGTGTGCTATTTATGTGTTACTTGTGCATGTTATGTTTATGTTGAGGTGTCAATCGCAATCGCAAACCTATCGCATCGCAATCGAATCGAAAACGCTAAACGCAAGTTAATTATAGTGATTGTATGATTAGATATAGTAGTTATGTTATTTGTGTAACTAATGGGTAATACTATCGCATCTCTCATTCGAATCGCATCGCAACGCTCAACACGCGAATCGAAATGACAAGACTCACCGCGCCGGACTCCTGGATCGAGTGGCCAACCGATCGAGTGGCCATCTGATCGGGTTGCCATCCGATCGAGTTGTCACCCGATCGGACTGCCACCCGATCGACCAGCCATTTTCCCCACTTTCCTTTTTGGGAAACCCTATAAATACCCACCTGTCACATCATTGTGATGTGACAGCTCCCTTGTTCGACCAGCCGACTTAAAGCCCTCTTTTCTCTCGATTCCTCACGATTCTTGTAAGTTTCCAACCTAAATCTTGTACTTCTATGATATACACACACTTTTACATCATTTTCACCTTTGAATCTTAACTTTTAACCGTGAAATCACTGGATTTGAGGTGTTCTAGGATGATGTCATCATGGAGTTCTTATGAACTTCAATGTTTGGCTTCATTCCACCAAGAACAACTTAGATCTGAAGGATTTCCACAAGATTAATCAATATTTTCGCATAGATCTACACAAATTCATAGTTGAAAGGATTGAAAGAAGATTTTCCAACTTTCTTTCAACTCTTTTACACTCAATGCACTTAAAACCGATAGAATCGGAGCTTGTTCTGATCTTCTACTCATTCTTAGTAATGTATTAGTTCCAGATCTGAATTCTATCCGAGAGATATTAATTTCAGGTTTGAACATGATCCACCGTCACGAACCGTGAACCGGTCTGACTAGGGTGATTCCTGTTCGATCGAGTCACTTGGGTCGAGAAAAGGTTTCTGTTGTTTAAGCCAGAAATCAAGTGACAAGACGATCTGACCGTTGGGACGGATTTACCGTCCGATCAGATTGCCATCCGATCGACCGGCCATCCGATCGAGTTGCACTTGGTTCCATACTTAAACTTTTTATTTAAACTTTTCAAGGATCTGAACGTCGAACGGATTACCGTTCGATCGGATTGCCATCCGATCGAACGACCACCCGATCGTGTGATGTTTGGGACTTTGGTACTTAAACAATTTCAACGTGTTCAATACATACGGATTGCCACCCGATCGGATAGCCATCTGATCGAGTGACCGTCCTGCTATGAACTTGTTCTCAACTAAGAAGACTCGCCAATCGGATTGCCGTCCGATCGAACGACCGTTCGATCAACTGTTCGATCGACCGACCTGAAGGGTAGAGATACTTCTCTATTTTTAAAATGCTACAACAAAAACTTCAAAGTACAAACCATCATACACAAACACATCCTCACCAAATGAGGTGACAATCCAATCGAATGGCCATCCGATCGGATGACCATCCGAACGGATTGCCACCCGGTCGACTGGCCATCCGATCGGATTGCCATCCGATCGGATTGCCATCCGATCGGATTGCCATCCGATCGGATTACCATTCGATCCTTGTACACTTGCATCGTTTTACGCGCCGCTCATCGTTATGCTATCGTTAACTGTTCAGGCTAATTTCTCTCAACGCACACTTCAATCTAATGCGGTGTTTATTAAGTTAAACGCTATCTGTGAGTATACTTGATCCCTTTTTGCTTTATGCACTTTTGGGTGTTACATACGTTACTTATTCAAATCACATCAAACACACAACGCAAACACTATTTATACGCTGACCTCTAATGCATGTTATACGTGACTTGATGAATGCCTGTATGTTATGTTAACACATTGATTGCTGTCTACCTGCCTTAGCAACGATAGTACTATAGTTTGGACTCAGCACCTGTTCACTCAGGTGTTGTTAAGGACAATTACTTCACGTGTTCGCAGTGGTGAACATGTGTTGCACACTCGCTATTCGAAGTCAACCCGCAGTCATTGGTATTGATAGGATCTTTGTCGATAACTTACATGCTTCACATTATACGTTGTACATGATGGTTATGCGTAAACGATTTCGAACTCTATTATGCTATTATCAAACTTGTATGCTCACCTTTACACTATGTGTATTGACCTATATTTTAACGTATGTGACATGTGTTTAGGATGCTATCTGCTAGGACGCTTGCTATGTGGAATCGAGTTAGGATGAGTCCAGAAACAAACAAAGACAATTTATTTGAAATCTGAGTTTTCGAAACAGTTTTATTTGTTTTGGAGATACTTATGTCTAAAATAACTTGCTTGCTTAATAGGTTACGGTATGGGACGTAATGTTTAACTATTCGGTAAAGTAGTTGTTATGGAATTTCTCTCGAACAATTTGTTTCGCTCAGTGCCATGCCCCGATGTTTCCGTCATCGGTTGGGGTGTGACAGAAATATCCTCCCGCGTTGATACCAAACGAAAGCGTGACGGTAAAAACTACGTTATTGCCTCAACTAACCCAACACCACAAGCCGTACCTATAACAACCCTCGAAAAACGACCCTAAATACATCCCATACGTGAAAACGAACCTGAATAACCCTTATATTAATAAATAACAAATAAAACACAAAAATAATAGTCTGTCGCGGGGCGCAACAGACTTCTCTTCATCTGTCGCCGGGCGCGAGAAACCTTCTGATCAGCCCTATAAATTGGGGGTTCGAGCTTCATTTCCAAATCGTTCATAACTCGAAACTCTCTCTCAAAATCTGAATATTAGAAATAGTATCGGGTATAATACCCCCCTAAATAGCGGAGCTCTGCCTCGTTGTAAGTATTATAACCCCCGGTTAGGTATTAGATATGATGCCCGATCGATCTAGTGCTCCGTAACGCATGTCGAGGCTCTGCCTGACATAGTCGTTGGAGTTCTGTCTCGGGAAATGTATAGCTAATGTAAATTTGGTTATTATAGTAACACGTGTTGATGCGTGTGAAGTGTTATATATATATTAGGTGTATATTTTAAGCCCTTTAACACTTTTTTAGCCAAGTTTTAAATTCATAAAACACGATATTTACTAACACTAAACACACATATGGGCAAGTGCACCCATCGTGAGCGTAGTATAGTGTTGGTAAGATACCGAGGTCGTCCAAGGACACAAGAGCTTTTAGTACCGGTTTATCCTCAACGTCTAATCAAATCAAAAGTTTAGAAAAATGTTTTAAACTAAGAAAAATAAAAACTAACTAAAATGCTAAAAAATAAAAATAAAAGAAAAACAGATAGACAAGATGAATCACTTGGCTCCGACTCGTGTTTAGTGTAACCTTTGATTATTTCCGCACTTTTGCACTATTTAAGAGATTATCTTAGTTATTGTAGTAGGCCCCTCTTTTGGAGGTGATGCTACCCTCAACCCAGTAGTTTGAGTCAGCAAGGATACAATCCTAAAGGGTCGGATTATTGAAAGATAATTAATTAAGTTATTAATGCATAATGTGGTAGGCCCCTCTTTTGAAGGTGACGTTACCCTCGGCTAAGTAGTCTGAGTCAGCAGGGATACAGTCCTAAGTAGCTGGGTTAAAGTATTAATAGTAGCTTAACTTATGAGGGGATCAAAGAGTTTGGACCCCCGCCATCCAATACCGTTAAGTATTGAAGGAGGTCCTACTAAATTTGACCCAGGTCCTTTGCAGGATCTATACACTGAACAATGGCAAGACTCTTACCAAACCGTTCCCTTAACCCCCGACCAGGTAGCCAACATACATCCATATAGACCGTGGAGATATGAATGGTGAAAATCTTTTATTTTATATAGACAGTAAAATAATGCCAAGACACCACGGACAAACGATAAGGAAGAATCACCTTCAACATAAGAAACTAGTTATTAAAGTCATTAATACATAACCAATTAAAAAGTGCGAAAAGATTAAAAATAAAAAGTATTACACTAGACACTTTGTCTTCACCAAGTAATGTAAGAGACTTAGGCAAACATGGCCTTGATTGTCAAGAACTCTTACGATCAATCTTGGATCCCGAGATGACTCACACACTCTATGATGGACAATGGATGATGGTGGTGGATGATGGTGTTATGGTGGTGGGTGGTGGGTGAAGTGTGAGAGAGGTGGTGTGCCAAGGGATGGTTTGAGCTTGAGCCAAGCACTCCTATTTATAGGCTGAACAGAAGCTCGGGCACGGCCCCGTGTCCAGTGGGCACGGCCCCGTGTCCAGTGGGCACGGCCCCGTGTCCATCATCTTCTCTGTCTTCATTAATTGCTTTTGTCTGCATTAGTTGACCACGGCCCCGTGTCCGCTGGGCACGACCCCGTGTGCAGAAGCATATCTATACTATCAAGATTTGCCTGGATTCTGCGAATCTTATAGTTGACCACGACCCCGTGTCCGCTGAGCACGGCCTCGTGGTGGGCGTTGGAAGCTTCTACAACTTTGTCTTTTATGCTGACACTTGGGCACGCCCCCGTGTTCACTGAACACGGGGCGTGTTCAGCCTTCTGTTCTCTTGTTTTGCTTTGCTTGGGAAGATGCTGTCGTGGGGTCGGGCATGCCACGTTTGTTCCTTTTCTTGTATTTATGTTTGATTTAGCTGCCTTTTTGCTTCTTTTGTTAATTTGAGCTCATTTAATCCTGAAAATACAAAAGGAAGACAAAAGCACACTTTTTCCAACATTAGTACTAAAAAAAGGTTAGTTTTATGCCACAATTGATGTAATTTATATGTTGCATTTTGCACACATCATGTGCATTGTTTAGTTTAGTAGATTATAACCAGGAAATCACAAGGAAATACCCAAATTAGCAATGTGAGTTTATCTTCTTTTTGTAAATTCTTTTATAAACTGTTTTTTTACAAAACCTCAATTGTTTTACATTATAATTGACAGTGATTGAGTATTTGTGATTCTACAAGGATTGACAGTGCCGTGGGTGGTAATTCAAGTAGAAATATAAGAAAATGTAATTGCGAGATCGCCCTCAATGTTGTAAAATGATAAAACCTGTTTTGATTAAACCAGGATTCACTCACCAGTATTTCTTGCTGATAAAATGTTTTAAACACGTGTTTCAGGTAACTTAGTGTGAAGCCCATAAAAGCCAGCTGGAGAGCACTGGAGGCTTAGAAAAGTGGCTCTAGAAGTTACCTAAATAAAAAGGAGAATTGTTTTCAATAATTAGGGTTTATCCCTATAAATATATTACAAAAGAAAGTCGGATTTTATCCCACTTATTATGATAAATGTATTATCAGAAAAACTTGGGTTTATCCCATTCATTTATTTTAAACATTTGGTGTTTAACTCTGATAAACTATTTCCTAACTACGGTCCTGATGAAACTTTCCGCTGTCAAATTAATAAACACCGATACCATCTGACTAGCTCGCTGCTCCCGCTCCCGGGATGGGGCCGGGGGCTGTGACAAAAGGTGGTATCAGAGCTAAGCCACTTGTTTAAGCCATTTAGGTGTTCCTCTAATACCTAAACCTTAGATAATTATGTTATGTTAGGAAATTAATCTCTTATGTATTATCCTGAGAATATAAAATCTTAATATGGTTATTATGATTTTTATGTTGTTTAATGAATTTTAATTCCCAATATGCATTACCCATATCTGTATCTTACAGTTATGCTATGTTTAATATTACATATATATAAGTGATATATTAATAATATTATGTCTTAGTAAATTTTGTGATATTATATATATATATATATATCCATATATATGTGTAGGAACATAATGCAATATGAATTTTACAACATTATAATAATATTACGATATTAACATTTATATCTTAATATTAATATAAGGTAACACAATTCAGGTATGATACTTCAAAAATGTCATAATTTAAATATTTAGATAATATGTATTATACCTAAATGATTTTATGTCAGAATGTGTAACCCCTATTTGTATCTTACCATATGTTATACTATAAATATAAAAAGGGGATATATTCATAATGTATTGATTTTTGCGATATATATAATACCCACATATTTATGTGAATACAATTCAATATAAATTATAATAATATTATAATATTGATATTTTAATCAAGGATATAATATAACACATTTAGGTATGATGTCACTGAAATATTATAATATAAAATATTATTCGATGCAAGTAATATGATTTATGATATAGCCCAAAATTTTACTCGACTTAAATATATATATTTCGACAAAGTTTTTACAAAACATGTAATTATATAAAAAAATTTAATATAATATTTTTGCATACTTAAAACATGTTTATTGTTTAATACAATATTACAACAGAATTTTCATAATGATACTATGAAAATATTATATATTATTACATATGCTTTTGTTATATTATATAAGCACATGTACCTTTATATACACATGAAAAGGGCGCGAAAAATATATAAGTATTCTATATTTCATAAATGATATTTCATACATAAAATGGAAATATGTACAAAAATATTTGGTACTGTATAACTGTATAGTTTAAAATATATATACGTAATACGTGTATATCACAAGAGAATAACTTAAGAATTTTATCATTTAATAGTTTAACTCATTTCTTAAACTATATTTGATTCATATGTATGTATATTCTAATATAAGAATAATACTTCATTACTTAATACAATAAGGATCAAATTTAGAAACGCCAAACTTTGTATTATCTATTATGATTCTTTAAATAAATAAAATTGATAAATCAAGAATCAAGTCCTAATATTTTCAACCAATATGGTTCAACCCTCTGGTTAAAACTATTCTAAGAAATCCATAAGGATTATATATTTTAATTTAATTATTCACCCTTTTATTTCAAAATAGTATGTTCAACAGAAATTCATTTCAAAGTTACGAGAATAAGCAGAATAATTAATACTATTAGTTATATGATTGAAATCTTATAAATAATTTGGTATTATATATATATACTATAGGAAATTTGAAAAAAAAATTATACATGTACATGAAAAAAAAATTTTTGATAGTCTTCTGTAGAAAAGCAAATTTTTGTATGTAACAGAAGAAACAGGTCTACATGTTTACCTAGAAATTATCCAAAAGATTTTTCAAACAATTAACCACAATTAACCCAAAAGAAACCCTAAGGACACCCGGGTTAGCACCAAGGGAAAAATAGTAGAATCAATGACGAGGAATCTCAGGATTTTATATAAACCTTTAATTATAGCCACAGTCACAACCACAGTTCCCACCAAACATCCCGAATATTTATCCAATAATGAGCCCTGAGAATATAAGCTAAGTTGAGAAAATATAAAACCATTATTAGTAAAACACCGAGCCTATAATTTAGAATAAAAGCTCGTCTATAACTACGATAAAAGGAAATAGCACATAATATATATATATATATACACTTTCCTTATATTTTGATAAAATATATAGTGAAAAGAAAATGTTAAAATATAATATGTATATATATATATATATATATTTATTTATCAACGCATCATACTGATAGGTATAATTATACTTGTGCTAAATATATGAGCAACAAAATGTGCCTGTATAATTAGTTCTGTGATAATTATATCGGAATATGTTTGCAATTCAAATGTCAAAGGAAATCGCATGTAATCAAGAAATTCATGCTAGTAATGAAAACTCTTTGGATAAAAGCACTATAGAAAATATAATAGCTCAAGGAATATCGAAAGCCATACCTTCGATCATTGAAGTTATTATAATTTCTATGCCTATAAACGAAAGTCCTACTTTACGTTGTAAGCATACTCATCACTTCAAACCTAACCCTAGTATCAATAGAGACCATGATACTCGTATCAAAACTTCATCCTCCAAGCAAAAGAAAACCACAATCTATAGTTACTCTTATAAGAAATTCCACTCTGACAAAACTGATGAGAACCAAGAAGCTGGATCGTCAATCGCGCAACCTATCTGCAACAACTATAACAAGAAGCACGCAAGAAAACGCCATTCTAGGAAAAACCTCCACTGTAACTTCTGCAAGAAGACTGGACATATCGAGGAAGAATGTAGAAAGAAAAATAACACCTGTTACAAATGCGGAGAACCAGGTCAAATCCGTTCCTACTGTCCGAAATTATCCAAAGCACTCGACAACAAGGCTATGAACCCATATAAAGCTAAGGAGAACGCATAAATATTTATGACACCAGAGGCAACAACAACTTCTAAAATAAGCACCTTTACGTTTTGTTTGTACTAAAGTATTAGTTGACTTTTGATTCCAATCAAAGTTTTATAACAAAAGGTCTTTATTTTCTTTCATAAAGCCAACGCTCATTTGTCTCATCTCTTGACAAATTCATATGTTGCACAGGCATTGCTTGTTACGCATGTGATTCCACTTCAAAAGATTATCTATTCACGAGTTCGAATATTATGCCGTGATACTCAATCTTGATAACTTGCATTATTGCAATAACGTTGACTTTTGATATCAAGTCAACAGATTTCTTGGAAAACTCCTTTTCTTTTCAAAGTCACTTATCGGGTTTTCATTGTAACCGTTTCTTGTCAATACATATATTCATTGTTGGAATATGTCCAAACCAAGCTCAATTGTTTGAACTTGTTCACAATATACATTCAATTCAAGATTCCATATGATGAATGGAGATCATCATATTCGAGTTAATCTCAATTAACTCTTCATTTGTTTGAACAATAGTAAACTTGTTTAAAGTCTTCAACTTCAATGAATCATTTGTTAAAAACATGACGCCTTGCGGTGGCGATTTCTTTGAAACTTGGACTCATTTCATTTTCACACCTGAGGTACGAATTTATCTATCTTATGTTGATTCATCATCCTAAGATAAATCTTAAACACAACTATGTGTTAGGATAAGGGTACATAAATTCATATTATATTCCAATGTACCTCCAACATTTCTTTTATCTTTGATCAATCCTACGATATTCAATTGTTCCTTCATTTGAACATCCTATCATTTGAATATCCTAATTCACTTCATTGGAACTTTCAGTTAATTTCGAGAATGGTGAATTCGTTCGGTCACCGTAATCATCGAATTTTTTTCAATCATTACAAGCACCTTGTGGTGTCTGTCTAAATTTGAAGCCTGTGCCAGTTGTAAACCCTAATCATACAAATTCATATGTCTTTCGTTGACTCATCACCCAAGTAGTCTAAGATACAATTATGTATCAAGACAATGGTACACTAAACTCTATTGTATTTTCGGTGTATCTCAGCCATTCAAATAAATGTCACTAATTTCTGATTTGATAATTGACAAATTATTTTTCATACTTCCATTCTCATTCGAGATTATTGATTCAGATCTTCCCCAGTTAACAATCAAGAAAGTTATATTCTGACATCAAATCCTGTTGGTTGCACCTCGAAATTCATGACTGTCAAATCTCTTTTTTTTCGATTTGTGAAACTCAGTCACCTTGATGATTATATCATTTGATCTCGTTCAATTAACATCAATTCCTGAAATTAATTTTTATGATCAATGAATTCCAAATATCCTATGATATTTTATATTCATGTCTTGATTCTGCCACAGATACTTTGATACTGTTTTTACTAACTAAAAGACGTGACATAACTCCGAGGAGATATGGTAGCCCAAATCTCGAGGACGAGATTTAAAACAAGGTGGGGAGAATATAACAACCCTCGAAAAACACCCTAAATACATCCCGTACGTGAAACCGAACCCGAATAACCCTTATATTAATAAATAACAAATACAACAACAACAACAACCATACCCAGTATAATCCCACCTATAGCAAAACTATTGATAGGGTCTGGGGATGGTAGGATGTAGGCAAGCCTTACCTCTATCCCAGGGGATAGAGAGGCTGCTTCCAGTGAGACCCCCAGCTCCCAAAAACCATAACCAAGACATAAGCTTCCGGAAAAACATATATAAGCACACAACTACTAAAAAAATGTGGAAAAGAAAAATAATAAAAATAAACACATAAATAAATAAGTAGTTGTTAGTAAAACTACGACGCCGGGATTAAGTGACAACTTATAGAAAGCTATATCACACCTCATAGAAAAAAAAAATTAAACTCATAAGACAAGAACCTAAACCAAAAACCAGACCAAACTCCTAAAAGTCCTTAACATTAATCCTACGTCTCCACGAAGTTCTATCCTCGACCATGTCCTCGAAGAGGTGCAAATCTAGCAAATCTTGCCTTATCCGCTCCTCCCAAGTCATTTTCGGCCTACCTCTACTCCTCCTTCCATCTACAGTGAGTGTTTCAACTATTCTAATCGGGTCTGTCATCTGCCTTCTCCTGACATGCCCAAACCATCTCAATCTTCCCTCCCTTATTTTGTCTGAAATACAAGCAACTCCTAATCTTACCCTAAAAACCTCATTTCTTATCTTGTCTAACCTAGTATGCCCACACATCCATCTTAGCATCCTCATCTCTGCCACATCTAGCTTTTATGCATGGATTTTCTTGATGGCCCAACAATCTGTTCCGTATAACATAGAGGGTCTAATTGCCACCCTATAAAATTTCCCTTTTAATTTATCAGGGAACCTCTTGTCGCACAATACCCCTGTGGCTGCTCTCCACATACACCATCCAACCTGGATACGGTGAGCTACGTCACTGTCTATCTCTCCATTACTCTGAACAAACGATCCTAAATACTTGAACTTAGTTGCCTGTGGGACCACCTGACCCTCAATGGTGATCTGAGTGTCGTGCTCATCGCCTGCTCCACTAAAATCACAGTAAAGGTACTCAGTTTTAGAGCGACTTATCCTCATACCTTTGCCTTCTAAGGCTACACGCCATTCTTCTAACCTCTCATTCAAGCTCTGTTTACTTTCTTCTATCAGCACAATATCGTCTGCAAAAAGAAAGCACCATGGAACTGACTCCTGAATCGACTTTGACAACTCATCTAGGACAATCGCAAATAGAAAAGGACTCAACGCTGACCCTTGGTGGAGTCCGACTTCCACAGGAAAGAAATCAGTATCCCCTACCGGTGCACGAACACTAGTTTTAGTTTCAACATACTTATCCTTAATTAAGTCTACATACTTACTAGGTACCCCTCTATCCTCCAAACTATCCCATATCAATCTACGTGGCACACTGTCATACGCCTTTTCTAAATCAATGAACACCATATGTAGATCTCGATTTTTCTCTCTATATTTTTCCATCAATCTCCTTAGAATGTGTATCGCTTCTGTAGTTGACCGCCCTGGCATGAAACCAAATTGGTTTACCGTAACATGGGTTTCTCTTCTAAGTCTAGTCTCAATCACCCTCTCCCATAGTTTCATAGTATTGCTTAACAACTTAATCCCTCTATAACTACCACAACATTGGGCGTCTCCCTTGTTCTTATATAAAGGCACTACAATACTGCTCCTCCACTGGTCTGGCATTCTTCCAATAGTCTGTCGCGGGGCGCGACAGACTTTTCTTCATCTGTCGCGGGGCGCGAGAAACCTTCTGATCAGCCCTATAAATTAGGAGTTCGAGCTTCATTTCCAATTCGTTCATAACTCGAAACTCTCTCTCAAATTCTGAATAATAGAAATAGTATCGGGTATAATACCCCCTAAATAGCGGAGCTCTGCCCCCGTTGTAAGTATTATAACCCCCGGTTACGTATTAGATATGCTGCCCGATCGATCTAGTGCTCCGTAACGCATGTCGAGGCTCTGCCTGACTTAGTCGTTGGAGTTCTGTCTCGGGGAAGGTATAGCTAATGTAAATTGGGTTATTATACTAACACGTGTGCGTTGTTTAATTTAATAGATTATAACCAGGAAATCACAAGGAAATACCCAAATTAGCAATGTGAGTTTATCCTCTTTTTATAAATTCTTTTATAAACTGTTTTTTTACAAAACCTCAATTGTTTTACATTATAAGTAACAGTGATTGAGTATTTGTAATTCTACAATTATCGTCGGTATGTTAGGGTTTTGTATACAAAATTTGTTACTACACTGTGAGTAGTAGCATGACCACCAGTCATGGATTGACAGTCCCGTGGGTGGTAATTCAAGTAGAAATATAAGTAAATGTAATTGTGAGATCGCCCTCAATGCTGTAAAATGATAAAAACCTGTTTTGATTAAACTGGGATTCACTCACAAGTATTTCTTGCTGATAAAATGTTTTAAACACGTGTTTCAGGTAACTTAGTGTGAAGCCCATACAAGCCAGCTGGAGAGCACTGGAGGCTTAGAAAAATGGCTATAAAAGTTACCTAAATAAAAAGGAGATTTGTTTTCAATAATTAGGGTTTATCCCTATAAATATATTACAAATGAAAGTCGGATTTTATCCTACTTATTATGATAAATGTATTATTAGAAAAACTTGGGTTTTATCCCATTCATTTATTTTAAACATTTTGGTGTTTAACTCTGATAAACTATTTCCTAACTACGGTCCTGATGAAACTTTCCGCTGCCAAATTAATAAACACCGATACCATCTGACTGGCTCGCGGCTCCCGCTTCCGGGATGGGGTCGGGGGCTGTGACAGTACCTCTCTAAACCATCCCAATCACTCAAGTGGCACCAAACCCAGCTTACCCAAACAAAAAACCCTACACTGGTCCTCGCCCTCAATGCAACACCTGCCACTATCTCCATCAACCCACCGTTCCTTGCCGACTGTGTACAAATTGTGGGTGTTATGGTCATTTGAGTAACACTTGTCGTACCTCTCAAAATCATCAAGCTCCACCTCCTGCCCAAAACATGATCCAACCCTACCAACAACCACATCCCACGGTACCCTATATTAGAGCTTGCTTTAATTGTGGTGACCCTACCCACTTCGGAAACACGTGCCCTAGATTGGTTAACATCATCAACGCTCAAGCCCAAGCAAACCCAGTTAACCAAGCAAACCAGGCAAACCTAGCATCCCCACCAGCAAGAGGTAGAGCCTACAATATCAACGCAAACCCAGCCGAGGTCAACGACAATGGTGCAAACGAGCAACCCAACTAGCCCATCTCCACCATAAAGACTCAAGACCTCGCTCTGGAAATTTATTCCATTTCTTGTTTTGACTATTCAAGTTACAATTGTTTTCAATTTGGGTTTTAACATTTCAAGTTAACATTGTTTCATAATATTTTCATCGTTGCAATTAATATTATGCTACGCCAATTGTTTTTCATTACATTTCATATCATGTCACCATACATCGATTAAAGTTTCATGTCATTTCATCATACATCACGGTGGACCTCGTCTCATAACTTAGGGGAATGGGTCACGTCTCACTTTTTCATAGACTGGCCACTTCCTTATAACCCAAGATAGAGGTACCGCCATCATTTAGTCTTGCTTTCTTCGGATTCGAGACTCAAGCATTGATTGTTGTGTTTGTTTATGTTTGGTAGATTTTAGGACGATTCACATGGAACTAATCATGACTTGATAACAAAGCCAATGAAAATTTGACAAGGACATGGTGGATACGCCGCTGGTACTTCCTATATATAAGTGTTCTTGTCAAAGGATCAAAAGCATTGTTAGATTGTCATGGGAGGTTTTGTGTAAGTAGTGTCAATCTCAATTTGGATAACAATGTGGTTGATGATTTCGTTTTGTGACTTCATCAGTAACTTTATCATTATGACGTTTCAATTGTCTCAAAATCCCTTGTCATGATGCAAATATCCAGTAGACGTCATGAGTTTGATTGCAACTCAGTAGTAAATCTTTGTCATGATACGAGCCATCTCCGTGTTACGGCGCTTTTCACTTCTACACTTGTGGCAACAAAGAGCGATTCCTTTACAGGAACGTTACCACCACAATCGAACCTAAACCCTGCTTTGATTTTACCTTAATATAAACTCCTAGTGAATATGCTAAACCAGTTACCAATTACGGTTTCCTCTTAATTTCGGGATGTAATTCCTAAAAGTAAGGGAGACTGTAACATCCATCAAAATGGGTTTCCGAAATCTGACCCGTTTTGAAATCTGGATACTAATCCTTGAAACTCGAAAATTTTTCGCAGATTAATTTAACCGTTGAAAGAATTTTTACTTTTTAATATAATCATCAATTGGTTATTTGTTTATCTAGTTAATTTATTTAATTTAAATAATCTTTTGCAATTTAAACGCCTCGCTTGCGGTGTGCGCATATAATGTATATGTGTAGTCGCTTAGGGGGCAAAAGTGAAATTGCACTAATTTTAACGTTATTTTACTAATTTCATGAAAATAACGTTAAAAGCGACGGACGGTTAATCATGCATCATGTAGTGGCGTTGATAGCCGAAAGACAAGGGGGTGCATGCAGCAATCGGTCTTTTCCCCGATTGCTAAGTGTTATGTGCCTTATGTCCAAAGCTTGATGCAAAACTACAATCGAGCCAGGGGTCTCACTAGAAGCAGTCTCTCTATCCTACGGGGTAGAGGTAAGACTGTCTACACCTTACCCTCCTCAGACCCTACCTTAGCTTTGCTATTGGTGGGATTTGCTGAGTATGATGATGATGATGAATCTTTTACAATTTAAAGTTTTCGGTATAAACTAGTTAGTTTTAAGAGGAGTTTTAGTTAATTCAATTTATAACTTGGTTAGTTCAGTAAGTATAACATGGACTGTTTGTGTATTTCATAGAAAGTATAACAACAGGGACTATTTGTGCATTTAATAGAAAATAATACAAAGGGTAAATTACACTTTTCGTCATTTATGTTTGTACCGGATTCCAACGGATAGCCTTTAACTTCATTAGTTACAGCCACAGTCCTTTATTTGCAAAACCCATTACACTCTACGTCCTTTAGGACTAACCTGGTTAAATTTTTTTGTTAAGTTTATTCAATTAAGGGTATTATAGTGAATTCATGCTTTTATTTAAATGTTTAATAAATAAAATAAAAAAATTTTGCATATACATATCATTTTCCCCAATTTTCTAACCCTAAAACCCTAAGGGGAGGGGGGTGGTTACTAGTGATAGGATTCTATCACTCCCACTATCCAATCAAATCATGCCATGTCATCACCCAATATTCTATCACTAGTGATAGAAATGTAGTGGGGGTGGTATCACTAGTGATGAGATTCCAATGTACAAGTATTAATGCACAATGTACAAGATACACATTCATCACCCAATATCTTCAACGCGTTATATATATAACGAGTTATACCCTATCACTCGTTATGGAAGTGGAGGCGGTGGTGTTCCAAGTGCTATCACTCGTTATGGTGACTCCATAACGGACCACCCCGTGTGACCTAACCACCACATCTTGCACCACCACCACTCTTTCCGCCAGCCTCCAGTTCTAATTTTCAACAATTTTCAACAAACAACAAACTTCAACAATTAGAATATCAATCAACTAATTAAACTTTGAAGAACATGAAGCAACAAATATCAATCAACAAATTAAACTGTGGAGAACATGAAATCCGGAAACAAACAATTCGATAATCATCTAATCATTATCTAATTGAATAAAAGATAAAGAGAGAATGCATACAATTGTGTCGAGAATCGATAAAACGACGACATCCGATGAGGAGAAGATGCAACCGCTCAATCCAACCCCCACCACCGGTCAATCTACAACCACCCCCACCGCCGGATCTTTAACCACCCCCACTACCGCATCTTCTCCTAACCTCTGACCACCAGCACGCTCTCTCTCACCCACCCAAATGATATGTGATTTCACAGATCTGATAACGCGATGTGAGGCCAGTGATTCAAAAGAGATTTTACGGATCTGATTCAAACGTGATTGTACAGATCTGATGGCAACACGATGGTGGTGGTGGCTTATAGAAAAGGAGAGTTCGGGGAGAGTGGAGTAGTGTTGCTAGATGATGTCCGAGCTCCAACAAAAAAAAAGTGGTCAGAGAAGAAGACCGGAGAGAGGCTGACCGGAGTTAGGGAAGGGCTGGGGTAATTAATCTCTTCGTCCTGCAAGCGTATCTTCTCGTTCGCTGTTCTCAACTCTTCTTCATAGTCTGCAGCTTCAGTGGTTCAACATGATAAAGAAGATGAAGTTTGGGTTTATATTCATGTTTTTTTATTTTTTGTTTTTAGGTTTTTGTTATTGATAAATAGATGTAAATATACTTTTAAATAAAATGGTAGGGTAAAATGACAGGAATACCCTCATGTGCTTTGCACATGACTAAACTTAACAGATAATTTTAACAAGGTTAGTGCTAAAGGACCTATGGTGTAATGCTTTTAACAAAAAAGGAGTGTGGCTGTAATTATTAAAGTTAAAGGCTATCCGTTGCAATCCGATACAAACATAAAGGACGAAAAGTGTAATTTACCCTAATACAAAACACTGAATTAAAAAGAAAATGAGAGAACCAGGGCTCGAACCCAAGTGTCCCACAAGTCCAAACAAAAACCCAATAATGCACCACTTGATGTTTGGTGCAAATCTTAGGCACTTATTAATCTTATACGCGTACTCATTTCAAATCCCTTTTGCCGCCCAAACCAAACATAGCAAACATCCAGCCATACTTTCTTTTTTCGTCTGGAGTAAATTGCTAAAATCGTCCCTGTCGTTTATTCACATTTGCTAGATCCATCAAAAAAAGTTTTTTTCTTACAGGAACCACTGAGTTTTCAAAAAATTTGCTAAATCCATCCAAAATAACTAACACCATTAGAATCAATGTTAACCTAGGGGTACTTTGGTAATTTTCACTATTACTTTTAGTTCCCCCCATTTTAACCCAATTTACTCTACTTAAAAATTGGCAATCACTATTCATTAAAGCTCACTGGTTCTTTAATTTAAACATATATTTAGTAGTTTTGGTCAAAAGCTTGAAATTTAAATACTCACCTACTTTTATACAATAAAAGCGAAATAATAGAATATTGTCATATTGATTTAACTTAGGCCCAACGCATGTCCAAACAGTAAGCACGTAACTTCACACAACAAAATTTATACTCATATTAACTGTTAGGGGAGGATTTTTCAAATCCTAAGGATCACGGGTCCTCAACTGCTACCAGGATCATGGATCCTCAATTCTGTTTGAATTAAGGATCCTCAGCAGGTGTCGCAGGATCAGGATTCAAGATCACTGTTGTTATCCTACTACTAATAATTGTCTTCCTTGTACGTAAACTTGTTTTGCAGGAACGAGAGCATGGACCAAGTCTCGCCGAAATTCCTGGAGTATATTCCCTCAATATTCCGCACGTGCTTGACCATTGTGAACGTTATGGAGATCGTGGGGAGAGTGCACAAATTGCGGATAGTTAGTTAGACTAGTTATTTTCTAATTTAAAATGGGGATAACAAGCTTGATAGAAAACACTTAGCAAATTTAGCAACTACACACACTCGTAACAGCTCTCAGTCAGCTCTCAAGCAATACTTGGCGATTTCATACACTTTATTGCACATTACACACTAGTGATCCTTGTAACAAGCTTGTTATCATCCCGAGTTGTAAACTTCTTTTGTTTAATCTTAGTTGGTGATCGGTAGTTTCCATCACCCGAGGTTTTTTGTGCCGGAGATCAACTCTTGATCAAGGGCTTTTTCCTCGTATAAATCTTTGTGTCATTTGTTCATTACATTTCTGAATTATCCTTAGCATTGTTCATTGATTCAAGCATCACACCTCACAACGAAAGATTTGGTTGCATTATCCTTGCTTGATTTTTGACCAAAACAGTTTGGCGCCATCCGTGGGACAATTGGTGCTTCATTCATAAGAAATTCTTGTTTTTGTGATCATTTCGGTTCGTTACAAACAAGCAGATGGCTTCCTCAACAAAGAACACTTCAAGTTCAATGCCGGCAATGAGTTCTTCATAGGGCGTTCCTCCTTTGCCTCCACCACCTTCTTAGGGGTGAGCATTTTTCATTACCCGACCCGACCCGATAACCGAACTTCCCTTAAAATGCTACCCGAAATAATACCCTAAACAAATCATCGGTTTCGGTTCTTATTTCAATCGGGTATTTTTTCAACGGGTAATAAACCGACCCGGTTATAAAGAATTTCAATTATTTTGGTTCATGCTTTCAGCTGATGATGCTGCATAATGTTTGCTACACCTATATGAGTACACGTGCAAGTCTCTGCCACCTCATAAGCTACCAATAAAGATTTCAATCACTCTCTCTATCTCAAAACTTGTTTTAATCTCTGGTCCTCTTTCTCTGAAAACGATGCCGCCAATGATGGTGGTAGAGAACAGTGATGGCAGAGCAGATGGTACGTCCCGGCGAAGCTCAGATCAATGGATCAGACATTGCATGTCCTGATCTTTCTGATTTCACTCAATCCGGTGATGGTAATGATGTTTGAAGACCGACAAGAGAGTTAGTAAACAACCGCGGCGGCCATGGCTCCGGCAACGGCGGCAGACGATCTGAAGATGATTCTGGCATCGTTTCATCTATCTTCTCCTTTATGTTTGTTTCGTTTATTTTGTTTAGTTCAATTGGATGTTTGTATACGAACATGATGTGGTGATGTGCAACAATCCTAACGTGAATAACTCCGGCAACGTTCACCAAATTATCAACCAGGCAGTGATTAATTCGTAAGAAATATCAATGTTTCTCAGTTTCTGTGTTAACAATTACAATAGCCGAAGACCAGTAGTTATTATTAGGTTATCAAACTCCCATGTTTAATGAGACATAAACCATATTTCTTTGTTATTTCGGTCCAGTAGGTTTATATCGGGTTTTATGTGTTCCGGAACCGAAACCGACCCGAACCCGAATCCAGGAGATTATTAGAACCGAACAATTAACCTTCATGCTATATCTCGGGTCGGGTTCGGTCATTTATCGGGTCGGGACTCGGTTTTTTCGGTTCGACCCTAAATATGCTCACCCCTACACCTTCTGGATCCCAGAAGAATGCTGAAAATGCCGCAAAGAGACAAAGCCCCATTTTTCCAAAACCACCAACTTCTTCTGTTTCTTCTAATCCTACTACTAGTGATCTTTTTACTTTGATTTTGCAGATGAGGGATCACATACAAGAGCAGGACAAAACCAACGAAAGGATCCTCCGGGAGATCGGTGACATCAAGAAACAGAAGAGATCAGGAGAGGATCACTCTCCTCTGATACCTAGGTCACTGGATTTTGACACTCCAGCCATAACCGCCCTGCAATCTACAGCTCCAGACATCCAGTACCAGAGTGAACCATTAGGAAGGCGTTATGGAGCAACAACTATGAGTCAGGCCTTTGGGTCTCATTTCCAGCCTCAAGGATCCAGTTTTCAGCCTCAGGGATCCTCTTTCCAGCATCAGGGATCCTTCGTCAGCTTAGGAGGATATTTGGGAATGCACACTGTCCAAGGATCCTCTGGGGTTCAAGGATCCTTTGGGGTCCAAGGATCCTCCGGGGTCCAAGGATCCTCCATGGTTTAAGGATCCTCTCAGGTTCAAGGATCCTCATTTCGAGTTCAAGGATCCTCTCATCTTCAGGGATCCTCTCAGGTTCAAGGATCCAACATCTTTCAGGATCAAGGATTCTTGAGAAGTATACAACCCCCAAGCACAGATGTTCATCAAGGAGATTCCATTCCAATGCAGACCATTGCCTCCTCTGGTCCTTCAATTATACCAGAATCCCGTCAATATGGATTCACATCTGCAATTCCTAACCTGAATCCTCTGAGAGGTAACACTTTCAATAATTCTTTTAACACTAACCATGGCTCTATGCAGGATACAGGTATCAACCAAGCTATGGCTAAGGAATTACAGAAGCTGAAGGATATGATATCCAGAGTACCAGGAGTGGTTAAGCCTATTCCTGAAATTGCAGATGGGAGCCATAGGATATCTCGTTTTGTACCTCCTATTTGTGATGCTGAGATACCCAAAAGGTTCCAAATTCCAACTATGAAGTTGTATGATGGTTCAACGGATCCAGAGGAGCATGTAGCTCAATACAGGGAGAGGATGGAGATCAACCCCATCCCAGAGAGGTTAAAAGAAGCATGTATATGCAAGGGTTTCGGATCCACACTCACAGGATCAGCTCTTAAATGGCTGCTAAGTCTTCCTCCTTACTCTATTACTTCATTTGCTAATCTAGTTAATCTGTTTAATAGTCAATTCTCATGTAGTAGAAAATTCGAACGATTAACTAGTGATCTATATAGGGTAACACAAGGTCAAAATGAATCACTTAGAGATTACATCACTAAGTTTAGTAAAGAATCCTTAGATATCCCTAACCTGGATATAGCTACTGCTGTAGAAGCCTTTAAAATGGGTTTGCTTAGGGATTCATTATTCCATGGTGATCTTGTTATGACCCCATGCAGGAATCTTGATGAAGTAAGAACAAGGGCCCTTAGATTCATCCGATTAGAGGATGATAAAAGGATCCAGGAGAGATTGGCAGGATCCTCAAAACAGGAAAAGCAAGGATCCTACTTTAAGAATAACAAGTTTAAGTCCTACAACAAGTCTGACAACCAGAACGTGCATGCAGTAGAGCAGGAAGAGGATGATGAGGATTATCCTCCCATTTCTGAATACTGTTTTTATGTTGATAACAATGAACTAATTCTTGCAATGCAGAACCTAGGTGAGAAAGCGAGATGGCCAAGGAAAAGTGATAAACCAGCTGCTACAAAGGATAAGTCCAAGTGGTGTGCATATCATGAGGATTTCGGACATCTCACTGAAGAGTGTATTGCACTAAGAAAAGAAATTGGTTACTTGTTAAGTAAGGGGCACTTGAAGGAGCTTTTGCGACGAAAGAAGTCAAGGATCCTAAAAGGATCCCAGAAAAGGCTCCTGCTCCTCCAGCAGATGCACAAGTTATAAATTTCATATCCGGTGGATCAGACATTTGTGGTACTTCCTTTTCAGCAGCCAAAAGACATGCCAAGGAAACCAAGATGGATAATGGAGATAGACCCATCCGGACCTCCACTGTTACCAAGGATAAAATTATAACTTTTGATGAGGATGGTCGTCTTGATGTTCAGGATCCTCACCATGATGGTCTTGTTATTACTCTGTTTATTTCTAACCATTTTGTTCGCAGGATCCTGATAGATGGAGGAAGCTCAGTGAACATCATTCAGCTTGATGTCCTCAAGAAGATGAACATTCCTGAATCAGACATCATCCCAAGATCCTCTGTTCTTGTGGGATTCAGCGGAGAAACCAAAAATACATTGGGGGACATCAAACTCCCTATCTATATTGAAGGACTTCATTCTTATCAGAAATTTTGTGTTATAGATTGCTTATCCTGTTGTAATGTTATCCTTGGCAGGCCATGGATACATGACATGAAGGCAGTCCCATCTACCTATCATCAATGTGTAAAGCTTCCTAGTCCATGAGGAGTGGTGAAAATTGAGAGTGATCAACAAGAAGCTAAGAATTGTTACACGTCATCAATGAAGCCAGCCTCAAGACCAAGGGAGCAATAGCAATTAAAGCATCCTTCAAGAGATGTCTTGGAGGTAAGAGAACAGGATGTAAAAGAAATCCTTATGGATCCTCATGATCCTGAATCCATAGTCTTCATAGGATCAGGGATTCTCAGCAACATTGAACAGGATCTAATATCCTTCCTTAAAAGGAGGAAAACTACCTTTGCCTGGAAACATGAGGACATGACAGGTATATCTAAAGATATAATTACTCATAAACTTGGCATTGACAGGTCATTCAAGCCAATTCATCAAAAGAGGAGGAAGTTTGCACCTGAAAGGAATGCTATTATCCAGGAAGAGGTAGATAAACTAATTCGGGCAGGTATGATAAGAGAGGTTAAGTATCCAAGATGGTTAGCCAATGTGGTTGTTGTTCAAAAGAAAAATGGAACGTGGAGGGTATGTGTCGATTTTACTGATTTAAACAAGGCATGTCCCAAGGATCCTTTCCCATTACCCCACATTGACTCCATGGTGGATGCTACCGCGGGTCATGAGTTGTTGACTTTTATGGATGCTTCATCTGGATTTCAACAAATTCAGATGGAACCATCTGATCAAGAGGATACAACGTTTATGACCCCAACTGGTATATATTGTTATATTGCTATGCCATTTGGACTAAGGAATGCAGGTGCTACTTATCAAAGGCTAGTTAATATGATGTTCAAGGAACAAATTGGACACACTATGGAAGTGCCGTCCTTGTTAAGGATCACGAAGGTACACAACATCCTGTCTATTATGTAAGTAAGAGTTTGCTTGATGCTAAATCCAGGTATTCACATTTAGAAAAAACTTATCCTTGCACTAATTATGGCATCTACTAAATTAAGACATTATTTTGAAACTCATGCCATTATTGTTAAGACTAATTTTCCAATTAAGAATGTTCTCAGGAAACCTGAAATGTCAGGAAGGATGGCTAAGTGGGCAGTGAAGCTTAGTGCTTATGATATAAGATATGAACCAAGGACTGCCATCAAATCCCAAGCCTTAGCTGACTTTGTGGCAGATTTTAGTAGTGACTTGCAAAAGGAAGCTGAGTTAGAAGTCCAACAGCTGGAAGAAACTAAGGATCCTTGGATACTTTTCACTGATGGAGCCTCTAATGTCAAAGGAACAGGACTTGGAATACTACTAAAATAGCCACAGGGGGACATAATACCCCACTCCATAGCTTGTGAGTTTCAAACTACTAACAATGAGGCTGAGTATGAAGCCTTGATAGCTGGTTTGCAAATTGCCAAGCATATGAGGATCATGTATCTTGAGGTACATGTAGATTCATTGTTAATTACTAATCACTTTAATGGATCCTATGCTGTTAAAGGTGAAAGACTAATCAAATATTTAGAGATAGTCAAAGAATTGGCACTCTCTTTTGTTTCCTTTAGTTTGACACAGGTACCCAGAGAAGAGAATGCAGAAGTTGATGCATTGGCCAATCTAGGATCATCCTTGAAGATTCCCGAGGATATCAGGATCCCTATTATCCACATTCTATCTCCTGCTATTGAGGATCATGTAGCCATGGAGATAGGAGAGGATTATGCTATCATCCCTAATGATGATACACAATCTCATTCAGGATCATGGATCCTTCCAATCATGAGATACATACAACATGGAGAGATTCCTACAGGAGAAAACCCCAGGGCTTTCAAAATTAAGGTATCTCAATTCACAATATTAAATAACATGTTATATAAACGATCTCTTGCAGGTCCATATCTAAGATGCATTGAGGATCTTGAAATCCAAGAAGTCCTAAAGGATTTTCATGGAGGAGATTGTGGAAACCACACTGGGGGCAGGGCATTATTCTCAAGGATCCTGAGGACAGGATACTATTGGCCTACTATGAAGAGGGATGTTGTGGAATATGCCAAGAAGTGTGATCCTTGTCAGAGACATAGTAATATCCTTCATCAACCAGCAGAGCTTTTGCATCCTATATCCTCTTCTTGGCCATTTATGAGATGGGGAATGGATATAGTTGGTAAACTTCCCAAGGCACCTGGTGGAAAAGTATTCATGCTTGCTATGACTGACTACTTCTCCAAGTGGATAGAGGCTGAAGCCTTTGCTCAAGTTAGAGAAAAGGAAGTGATATCCTTTATTAAGAGAAACATTATTACTAGATTTGGTATTCCTTCTGAAATTGTTTGTGATAATGGATCCCAATTTATTGGGAGTAGAACTACTAACTTTTGTGACAGCTGGTTGATGAAGGATATTACTGTATCTCTGACAAGGATCGCATTTCTTAGCATACTCCACAACATCTCTCTTCATAGTTAGCCAATAGTATCCTGTCCTCAGGATCCTTGAGAATAATGCCCTGCCCCCAGTGTGGTTTCCACAATCTCCTTCATGGAAGTCTTTTAAAACTTCTTGGATTTCAGGATCCTCAATGCATCTTAAATATGGTCCTGCAAGAGATCGTTTGTACAACATATTATTTAAAATTGTGAATTGAGATACCTTAATTTTGAAAGCCCTAGGGTTTTCTCCTGTAGGAATCTCTCCATGTTGTAAGTATCTCATGATTGGGAGGATCCATGATCCTGAATGAGATTGAGTATCCTCACTAGGGATAATTGTAGAATCCTCTCCTATTTCCATAGCCCCATGATCCTCGATGGCAGGAGCCAGGATATGGATAATGGGGATACTTATATCCTCTGGGATCTTCAAAGATGATCCTAGATTAGCCAATGCATCAGCTTCTGCATTTTCTTCCCTTGGTACCTGTGTCAAACTAAAGGAAACAAAAGAGAGTGCCAGTTCTTTGACTATCTCCAAATATTTGGTTAGCTTTTCACCTTTAACGGCATAGGATCCATTAAAGTGATTAGTGATTAATAAAGAATCTACATGTACCTCAAGATACCTGATCCTCATATGCTTAGCAATTTGCAAACCAGCTATCAAGGCTTCATATTCAGCCTCATTGTTAGTAGTTTGGAACTCACAAGCTATAGAGTGGGGTATTATGTCCCCCTGTGGCGATTTTAGTAGTATTCCAAGCCCTGTTCCTTTGACATTTGAGGATCCATCAGTATAAAGTATCCAAGGATCCTTGGTCTCCTCTAGCTGCTGGACTTCTAATTCGGCTTCCTTTTGCAAATCACTACTGAAATCTGCCACAAAGTCAGCTAATGCTTGGGATTTAATGGCTGTCCTGGGCTCATATCATATATCATATGCATTAAGCTTCACTGCCCACTTAGCCATCCTTCCTGACATTTCAGATTTCCTGAGGACATTCTTAATTGGAAAATTAGTTTTGACAATAATGGTATGAGTTTCAAAATAATGTCTCAATTTAGTAGATGCCATAATTAATGCAAGGATAAGTTTTTCTAAGTGTGAATACCTGGATTCAGCATCAAGTAAACTCTTACTTACATAATAGACAGGATGTTGTGTACCTTCGTGATCCTTAACAAGGACGACACTTACTGCTTTTGAGGATACCGCAAGATATACGGATAACAAATCTCCTTTTTCTGGATTCATCAAGGCCGGGGCCGAGGATAGGTAATCCTTAAGAGCTCTTAGGGCACTTTCATGCTTCTCAGTCCACTCGAATTTCTTGTTCTTCCTCAGGATATCGTAGAAATCCTTACACTTTTCTGAGGATTTGGATATGAATCTGTTTAAGGCTGCGATCCTTCCTGTCAATCTTTGCACATCCTTAGCATTGGCAGGAGATTTGATATTTACAATAGCCTTGATTTGCTCTGGACTTGCTTCAATGCCCCTCTTTGTCACCATATATCCTAAGAATTTACCTGCCTTAACACCAAAATGACACTTAGAAGGATTAAGTTTCATATTATATTTATCAAGGATATTGAATGCTTCCTCCAAGTCCCTTAGGTGATCCTCAGCCTTTTTGGATTTTACCACCATATCGTCTATGTAAACCTCCATAGTTTGTCCAATCTGATCCTTGAACATCAAATTCACTAGCCTTTGATAAGTTGCACCTGCATTTCTTAGTCCAAATGGCATAGCAATATAACAGTATATACCAGTTGGAGTCATAAAGGCTGTATCCTCTTGATCGGATGGTTCCATCTGAATTTGTTGAAATCCAGATGAAGCATCCATAAAAGTTAACAGTTCATGACCCGCAGTTGCATCCACCATGGAGTCAATGTGGGGTAATGGGAAAGGATCATTGGGACATGCCTTATTTAAATCAGTGAAATCGACACATACCCTCCACTTTCTGTTTTTCTTTTGAACAACAACCACATTGGCCAACCATCTTGGATACTTGACCTCTCTAATCATACCTGCTCGGAGTAATTTCTCTACCTCCTCCTGGATAATGGCATTTCTTTCTGGTGCAAATTTCCTCCTCTTTTGATGGATTGGTTTGAAGGATCTATCAATGCCAAGTTTGTGAGTGATTATATCTTTAGATATACCTGTCATGTCTTCGTGTTTCCATGCAAAGGTAGTCTTTCTCCTTTTGAGGAAGGATATGAAGTCTTCCTTCATTTCGCCAAGGATCCCTTATCTTATATAAACTTTAGATTCAGGATCATTAGGATCGATAAGGATTTCTACTACGTCCTGTTCTCTTGCCTCCAAGACATCCCTTGGAGGATGCTTTAATTGCTCCCTTGACTTTGAGGCTGGTTTCATTGATGAGGTGTAGCAGTTCTTAGCTTCTTGCTGATCACTCTCAACCTTCACTATTCCCCAAGGACTAGGAAGCTTCACACATTGATGATAAGTGGATGGGACTGCTTTCATGTCATGTATCCAAGGCCTGCCAAGGATAACATTGCAACAAGATAAACAGTCAATAACACAAAATTTTTGGTAAGAATGTAGGCCTTCGATATAGATTGGGAGTTTAATGTCCCCCAGAGTATTCTTAGTCTCGCCACTGAATCCCACGAGCACAGAGGATCTTGGTATGATATCGGATTCAGGAATATTCATCTTCTTGAGGACATCAAGCTGGATAATGTTCACAGAGCTTCCTCCATCTATAAGGATCCTGCGAACAAAATGGTTAGAAATAAAAAGAGTAATAACCAAACCATCGTGATGAGGATCCTGAATGTCAACACGATCATCCTCATCAAAAGTTATGACTTTTCCTTCGGAGACACTGGATGTTCGAATGGGTCTATCTCCATTATCCATCTTGGTTTCTTTTGCATGTCTTTTAGCTGCAGAGAAGGATGTTCCACAAATGTCTGATCCTCCAGAAATAAAGTTTATAACTTGTGCATCTGCTGGAGGGGCTGGAGCTTTCTCTGGGATCCTTTCAGGATCCTGAGTCCTTGACTTCTTTCTCCCCAATAATTCTTTCAAGTGCCCCTTGCTCAACAAGTATCCAATTTCTCTTCTCAATGCGATGCATTCTTCTGTGAGATGCCCAAAATCTTCATGATATGCACACCACTTTGACTTATCTTTAGTTGCAGCCGGTCTGTCATTTTTCCTGGGCCATCTAGCTTTATCACCTAAATTCTGCATCGCAAAGATTAGTTCATTGTTATCAACAGAAAAACAATATTCAGAAATTGGAGGATAATCCTCATCATCCTCTTCTTGTTCAACAGCATGCACATTCTGGTTATCAGATTTGTTATAGGATCTGAACTTGTTGTTCTTGAATGAGGATCCTTGCTTCTCTTGCTTTGAGGATCCTGCTAACCTCTCCTGGATCCTTTTGTCATCCTCTAGCCGGATGAACCTAAGGGCCCGGGTTCTTACCTCATCTAGATTCCTGCATGGTGTCATAACAAGATCATCATAGAATAATGAATCCCTAAGCAATCCCATTTTAAAGGCTTCAACAGCCGTAGCTATATCTAGGTTAGGAATATCTAAGGATTCTTTACTAAATTTAGTGATATAATCCCTTAATGATTCATTATGACCTTGGGTTATCCTATACAGATCACTAGTTAAACGCTCAAATTTTCTACTACAAGAAAACTGGTTATTAAATAGGTTAACTAGATTAGCAAACGAGGTAATAGAGTAAGGGGGATGACTTAGCAGCCATTTAAGAGCCGATCCAGTAACTGAGAGGATCCTTGAACCTGGGAGGATCCTGGAACATAGGAGGATCCTTGAACCTGGGAGGATCCTTGAAACTGAGAGGATCCTTGAACCTGGGAGGATCCTGGAACATAGGAGGATCCTTGAACCTGGGAGGATCCTTGAAACTGAGAGGATCCTTGAACCTGGGAGGATCCTGGAACATAGGAGGATCCTTGATCCTGGGAGGATCCTTGAATCGGCCAGAACCCTTGAATCTGCTGCGCTCCTGAGTATCCTCCTGAGCTTACGAAGGATCCTATATGCTGAGGATTGGATCCTGCTGGTTGGAAGTATGACCCTGAAGCCTGAGTCATTGCTGATGATCCCTGATGCACTCCTTTTGGTCCTCCCACATATTGAACGTCTGGAACCACTAAAGGCTGAGAAGTTATAACCGGAGTATCGAAATTCAAAGATCTGGGCATCAGCGGGGAATGATCCTCTGCCGATCTCTTCTGTTTCTTGATGTCTCCAATTTCTCTAAGAATCCTTTCATTGGTCTTATCCTGCTGCTGGATATGCTCCTTCATCTGCAAAATCAGAGTAAACAAGTCACTAGTAGTGGGAGTATAAGAAGCAGAAGAAGTTGGAGGTTTTGAGAAAATGGGAGTTGGTTTCTTCTCAGCATTTTTCTGAGGTCCAGAAGGTGGTGGAGGCAAAGGTGGAATGCCCTGGGATGAATTGACTGCAGACATCGCACTGGAGGTGTTCTTTGATGATGAAGCCATCTGCTTGGATGTAACGAACCGAAATGATCACAAAATGAGAATTTCTTAAGAATGAAGCACCAATTGCCCCACGGTGGGCGCCAAACTGTTTTGGTCAAAAATCAGATGAGGATGATGCAACCAAACTCTCTGTTACGGGGTATGATGCTTGAATTGGTAAACAACGATGAGGATCACTCAAAAATGGATTGCACTGGAGACACAAAGATTTATACGAGGAAAAAGCCCTTGATCAATGAATGATCTCCGGCATAAAAAACCTCGGGTGATGGAAACTACCGATCACCAACTCAAATTAAACAATAATCCTTTTACAACTTCGGATGATAGCGAGCTAAGTACAAGGATCACTATAGTGTATCGTGTAGAAATGTATGAAAAATGCTAAGTGTTGTGCCGAGAGCTGGTGAGTGCAGTTGTACGAGTGTGTGTAGCCAAGAATAGCCAAGTGTTCTAAAAATTAGCTCGCTACCCCCTTAAAATTAGAAAATATCTAGCCTAACTAACTGTCCGCATTTCGTGCCTTCTCCCCACGTTCTCCATAACGTTTACAATAGTCAAGCACGTGCAGAATTGAAGGGAATATGCTCCAGGAATATCGCCATGACCAAGTCCAAGCCGGTACTCCTGCAAAACAATACCGAATTCAAAGTGAACAATCATTAGTATAAGGATCCTTAGGATGATCCATGATCCTGATCCTAAAGTACTTCTGAGGATCACTAATTGTCACAGAAGTAAGGATCACCAAACAGGATAACACTTGAGGATCATAGGTCATTGAGAAATCCTCCCCTAACAATTGCCCCCAAAATATGAGGAGTAATATTGTAAATAAACGAGTTGTATTTTGTCGATCTTATCCGCAACAAACTAACGGATATATAGCCGTTAAGATCGAACTAGCCGTTGGAATCCTGACGTCACTGAGGTGACTCATCCTGGAAAATCATCATTATAAATGGCAGTTAGGGATAAGAGCGAAAGGGCATTTAAATCCGAGCGTTTCCTTTTTAAATCCTCATCAGAAGACTTATTCAGGTATTCTCTTTTCCTCTTCTTCCTTCTCTTACTCTGCTTTTCTTTCTTTACCATCATCTCGTCAAAAATGATGCTCCGAAACTCACCGGCTAAGGATCACAAGAAGGACAGTCCTCTTAAAAGCCAGGGGATCATCAAAGATTCACCGAAAGAAAGATGCTGCTTCAATGATGCACAAATAGACAGAATTCGCCACTGTTTTCCGGCGAACACCGATTTCAAACCGTTTGATCCCACCGTTCTAAGTGATCATGTTTCTAAAACTTGGATAGCTTTTCCTGTTACCCCATTCACCATAGGATACACCTATCCTTTTCCAGCCTTTACCCAATCATTTTTCTCCCTTACCGGCATCTCCTACATCCAAGCTATGCCGATGATCTGGAGGGTCTTATATACCCTTGAAAGGATCATCGAGCAGGAAGGGATTAATCTAGGAATGTCGGAGTTGGCTGAGATGTATGATCTCACAACGTTTGGATCCCACCGATATTTGTTTAAACGAAAACCTGGTGAAGAACACCCCATTTTTAAAGCCACCAAGAACGATACAAACTGGAAACGACGCTTTTTTTCGTCAGAAGAGACTCTATCCCAAACGGAAAGGATCTACCTAGGGAATGGTCCACCCATGGTAGGACAGAGGATCCTGAGAAGGATCACCGGATAATCTTGCCCTTGTGATAAGATCATTAACCCCCTTTTGTTTAATGTTATGCAGCTGTCACTGTTTCACACCTCATACCATCTCCTGATACCAAGGAAAGGCTTGCTGCTTTTAGAAGACTCGGTCCTGAAACAAGATCATTCAAGACAATCACCCAGGATTCTCAAGAGGTATCCTCAGGCTCAGTCACCATGTCAAGTAAGTATCCTATTTTTTGTATAGTTAAAGATTTAAATAAATAGTTAAATAGAAATAGGATAAAGATACTTATCTTGCTTTGAATGTGCAGGTGCTGGAAAATCATCAAGATCTGCTGCCAAATTTAGTGTCACTGAGCTTGACACCGTCCGATCCTCCAAGAAGAAACTTCCTGCCAGCCCAACTGCTTCGATCCCCAAGGCACCCGTTAAAGGAAGGGGTGGCAAGAAAAGAAAAGCCTCTGAAGCTGAGGATCTGCAAGGTCTGCCCCTGATCCGCCACTAGTTCCTTGAATACTTCAACGATGTAAGGATCCTTGTCCCTGCTTTAGGTATCCAACCTATTTGAGGATCACCTGTTCTTGAACTGTTCTTTATCTTCTTTGCAGAAATTTGCTGAGATTGAAGACTACGTTGGGAATGTCGAGGAGCAGGACAAGAAGATTGCTGACCTCCAACAACTCGCATTGCTCAAGGATCTTAAGATTGCTGACCTCCAAAAGGACCTCCAAAATGCCAAAGCTGAAACGGCCAAGGTTCTGATCAATACTGATTACGAGAAGCATGAGATCACCCAGGATGCTAAAGTCTCTGCTGCCATAGCGATGTATAAGACCAAATTGCAGATGGCCTTGGAAGCTCAGGATCCTGACTTTGACAGGAGCAACTGGGATGTGGAAGGCTGGAAGGCAAGGCTGGCTGAGCTGGATGACGAGGAGGAGGCTGAGGAGATCCTGGCGATCGAGGCTGGAGGCAGTGGCAAGGATCATGGTGGTGAAGCTAGTGGAGCTGGAGATGGTGATGCAGCGAAGGTGTAGGCTGCAGCAATGGGCAATGATGGACACTTCTAGACATAGCCGGAGCCCATTTTTTTTTTAGGTTTGGTGGTAGTTTTTGTTAAACAATGGCTGGTCTGTATTTGAACAATAGTTTTAGGATTAAGGATCTAGGATCCTTTGGACAATAGGTAGGATTACAAATGGTGGAGGGATCCTCTGTTTGGGGGATGAAGCCATTGTGATCCTGCCGCCTTTGATTTCCTGCACTTGCTATAACCGCATAAACAATGGACACCCGTTGCCAACCCATGTGGACGGGCCACGTTTTGCTGGTAGAAACGTGGGTTGGCAATTTTGACAACCTTCGACGGTTAAACTTTTGTTAATAAAATAACTTTAATCTTTTTTGGCTTATCTTGTGTTGTTATCCTTTTAATTTTCAATTGTTTTGATATACACTTGTCTGGATAAGAAAAGTTAAACAAATTAGATAAAAAAAAATTAGGATATGATCCAGGATCAAATATCCTATAGTTGAAAAATTCCAAAAAGTGGTATATTTTAAGAATCATGAGTTCAGTTGTCAAAGTACAAGGGTTATTCAAATAAACAATGAATAAAATCAAAATAGTTAAGGATCATACCTGGGGATCCAAGTTAGGATCCTAACCCGTAATACTATAACCAGGATAATCGTAATACGAACCTTAGTAAGAAGTAAGGATCAAGGATCCTTGGTTGTTTAATTTCGAAGACCTGAAATAGAACATAACTTGGGACTAAGCCAATATAAGATAAAAGTTAGCAACTGGGGACAAGCCCAAAGGATAACTGGGGACAAGCCCAAGGATAACTGGGGACAAGCCCAAGGATCGTGTGTGAACTGGAGTATGGCCCTAACTGGCGACTATCCAAACTTAGTGGCATGAAAATGCCAAACCCTTAGCTAAGGTGAAAACGTTAGAAACCTTAAGAACGGATGTATGGTACGTCTACCATTATACGTAGGATCCTAGGTATAGCCAGTACAATGGAATTATCAGCCCCTAAAACGAGTACTGGTCCCACTGCCTTGAACTATACCAGGATCATCGTGCGTTACTGGCGGAACTGGGGTCAAGCCCAAATAACTGGGGTCAAACCCAAGTAACTGGTTGCTTTTGTGGATAACCATCCTTTTGCTAAGAGTACCTGAACCTTCAAAACTCAGAATCACGTGAAAGGGGGGTAAAGGATGCAGGATCCTTATCCTTATATGAGAAAGTAAGGAAATGAAATAGTTTGAGATTAGAATGTTACCAAAATGAGGATCATCTGTGCTCTAAGGATCCTTCAAGGATACTTATCATGTGAGGATCATAGGTCCTTATCACATAAAGTATTTCTTCAAATGGACAGCATTCCAGGCCCTAGGTATCAAATCACCTTCCATTGTTAGCAATCGATATGCCCCCTTTCCTGCCTCAACTTCAATCAAGTAAGGGCCTTCCCATTTTGGTGCTAACTTTCCATCAGCAGGATTGGTGGTATTTTGAAATGCTTTTCTCAATACCATATCACCAATTTGGAACTTCCTGATCCTGACATTTTTGTTGTAAGAACCAGCCATCCTTTGCTGATAACTGGCCATCCTTATCCTTGCCAAATCCCTGATTTCTTCTATAGTTTCCAGGTCTTGAACCAAGTTCTCATCATTTTCTTCAGGATCACGAATACTTGTTCTAGCAGTTGGAACCACCATTTCTGTAGGGATCTCTGATTCTGCCCCAAATACCAAAGAGAATGGAGTTTGGCCTGTAGCATTCTTAGGAGTTGTCCTATCAGCCCAAAGCACATAAGGTAGTTCTTCTGCCCATTTCCCTTTCTTGGATCCAAGCTTCTTCTTCAAATTGTTGATGATGATCTTGTTGGATGATTCTGCCTGACCATTAGCTTGTGGGTGGACCGGTGTTGATGTTATCATCTTAATCCCTTAGCTGTCACAAAAGTTAGTAGTTCTGCCCCCAATAAATTGGGAACCATTATCACATATAATTTCAGAGGGAATACCAAATCTAGTTATAATATTTCTTTTAATGAAGGATATAACTTCCTTTTCTCTGACTTGGGCAAAAGCTTCAGCCTCTATCCATTTGGAGAAGTAATCAGTCATAGCAAGCATGAACACTTTTCCACCAGGTGCCTTAGGGAGCTTACCCACTATATCCATACCCCATCTCATAAATGGCCAAGAGGAGGATATAGGATGCAAAAATTCAGCTGGTTGATGAAGGATATTACTGTGTCTCTGACAAGGATCGCATTTCTTAGCATACTCCATAGCATCTCTCTTCATAGTTGGCCAATAGTATCCTGTCCTCAGGATCCTTGAGAATAATGCCCTGCCCCCAGTGTGGTTTCCACAATCTCCTTCATGGAAGTCTTTTAAAACTTCTTGGATTTCAGGATCCTCAATGCATCTTAAATATGGTCCTGCAAGAGATCGTTTATACAACATATTATTTAAAATTGTGAATTGAGATACCTTAATTTTGAAAGCCCTAGGGTTTTCTCCTGTAGGAATCTCTCCATGTTGTAAGTATCTCATGATTGGGAGGATCCATGATCCTGAATGAGATTGAGTATCCTCACTAGGGATAATTGTAGAATCCTCTCCTATTTCCATAGCCCCATGATCCTCGATGGCAGGAGCCAGGATATGGATAATGGGGATACTTATATCCTCCGGGATCTTCAAAGATGATCCTAGATTAGCCAATGCATCAGCTTCTGCATTTTCTTCCCTTGGTACCTGTGTCAAACTAAAGGAAACAAAAGAGAGTGCCAGTTCTTTGACTATCTCCAAATATTTGGTTAGCTTTTCACCTTTAACGGCATAGGATCCATTAAAGTGATTAGTGATTAATAAAGAATCTACATGTACCTCAAGATACCTGATCCTCATATGCTTAGCAATTTGCAAACCAGCTATCAAGGCTTCATATTCAGCCTCATTGTTAGTAGTTTGGAACTCACAAGCTATAGAGTGGGGTATTATGTCCCCCTGTGGCGATTTTAGTAGTATTCCAAGCCCTGTTCCTTTGACATTTGAGGATCCATCAGTATAAAGTATCCAAGGATCCTTGGTCTCCTCTAGCTGCTGGACTTCTAATTCGGCTTCCTTTTGCAAATCACTACTGAAATCTGCCACAAAGTCAGCTAATGCTTGGGATTTAATGGCTGTCCTGGGCTCATATCTTATATCATATGCACTAAGCTTCACTACCCACTTAGCCATCCTTCCTGACATTTCAGATTTCCTGAGGACATTCTTAATTGGAAAATTAGTTTTGACAATAATGGTATGAGTTTCAAAATAATGTCTCAATTTAGTAGATGCCATAATTAATGCAAGGATAAGTTTTTCTAAGTGTGAATACCTGGATTCAGCACCAAGTAAACTCTTACTTACATAATAGACAGGATGTTGTGTACCATCGTGATCCTTAACAAGGACGGCACTTACTGCTTTTGAGGATACCGCAAGATATAAGGATAACACATCTCCTTTTTCTGGTTTCATCAAGGCCGGGGCCGAGGATAGGTAATCCTTAAGAGCTCTTAGGGCACTTTCATGCTTCTCAGTCCACTCGAATTTCTTGTTCTTCCTCAGGATATCGTAGAAATCCTTACACTTTTCTGAGGATTTGGATATGAATCTGTTTAAGGCTGCGATCCTTCCTGTCAATCTTTGCACATCCTTAGCATTGGCAGGAGATTTGATATTTACAATAGCCTTGATTTGCTCTGGACTTGCTTCAATGCCCCTCTTTGTCACCATATATCCTAAGAATTTACCTGCCTTAACACCAAAATGACACTTAGAAGGATTAAGTTTCATATTATATTTATCAAGGATATTGAATGCTTCCTCCAAGTCCCTTAGGTGATCCCCAGCCTTTTTGGATTTTACCACCATATCGTCTATGTAAACCTCCATAGTTTGTCCAATCTGATCCTTGAACATCATATTCACTAGCCTTTGATAAGTTGCACCTGCATTTCTTAGTCCAAATGGCATAGCAATATAACAGTATATACCAGTTGGAGTCATAAAGGCTGTATCCTCTTGATCGGATGGTTCCATCTGAATTTGTTGAAATCCAAATGAAGCATCCATAAAAGTTAACAGTTCATGACCCGCAGTTGCATCCACCATGGAGTCAATGTGGGGTAATGGGAAAGGATCCTTGGGACATGCCTTATTTAAATCAGTGAAATCGACACATACCCTCCACTTTCCGTTTTTCTTTTGAACAACAACCACATTGGCCAACCATCTTGGATACTTGACCTCTCTAATCATACCTGCTCAGAGTAATTTCTCTACCTCCTCCTGGATAATGGCATTTCTTTCTGGTGCAAATTTCCTCCTCATTTGATGGATTGGTTTGAAGAATCTATCAATGCCAAGTTTGTGAGTGATTATATCTTTAGATATACCTGTCATGTCTTCGTGTTTCCATGCAAAGGTAGTCTTTCTCCTTTTGAGGAAGGATATGAAGTCTTCCTTCATTTTGCCAAGGATCCCTGATCCTATATAAACTTTAGATTCAGTATCATCAGGATCCATAAGGATTTCTACTACGTCCTGTTCTCTTGCCTCCAAGACATCCCTTGGAGGATGCTTTAATTGCTATTGCTCCCTTGACTTTGAGGCTGGTTTCATTGATGAGGTGTAGCAGTTCTTAGCTTCTTGCTGATCACTATCAATCTTCACTATTCCCCAAGGACTAGGAAGCTTCACACATTGATGATAAGTGGATGGGACTGCTTTCATGTCATGTATCCAAGGCCTGCCATGGATAACATTGCAACAAGATAAACAGTCAATAACACCAAATTTTTGGTAAGAATGTAGGCCTTCGATATAGATTGGGAGTTTAATGTCCCCCAAAGTATTCTTAGTCTCGCCACTGAATCCCACGAGCACAGAGGATCTTGGTATGATATCGGATTCAGGAATATTCATCTTCTTGAGGACATCAAGCTGGATAATGTTCACAGAGCTTCCTCCATCTATAAGGATCCTACGAACAAAATGGTTAGAAATAAAAAGAGTAATAACCAAACCATCGTGATGAGGATCCTGAATGTCAACATGATCATCCTCATCAAAAGTTATGACTTTTGCTTCGGAGACACTGGATGTTCGAATGGGTCTATCTCCATTATCCATCTTGGTTTCTTTTGCATGTCTTTTAGCTGCAGAGAAGGATGTTCCACAAATGTCTGATCCTCCAGAAATAAAGTTTATAACTTGTGCATCTGCTGGAGGGGCTGGAGCTTTCTCTGGGATCCTTTCAGGATCCTGAGTCCTTGACTTCTTTCTCCCCAATAATTCTTTCAAGTGCCCCTTGCTCAACAAGTATCCAATGTCTCTTCTCAGTGCGATGCATTCTTCTGTGAGATGCCCAAAATCTTCATGATATGCACACCACTTTGACTTATCTTTAGTTGCAGCCGGTCTGTCATTTTTCCTGGGCCATCTAGCTTTATCACCTAAATTCTGCATCGCAAGGATTAGTTCATTGTTATCAACAGAAAAACAATATTCAGAAATTGGAGGATAATCCTCATCATCCTCTTCTTGTTCAACAGCATGCACATTCTGGTTATCAGATTTGTTATAGGATCTGAACTTGTTGTTCTTGAATGAGGATCCTTGCTTCTCTTGCTTTGAGGATCCTGCTAACCTCTCCTGGATCCTTTTGTCATCCTCTAGCCAGATGAACCTAAGGGCCCGGGTTCTTACCTCATCTAGATTCCTGCATGGTGTCATAACAAGATCATCATAGAATAATGAATCCCTAAGCAATCCCATTTTAAAGGCTTCAACAGCCCTAGCTATATCTAGGTTAGGAATATCTAAGGATTCTTTACTAAATTTAGTGATATAATCCCTTAATGATTCATTATGACCTTGGGTTATCCTATACAGATCACTAGTTAAACGCTCAAATTTTCTACTACAAGAAAACTGGTTATTAAATAGGTTAACTAGATTAGCAAACGAGGTAATAGAGTAAGGGGGATGACTTAGCAGCCATTTAAGAGCCGATCCAGTAAGAGTGGATCCAAATCCCTTACACAGACATGCTTCCTTTAACCTTTCTGGGATGGGATTGATTTCCATCCTTTCCCTGTACTGTGCTATGTGTTCTTCAGGATCTGTTGAACCGTCATACAACTTCATGGTAGGCACATGGAACCTCTTGGGTATCTCAGCATCACAGATTGGTGGTGCAAAACGAGATATCTTGTGGCTCCCATCTGCAATCTCCGGGATAGGCTTGACCACTCCTGGGACACTTGATATCATATCCTTTAACTTTTGCAATTCTCTGGCCATGGTCTGATTGATACCTGTATCCTGCATAAGGACATGGTTAGTGGTATAAGAATTATTGAAAGTGTTACCTCCCATTGGGTTCAAATTAGGAAGAGCGGATGTGAATCCATATTGTTGGGGCTCCGGAATGACCGATGGACCAGTAGAAGCAATGGTCTGCATTGGAATAAAATCTCCCTGATGGATATCGGAACTCCCTGATTGCAAACTCCTTAAGGATCCCGGAATCTGGAAGGATCCATGAAACTGAGAGGATCCTTGAACCTGCGAGGATCCTGGGACGTAGGAAGATCCTTGAACCTGAGAGGATCTTTGAAACTGAGAGGATCCTTGAACCTGGGAGGATCCTGGAACATAGGAGGATCCTTGAACCTGGGAGGATCCTTGAAACTGAGAGGATCCTTGAACCTGGGAGGATCCTGGAACATAGGAGGATCCTTGAACCTGGGAGGATCCTTGAAACTGAGAGGATCCTTGAACCTGGGAGGATCCTGAAACATAGGAGGATCCTTGATCCTGGGAGGATCCTTGAAACGGCCAGAACCCTTGAATCTGCTGCGCTCCTGAGTATCCTCCTGAGCTTACGAAGGATCCTATATGCTGAGGATTGGATCCTGCTGGTTGGAAGTATGACCCTGAAGCCTGAGTCATTGCTGATGATCCCTGATGCACTCCTTTTGGTCCTCCCACATATTGAACGTCTGGAACCACTGAAGGCTGAGAAGTTATAACCGGAGTATCGAAATTCAAAGATCTGGGCATCAGCGGGGAATGATCCTCTGCCGATCTCTTCTGTTTCTTGATGTCTCCAATTTCTCTAAGAATCCTTTCATTGGTCTTATCCTGCTGCTGGATATGCTCCTTCATCTGCAAAATCAGAGTAAACAAGTCACTAGTAGTGGGAGTATAAGAAGCAGAAGAAGTTGGAGGTTTTGAGAAAATGGGAGTTGGTTTCTTCTCAGCATTTTTCTGAGGTCCAGAAGGTGGTGGAGGCAAAGGTGGAATGCCCTGGGATGAATTGACTGCAGACATCGCACTGGAGGTGTTCTTTGATGATGAAGCCATCTGCGTGGATGTAACGAACCGAAATGATCACAAAATGAGAATTTCTTAAGAATGAAGCACCAATTGCCCCACGGTGGGCGCCAAACTGTTTTGGTCAAAAATCAGACGAGGATGATGCAACCAAACTCTCTGTTACGGGGTATGATGCTTGAATTGGTAAACAACGATGAGGATCACTCAAAAATGGATTGCACAGGAGACACAAAGATTTATACGAGGAAAAAGCCCTTGATCAATGAATGATCTCCGGCATAAAAAACCTCGGGTGATGGAAACTACCGATCACCAACTCAAATTAAACAATAATCCTTTTACAACTTCGGATGATAGCGAGCTAAGTACAAGGATCACTATAGTGTATCGTGTAGAAATGTATGAAAAATGCTAAGTGTTTTGCCGAGAGCTGGTGAGTGCAGTTGTACGAGTGTGTGTAGCCAAGAATAGCCAAGTGTTCTAAAAATTAGCTCGCTACCCCCTTAAAATTAGAAAATATCTAGCCTAACTAACTGTCCGCATTTCGTGCCTTCTCCCCACGTTCTCCATAACGTTCACAATAGTCAAGCACGTGCAGAATTGAAGGGAATATGCTCCAGGAATATCGCCATGACCAAGTCCAAGCCGGTACTCCTGCAAAACAATACCGAATTCAAAGTGAACAATCATTAGTATAAGGATCCTTAGGATGATCCATGATCCTGATCCTGAAGTACTTCTGAGGATCACTAATTGTCACAGAAGTAAGGATCACCAAACAGGATAACACTTGAGGATCACAGGTCATTGAGAAATCCTCCCCTAACATCCATGATCCTTAGCTAACAAGTATCCTTGAAGGATCCTTGCAGGACAGAGGATCCTCATTTTGGTAATGATCTAATCTCAAACTATTTCACTCTTTAATTATCCTATATATATAAGGATAAGGATCCTGGATCCTTTATCCTCTTTTCACTTGATTCTGAGTTTTGCAGAAGGTTTAGGTATCCTTAACAAAGGATTGAGTATCCACAGAGGTATCCAGTTATTTGGGCTTGACCCCAGTTATTTGGGCTTGACCCAGTTATTTGGGCTTGACCCCAGTTCTTTGGGCCTGTCCCCAGTATCGCCAGTAGCGCACGATAATCCTGGTACAGTTCATGGCAATGGGACCAGTACTCGCTTTAGGGGCTGACAATTTCATTGTACTGGCTGTATCCGGGATCCTACGTATAAGGGTAGACGTACCATACATCTGTTCCTAAGGTTTCTAACGTTTTCACGTTAGCTAAGGTTTTGGCATTTTCATGTCACTAAGTTTGGATAGTCGCCAGTGAGGGCCATACTCCAGTTTACACACGGTCCTTTGGGCTTGTCCCCAGGTATCCTTTGGGCTTGTCCCCAGTTATCCTTTGGGTATGTCCCCAGTTACCCTTTGGGCTTGTCCCCAGTATATTGGGCTTGTCCCCAGTTACTAACTTTTCTCTTATATTGGCTTAGTCCCAAGTTGTACTCTGTTTCAGGCTTTCGAAGTTAAACAGCTAACGATCCCTGATCCTTACCTTCTACTAAGGTTTGTCTTTTGGTTATCCTGATCATAAATGTTAAAGGTTAAGATCCTAACTTGGATTCTCAGGTATGATCCTAAAACACTTTATTTTTATTCTTTATTTATATAAGTGACCATTATCCTTTGACAACAGAACTAATGATCCTTAAGTTACATAACTTTTCTGAACTTGTCGACTATAGGATATTTGATCCTTGATCATATCCTAAAACTTTTAAACATGATTTATTAAACCTTTATCCTTTACTTACAAATTCAAACAAAATACACAACAACAGTTGAAAAGTAAAGAATTCATAAGGATAACAACACGGGAAGTAGCCAAAAAGTTGAAGTTATTTTTATTCACAAAAGTTAACCCTTCAAAGGTTGTCAAAATTACCTACCCCAAGCATCTACCAGCAATACGTGGCTCGTCCGCTGGGGTAGGTAAAGGTGTCCATTGTTAACAGGTTTTAAAGTGCAGGAAATAAAAGATGGCAGGATAACAAGTGGCTTCATCCCCCAAACAGAGGATCCCTCCACCACCTATTATCCTACCTATTGTCTAAAGATCCATGATCCATACCCCTAGAAACTATTGTTCAAAGTACAACCAACATTGTTTTAAAACATCACAACCAAAAAACTACCAAATCCTAAAAAAATGGGCTCCGGCCACGTCTAGAAATATCCTTCATCACCCATTTCAGCAGCTCACACCTTGGCTGCATCACCACCAGCATCATCACCACCAGCCTGAACCTTTCCACTGCCACTTGCCTCAATCGCTAAGACCTCAGTAGCCTCCTCCTCCTCCTCCAGCTCTGTCAGCTTTGCCTTCCAACCCTCCTTGTCCCAAGTGGTCCTGTCGAAGTCTGGATCCTCTGCCTCCTGAGCCATTTGCAGCTTGATCTTATACATGGTGATAGCAGCAGAGACTTTAGCATCTTCCAGCAGGTCGTGCTTCTCGTGATCAGCATTTATCTGGGCCATGACCCCCTGCTGCTTTGCCAAGTTCAGATCCTTCTTAAGGCGAGAGATGGTCTCTTCCTTAGCCAAGAAGATCTTTTGGAAGTCCCTTTGCTTCTGGTCAGCTTCCTCAGTATAAGTATCCAACAGCATCTCAATCTCGGCAAATTTCAGCAAAAAGTCAAGGTAAAGTTAAGGATCACATGATCCTCAAGTGGACAGGATAATGAAGCATAGTGGGTGATCCTTACCTCAGCAAAGTATTCTTGGAATGGTGCTTGGGCTAGCAGCAGTCTTCTTTTTCCCAGACCTGGGAGCAACAGAAGTAAGATCGGTGACACTGAAGCGGGTGGCAGACCTTGAGGATTTTCCAGCACCTATTAATCCAAAACAATAGATAAGTATTCTTGTTTTATTTGCATTTCAACATTTAACCTTATGTAAACTTGGATACTTACTTGACATAGTAACAGAGCCTGAGGATACTTCCTGAGAATCCTTGGTGTTTGCTTGAAATGACCTTATTGCAGGATCAAGGTTCCGGAAAGCGGTGATCCTCTCTTTGGTTGCAGGTGATGTAATGATGTGCGAAACAGAAATAGCTGCAAAATAGAAACAAAGGAGTTAGTGATCCTCAGCAGAAACAGGGTATCCTATGATCCTTCTATAAGGATCCTCTATCCTACCATGAGTGGCCCATTTTCTAGGGAGATCCTTCCCATTAGGGATAGAATCCCTCCTGATGAAGAAAAAACGTTTCTTCCACTTAGTATCGTTTTTGGTGGTCTTGAGGATTGGGTGTTCTTCACCGGGCTTATGTTTGAAAAGGAATTGGTGTGAACCGTGGCTCACATGGTTGTAAAGTTCAGACAACTCCGACATTCCTAACTCAATATCCTCCTGCTCAATGATCCTTTCAAGGGTAAATAGAACCCTCCACATCATTGGCATAGCCTGGATATAGGATATGCCGGTAAGGGAGAAGAAAGATTGGGTAAAATCAGGAAAAGGGTAGGAGTATCCTATAGAGAATGGGGTGACTGGAAATGCAACCCAGGTTTCAGAGATAAAATAACTCAAGACGGTAGGGTCAAAGGGTTTGAAAACAGTGCTCGCCGGAAAGCAATGGCGAATCCTGTCGATCTCAGGATCGGTGAAGCAGCAACGTTCCTTCGGAGAGTCTTCAATGATCCCTTGGCTTTTTAAGGGACTGTCTTTTTTATAATCCTTAGCAGGGGATGATCTTAGCTTCATTGTGATTCGGAGATTTTGAGAAAGAAGAAGAACAGAGTAAGAAAGAGAAAGGGGAGAGAAGTACCTGCTTGATCTTCAAATGAGGATTTAAAGGATGTAACACATGATTTTAAATGCCTCTAGACCCTTATCTCTAACTTGAATTTATAATCATGATTTTGCAGAGATGTCGCTTCAGATGATGTAAGATCTGCAACGGATAGTTCGATCATAACGGCTATATATCCGTTGGTTTGTTGCGGATAAGAACAAGAAAATATAACTCGAAAATTTACACTTTACTCCTTATATTTTGGGGGCAATTGTTAGGGGAGGATTTTCTAAATCCTAAGGATCACGGGTCCTCAACTGCTACCAGGATCCTCAGCAGGTGTCGCAGGATCAGGATTCAGGATCACTGTTGTTATTCTACTACTAATAATTGTCTTCCTTGTACGTAAACTTGTTTTGCAGGAACGAGAGCATGGACCAAGTCTCACCGAAATTCCTGGAGTATATTCCCTCAATATTCCGCACGTGCTTGACCATTGTGAACGTTATGGAGATCGTGGGGAGAGTGCACAAATTGCGGATAGTTAGTTAGACTAGTTATTTTCTAATTTAAAATGGGGATAACAAGCTTGATAGAAAACACTTAGCAAATTTAGCAACTACACACACTCGTAACAGCTCTCAGTCAGCTCTCAAGCAATACTTGGCGATTTCATACACTTTATTGCACATTACACACTAGTGATCCTTGTAACAAGCATGTTATCATCCCGAGTTGTAAACTTCTTTTGTTTAATCTTAGTTGGTGATTGGTAGTTTCCATCACCCGAGATTTTTTGTGCCGGAGATCAACTCTTGATTAAGTTAGTCTGTCGTTGAAGTTTATAAAAAAATGTTATCAGTGGGTTTTTTTTTTTGGTCGTTTATAATGGGCATGTTTGGCTAAGGGGCCGTTTGGCAACATCTGAATGGTTAAATGCTGAACCAGTAAGAGGTCTGAACTATTAGAGGTCTGAACCATTAAGAACTTGTATAATGCTTAAACGTTCAGAGGCAAATGTCTGACCAATTCAGATTAGAGGTCTTAACCATTCAGACTTTGTATAAAGCTTAACCATTCAGAGGCAAATGTCTTAACCATTCAGACATCTGCTCGTGAAACAAACAGTCTGAACCATTAAATGCTGAACCAGTAAGAGGTCTAAATCATTAAGAGCCTCATTAAGAGGTAAACAAACAGCCCCTAAGCTTTTTGAAACAACTTATTGGCTTTTTGAAAAAGTCAGTATGGAGTGACTTATTGGCTTTTTCCCCTCACATACACCCTCATTGCCAAACATCATTTTGAAGCTTATGACTTTTCAAAAAGCCAATAAGTCAATAAGTTGTTTCAAAAAGCTTAGCCAAACATGCCCGTAGAAGACGACAACAGAACTAATGATGTGTTGTAGTGGTTGAATGTGTGTTAGTAATCTGGAGGTCCCGGTTTTGACTCGGCCTACCTACATTTTCGCTGCATTGTTTTGAACCTTTTTAATAAAACTGAATTTTGATGAAACTAAACATTTGATTAAGTTTAATAAAAATCCAACCACAACACAAACAACAACAGCAGTCCAGTGGTCAGGTGTGTGCACGAGAGTTAGAGGTCACGAGTTTGATCCTGGTTATAGTCGGTTTTTGAGGTATTTATTTTTTTAAATTCATTTTTTTCTTTATTTAAAAATCCTTAGATTCATTAACAGTTTATGTTTTTATATTTATTTCTTTCCTTAAAAAAAACCTTAAAATCCTGAATAACAATTACCACTTTATTTTTTTAAAACCTTAAGATCCTTAATAATGATTAACAGATTTATTTTTTTAAATTCTTTTCCTTTATAATTAAAAACTTTAAACCTAATAAAAACATAAATAATCGACGAATTATTATAATTCTTTTATGACAATTAAATGTAATAAGGAGATAAATTATAATATCTAAATAACTAATTTGTAAACAATAAACATTAGGAATTATATTTAACCTACAAATATTAACAAGATCTTATGTGATATTTTAAAATATAGGGTAACCGTTTTCGTTCGTTCGAAAATCCTTATTTTTACTCGTGCGTTATTTTACAAGGAATCGCAAACGCAACCACTGCGAGTGAATCTTACAACTCTCCTTTTTACATTATTTACTCGTTTTTGGGGTGTATCATGTGTCGTTTTGCATTATTATTCTTTTTATCAATTACGTGCAATTACCCACTTGTGTAGTATATGTGTTATGTGTGGTTTGGTTATTTGTCATTTTGTGCATTTCAGTCATTTTGGACATCACATCATCATAGGCTCGTCGGTTCCCCATTACTTATGAGCAGAACTTGACGTTGCCAACATTACAAGGTCAGCTCCATTTGATTAAGCTTAGACCTTGCAGCACACCATAATATCGTGCAACATATATACATTCATTAGCACACCATAATACCGTGCAACATGCATACATTTCATTTGAATCATCTCAGTTGGTTTGTTTATTGTTTGAGGTTGTGTTATGAGTTTTGATTTATGATATACAACATATTTACTATTAGTCAATAGTAGATACTTAAGCCTGACCCTAGTCTATATCAGCCGGCCCTAGTTGTTTAACCTAAGTCTATATATATCCATCTATTGTAATCATTGTAAATCACAATTACACAATCATAATACAATCATTACCAAGTTTATCTTGGTATCAGAGCCTAGGGTTCTGTACCTTCCTTCTGTCGTCATCCTCTACCTTCCTCAATCTTTTTTTTTCCTGCCGACAATCATGGCTGATCAACAGATCGCAGCCATTACTACCCTAGAAAAAACCTCACATAACTCTCACAAATTCACTTTTACCCTTTCCCCTTCCAACTATGGACATTGGAAACTCATGCTACAGCCCTTCCTCGTCACACACAGCATGTTCGGCTATGTCGACGGCTCGATTCCATGTCCCCCGGCCACCATTACTGCCTCCTCTGCCACTGGAAAAGACGCTGAAGGAACAGCTCCCACCGCCCAACCTAACCCAAACTATACAAATTGGCTGTCAAATGATGCGCATGTCCGCATGCTCATCATGTCCACTATTTCTGAATCTTCGTTTCAACACGTACAGGGAGTCACCTCGCGTGACCTATGGCTTGGTCTTGAACGAGCATATGCTCCATAAACCTCTTCTAGGGAGTTTACACTGCGAATGCAGCTCTTAAAAATCCAGATGAAAGGAGATGAAACCTCATCAGATTATCTTTCTAGAGCACAGGAATATGCCAATGCTCTTGCCAACATTGGTCATCCCATGCCAGATAAAGACATCGTTATCCTGGTTGTTGCAGGCCTTTGTGAAGAATACAACGGAGTCAAACAGGCCCTATTTGCACGACAATTCACGGCTGTCTTTAATGAAGGTCTTCTTGCTGATCACGAGTTTTTAATTCACAAATCTGCTGTTGAGCCAGCCCCTGCCCAAGCCTTCACGGCTGCCACATCAGCCAACTCACCATCGGCTTCTTCTGATACTGTCTAGGCAATTCAGCAGCTTGTTGCCCGTTTAGGGTATCAATTGCAGCCTCTTTCGGGCTCCTCCAACAGCCCCCCATCTCAGGCTTTCTACACAACCAGGTCTGCCTCTTCAAATCATAACCGTGGTCGGGGTAATCGTGGTCGAGGTAGAAGAAACTACAACAATCGCAACAACCAGGGAACTCGTAACTCAGGTCAGTTTAGTTGGGCATCTAATCAAAACATGGTTTATGGCTCTTGCAACAGGTGCGGGATAGGACATGTCCCTTCTCAATGTCCAAACAGGGACCCGTCTACCATCCGGTCAAGACAACCATCTGCTAATTATGCAGACTATCGCTCACCAGCTCCCACTACCAATTGGCTTCCGGATACCGGAACCAATGGACACTCATCATTAGATACGTCCAGTTTAGACTACGCTGAGCCTTACTTTGGTGATGAAAGTCTTCACGTTGGCAATGGTATGCCCCTCCCTATTTTACATATTGGTTCCAAAACTTTTACCTCTCCAAACAAAACATTTCACCTAAAAGACATCTTTCATGTTCCTGCACTAAAAAAAACTTACTCTCTGTTCAAAAATTTTGTCAAGATAATCATGTTTATTTTGAATTTCATGCCACTTTTTTTTCTGTGAAGGACACATCTACACACACTACCCTCCTCACGGGTCCAAGTGAAGGCGGACTTTACACTCTCAAACTTCCAGCAAAATAGCCCATTCCAAAGTTTGCTTTCTCCACAACTCGTGCTTCTACAACCACCTGGCATCAACGATTGGGGGACATGCTCAATTGTTCAAGACTATGCTTTCTAAATTTCATTTACCTGTTTATACTAAAACGTTTGATTTTAATTGTAATCCATGTTTGGTTGGCAAATCTACAAAACTTCATTTACCACCCTCTAATTATAAGAGTACTCATGTTCTGGATTTAGTTTTTTGTGATGTTTGGGGTCCAGCCCCCGTGCCTTCCTGTGATGGTCACCATTACTTTTTATTATGTGTTGACCACTTCTCTAGATTTATGTGGTGGTTCCCTTTGACACGCAAGTCTGATGTTTTCACCACATTTAAACAATTTGTTACTATGGCTGAACGACAATTTTCCACTAAACTTAAAACCGTCCAATCAGATTGGGGAGGAGAATTCCGAAACATGTCCTCCTTTTTCACCTCAATTAGTATTATTCACCGTCCTTCTTGCCCTCATACCAGTGAACAGAATGGTATTGTTGAACGTCGGCATCGTCACGTGATTGAGACCGGTTTAAGACTCATGTCTCAGGCACATGTTCCACAGCGTTTTTGGCATTATGCCTTTGAAACTGCTGTCTACCTCATTAACCGAATGCCTTCCCATACACAATCCACCATGTCTCCTTTTGAATACCTATTCAAACGTACGCCTGATTTCTCCTTCCTTCGAGTTTTTGGGTGTCTATGCTTCCCTTACCTTCGGCCTTATAATCCACATAAAATGGATTTATGGTCTATACCTTGTGTCTTCCTTGGATTTAACACCACTCATCACGGATACCGTTGCCTTGACCCAGCCACCGAACGTATCTATATTGCACGCCACGTCCGGTTGCAGGAAAACACATTTCCTTTCGGTACCAATCCCACCGATTCTTCACCCAGTCCTTCACAGCCCAACCCGTGTGTCTCCTCTTACCCTACTGACAACATTCCTTTCCAACCTGACATCTCCTCGGCTCCAACCTCACCCGGTCTGCTGGAATGAGATCGGTGAAGCTCAGCTTACTGGACCTGAGCTCATTCTAGAGACTACTGATAAAGTCAAGAAAATTCGCGACAACCTTCAGACAGCTAGAAGCGGTCAAAAGAGTTACGCGGATAGACGACGCAAGCCTTTGGAATTTTAAGTCGGTGATCGCATCTTACTTAAGGTTTCACCTTGGAAAGGTGTGATCAGATTTGGAAAGACAGGAAAACTTGCACCTAGATATGTTGGACCATTCAAGATCATCGAAAGAATCGGAAAAGTGGCCTACAGATTAGAGTTACCTCCTGAACTTGGAAATGTTCATCCAACCTTCCACGTGTCCAATCTTAAAAAGTGTTTAGCTGATGAGAACCTCCACATACCACTTGATGAAATTCGTGTGGATGACACGATGCATTCTGTTGAGAAACCTGTGGAAATCATGGACTGTGAAGTCAAGAAACTCAAACGCAAGCGCATTCCAATTGTCAAAGTTCGCTGGGAATCTAAACGTGGACCAGAATTTACTTGGGAACGTGAATATCAAATGCAGGCAAAATATCCACATCTATTCTCACAAGTTTCCTCTAAATAAATTTCGGGATGAAATTTCCTAAAGTATGGGAGACTGTGACATCTGTGCTTGTAATCATTGTATAAACTCTGAACAGTTCAATTATCAATAAAACAAGGTGATTTGATCCCAATATTTGTCTATTTATGTTTGACATTTTGCACGTTATAATTTTTGTTCGATTTCAAACTCTATATCGCTTTCTAGAAAGTTATATGCAAACTGATGCGTAAACGTAATCAGTTTAACGCGAAAACCACTCCGGAACATCAACATATTCTTAACATACCTTAAATAACCTTTACATAACTTAGAAATAAGTTTTAAAGGGTTTGGTATGGAAAAAACAAGTTTATTCGATCGCAGGGACTAATTGCGACAAACTGTGAAAGTATGCCGATTCGTATAGTAATGTACACTCCGGAACATGATCATAAGTTAAACATACCATAAATATCCTTTACATAGCTTAGAAATGTAACACCCTAGTTTCTATTTAACGTTTATCGTGTGAATACCAACAATTAGATGTGTAGTTAAGGCTACACATACTATAAAAATACGGGTTTATTTAAACTTTTACAATTCATAAGTTATTCTAGGTAACATGATCAAATTTGTTGTTTAAATTTTACAACGTGGCAAAGTGCGGAAGCGTGTGTCTTTATTGTGTTCGGTTCTTCGCTGAGCTTGATCGTCTTCCGGCATCCAAGGCGTACCTACATTTCATAAACATGAAATGCTTTAGTCTTACAAAGTTTAAATCAGGTCCAAACAATGTCCGGGAAACATTTGATTTCCAAATGAAAAACAAAATATAAGAAAATTATATCCACCGTAATTTACGGTGGGACCGTAAATTACGGTGGCCCCTGGGTTTCCATTCTTCTGCCGTAAATCAGACCAGTTACACCGTAAACAATTTAACTCCACCGTAATTTACGGTGGGACCGTAAATTACGGTGGACTCTGCATCCTGATTCTCTATTTCGTCGTAATTTGACACGAAATCTTTCGTATCTTTCAAACCGCTTATCCGTTTAACCTACCGTTTCTTCCTACATGTTTGTAATTTGATTCTCCATCATATGGAGTTAAAATCCGACATCCGGCTTGATAAAAATTAAGACCTTTAAGTCTTCGGCTTATTACTCTTTTACCAAAAATTTGACCCGTTTACGCATTTTATCAAACAAACGTATTTGTTTGACTTCTATATCACCTACATCTCTTTAATTTAATGTTACCTACCATTTTAAGTTCTAATCATAGGTTTATTACACAATTTAAACCCGTTTTCGCTCGTATGCTTATTATGACCCGTTAAGGATAATTTGAGCACTTTTAAACTCAAATTTCACTTTTATTCAAATCTAGCGTTGTAACCTATATTTCTTATCTAGTACTCTCCCATCACAACTAAATGTGTGTTGGATTTAAAGTAGATATCTATGTGTTCCGGATTTATTTCCCTTGAAATATCATTTTACGGCAAAGACTCATATGGAGTCTTTTAGCCCAAGAATTACATCTTTCACTACCTATACTCGTTCTAAACTTTTGTTTAATCATAAGACTCCTTTCCAAACAACCTCTAAGGGTTGTTTGTTCAATTTAGCCTACAAGGGCGTTTTGGTCGATTTTGGTCCTTCTTTTACAATGAAGGGTTATCACCGATTATTCGACCAAATTAGCGCTTTTACATACATCATAAATAACGTACCTGGCTCGGATCAACAAATAGACCTGATTTTATTACCTTGCTTTATATTCGCTAATTAAGAACGATGCGAATATCCATTGGATATCTATTCCTGTAAGCATATGACTCGACAAAAGAATCATTAGTCTATATAGTCAAAAGGTGTTGTCTGCACCTTTTGACCCGTTTGGCCGAAAAGACCATTTAACTTTGCGAAAAGATATTTATTATCATCTCCTCTACATGACTCTTCCCGTTTAACACCATACGGGAATTTTAATTATAAACCGTGTATTTCTTTCGACATAATATGACCAATTTATCGATTTACTTCTTTTTAACCATTATTATGGTTTCTATCATCTTTGATTTGCTTGTTCCGTTCGACTACACGACGGAACATCATATTTCAATCGTTTAGATACCTCATTCAATATTTATATGATAAGAAAACATTCCACAATTTAAGACTAGTGTAAGCTATACTTACCTTGCATCCGAATTATGCTTTTCCGCCATTCTTGCTTCGTTTGACCCGCCTCCTATCCAAGCCTCCACCTAGCTTGTCAAGCGTCAAACTATCATTATAATTCGTAAGACGGTTATATTAGTCATCATTAATTATGACCATTCCATCTTACATATTTTCTATCACAAATACCATTCGATCTTATTAATGATCGGTTTGACTATTTAAAAGTCAAATCACCAATTAACACATATGATTGCACTATCAAGTTCACAAGACTCAATTAGGCACATTATCAACACTTAGTTCTCATTTAGGCATTATAACAAACACCTAATGGGCATGATTCTACACGTTTGCTAACTAGTTCACAATTAGTCATTTTTACCAAGATTAACATCAAGATTCAACCATTATCATGTATGATCAAATACTCAAACTTGAAATTTGTTCAAATATCTTGCATCTACTATCACTTATGATGATTTCTAACACAACTATATTATCATCTTTTCTACATAATCAAAACCCACTTGACTTATGAGTGTATGATTATGAATTCACAACAATGAACATCAATTCAACAATTACATGGCTAGGGTTTACTACTAGACATAGTTTCATCCCTAATTTCATCCAAACAACATACATGCAAGCTTAGATTCGAATTCTCTAGGTTTGCTCAGAATTTCAACTAGAGATTTACCAAGAAATTTACATACCTCGTGACTCCTTTTTCAATGGAGATCACTAATTCATACTCGGATTTTGATTTGGACTTGATTTGCTCCTTCAATTTGATGAATTTCTGTGTTTTAGGGTTTGAGCTTAAGAGCTCTTCTTGGCTCTGTGTTTTGTACGACCAGAACACACACAATGGTGTGTGTTTTGGTGTTTTTAGATTTTAATTAATAAAACCCATTTTCCCACTTTAACCATTTTAGTCCCTCAACTTTATCCAAGTTTATAAAGGTTACTACATCAAGTTCCTCATTATTTTTAAGACACTAGACTAACTAGGTTGATATTCCTAGTTATTTAGTGGGTTCCGGGAGTTATAACCCGTTTTATTTTAAGTCCCGTTAACTCGGGCTCTTATAAACTCAATTCATCAAAACTTTGTTTCGCTTGTATCTAATATTAGGATTTCTTATTAATTCCCAAATATTTACCGAGTTATTTTTACTACTAGCGACACTTTACCCGTCTTTTAGTATTAACGTGGGTTAATTACCAAACCCGTTTTCGGGGTGTTACAAGTCTACCCCCCTTAAAGAGGTTTCGTCCTCGAAACCTTGCTCATCTAGTTCATTGAGTTTCTAAACCCAATGCGTTTGACTTGAATAATCTCTTAAGCATTACTCCTACTTTAACCAATTGTTATCATTACCAGAAAATTATGGTAATGTCTTTTTGGTTACCGGACCTCTACGTATGTCATATGACATAATGTAACTTCGACATAACGTAGTCTCGTTATTTCCACTAGTACAGTTAACTTAGCGATATCCATCGCTTTCATATACCCTCGAATTCCTTATGAATCCGTTAATTTGATCCGTTTAAGATCTTTAGTGAAATCTTTCACTTTTAGCAACAAATTCTTTTGTTTTCAATTTATCTATTCGGTTCAGCTATACCGAATCTACCGCTTACAAGCAAACCAAATTTCTTGATTTGAATTGATAACCTTAACCGGTCTCATTAACTAGTCTTATTAGTTTAGTTACTTTTATCACTCGCTTGGTTATAATGTGATTTTACTTCACATTACATTTCCTAACCGTGATCGTGTCACATCATGTTTAATTTGTATCAACCTTTCATTTTTGAGAATATCACTTTTCGAATATATCATCTTGCGCCTATCAGTGTCAAGACTTGTATCTTTCATGCTTACTATTTAAATTCCTATCAGAATTTATGTTTGTAAAAACATTACTTCTTACTAAAACCGAAGTTTTAGTTTTTGGATCTTTTCTTTAACTCGTGTCAATCATCCATACTGGGATATTGACAGTCCGTAATTTAATCCTTTACAGTCTTAGTTTTTGTATGCGGGGATTTTTAACTGATTTCCTCGCTTTATTCCATCTAACCCGTAGGTTTTATCACTTAGCCTTATGGGCTATTTTTTGATTAGACATTCACCTCTTTAAGGCGAAGTCCTTATAACTTCTTTCTAATCATGACCCGTGGGTCGTTTTAGTCCATATTTCTCTCGTTGTTTATAATCCTAAAGGTTATGTGGATCCCGTAGATCATTCTTTTTGCTCGTGTCTTATTAAAATATATATTTGGTGTCAAAGCACTCTTTTTACGTTTGAAATTCATTTGTCTCAAGCTTATCGTTATCCGGCTTGCGCTTACTTACGCCTTCAAGCATTATACTTTATTCAACCCGTTCAATCTCAAAATAGTTGAATATAATTATCAGAATTTCTGTTTACGAAATTTTATGGTCTTTTAGTCGTAACTCATGATCCGAGTCCCTTGACTTTAAATTCGTGTTTTCGTTTCTCGGTTTACGCATGTGTTTAATTCTTACCCATCAACCGGGTGTTTTACCAAGGTCGTTATTATTGCAATCCTCCCGGTATGCATTAAGACCTTGCTTCATTTTTATATTCTGACTTTGTCTTTAAGTTCGACGTTTTACAAATGCAAAAAAAAATGACCCGTTAAGGGACATATTTGCATTTTCCGGATTCGAGTGTAAGTACACTCCCTCCCATCGCTTGTCTAAATCATTTTTCATGTTTGCATTTTCTGGGTTCGAGTGCAAGTACACTCCCTCCCAATACTTGTCTAAATCATTTTACATGCTTGCGTTTTATGGGTTCGAGTGTAAGTACACTCCCTCCCAATACTTGTCTAAATCATTTTACATGCTTGCGTTTTATGGGTTCGAGTGTAAGTACACTCCCTCCCAATACTTGTCTAAATCATTTTACATGCTTGTTTGTCCCTTCACTCGGGCTCATTATCCTAATGTAACACGCTCCCGTCACTCGGTTGTGCGTCTACATTATTTTCAAATATCTTGCTTATCTGCTTCATTTGGGTACTTTTTAATTAGTCCCATTCACCCCGCCATTACCACATCGGACATAACTGCGCTCATTATAAGAAGCTCATGCTATCATGTGTTCACTACTTACTTGGCCAGAGTAAGCGATCAACACGTGGTACGCGTGACCTTATTATAATTACCACATCACGTCCCATGTAAGTAACTCCTCAAATTGTCTCCATGTTTATGGTTTCATTTGGTAAAACTCTATTTAATTGTTAGTTAACAATTATTAGTTTTAATCGTTTATCCTTGAACATGTACAATGTCCCTTTTTATGAACATTTATTCGCATTCATTGATGTGATCATAAATTTTCTCAATAGGATTTGTATTGAGAATACTTGCTTGGATGATCACTCTCGTCCAAGTTTCTATATAAACAAGTCTTGTTATTCATTTGTTATTCATCATTGTGAATAACACATTTCCTATTAAATTTCTCTTGGAAATCAGGTTTTCCAAGTTCTGTCATATGTGTATGCAACCGTTATTACTTACGTGTTTGTTGCATATAACGACTCGTGCGATTAAATTTAAAAGTGTGCACCTGGTGATGCTTGCCCTAACGGGCTTCTCTTGTCATTAGTCTTGTTCGCGACCGTTACGCGATTTTGGTCCTTAATGAGTATGCTCTTTCTGTCGTACCCCGGACCGTTCCATCATCATATCCATAATTTGTTTGACTCTCGTCGTCTTCAAACGCGAGTGTCCTTCATTTAAAACATTCACAAAAGTTAGTAAAGTCAACTTCAATAATCGCCCGTATTATAATACAAGGCATTTTCTACTATACACGTCAACGCGCGTATTTTCTTCAACTCTAACAATCATTTAAATTGGGGTAACGTATACCACACGATAGCTCTATGTGTTGTTTACAACACTTAAGCATACTAACTAATAACGTACTTGTACTTACCGGATTTGCGATCAAGCTTCGAACCGAACACTATTCTTTGTCAAGAGCATAAGGTTTAAGTCCAAGCATGGTTCCTCCCAACCATACTCGAATCTCTTAAACCAAGGCTCTGATACCAACTTGTAACACCCTAGTTTCTATTTAACGTTTATCGTGTGAATACCAACAATTAGATGTGTAGTTAAGGCTACACATACTATAAAAATACGGGTTTATTTAAACTTTTACAATTCATAAGTTATTCTAGGTAACATGATCAAATTTGTTGTTTAAATTTTACAACGTGGCAAAGTGCGGAAGCGTGTGTCTTTATTGTGTTCGGTTCTTCGCTGAGCTTGATCGTCTTCCGGCATCCAAGGCGTACCTACATTTCATAAACATGAAATGCTTTAGTCTTACAAAGTTTAAATCAGGTCCAAACAATGTCCGGGAAACATTTGATTTCCAAATGAAAAACAAAATATTTATGAAAATTATATCCACCGTAATTTACGGTGGGACCGTAAATTACGGTGGCCCCTGGGTTTCCATTCTTCTGCCGTAAATCAGACCAGTTACACCGTAAACAATTTAACTCCACCGTAATTTACGGTGGGACCGTAAATTACGGTGGACTCTGCATCCTGATTCTCTATTTCGTCGTAATTTGACACGAAATCTTTCGTATCTTTCAAACCGCTTATCCGTTTAACCTACCGTTTCTTCCTACATGTTTGTAATTTGATTCTCCATCATATGGAGTTAAAATCCGACATCCGGCTTGATAAAAATTAAGACCTTTAAGTCTTCAGCTTATTACTCTTTTACCAAAAATTTGACCCGTTTACGCATTTTATCAAACAAACGTATTTGTTTGACTTCTATATCACCTACATCTCTTTAATTTAATGTTACCTACCATTTTAAGTTCTAATCATAGGTTTATTACACAATTTAAACCCGTTTTCGCTCGTATGCTTATTATGACCCGTTAAGGATAATTTAAGCACTTTTAAACTCAAATTTCACTTTTATTCAAATCTAGCGTTGTAACCTATATTTCTTATCTAGTACTCTCCCATCACAACTAAATGTGTGTTGGATTTAAAGTAGATATCTATGTGTTTCGGATTTATTTCCCTTGAAATATCATTTTACGGCAAAGACTCATATGGAGTCTTTTAGCCCAAGAATTACATCTTTCACTACCTATACTCGTTCTAAACTTTTGTTTAATCATAAGACTCCTTTCCAAACAACCTCTAAGGGTTGTTTGTTCAATTTAGCCTACAAGGGCGTTTTGGTCGATTTTGGTCCTTCTTTTACAATGAAGGGTTATCACCGATTATTCGACCAAATTAGCGCTTTTACATACATCATAAATAACGTACCTGGCTCGGATCAACAAATAGACCTGATTTTATTACCTTGCTTTATATTCGCTAATTAAGAACGATGCGAATATCCATTGGATATCTATTCCTGTAAGCATATGACTCGACAAAAGAATCATTAGTCTATATAGTCAAAAGGTGTTGTCTGCACCTTTTGACCCGTTTGGCCGAAAAGACCATTTAACTTTGCGAAAAGATATTTATTATCATCTCCTCTACATGACTCTTCCCGTTTAACACCATACGGGAATTTTAATTATAAACCGTGTATTTCTTTCGACATAATATGACCAATTTATCGATTTACTTCTTTTTAACCATTATTATGGTTTCTATCATCTTTGATTTGCTTGTTCCGTTCGACTACACGACGGAACATCATATTTCAATCGTTTAGATACCTCATTCAATATTTATATGATAAGAAAACATTCCACAATTTAAGACTAGTGTAAGCTATACTTACCTTGCATCCGAATTATGCTTTTCCGCCATTCTTGCTTCGTTTGACCCGCCTCCTATCCAAGCCTCCACCTAGCTTGTCAAGCGTCAAACTATCATTATAATTCGTAAGACGGTTATATTAGTCATCATTAATTATGACCATTCCATCTTACATATTTTCTATCACAAATACCATTCGATCTTATTAATGATCGGTTTGACTATTTAAAAGTCAAATCACCAATTAACACATATGATTGCACTATCAAGTTCACAAGACTCAATTAGGCACATTATCAACACTTAGTTCTCATTTAGGCATTATAACAAACACCTAATGGGCATGATTCTACACGTTTGCTAACTAGTTCACAATTAGTCATTTTTACCAAGATTAACATCAAGATTCAACCATTATCATGTATGATCAAATACTCAAACTTGAAATTTGTTCAAATATCTTGCATCTACTATCACTTATGATGATTTCTAACACAACTATATTATCATCTTTTCTACATAATCAAAACCCACTTGACTTATGAGTGTATGATTATGAATTCACAACAATGAACATCAATTCAACAATTACATGGCTAGGGTTTACTACTAGACATAGTTTCATCCCTAATTTCATCCAAACAACATACATGCAAGCTTAGATTCGAATTCTCTAGGTTTGCTCAGAATTTCAACTAGAGATTTACCAAGAAATTTACATACCTCGTGACTCCTTTTTCAATGGAGATCACTAATTCATACTCGGATTTTGATTTGGACTTGATTTGCTTCTTCAATTTGATGAATTTCTGTGTTTTAGGGTTTGAGCTTAAGAGCTCTTCTTGGCTCTGTGTTTTGTACGACCAGAACACACACAATGGTGTGTGTTTTGGTGTTTTTAGATTTTAATTAATAAAACCCATTTTCCCACTTTAACCATTTTAGTCCCTCAACTTTATCCAAGTTTATAAAGGTTACTACATCAAGTTCCTCATTATTTTTAAGACACTAGACTAACTAGGTTGATATTCCTAGTTATTTAGTGGGTTCCGGGAGTTATAACCCGTTTTATTTTAAGTCCCGTTAACTCGGGCTCTTATAAACTCAATTCATCAAAACTTTGTTTCGCTTGTATCTAATATTAGGATTTCTTATTAATTCCCAAATATTTACCGGGTTATTTTTACTACTAGCGACACTTTACCCGTCTTTTAGTATTAACGTGGGTTAATTACCAAACCCGTTTTCGGGGTGTTACAAGAAATAGGCTTTGAGGGGTTCGTTATGCGAAAATAAACTTATTTGGTCAATCAGGGACTAAAAGCGTCAAAAAGTGCATAAGTTTGCATTTACGCGCATATCTCACGTTCTGAACATATCCGGACATCCAAAAATTTTTGTAATCATTAAAATATTTTATTTTAGTGATTAGAATGATAAAATTTCATTCGTCGCGTAATTTGGATCGTTTTTCGTGTCCGTTGGTGTTTCGTCGTAATTAACCGAATAACGTGACCGTACGGCCAAACGAACCGACATCCGAGATGTTTTCAAGCATATTTCATATTCCCTATACTTTGACATCATTTTTGAGCCTTGAAATGGGTTAACGGGGTTTAAACGTGTCAAAAATGGGCTTAAAAGCTTGCAGGGACTGAAACTGTAAATAATCAAACTGTTTCTGATCTGCTGCTCGCTCGCGGGGCGCGTAGACTCTTGTTGAGTCATACGCGGGACGTGACAACCCCTATCTGTGCAGAAAACTTGTTTTCTCAAACAGCAGCTGTTCCTTGGGTTTTTATACATGGTTTCTCAATACTTTGGGTTGGTTTTTGGACTCCCATGGTATTCTAAACCATGTGCCACAAGTGTAGGGCCAAGATTAATCCTAGAAACACTTGGAATTATCTCAAAGGCACTTGATTTCCTATATAAACCCATCAATTTTCCATTCAAACTTGCTCATTCATTCCATTTCTTCTCCATCTGCTCATTTGGAGCTATCCCTTCTGGTTGAAGGCTCCAATCTTCAAGTTTTCTTGTTCTTAATCCAAGCTTGGACCCTTTGTAAGTCTCCTTCATGCTTGGTTATGCATTTCAAGCATGAAAGTCAAACAATGTTTGACTTTCTACTTTGACCATGGTTTGGTCAACACAAAGTTCGTTTTAACTTTGCAACGTGAGCGTAATCACGATGGTTATAGTTCCTTGTGACTATACCTACTGATTACCACCTTGATTAGGCGTAGTGACGAGTCAAAGTTTCGGTCAAAATACGTATTTATGCGTATTTTGCAACGAAGCCATTTTCGGGTATCAAGACACTTTGTTTTTATATCAAACTTGTTTTCTAACTTAGTAAAACATGTTTTAACATGTTTAACGCGTCACTTTTAGTCTAGTGCTTATATAGGGTCGTAAGATAAGCGGTCTAAACAACCGCTTAGACTTTCGAACCCGACCCGTTTGGTCGATCATTAGGATTCGACCAAACGTATTTTGTGACCATAGTTGTATAGGGAATAACCTTCCGAGGTTATACCTTATGGTCACCTCGTTTACTTAGTTGTATGATAGGTAGTTTATATGCCTTAGGAAAATGACCAAAATGCCCTTTTTGCGCATAATTTCATTTTAAGCATATGTAACTTAAATTTTGACATCTAAACTGATTATACAATGTTATTAGACATGTTAAGGCATATAATACTTGTCATAGGACTAGTTAGGCGGTCCAAACGCGTTTTACGCGAACGACACGTTAAAGTAGCGTACACTACCTTAACGAGTCGTAACGGGTTGTAAGTACTTAGGATAGGTTCCGATTTAGAATGTAGGCTTTGTTAAACCATATTATATGAGTTCCAACACTCATTTGGTTTACGAAACCTCATTCTATCCGATCTTCCGATTTAGGTCCGGTTTATTAACGCAGTTACCTATATTAGGTGCCGTTTGATTCCGTGATCTTTCAAGCGTTATTTGGTTGTTATATCAAGACTACTAAGCTATATTAAGTGAGTACATAGTCCCCTCTTTTACTGTTTTCAAATAATTTTGGGTGATACACATGTGCCTACTTGTTACTTTCGTGCTTTTCGTGCTTTCGTGACATATACTTGCTATGTTCATTAGTACGCATATAGTACATGATTTCCATTATGCTTTGCTATGTATGTTTACTTAGCATGCTAGCACATTGATTGCATAAACATTTTTGTTACATATGTTTACTTAGCATATGAACACATTGATTTACATTACATTTTTGCTATGTATGTTGACTGAGCATGCTAGCACATTGATTTCATAAACATTTTGTTACATATGTTTACTTAGCATATGAACACACTGATTTACATTACATTTCTGCTATGTGTGTTTACTGAGCATGCTAGCACATTGATTTACATGACATTTCTGCTTCGTATGTTTACTTAGCATACTTAGTACATTATTTTCACATAACATGCTTACATTTGGTATGACATTTGGTTTGTTTAACGGGACAAAAATACATTCATTAGCATTGATCACGCCGCTCGGTAGTATGTAGTGGTACCATAGGAATTGACAACTCCCATCCCTGGAATCCTAGGTTTGTTTGGACGTAAGGGATGACTGAATCCGATATACATAATTGATAAACCTTTGATTAGTTTGAAGGTTTATCCGATAGTCGCAAGGCTTGAATGTATGCGATAAACAATACCGCATAAATGTTTGTATTAGTAAAGCATTGATTCTGCAAAACATAACTTTTGACTTAAACTACGATTTATTCAAATACATTGTTTTGTACATTTTTCCTATGGGGTTGAGTAAATACTTTTTATTCACCATACATACATTTTATTACACATTGACATTATACATATGGTTTAAGTTGATACTTTTCGCTTGCCATACATACTATTTGATTATACCATACATGATTTAAATTTGACACTAGACTTTGTTTACACATAAACATTTTGACATTGGTTTAAACAAGACATTTTGTTAGTTAATTGGTAAATGATTTGAATAACGAGGCGTGTGTAATATGATAAATGCATGGTGGATACGCCGCTGGTACTTCCTATATATAAGTGCTTTATGATATCACATATTGCGGCGTTATTTAAATCATTTCGACAAGGTCATGTAACATTTTATACAAAGGACATTGTTTTACAAACGACGTAACTTATACAAGTTCAATTTCACTTAGTTATTTATTTAACCATGCAATATTCGTTTATATCATCTGATTTTCTTATCGATTTTCATATGATTTATAAAAGAAAACATTTTCATATGGTTCATGACTACTTTTATTAAACAATTATTTTAACTTACAAGTCATGAATCCTTCATTAACAAAACCTATGTATCTCACAGGCATTTTTATGCTGACGTACCTATTTTCACATGTGTTTTCAGGAGCTGATGCATAGGGTTGATCAGGATACACTTAGGCGGACTCGGGCCTTAGTGACATAAAAGAAGCAAGACTAGTTTAACTTATGTTATGTTTACTTTGTTTTAAGACAATGTAATCTTTTTAATTCAAACAAAATGAAACTTTAAATACCATGGTTGTGAAACAATAATTTTGTCACTCCACTCCCCGACGTTTCCGCCGCGGTTTGTTGTTTTACGCGGTCGGGGTGTGACAGTACCTGTGACCGCGGACCATTCATGAGACTTGTGTTTGGTTACCATAGTGTTTTTGTGCTTACCAAAAGAAATTGCATGCATTTGTAATAAAACATAAAGGTGTAATGTAACAGACTTTGTATTGATTTGGATAAGGCGTAGAGGCCATGTAGTATAAAGCTGCTATTAGGATAAATAAGAAACTTAAGTTACTGCGCATGTAGATAGTCCTTCTGCCATAAGTTGACAAGTTGAAGAACCTGCCAAATATGAAGGAAACTATGATTACATGCGCACTGAACTGTCCTGGACCTTTAGGCTTGTTTAGCTTTTTTTTTGCTTGGCCCTACGTCTCCACGGGTGATCTGCTTAATTTCTTTGCGCACGTTCTGAACTAGATGTGTAAGCTCTCCACTCTTGAGTGCTTTTTCTATTTCAGTGCGTAGACTGATGCAGTTGTTCGTGGTGTGGCCATTGTCTTTGTGGTACTCACAATAGAGGTTTGGATCTTGTCCTCTTTTGTTTTTCATTGGCGGTGGTGTTTTGAACTGGTAATCCTCGGTGCTAAGTACTTCCGCAGGTGTCTTGGTAAGAGGCGTCCACTGCCTTTCACGATTTTCTTGCTTGGCTTCCTTTTGAGCTGTGATCTTGTTGATTGTTGTGCGGGCATCATCTGAAGATTATGCACCTGAAGTTGAGACTTTCCAGTTTTTCTTGAATTTTTTACCACTGCTTCCGCTCATGTCTTGAGGGCGATTTTGGGGCAGTGGTGGTCTGTTGGAACTTAAATTGCGCTCTGTTTAAGCATAAACCTTGGCTGCTGCCATCAACTTCTCCCAGCTCTTTGGTAATCCTTCAGTCCCCGACAACACCTTGATCATATCGTCGCATCTCACCGCGTATTTGAACTGTGCGCGGATTAAGTGTTCGTGCACATCACCAATTTCCAACACTTCCTTGTTATACCTTGTGATGAAATCTTCCAAACTTTCATCATCCCTTCGCCAGATGTTCATGACATCCGCGGAGTCTCGAATGGATCGGCGCTGCTGACAGAAATGAACCAGAATTTTTTCCTTGAGATCAACCCAGGATGTTAACTTACCTACTGGTAGATTGTCAAACCAAAGGCGCGCGGTGCCTGTAAGGGTTTGGACAAACAAGTGGCACCACATAGGGAGTGTCTATTCGCCAACTAATCCTGCACTGGTAAACACACACAGGTGATCATCAGGATCTGACAATCCATTGAACTTTCCCACATTTGAAGGTAACTTTTCCCGCTCGAGGGGAGCCAGTGCAATCTCCCTGATAAACTTTGAGTTTTCAGCGGCTTCCGCTGGTCGATAAATCAGATTGTAGTCATACTCCGCTTCTGGGTTATAAACCGCACGGATTTTTGGTTTGTAACTTTCATGATCTCTTTGTATTCGATTGAAAACGCTTGTGTTATCGTCTTCATTATATGTTCTGTCATATTCATCAGTTTGGGTGTCCCACTTCTGTGAGAAACGCGGGCCCAAACGTGAATGAACCGATTGGCGTTTTTGAGAGTATTGCTCTTCACGGTGGTCTCGTCGTCTGGATTCAGAGTGAGTAGATTCATATCTAGTACTGGACTTGGAGTAGACTTCCGTATCGTCGACCGACATGTGTGACGGTGCATCATAATGCAACACTCGAGGTGCAGATGGAGCTCGCACCTGAGCTGCAGATCTACGCGTCTGTGGTGCTGGTTTAGCAGTTTGTGCACAGAGTTGTGCATAAACGGCGTTCAACGCACCTTGGGACTTAACGTACCAAGAGATCGAAGTCTCGCCAGGAGGTAAAATTGAGCTAATCGAGATTTCAGGCTATACTCCTGGTGTAACAGGATCATTTTCATGATTAACGTTGTTCTGAACATCGTTATGATCAGATGCTTCTTCCACGATCCCCTCGACACGAGAAGCATGAGAAAAATTGCCCCTGTTCTCTGGTCGAGGGACTGGTGGATTCAACGACGGAGCTTCTGTCATTGAAAATAGAAAATAAATGAATCGATTGAGAAGATGAAAATGAAAGTTGAAGAATCGGTGGGCGCCAATGAAGAAACAGTGAACTAATACGATCGGAATCGATTAGATCAGGGGTTTTGTCTCTGCATAAAAAGGGTTAATCTCCTCATTAATTTGATGGTTGGCTGAACTCCTCTGATGATCCTTGCAAAACAGAAAGCCGTTAGACTCGCCAAGGGGAGAATGGGGGTTCTCTCCGTGACCACCCTCCGGTATGAGAATAAGTACAGTGATCTTGAAGAAGATGAAGTTGTATGAGTGAGAATAAGTGAAAGTAACTTGTGAGATCATACCTGAAGCATCTTATTTATAACCGGATTTTGGCGGGAAAATGGTGTAACAGAGAGAGTAACGGAAAGCACTTTTCCGTTGGCAGTTATCTTTCTTTCCGTCAACCGTTAACCTTACGTCCATGCACATGGATCGTGGGTTTGATCAATGGTTAGGGAGTTGCCATGTGGAAAGTGGTTTTGTGTAGACCTTTCTTCAAGTTAGTTGTCACAGCCCCCGACCCCTCCCCGGGAGCGGGAGCCACGAGACTCAGAGTGGATGGTATCGGTGTTTATTAATTTGGCAGCGGAAATTTTCATCAGGACCGTAGTTAGGAAATAGTTTATCAGAGTAAAACACCACATTTTTATAATAATAAACACATGGGTAAAACCCAAGTTTCCATTCATAATATTTTTATAGGGATAAACCCTAATTATTGAAAACAATTCTTTCCTTTTTATCTAGGTAACTTTTATAGCCACTTTTCTAAGCCTTCAGTGCTCTGCAACTAGCTTTTATTGGCTTCACACTAAGTTACCTGAAACACGTGTTTAAAACATTTTATCAGCAAGAAAATACTGGTGAGTGAATCCCTGTTTAATCAAAACAGGTTTTATCATTGTACAACATTGAGGGCGATCGCGCAATTACATCTATTTATATTTCTACCTTAATTACCACCCATGACACTGTCAACCCGACTTGTGGTCATGTTACTACTCACAGTGTAGTAACAAATTTTGTATACAAAACCCCCAACATACCGACGATAATTGTAGAATTACAAATACTCAATCACTGTTAATTATCATGTAAAATAATTGAGGTTTTGTAAAAACAGTTTACAACAAGAAAGGATTACTCACATTGCTATTTTAGGTTTTTCCCCGTGACTTCCTGGTTATAATCTAATATATTAAACAATGCACACGCGTTAGTATAATAACCCAATTTACATTAGTTATACCCTCCCGGAGACAGAACTCCAACGACTACGTCGGGCAGAGCCTCGACAGGCATTACGGAGCACTAGATCAATCGGGCAGCGTATCTAATACGTAACCAGGGGTTATAATACTTACAACGAGGCAGAGCATCGCTATTTTAGTGGGTATAATACCCGTAGATGTCGAAGAGTGTCCTGCCACGTGGCGGGCTGTGGTTTCGCCGTCTGTTTATCGGTCGCGCCCCGCGACAGCTGAAGGAGAGTCTGTCGCGCCCCGAGACTGACAGTTATTTTTGTTTTTATTTGTTTTTTTATTAATATAGGTGTTATTCGGGTCTGTTACTCGTATTCGGGGTGTATTTAGCAGCGTTTAGGGGTGTCTAAAATATTTTAAGGAGGGTTGTTATATCCTCCCCACCTTGTTTTAAATCTCATCCTCGAGATTCGAGTTACTATATTCTCGTGGAGTTATATCAAGTCTTGTAGTTGGTAAAAACAATGTTGAAGCGTCTTTGAAAGCATTTAGTGGACGGAAGTTCCGAACTACTGTCTGTTGGGCAGAAATTTGTAGAAAAGCAACTTATCTGGATTCGAGATAGTGTAAGAAACAATAGACAAGATAATTCAGGTTAAAGCAATACGAGATTATCAGAACAGATGAAAACCTTTCAAGTGGTTTTGTTAAAAGTTTGTCTATGAAAGGGGTAGTTAGATTCATTAAAAGAGGGAAGTCAAGTTCCAGGCATGTTAGACCATTTATTAAATGATGTATGTATGAAATCTTACAAAACGCTTAGCAGACGAATCCTTAGTGAGAATTTTCTAAGGAAAATGAGAAACATAAATGTTTCGATTAATTCAAGGAATTGTTAACTGGAGGTGACATGGTTAAGTTTCACAAATCAAATAGAGAGATTTGATAGGCATATAATTCGAAATGCAATGACTCTTTAGAAACAATAAGATTCAATGTCAGAAGAGAACTTTCTTTGATCATTAATTGAGGGAAATTCTGAATCAATAATCTCAATTTGAAAATAAAAGTATGAAAAATGATTTGTCAATGACCATACTAGAAATCAGTGACATTTATTCAAATGGCAGAGATACACCGAAAATAGAATAGAATTTAGTGTATCATTGTCTTCATACATAACTGTATCAAGACTACTTGAATGATGAGGCAAACGAATGACGTATGAATTGATATGATTAGGGTTTACTATTAGCACATGCTACAAATTTATACAAACATTGCAAGGTGTTTGTAATGATTGAAAGAGTTCAATGATTATAGTGACTGAACGAATTCACCATTCTGAAAGTTTCAATGAAGTGAATCTGGATATTCAAAAGATAGGATGTTCAAATGAAGGAACATTTGAATATCGTAGGATTGATCAAAGAAGAAAGAAATATTGGAGGCACATTGGAATAAGAATTTAGGTACCTTTATCTTAACACAAATCTGGTTTAGGATGGTGAATCGATAAATAGATAAATTCGTACCTCTGGTGTGAAAATGAAATGAGTCCAAATTTTCAAAGAAATCGCCACCGCAAGGTGTCGTGATTTAACAAATGATTGTTGGAGTTGAAGATTTTAAACAAGTTTACTATGGTTCAAACAAATGAAGAGTTGATTGAGATTACCTCGAATATGATGATCTCAATTTATCATATGGAATCTGGTATTGAATGTATATTGTGAACAGGTTCAAACAATTGAGCTTGGTTTGGATATATTCCAACAATGAATATATGTATTGACAAGAAATGGTTACAATGAAAACCCGATAAGTGATTTTGAAAAGAAAATGAGTTTTACAAGAAATCTGTTGACTTGATATCAGAAGTCAACGTTTGTGCAATAATGCAATTTATCAAGATTTAAAATGAGTATCACGATATAATATTCAAACTCGTGAATAGAAAATCTTTTGAAGTGGAATCACATGCGTAACAAGCAATGCTTGTGCAACATATGAATTTTTCAAGAGATAAGACAAATGAGCGTTGGCTTTATGAAAGAAAAATAAAGACCTTTTATTAATGAAGTTTTGATCGGAATCAAAAGTCAACTAACTTAAGTATAGTCAAAACATAAGGGTGCTTATTTTGTTGTTGTCTCCGGTATTGTAATATTTATGCGCTTTCTTTAGCCTCATCTGGGTTTCTATCCTCGTTGTTGGGTGCCTTAGATAGTTTCGGGGAGTAGAGACAGAAGTGGCCTGGATCTCCGTATTTGTAACATACATTGGTTTTCCTTCTCCTTCTACATTCTTCCTCTGTATGCCCAGTCTTTTTGCAGAAGTTACAGCGAAGTGTCTTCTTAGAATGGCGTTTTTTTGAACTCTTCTGATTATAGTTGTTGCAGGTAGGTTGCGTGATTGACGATCCCGCTTCTTGGTTCTCATCGGTTTTGTTAGAGCGGAATTCCTTATAAGAGTAGCTATAGGTTGTGGTTTTCTTTCGCTTGGAGGATGGAGTTTTGATGCGAATTTTATGGTCTCCATTGATACTTGGGCTAGTTTTGAAGTGATGAGTATGCTTACAACGTAAAGTAGGACCTTCGTTTATAGGTATAGAAATTTTAATAGCTTCAATAATCGAAGGAATGGCATTCGATATTCCTTAAGCTATTATGTTTTCTATAGTGCTCTTGTCCAAAGAGTTTTCATTACTAGCCTGAATTTCTTGATTACAAGTTATTTCCTTTGACATCTGAATTGCAAACATGTTCGGATGTAATTATCATAGAACTAAGCAATTATACAAGCACATTTTGTCGCTCATTATTTAGCACAAGTATAATCATACCTATCAGTATGATGCATATATATATTATTTTAACATTTACTTTTTTACTATATATTTTATCAAAATATAAGGAAAGTATATATATAATATATTATGTGCTATTTCCTGTTATCGTAGTTACAGACGATCTCTTATTCCAGATTATGGGCTCGGTGTATTACTAAGAATGGCTTTATATTTTCAGGGCTCATGATTGGATAAGTATTCGGGTTTTTTGGTGGAAACTGTGGTTGTGACTGTGGCTAGAATTAAAGGTTTATATAAAGTTCTGAGATTTCCAGTCATTGATTCTACTATTTTTCCCTTGGTGCTAACCCGAGTGTCCTTAGGGTTTCTTTTGGGTAAATTGTGGTTAATGAGTTGAAAAATCATTTGGAAAATTTCCGGGTAAACAGATAGATCTGTTTCTTCTATTATATACAAAAATTTGCTTTTCTACAGAAGATATTTGTCTTATTATATTGTATACATAAGAAATTCTATTATGTTATGTGCATATGTATACCAGATTTTCAAAATAATATATAATACTAAATTATTTTTATAATAATCCAATTATATAGCGGGGGGTATTAATTTTCCTTTTTATTTTCATAACTTTATTTTCTTATACTAACAATAGTAATTGGAATGAATTTCTGTTGATCATACTATTTTGAAATAAAAGGGTGAATAACTAAATTAAATCAAAATATATAATTCTTACGGATTTCTTAGAATAGCTTTAACCAGAGGGTTGAACCATATTGGTTGAAAATATTAGGATTTGATTCTTGATTTATCAGTTTTATTTATTTAAAGAATCATAATAGATAATACAAAGTTTGGCGTTTCTAAATTTGATCCTTATTGTAGGAAGTATTACCCTTATATCAGAATATACATACATATAAATCAAATATAGTTTAAAAAATGAGTTAAACTATAAAATGATAAAATTCTTAAGTTACTTCTTTGTGATATACACGTATTACGTATATATATATATATATATATATATATATATATATATATTTTTTAAATTATATAGTTATACAGTACCAAATATTTTTTTTGTACATATTTCTATGTATGAAATATCATTTGTTTTATTAATCTATACTATATAATAAAAGAAACCTGTTTTGGGACACATGTCACTTCCTCATGCTTTCTCACCTTATTTCCTATTTATCTATGTTAAATAAATAAATTAATTAAATAACAATAATAATATCTCACGTTAATAATATCTCACGTTATATCAAACTAATAATATTGTTAATATATAATTTTTATTATTATTATTTAATTAATGTTATTGATATCCTCCTTCCCTTCTCATCTACAAACCCTGATTCCAAAATCCTCAATCGTATAGTTCCGATTCGTTTGGGTGAAGAGAAAACAACCGGTTCAATGGCAGTGGCGATTGGAGAGAAGAAATTCAACCGGAGATCTGTTCATATTATCATCAAATTGACATCAGATTTGCATCAATTTTCATTAGATTTGTATCAAATCATGGAGATGGAGCGTGTGACGGAGTTTCCGATGAGTAACGTTGATATCGGACCGAGAAAACGGCAGCGTATTGGCTGGGATGTTGTTCATCCGGCTGCGAAGGTATAAGATCTGATTCGTTTTGTTATCTAAATTGTTTGGCGTTTTGTTTTGGATCTGTTTGTTTTGCTAGATCCGCCACACAGCCAACGCAACCACTGGCCGCCATAGTTCAGGCCATTACCATCGTACACCACCAATGGCCGCCATAGTTCAGGCCATTACCATCGACTTCCAGGTAGCCGGAGGGGACCCCCTTCTAAAGCTTATAGCAGTTGACTGGTTTACACTTGAAACTCCCAGAAGTAAAGTGGCTTTGCATCCCAAATGCCTTGTGCAGGTACTTTATTCATCATTTTTTCATAGAATACTTTGCGTAACACAAAAAAATATAGAACATCAAAGATTTATATATATAGTAATTTATGTACAATAAGATACTTGCCTTTATCATTTTAATTTTGTGTTTTCCTCTTCTCTGTTAACTACTTTTTGTCTATTATTTTGTTTTTTATATATCTGCTGCTTACTCTAAGTCCATTTTTGTGTTACAGTCGGAAGCTGGGAAAAAACTTCCATTCATCCTTATTGTGAACCTGTAGGTATGCAAATGATATATATTCCTGCTTAATTTTTCCACCATTGTTAATGATTCTGGACTGCTTTTCAAGTGCTTGAATCTTGATTAATGCTTCTTGGATTGTAATTTTACTATATTACCCTTTATCTAGGTTCCGGGTAAACCAAATGTTTGTTATGTTGTTGCAGGGGATTCACCAAGTTCAGCCGTACTGATTATTTGCAGTGGAAATCTGAAAATCGTATCGTCTCTGATGGTGTTAACGCCAAGGTATATCATCCCTACCCCTGCCAATATATCTTGATCATTAATAAAATAAATCAATATCTCTTGATCATTAATAAAAGTTATCAGTTTTATGAAATTCTAGATAAATTAGTTTTTAATTTAAAAATTCTAGATAAAAACAGTTTTATGTAAAGTTATTAAAAAATCCTAGATAAAATCAGTTTTATCAACTTTGAATTAATATTAATAATAATATCTATTCTTTGTATTAATTTCTCGATATCTATTGATCATTAATAAAAGAAATCAATATATCTTGATCATTAATAATAGTTATTAGTTTTATGAAATTCTAGATAAATCAGTTTTTAATTTAAAAATTCTAGAATAAATATACACGGGTATAAATTTTATAAATTTTAAAGGTAGGTTTATAATAACTTTAATAAACTTCTTGTATTCCAGGTGGTAAGATTCAAAAACTCAAGCGGTGTGCAGCTACGCTTCTTATGGGCTGCAGTGGTGGTTCTTTATCTTTAAACAGCTCATACACTCCAAAAGGGGCTCCATTGCATTATATGTTTGCTCAGGTCTTAAAAAAATGATATTTATATTTATATATTTGATATATATCACTACGTATATAACTAAATATTTAAGAAATGGAAGGCTGAATACAAGATTGAAGAAAGCAGCAATGGTGTTTTTCTTCTCAATAACGATTCCATTTGGGATCGCTCTTGGGATCGCGTTGTCGAAGACATACAAAGAGAATAGCCCAAGTTCATTAATCACAGTCGGCTTACCAACACTCGATCAAAGTACCCGAGACTGACCTCGGATCACATTTCGGTACGTTACTCGATAACATGGAAGGTTCAGACGTCGTCTTCCATGTGGCTGGAGAAAAGTTTCATGCCCATAAGTTGGTGTTAGCCGCTCGATCCCCCGTATTTCGGTCTGTATTCTTTACACAAGATGCACAGAAGCATCATGAGATTGAGCTTACTGACTTGGAACCAAAAGTTTTCAAGGTAACTTTAATTAATGTTGTAATAATATAGTTTTTGTTTTTAAATTATACTTTTTTATGTCGACCCCTTCATTTGGCTTCTGATTTCGTAATGCATCTTTGATTCCTGATTTTGGGTTTCGGTTATGTGACTTCCTTTGTCTGTCTTTTACCAATAATTGAATGTGGAGTTTTGTTAGTACATATTTATGACATATGTAAACACTTTTTCATTTCTCAATATGTTATGTATGCACTGAAGCAATGTAATGCACTATTTATTTTACATTATATATAAAGATTTTAAATTTATGATTTATGTAGATAGTTAATCATTTCACATCTTTACGCTAAAATTTTATTTCACTTGATTATAATTTAAAGTTTTATACTATTTTTATTTGTTAAACCGCGTGTACACGCGGGGTCTAACCTAGTATAATTTATAAAATATAGAGTACTTATATAATTTTCGCACATTTTTCATGTGTATGGAAATGTACATGTGCTTATTTAATATAATGAAAGCATATATAATATTTTCATAGTATCATTATGAAAATTCTGTTGTAATATTGTATTTAAACAATAAACATGTTTTAAGTATGCTGAGATATTATATTTTTAACAAAATAAATATAATTACTTGTTTTGTCAAAACTTTGACAAAATATATATAGATATTTCAAGTCGAGTAAAGTTTTGGGCTATATCATAAATCATAAAACATACTACTTGCATCAAATAATATGTTATATTATAATATTTTAGTGACATCATACCTAAAGGGTGTTACCTTATATCTCTGATTAAGATATTAATGTTAATATCACAATATGATTATAATTTATATTGAATTGTATTCACATGAATGTATGGGTATGATATCTATTACAAAGTTTAATATATTATGAATATATTCCTTTTATATATTTATAGCATAACATATTGTAAGATACAAATAGGGGTTACACATACTGAGAATTTAAATGACATAAAATATGAATTATATTATCTTAATATTTATATTATGCTATTTTCGAAGTATCATACCTGAATTGTGTTATCTTTATATTAATATCTTTGACCAAGATATTAAATATTAGTATCATAATATTATAATGTTATAAAATTTATATTGAATTACATTCACAAAAATATATGAATATAATACATATAATACTAGGTTAATGCCCGCGTAATACGCGGGCTTCAACCAAAACCATATTATTTACTTTGAAATAAAATGTTGTGTACAAATACATAAATTGGAGGGTGTGGCTAGGAGCTCTATAGCGCCTCCCTTTAAAGCCAATCAGAATCGATGGAGCCCCCTTTCTTCCGTTACCATCTTGTCACCCCCCCCCCCCCTTAAAAATGGCGGTATGGCGGTATGGGTGATGGAGCCCCACCGGCGCCATAGAGGCTGAGGTGGCCTTGGTGGCGCCCCCATACCCTCCGGCCTTACAAATACTTCGTGAAGGACACTTTTGCCCATTAAGGGTCTTCAACAAATGGCCCACTCATATGCATTTTCTCCATGCCATTTAAAAAAATATATTACCTTCAAATGTAGTAGCATGTATATTATCCATTTAAACAACTAACAACTACAAAGTTACAACTTCAAATAAAAAATACAAATTGATGACAATCGATGAACATAAAAAATTTCAGAAATGCCTTTTATAACATGCCACACAAACTGTGGGTAAGAATTTTCTAACCCAATATAATTTAATGAAAGCTAAAATAAATGTGTAAATATGCACCCCTTTGAAAAAAAAAAAAGAATATCCTTTTAAACAAACATTATTACCAGATAACACACATACAAACATTAACCATATATCGTAAATAAAAAGCAAAAAAAATAACAAAACATCCCAAATACTGCTGTCCTCCTTGTGCTTGTCCTTTAAATAACGCCACTCTTATCTTGGAGTGAACTTGTTCATCAACATAAGCTTTCTGAGTGAGCATTTAATGTGAATGGTCATGGGTGTTGGTTTGCCTTCACAACATACTAAAGCGTATTCCTGAGTATTTCTTTGGTTGTAATCTGACAGAAAATCACTTATATCAGAATCAAGAACGCAAATGACATGCTATTTAGTAGATACATATACAGAAAATAGATACGCATGTAGTGCTGTATCAACTATGTTGCCTGGTCAAATAAGGTCATGGAATTGGTCAATGCATATACCTTTTGATGTCATTTCGTGTAGCTTCGGTTATACCATCCATTAAAGTCAAATAATTAGCAACTCATTACAAAAAATAAGGATTTAATAAGTCTTGACGATTCAGCCAGTTGAGGTCGGTTTGGTTAACATCAAAATCATTATTAAGAAAAAGTAGCTAACTTTTGACAAAAAGTATTTTTAAACCAACATGAGTTGTAAATAACATATTTTGGTCAAACCAACATGAGCTGTACACAAAATATTGACCCGTTATGACCATAAATTATTTTGAAATGTTACCATACCTGTCCATTCTGCCACCTCTAGAAACAAAAGGAACTCTTGCCTGTTTTGATTTTAAGCAGGTCGATCCATAGTTTTCCATTTCTGCATTAGTAAATGTAAGGGCCCATTTCAACCTTTTTAAGTAAACGCTCCAACTTCTATCATATATAATGCAGAAACGGGCCTATGATCCAAGAGTCTGATCTAAGTCCGTTTGTAGCTCAGTTGCCACTGCCGCGTCCCCTTCCCGTATGAAAGTATTCGGTCACACCTGAGCTAAAGCGTCCAATTAAACACAATATTAATTCATACCATACAGGAGTATGCCTACCAACTTTATGATCCTTGCCATAATATTTATCGAAATTTGGTTCGTATTTAGAAGCTGGTGGAAAGTTTTAAGCACCTCCTGTCTACCCATAAAATGCATCTCTTCATAGCTATAGATTATCATAGCATTATTAAAGAAATCTGCAAATGTATATAAGGAAAAATTGAGTTGCGCTCAATAGGTACGGGTCCCTATTTCTACCTGTATACTTATGAACGGGTCGGTTCGGTTTGTATAAAAATAGCTAATGGGTAAAATCTAAGGAATTTTGGCTAAAAATGATACGGGCCAAAGGAGTCAAAATTTTCCACGTGTATTTTTAACACATACAACTTGATAAACGCTTTATTTAGGAAAATTAAAGTTGTTAATTTCATAACTTACCTGCTCACTCTCTAACAACTTAGAGCATGCATTTTTGGAAATCAAATCATGTGTTTCCTCGTACTACAAATTAAAGAGGTAATTTAAGATCAACTAACAATATAATTCGCCTAAAACTCACATAATCAATTTGTAAGATGGCCTTAAAAGTACACAAATTAAAACACAGTTTCCACATAACTAAGCATTAGAAAGCTTTAAACATTAATTTAGCAACAAGAGAGAAATAAACATATCTAAATCCTATACTTACTAATGATGATCCTTAATGATCCTTGGAGCTGCGACTTTTGACATTGAATTAAAACGCGTTCCTTTATATGTTTCATCCACAACAGCAAATGTCATTAACAATATCAATGTCCCTCCAGTTTTGTAAGCTAGTTGACCTCTTGTCTGACTTTGTTGTCATCATTCAAATATGTCTCTAAAGGATGATAATTTTTAAAAGATTTGGAATCTTCGACTCAATATGAATGGAGGTAATTTTCAGTTGAAATTTTTTGTTGAAAGCATTCATCAATACCTATGAATAAATGTAAACATGTGACTCAAATATGCAAGAGGTAATTCTCAATAGAAAAGGTTACAAGTTACCTTTTTATGAAGCTCAGAGATGGACTCAAATATACAACTTCCAATATAACTATTCAGCCTTGGAAAATTCATTAACTCATAGTTGTCTGACGGGGAATGCTTCAAGAACACATTAACCCTTGTAGTGGGGAACCGGCGCAATCCGGTGGGGTGGGCATTTTACAACCCCATATGCTGCTACGGCTAATTAGACTCGTTAAAAACGACAACTGATTGTAGAGCGTGAAAGGCTACATAAAAGTTGATATATCAAGTCAGTGGCCAAAAAGACTGGACGATTTTGCAGGGTTGGCCCATCGTATCAGTACTCCTCCTTGTCTCCTCACTGTCATACAGAAAACATCAAAACATGTATCAGTTATTCAGTTTTAATAAATCATCTTGTTGTCTAAAAATCCAAGTTTTCAATACAAGAAAACTACTTGTGGTTGCAACTTCTGTCGCTTGAGCCGACAATTCACCCTAGACGCAACCATACTTATACACCGAATGTTTCGTTTAAACCATTGAACGTAACAATTGAAAAAAAATGGCAAGATTAGTTCAAAGCTTCAAAACCGACTTGCCGAACTACTAAACCACATGCCCGACTGACCCACCCAACCAAGCCAGTTTATTCTATTATTTTCTAAAACCATAGTTAACATATTCAAAATTAAGTCCCCCAAATTATAGCAGCAGCAATGTCTGTATGTGTGTTATCTGTCATTTTTTGCACAGCTAAAAAACAAACAGGTGGAACTAAGGCTATTAAAATTTAAACCCAATACTAATTCCATAACTACATCAACAAATTCCCAATTTAAACATTCGTTTCAAAGTAACCATCATTCTTCCTAAAACGCCAAAACAAATCATAGTTCATGACAAAATGAGCCATTTTTCACAGCGTGAATGTATAAATCCAAAAAAACACACCATATTCCACATTGTATTTAGATCGAGCTAATAGATTAGAAATTATATGGCAACTTTCAACCGTTGCTTTATTAGTTGCTTCCCACCTCCTCCATAAATCCCCAAAATTCGCCCCCTAAAAAACCCTAATCACAAAGCCCCAAAGGTAGAAACAATCAATCATAAAATTACAAAAAAAAAACCCAACAAAACTCTACAAATTTATTATGTTATGAGTTTAAAAAAATACCCAAATATAGATACCAAAATGGAAATTTCACACTTTTATTCTCAATAACTAAAGGGGCAAACATTAAATTAAAGATTTATATATAGCAAAGAATTACAAAAATCAAAAACAAAATCAACGAAAAAACCCCAAATGAACACAATGACAACAAATCAACATGATTAAAGAAAACAAATGATAAATCAAGCAAAGAACATACCTTCGTTCATAAGGTTTTCAAGAACTCTAATTCAAGATTCATTAAATCTTCATATGAGTACCTATTGAGAATAACTTGGATCAAAGAGAACCTTGAAGACACACAATATAGATAAAAAAATATTCAAATATAAACACTGGTAGTATTTCATCATAGCTTCAACATCTTCGTCGTTAAGCAGAGCCACAGCTTGCCGCATCGAGTCCGCAAGCTGATTCAGTTCTTCAATCGCATCCATTTGGATCTAAATATCTAATAACCGATAACGACAGATCTTTAAATCAGGGAAAACCCTAAGAAAAACAAACAACACTCAATACATAAGAAAACCTATAACGGCAAACCATTCAAACAGAATCATAAAATAAGAAGATCAAGGAATCAAACATTACCGTTGATTGTTGACTATTGGGTATTGAAGATGGATTGAGATATGGAGGCAGATGATTTTTCCTTTAGGGTTTTCAAAATAAGGCTAATGAAGATTGAGAGAGAGAGAGTCTTCAAAACTTCCCTAATACACCAAATTGAATTAATAATACACCAAATTGAATTAATCGTTTCATTTAGATGGCGATTGAAGATTGAGAGAGAGAGGGTAAAGGAATTGAATGATGAGAGATGAGAGAGAATGAGAAAGAAACGTATGAAAGAAGTTCTCCAATCCTAGCCTATGAGGAATGCCACTTGTCCAATTATTTGACATATGCCACATCATTGCCTATGTGGCTGCTTAGTTGGCTTCAACCATTGGGTGACATGTGTCCCCAATGGTTTGCTTTATTAGAGATATAGATTTCACAAAATTTGATAAGGCATAACATTATTAATATATCACTTGTATATTTGTAATATTAAACATAACATAATTGTAAGATACAGATATGGGTAATACATATTGGGAATTAAAATTCGTTAAACGACATAAAAATCATAATAGACATATTAAGATTTTATGTTCGCAGGATAACGCATAAGGTATTAATTTCCTAACATAACATAATTGTTTAAGGTTTAGGTATTAGAAGAACACCTAAATGGCTTAAACAAGTGGCTTAGCTATGATACCACCTTCTGTTACAGTCCCCCGACCCCTCCCCGGGAGTGGGAGCCGCGAGACTCAAAGCGGATGATATCGGTGTTTATTAATTTGGCAGCGGAAATTTTCATCAGGACCGTAGTTAGGAAATAATTTATCAGAGTATAACACCACATTTTTATAATAATAAACAAATGGGTAAAACCCAAGTTTCCATTCATAATATTTTTATAGGGATAAACCCTAATTATTGAAAACAATTCTTTCCCTTTTATCTAGGTAACTTTTATAGCCACTTTTCAAAGCCTTCAGTGCTCTGCAGCTAGCTTTTATTGGCTTAACACTAAGTTACCTGAAACACGTGTTTAAAACATTTTATCAGCAAGAAATACTGGTGAGTGAATCCCAGTTTAATGAAAACAGGTTATATCATTGTACAACATTGAGGGCGATAACGTAATTACATTTGTTTATATTTCTACCTTAATTACCACCCACGGCACTGTCAACCCGACTTGTGGTCATGTTACTACTCACAGTGTAGTAACAAATTTTGTATACAAAACCCCAACATACCGACGATAATTGTAGAATTACAAATACTCAATCACTGTTAATTATCATGTAAAATAGTTGAGGTTTAAAAAGAAAGGATTACTCACATTGCTATTTTAGGTTTTTCCCTGTGACTTCCTGGTTATAATCTAATAAATTAAACAATGCACACGCGTTACTATAATAACCCAATTTACATTAGTTATACCCTCCCCGAGACAGAACTCCAACGACTACGTCGTGCAGAGCCTCGACAGGCATTATGGAGCACTAGATCAATCGGGCAGCGTATCTAATACGTAACCGGGGGTTATAATACTTACAACAAGGCAGAGCTTCGCTATTTTAGTGGGTATAATACCCGGATATTATTTCTATAATTCGGAATTGAGAGAGATTGATCGAGAATTGAACGAAAATCAACTGAAGCTCATCGATCCTATTTATTGTGCCTGACATACACTTTCTTGCGGCCAGCGAGAGAAACAACAGGGGCCGTCACGTGATGCGTGTGAAGTGTGTATATAAGTTTAAGTATATTTTAAGCCCTTTTACACTTTCTTTAGCCAAGTTTTAAATTTATAAAACACGATATTTACTAACACTAAACACACATATGGGCAAGTGCACCCATCGTGAGCGTAGTATAGTGTTGGTAAGATACCGAGGTCGTCCAAGGACACAAGAGCTTTTAGTACCGGTTTATCCTCAACGTCTAATCAAATCAAAAGTTTTAGAAAAAGGTTTTAAACTAAGAAAATAAGAACTAACTAAAATGCTGAAAAATAAAAATAAAAGAAAAACAGATAGACAAGATGAATCACTTGGCTCCGACTCGTGTTTAGTGTAACCTTTGATTATTTTCGCACTTTTGCACAATTTAAGAGATTATCTTAGTTATTGTAGTAGGCCCCTCTTTTGGAGGTGACGTTACCCTCAACCCAGTAGTTTGAGTCAGCAATGATACAATCCTAAAGGGTCGGATTATTGAAAGATAATTAATTAAGTTATTAATGTTGTTGATGAAGATTTTGTGTCCGATGCTTGTCGAATAGATTAGTTTTATTTTACGCTGAATTTGTAATAGTTAGTGAAACGGTCTATCGAACGTGTATAGACCCGCTCGTTTGAAGTGGTCAAACGAGAGGGTTATTCGGTTGACCGTGTGTGTTTGCAAGACAAGGGGTGTGACTATAAATAGAAAACCCTTGCCATTTCAAACACAAGGAGAGTTTAGGAGGTTTGAGACCTCACCGGGAGAGATCACCACTTGGTCTCTCCCCGGATGTGTACTCCTTTGGTATTAGTTCGGTTATCTTGTAATCGGGCCGATTTGTAATGTTATACTACCGGATTAATACAAAGAAGTTGTTTGTTTATATCTAATCTCTCCCGTCTTGAACCGATCTCACAAGAATCACGGTTTCGGTCACGAAACTCGGTCCTACAATTGGTATCAGAGCCATGGTGCCCGATTTAGTAAATCTAACCATTTACTAAGTCACATGTGCTCTAGATCTGTGATTTTAGTGATTTTTATTCAAGAAGAAAAGTTGGGTGAAAATGAGAAAAACTCAGATCTGGACCCGAATATTCAGATCTGTGCTGAAACAAGTGTTCGGTTTTATGTTTTTCACCTATATAATCAAGTTATCATCATCAAAATATCAAAAATACAGTGTTTTCGTCCAGATCTGCATAAGAACAGTCGCTGTGTTCTTGATGTTCTTGGCGGCTGCTTAAAGAAACTAGGGTTTCTTCATACCCCGAAAGATGAAAAACGTGCTCGAAGGATGATCCTCGAAAGATACCAGGATGTGTGTATCGAAAGATGATCCTTCGTAGATGATCCTTCGAAAGATGATCCTCGAGAGATACCAGATGTATCGAAGAAAAAGAAGGGTCTGTATATCGAAGAAGAAGAGGATTGAAAGTCTGATGTTGTCGGCTGAGATGTTGTCGGCTGAAGTATATCAACTTGAAAGATAAATGTTGCTGCTGATTGATCTTCGTGGATGACGGATAATAGCCAGAGAAGCTGAACGGATCATCTCCGATAATTTCTAGGTGTCGCTGATTGATCTTCGTGGAATCACAGGGAAGATGTCTGATATTTTTTTTTGTATAAGTTTTGGAAGTGGTTGGTATATGAACAAGGCAATTGTCGGCTGTTGTTTGGTATCGTAGAGAAAGAGGAAGACAAAATGAGATGTTGGCTGAAGTAAATTATGGGCAGCTAGGTCTTTTGAAGGTTTATATGGGCCGATCAGATTGGGTTATGATATTGGGCCTCTAATATTGAAAGATATCAATTAATTCAAATTGAATCAGGAGCACATTATGGACTCACGTGGCAAAAATTTTGTAGTCATAATTTTTATTTAGTGCCCACATGGCTGCAACTAAAAGTCAAATTACTTTTCTAAATTCTGATTGCAGCTAAATGTTAAGGTTATGTGGGACTCAAATAAAGTTGGCTAAATTAATTTTTTTGCGATTGATTAAAATTGGAATTCATTGGGATAAATGTTTTAGATAAGACGTGAAGTCGTGGACCCGTCTTTATCCGTGAGTTGCCAAGTGGGGTTGGGTGTTCGTAAAGTGGATTTGATCCGTGCTTTTAAATTTCAACGTCAAGTTTATTTGAATCAAGCTTTATGAATTTGGGAGCGCGCTGGATGATGCAGTATGATGAAAATGAAAACTTGAATATTTGAAAAATGTGGGGTAGTCACGGTTACCGATGCAAACGTCAAATTTTGGTGACGCGACTACAATGGGCCAAAAACAAAACGGTATGTTCACTTCCGCACGTCAATGTTTATGATTGTTATCGGTTATTCGAAAATGTTCGAAAGCATTTTGTTTATTGTCATATTCTCGCATTTGAAGACGAACGTATGAACCTAGAATGTCAATACCGGTCCTAACGAGTTCACAAAGTCTTTGGAGGGATACAAGTCGGATCCTACGGGGTACTAGGCGAAATTTCCTTATCAACTAGAATATGCAACGAAGAAATCTTTTTGCTTATTGTCATATTCTCGCATTTGGTAACGAATGAATGAACCTAGAATGTCAATACCGGTCCTAACGAGTTCACAAAGTCTTTGGAGGGATACAAGTCGGATCCAACGGGGTACTAGGGGACGTTCTTATTCAACTAGCATATGCAAAGAAGAAATTCGTTTTCGTGATTTTTCGAAAAACCAAGAACATTCAACGAAGATTGACGACAGTTCCGCTCAGTGGAGGGAATTGGTGAACATTTGACGACAGTTTCTTTGAAGTGGAGAGAATCTGTTAAGGTTTAGAAATCTTACCAAAGAAATAGGGGGAATAAAAATTTCGTATGTTGAATTTCTTCGGTAAATTTCTAAACGCAATCACAGGTGGTAGAGTTTGTGATTTTCTGGTGATACTAACGGTTCAGCGTGGAATGTTTTGCACATACACATATTTGAGGATTTTAATTAATTCTCCAGCCAGCGTGAAGGGTTTTGCACGGAAAAATACAGGTTTCTAAAGTCTACAGTAGTTACAAAAGCGCTGTTCACTGAAGACCTGGGGAATCTTTCTGAAAGCTGATAGTTCAAGACTGAAGACCTGCAGGATTCGGTTTTGGGTTTGATGTTTCTTTGGGATTTTACAGGGATCTGGGGGTAACTCAATTCGTTGAGTTTGCAAACGATGTACTTGGTCAAGCTGACTTCCTGAGTACTGATGCTGAAGATCCGTAGTGCATTACGTGGTCAACTTCACAAAGGCGAGACAATGAGATCTGGATGTAGTTCAACTAAGCATGCTGGTTGAGCTTGCAAGGGATACACTTGGTCTAGCTGACTTTCCTGAGTGTTGATGCTGAAGATTAAAGTGCATTACTTGGTCGATTCCACAAAGACGGTTTACAGAAGACAGTTCACCAGAAATCTCTATCAATGTAGTATGCTTGTATGAAATAGAGTTCTTATGACAAGATCAAGACTTGATGCAGTTCTTAAAGATTGGAACCCTTATCAAATGCCGGTTGGAGTATTGGAAGATCAGCGGAAGATCGGTCAATTGAGGAAATTGCACAACACCCAACACGGATATGCGTACTTTAAGGGGGAAATATTATACAAGGAGCATCAAGATACTACTTACCTGGATCATCGGTCAAGGGGGAATTTGTTAACACAGAGAAGATGAATACTTGACTGAAGATCGATTGCAGTTGCATTTTCAGCATTCGACAGCAACGGACAAGGGGGAATTTGTTGATGCAGATTTTGTGTCTGATGCTTGTCGAATAGATTAGTTTTATTTTACGCTGAATTTGTAATAGTTAGTGAAACGGTCTATCGAACGTGTATAGACCCGCTCGTTTGAAGTGGTCAAACGAGAGGGTTATTCGGTTGACCGTGTGTGTTTGCAAGACAAGGGGTGTGACTATAAATAGAAAACCCTTGCCATTTCAAACACAAGGAGAGTTTAGGAGGTTTGAGACCTCACCGGGAGAGATCACCACTTGGTCTCTCCCCGGATGTGTACTCCTTTGGTATTAGTTCGGTTATCTTGTAATCGGGCCGATTTGTAATGTTATACTACCGGATTAATACAAAGAAGTTGTTTGTTTATATCTAATCTCTCCCGTCTTGAACCGATCTCACAAGAATCACGGTTTCGGTCACGAAACTCGGTCCTACAAATGCATAATGTGGTAGGCCCCTCTATTGAAGGCGACGTTACCCTCGGCTAAGTAGTCTGAGTCAGCAGGGATACAGTCCTAAGTAGCCGGGTTAAAGTTTTAATAGTAGTTTAACTTATGAGGGGATCAAAGAGTTTGGACCCCCGCCATCCAATACCGTTAAGTATTGAAGGAGGTCCTACTAAATTTGACCCAGGTCCTTTGCAGGATCTATACACTGAACAATGGCAAGACTCTTACCAAACCGTTCCCTTAACCCCCGACCAGGTAGCCAACATACCTCCATATAGACCGTGGAGATATGAATGGTGAAAATCTTTTATTTTATATAGACAGTAAAATAATGCCAAGACACCACGGACAAACGATAAGGAAGAATCACCTTCAACATAAGAAACTAGTTATTAAAGTCATTAATACATAACCAATTAAAAAGTGCGAAAAGATTAAAAATAAAAAGTATTACACTAGACACTTTGTCTTCACAAAGTGATGTAAGAGACTTAGGCAAACATGACCTTGATTGTCAAGAACTCTTACGATCAATCTTGGATCCCGAGACTACTCACACACTCTATGATGGACAATGGATGATGGTGGTGGATGATGGTGTTATGGTGGTGGTGGGTAGTGGGTGAAGTGTGAGAGAGGTGGTGTGCCAATGGATGGTTTGAGCTTGAGCCAAGCACTCCTATTTATAGGCTGAACAGAAGCTCGGGCACGGCCCCGTGTCCACATCCTTCTCTTTCTTCATTAATTGCTCTTGTCTTTATTAGTTGATCACGGCCCCGTGTCCGCTGGGCACGACCCCGTGTGCAGAAGCATATATGTACTATCAAGATTTGCCTAGATTCTGCGAATCTTATAGTTGACCACGACCCCGTGTCCGCTGAGCACGGCCCCGTGGTGGGCGATGGAAGCTTCTACAACTTTGTCTTTTATGCTGACACTTGGGCACGCCCCCGTGCTCACTGAGCACGGGGCGTGTTCAGCCTTCTGCTCTCTTGTTTTGCTTGGGAAGATGCTTTCGGGGAGGTCGGGCATGCCACGTTTGTTCCTTTTCTTGTATTTATGTTAGATTTAGCTGCCTTTTTGCGTCTTTTGTTAATTTGAGCTCATTTAATCCTGAAAATACAAAAGGAAGACAAAAACACACTTTTTCCAACATTAGTACTAAAAAAGGGTTAGTTTTATGCCACAATTGATGTAATTTATATGTTGCATTTTGCACACATCAAATACCCCCACACTTGAATCTTTGCTTGTCCTCAAGCAAAACTCTTTATAATGTGGTTTTACACTCCCAAATGGAATGGGTAGAAGAGAAGGTTTTTGGGCTTGTCATAGAGTGTCGGGATTTCCAAGATTCTTTATTTAGCTTTATTTTTATTTATTTACAATCTTATTCGTCATGATTTATTTAAAACTTTTCATAAGATAAATTACTTATTAGGGCATAACATGCCTCTTTAAAATTATATTTATATACAAGTTCACATACCTCACCGGGAATCACTCAACACTCGGCCGAAGATGTATTTTAGTGAATCACTCGAGAGCGGCATTGAACTTACTCCTACCATAGGCTTGCCAAGCAATCAATCCTCCTCCTTTTTAACTATATACCTTTGTAAATATCAAGAGGACTTTTTGGGTGAAGGGTTAGGCTTTGGTTAAAGGTAGGTGGTTGGGTTAGTGGTTAGTAGAAAAGGGCGAAAAAGCGTAAAAAGCATCGGTTTTCGTAAGACTCTCTATTTTTCAACTTTTTATTTTGATGAAACCATTATTCCAAACAAAGTTATTTTTGATGAACTTGCTTGTTTATTTCTTTTGCTTCATCATCAACACATTTTTTTTGTTTGAAAGTCATACGAAAAACCGAACGTGTTACTAAAACAAAGGGTTAAAAATAAAAAGGTTTTGGTGGGTGAAAGGGTGTTTAGTTTGGGTTATGAAATAAAAAGGTTTAGGCTCAAAGGGGTTAACTAGGGGGATTTTGGGTAGGTGGTAAAAAGAAAAATAATGGTGTAGAAATAAAAAGGGTTAGTCCTAATGCCTCTATCATATACTTACTCGGGTTTAAGTTGGTAAGGACCGGGAATGTATCGTCGTGGCAAGTTCTAGAGTTGTAAGAACCAAGCGGCTATTCACACAAGAAATGAAAAATGAGCATTTAATTTAAAGATATATATTTGTATGCTCAATAAAGGCTCAAAACTCACTTTTGTGGGAATGGGTTTTTTATGTGATCAAGTATATATAATCAAATTTTAACTAAGCTTGTCATGTCTTTTCATAATTTTCTTATGTTGGTTCTTTTTATCACGACGCTATCGGTTGTAAATTTGTAAAAATATAACCTTTTTAGAATTTTGAAATTCCCAAATTAAACCTAGACAAGTAAAAAAAATGAAATTTTTTTGAAAAAATTTGGGGTGATTAGCAGTTCCAATAGAGTTTTGTGTAAGGCTTGTTATTAGGACTTGCAAGATTCAAGGTTTTAGCTTCCCCCCCACACTTAAATTACACATTGTCCTCAATGTGTCCCAAAAATCAGTTTTCAGGTTGATTGAATGTGTAAAAGGTGTGAATCAAGCAAAAATTTGTGTTACTGGGCGCTGGACACGGCCCCGTGTTGTCCGGGCACGGCCCCGTGTTCAAGTGCCAGTAACAAAATTTAAACAAAAGAAACAGAAGCCTGGACACGGGGGCGTGTTGGGTGAATACGGCCCGTGTCCAGTTTACCTGAACTGGGTCATTTCTGCAGACTGTGCAGCACGGGGCCGTGTTGGGCGGACACGGCCCGTGCTGAGCTTACTGTTGATGAAGAAAATTGTCGGATGGCCCTGTTTTCCTGCATGGGTGAGGGTTCAAGTTTTCCCTTGTATCCTTTGCCATCCCGAGTGTGTTTTATTCCTGAAAATTAAAACTAAACTAGAAAGCATAAAAGTTAAACTAATCTAAAACTAAGTATCGTTCCGCGGAATGCCTCCGTGGTGCGCCACGTTTATAAGGGTCCTTGGCTAGACCCACCTTATCAGGTGGTTCTGGCTCATCTTCAATTAGGGGGTCGTTATTGCCGATTGGATATTTCATTGACCGTTCAATATCGACACTTTTTTTAAATGCCCCTAATTGAAGAGGTAGATTGTTGAACTTCCGGTTTTTCAAAGCTTCGTGAGTTTTTACAAATGGTCGTCCCAACACAAGAGGAGCGTCATCGAGGATGACAAAGTCGGTGGGGACTATCATTTGATTTGTTTGAACCAATACATCCTCAACTATACCGATTGATTTTATTACTTTTCGATTGGATAGAAAAATGGGTATTTGAAGTGGAGAAAAATCACTAATACTTAATTTTTCGAAAATGTAGTGAGGCATTATGTTAACACAAAGATCTTTATCGATTGTGACATTACTAATAAATGAATTTTGAAAGAAACATGGAACCGGTGTAATGTTAATTTCAAATGGGTCTTCTTTTATTAGTGAGGTTTGATCAGTAGTTAACTTAATACTTACCGTTTCGTCAATTTTAGTGTTAGTGTTTAACTCTTTTAAAAACTTAGCATGAGTGGGAACTAAACAATGATTTTCAAAAGAAGGTGACAAGAGATTAATATCTTCAAAATTAGACTCTTCTTGAATTTTATCGTTAACGGACTCACCTTTTTCGTTGTTTAACCCATGTGTCGGTTTTTTCACTTATTTGTTCTTCCATTTTTACACCTTCAGTTATTTCTTCTTTAATTAATTCTTCTTTTGCGCGGGACTCCTCTTTCCTTGCGCGAGATTCTTTTATATAGCGATCGATAACTCTAAGGAGTTCTAATATCCTCTCGGTAACTTCGGTTATAGAAAAAGGATCCGGATTTTCAGAGCTTGAATCCGGTTGTTCGATCCTTTGTTCCTCATAATACCCATATGAAGTGGATGGTTCACACCATTGTTCTTCATTGTAAGTATATGATGGATAAGGGTCATAATTTTGTTCTTCATAATACTCATATGAGGTGGGTTGTTCACGCCATGGTTCCTCATAATAAGCATACGAAGGTGGTGGCTCATATCTTGGTTCATCAAAGTATGAGTAAGAAGGCTCATACCTCGGTTCATCAAAATATGAGTATGAGGGAGGAGGTTCATACCTTTGGTCTTCATAGGATGTGTATGAAGTTGATGGCTCGTACCTGGGCTCCTCATAATAGGTGTATGAATTGGATGGTTGATATGAGTGACTATATTGAACCGAGTGCGGATTACTATAATTAGTGCTATAGTTACTCCTATAATCATCCTCCTCATAGATGTAGTTATAACCTTCTGAGTATTGATCCATAAGAATCACTCAGCAGACCACAACCAAGTCTCGAGATCAGAAAACAAAAATAAAAACAGAAACAGAGGCTGGACACGGCCCCGTGTTCAGTGGACACGGCCCCGTGTACAGAATCTGTATCTGGGCATTTTAATTAAATTTACTGATTTCGTTGAGCACGGGGGCGTGTTCAGTGAGCACGACCCCGTGTTCAGCTTCTGTTACTGTGTGTTTTATGAAAAATGTGCAGCACGGCCCCGTGTTCAGTGAACACGGCCCGTGTTCAGGTTACTGTAATGCAAAACTAAACTAAAATGCAGAAAAATGTGCGCGCGTTTTGAAAAGGTTTTTAAAAAAACTGATTAGGCCGTTGATTTTAAGCTTTCTTAAAATCCTTGTGTCCCCGACAGCGGCGCCAAAAACTTGATGCGTGTGAAGTGTGTATATAAGTTTAAGTATATTTTAAGCCCTTTTACACTTTCTTTAGCCAAGTTTTAAATTTATAAAACACGATATTTACTAACACTAAACACACATATGGGCAAGTGCACCCATCGTGAGCGTAGTATAGTGTTGGTAAGACACCGAGGTCGTCCAAGGACACAAGAGCTTTTAGTACCGGTTTATCCTCAACGTCTAATCAAATCAAAAGTTTTAGAAAAAGCTTTTAAACTAAGAAAATAAGAACTAACTAAAATGCTGAAAAATAAAAATAAAAGAAAAACAGATAGACAAGATGAATCACTTGGCTCCGACTCGTGTTTAGTGTAACCTTTGATTATTTTCGCACTTTTGCACTATTTAAGAGATTATCTTAGTTATTGTAGTAGGCCCCTCTTTTGGAGATGACGTTACCCTCAACCCAGTAGTTTGAGTCAGCAAGGATACAATCCTAAAGGGTCGGATTATTGAAAGATAATTAATTAAGTTATTAATGCATAATGTGGTAGGCCCCTCTTTTGAAGGCGACGTTACCCTCGGCTAAGTAGTCTGAGTTAGCAGGGATACAGTCCTAAGTAGCCGGGTTAAAGTTTTAATAGTAGTTTAACTTATGAGGGGATCAAAGAGTTTGGACCCCCGCCATCCAATACCGTTAAGTATTGAAGGAGGTCCTACTAAATTTGACCCAGGTCCTTTGCAGGATCTATACACTGAACAATGGCAAGACTCTTACCAAACCGTTCCCTTAACCCCCAACCAGGTAGCCAACATACCTCCATATAGACGGTAGAGATATGAATGGTGAAAATCTTTTATTTTATATAGACAGTAAAATAATGCCAAGACACCACGGACAAACGATAAGGAAGAATCACCTTCAACATAAGAAACTAGTTATTAAAGTCATTAATACATAACCAATTAAAAAGTGCGAAAAGATTAAAAATAAAAAGTATTACACTAGACACTTTGTCTTCACCAAGTGATGTAAGAGACTTAGGCAAATATGGCCTTGATTGTCAAGAACTCTTACGATCAATCTTGGATCCCGAGACGACTCACACACTCTATGATAGACAATGGATGATGGTGGTGGATGATGGTGTTATGGTGGTGGTGGGTGGTGGGTGAAGTGTGAGAGAGGTGGTGTGCCAAGGGATGGTTTGAGCTTGAGCCAAGCACTCCTATTTATAGGCTGAACAGAAGCTCGGGCACGGCCCCGTGTCCACATCCTTCTCTTTCTTCATTAATTGCTCTTGTCTTTATTAGTTGACCACGGCCCCGTGTCCGCTGGGCACGACCCCGTGTGCAGAAGCATATCTGTACTATCAAGATTTGCCTAGATTCTGCGAATCTTATAGTTGACCACGACCCCGTGTCCGCTGAGCACGGCCCCGTGGTGGGCGATGGAAGCTTCTACAACTTTGTCTTTTATGCTGACACTTGGGCACGCCCCCGTGCTCACTGAGCACGGGGCGTGTTTAGCCTTCTACTCTCTTGTTTTGCTTGGGAAGATGCTTTCGGGGAGGTCGGGCATGCCACGTTTGTTCCTTTTCTTGTATTTATGTTAGATTTAGCTGCCTTTTTGCTTCTTTTGTTAATTTGAGCTCATTTAATCCTGAAAATACAAAAGGAAGACAAAAACACACTTTTTCCAACATTAGTACTTAAAAAGGGTTAGTTTTATGCCACAATTGATGTAATTTATATGTTGCATTTTGCACACATCATCGCGCCCCGCCAGAGAACTAGAGGCGGCGGCAGTGTTGCTGAGTCACCGGAGATGTTGACGCGTGTCCTGCCACGTGGCGGGCTGTGGTTTCGCCGTCTGTTGCTCGGTCGTGCCCCGCGACAGCTGAAGGAGAGTCTGTCGCTCCCCGCGACAGACTGTTATTTTTGTTTTTATTTGTTTTTTATTAATATAGGTGTTATTCGGGCCCGTTACTCATATTTGGGGTGTATTTAGGAGCGTTTAGGGGTGTATAAAATATTTTAAGGAGGGTTATTATATTAGTGCCATCATCGTGATTTAGATGAAAGCTCAGGACCATGCCACGTCACATTCAGTTGCAACCGACTGGAGCCAAGCACGATGAGCATTTAAGTCCTTCTAGAAGATCTACAGCTGTAAACCGTTATGCCTTTGCCACGTGTCCATTCTGTTGTAACAGAAAATATTCATTTGTTCAAGTCTTAATTTCGGGCACGCGGAGATGTTTAGGATTTTCTCTTCAAGCCTAACTGTGCTCTTGCGCGAGCCCGCGCGAGAGTGTTAGTTGAATGTTTGTCCCTCTTTTTCTCCAGCGCACGGTTATCGAAGACTGTTCTTTTCCAAACCTTACTCAGAACCGCTGCGCAGCCACGCAGGGTCTTGTTCAAGATGTTTTTGGCCTAAGGTTATGGTATGGTCCAATGGACATGCGCTAGGTTTTTGGGACCATGCCAATTCACCTGGTTTAATCGCTTTTTATCTCCTATAACCAAGTATTATACATAAACTTTAATATCTAACACCCACACTAAATTAACGGTATTTATATCCATTAATACCTACCCAATAATAATAATGTAACACCCCAAAAAAATACTAAATTTAGTTATCATGTTTATAATGATATTTAACATGATGTGTTATAACTAGGAATGTTCTATCCTAGTTAAACCTTTGTTATTTACTAGTGGAAATAATTGGGTTTAAACTAAATAACATTAGTGTGGTATCTAGAAATATTTAACCTAGTTAACTACATGTAATATGTTGATAAAAGAGTGAATGGTGCCTTAGTCTTAAAATAAAAACCCAAACTTGAGGGGCCAAAAAGTAGAAAATTAGAAAAAAAGCACATGAAATATATGGAAAATAAAACACTACACACACACACTTAGTGTGTGTGTGTGTGCGCGCGCATCGACCAGAAGAGCAGAAAAGGGGGCAACCCCTCTTTGATCTTAGATCACCAAATTGAAGGGGAAATTGGGCCTCAAATTCGTGCATGAACATGAATTATCGATCACCAAGACTAGGAGATCATAAGGTATGTTTAAGAACCTAGATTGGTGAAAGTCATAACTTGAGACAAGTAGAATGCTTGCAATTAGATTGTTGGATTATGATCCAAAGATGAAATCGAGTGTATATGTATGCTTAATTTCGTTTGACATAATGAAATTATGAAATATTTGATGTAAGATTTCTTGTAAGTGATTAACAAGTACATTACTATGTGGGTTTTGATAATATGAAAAGTTGATGATATACTTATGTTTATAATCATCATGAATGATAGTAATAGGAAGATACTTGAACAATCTATGAGTTTGAGTACATGTTCATACTTGCCATGAAATGGGTTTTTGTATGATATGATGAAATTGTAGTTATATTCATGTTAAAATATGCTTGAAATCATCATGTATATATGCATGTATAAAGTCTTTGGTTAAGTTTGATGTTTGGGTAAATTCCATACATATGATGCAATGGGTTGTTTCATGGTGATGAAACAATCCCAAGCTCTTGTATAATGATTGATAGATTAGCAAACAATGATTGAAACTATGTTAACTTGATGTTAACAATTACATGAACTTGGTTGAGGAATGTAGTTAAAATTGTGGCCTAAAAATAATGCCTATCGAGTATTTGATAAAATGCCTAAATGAGCTTGTTGAACTTATTAGTGCATTTGCATATGTTAGTAGGCAGATGACTTTTAAAAGTCAAACTGACCTATAATAGAATCAAATGGAAATTTTGATATAAAGTCCGTAAGGTGGAATAGACGTGATAAATGATGACTAATTTGACTATCTTGCGAACGATAAATGGTAGTTTGACGCTTGACAAGCTAGGTGGAAGCTTGGGAAGAAACGGGTCAAACGGATCAAGTACGCGGGAAAAGCATAATCAAATGCAAGGTAAGTAAAGTTTACATCTTTTAAATAGAACATCTACTCATGTATTGGTTAAGAATAAGGAAACCTAGTATAGAGATGAGTCTTGAAATATGATGTTCCGACGTGAATCGATACGGGTCAGAACGAGTAAAAATGGTAAGAAACCATATTTGGTGATAAACAATGAATTTTAGAAAGATACCTTTTGGTGTAAGCCATAATATGTAAAAAGGGTAAATGGTAATTTGGTCACATGTTGACGAATAAACAATGAGTTTTGAAAGACACCCTATGGCGTTAGCCATAATGGGTCAAACGAGTAAAGAAACGACTTTTAAGAAATATGACCACATGGTGTAAACCTTAATGGATCGAATAGGCGAGAAGGTAAATAAATATCTTCTTACAATAAACAAATTTGTGGTTTATCCAAAATGCAAAAGGGGTAAGCTAACAAATGGGTAAAACAGTCATTTGGGCCTAGCGGGTCAAATGGTGATGTTATCACCATTTGATAATAGAATTTAATGCTTGTTCGTTAAGTCTATGCTTACAGGAAAAGCATAGTGCATGATTATGTATTGCCAAGAATTAGCAAACAAGAAAAGTAAGGAATTGATAGCGGGTCAATGCTTTGACCCGAGCCAGGTACGTGTAAGGATATAAACTCTCGTGAGGGCTTGTGGTCCAACGAGAGATAATCAAGTCATGGACGGGCATTGGATTACCACGGGTGAGGTATATCAAGTAATTGAGATTGGGTAATTTTACGTTCTTTGGAACATAACAAATTTTAAAAGGAATAACGGATTAAAAGTGTTAACTTGGTCAAAATAAGTTTTAAATGTCATTCAATAGAAAAAAGGGCTAAGTTGACCATAATACCCCCCGACGATGAATCGGGTAAAAAAACCCTTAAGGGTAGATTTATATTGAGTTTAATAATAAGTTAGGCCTCTCCGGAAGTATAAAGGTGAGAGACGTAAGCCTTTTTGGCTTAATGCCTCCTAACCCACCACAAGTAAAGTTGTGGTATAAGATGAATAGAAGTCCTAGTGTTGAAATAGGAGGTTTGGAGAGAATGGGTGAGATTTGAGCTTAGTGCTCAAATCTTGAAACGGGTCGAATAATTATACGCATAAACCGGGTAATGGTGGCGCCTTTAGTAAAAGTAAAGGATTCGGGTTAAGGATTTTGGGTTAATTACGTAGGCAAATGCTTTACGGTCAATTAGAAACAAGTTTCAAGCGAAACGGATGAGTATCTAAGAAGTTACGGAGTTTTACGTAAAAATGACAAAACTGGAAAAAAGCTGCAGCACCCCGGTGCCATAACCTACGGCTGCCAGCCGTAGTCTACGGCAGAAGCCTGCTGATGTTGTTTTGTGATGTTGGTCGTAAGTTACGGCGGCCCAGCCGTAGCTTATGGCGGGTTAGATGGCAGAAAAATTTGTTTGTTGTTTTTAGCAATTGGGTCCATTTAAACACTTATAAACTCTATATTATTAACGTAATTGATGATTTATGAAATCTAGGTAATAATTTTGAAGTCACGAATGGCGATCAAGTATAGCGAAGAACCGAACACAGTTAAAGATCAAGCTTCCGTATTTTGTTTAGTCGTTTACGAAACTAAACAACGATACTTTACTGAAATGTTCTAATACATATGAAGTTTTATGAAACTCCAAATTACGAATGAACATGTATTTACATTATTATTTATATAAATGCAAATACCTTTATTTAATCTATGACTTTTAAGTATGGGTCTTACAAGTAATAATAATAATATGTATATAGTCGGGTAAGTATTTTACCTCCCAATATTGATGGCTTGATTACACGAGACCCGCGCTTTCTACCCGACTCTTTATTTATAGCAAAGCTTTTGTATATATTCTTGCTGAGTACTCTATCCATGTATTATATAAGGCTAAAGGGTGTGGGGTTATGGTTGGGACATGATTCGCTACGTAGGAACATGAATGGAAGGCTATACCATCCTCTTTCCTAATCCACCATGGTTTGGATAGATTAAACTATGACAACCATGGTCCTCATTTCCATTTTTCAAGTGATCATTTCTTTTTTCTTTAGACAAAGATAAATTAAAATAAATAAGGGGATAGTCGTTTGTGGATTAGAAGTGAGTGACATGACACTAGGGGTGTAAACGAGCCGAGTCGAGCCCGAGCTCGAGCTCGGCTCAGTTCGAGCCTACTTCTTTGAGCTCAAGCTCGGCTCGAACTATTTTGAGAACAATCTTAAACGAGCTAAAAACTCGGCTCGAACTCACTTCAACATCGCTTAAACGAGCAAAAGCTCGGCTCTAGCTCCGCTCATCAATGTTATCATCATTATTAATATATTATATATTAAAAAATTAAAATTTTGTATGGGCTCGTTTAGGCTCGCGAGTCTAAACAAGCTTTGTATTTCAGGCTCGAGCTCGGGCTCGATAACAAAACGAGCTCTATTTCAGGCTCGAGCTCGGGCTCGGGCTCGTTAAGGCTCGGCTCGTTCGAGCTTTTAACCGAGCCGATCACGAGTAGCTCTCGAGCCTCTAGGCTTGTTTACACCCCTACATGACACTGACGTGAAGGGTCATGGCGGTCATGAAGCTCATGACCACACCCTATAGCCTAATATGAATCTAATACAAATGGCATAGAATGTTTAAATGGTAGGTGCCAGTTTAAAACGGTAATAACCGAAAGGTGATGTATTAAATGGTAACGTGGCAACATGAGTTGTGCATTTCATCTTTCATCTGTATCTAGTTCCTCCATATCTTGATTTACTATCTATGTATAATCATATTATATTAATTATATTTATAAACATCAACTTTGTCAGAGCTTTTTCTAAAACTTCCACACATTTATATTATCTACTAGTTTACAGTCTCGTGTATTACACGACTTGAGTAATAAAAACTATTTGTTTACACACTAAATAAGACAAGTGGATGTATATGATAATCATTTCACAAACTTGCAATCTTTTGCTTACAGTAGTCAATACTTAACCTACTTCTAAAGTGCTTAATCATCAATTCCTTTAGGAAGCTTTGTAATTATTTTTACATTATGGAGTTAAACACTAAAAACATTTTATAACCCATAAGTTTATTTTTCTTTATTTTGTAATACAAATTAACCTATCATGTCTCAAGTATAATTTTAAAAAACTGTTAGGCTGTAGTAATTATTCTTACTCTTATAAATATAATAGAATTTAACTATTTTTAGTAAGTTTTAACACAAAAGTATAATAATAAATTAAAAATATATTTGAAATAGGAGCGGATATTAAGGTAACGATTTTAAAAGAAGCAACATTGTCATTACATGATATTAACATGATTTAAAAAATAAAAAAATATCAATTTTGATTAGAAACTATTTTTTAGGGATAATATGATGTCGACACGTGACATTCTTTAAAATCGTGTATTAGAAGTAAGATTTGTTCTTCTAAAGTATAGAACACTTGTACGTAATCAATATAATGAACTATGATTTCGACAATAATAGAAAAGGATAAAAGACAAAGATAATTAATTTTCTAAAAATTTAAATTGAAGGAGTTGAGTTTGATTAAATTTTATTAATCTACTAGGTTAGAACCCCGTTTATTACACGGGTTGAATAAATGTAATTTTATATATTAAATAATAAAAAGTTATATCTTTATTAACCCCGTATATTGTATGGGTTAAATAAATATAATTTTATATATCAAATAATAAAAATATTATATTTTTAAAAACCATGTGTATTACACAGATTAAATAAATGTAATTTTGTATACTAAATACTAAAAACGTCGTATCTTTAAAAAACCCGTGTATAATCGGGTTGAATAAATCTACCAAATAATAAAAAAATTACATTCTTAAAAACCCCGTATATTACACGTGTTGAATAGATCTAAAAAAGAGTTATATCTTTAAAAACATGTGAATTACACAAATTAAATAAATGTAATTTTGTATATTAAATACTAAAAGCGTCGTATCTTTAAAAAACCCATGTGTAGTCGGGTTGAAAAATCTACCAAATAATAAAAAAATATATATATCCTTAAAAACCCCGTGTATTACACGTGTTGAACAAATCTAATTTTACATAGCAAATGATAAAAAGTTACATCCTTAAAAACTTCGAGTATTACACGGGTTATATAAATGTAACTTTATATAGTAAATAATAAAAAAAAAGTTATATATTTAAAACCCCCTACGTTTTACACGAGTTGAATAAATATAATTTTGTATACCAAATAATAAAAAAAGTTATATTTTTAATAAATTTGGATAACATTTAATATTAAATTATTATTTATATATTTAATATAAGATAAGTAGGAAAGAGAGGTATTTGTTTTAAAAATATATTAAATTAACAAGAGTAAACTGCCATTTTGGTCCCTGTGGTTTGGCCAGTTTTGCCACTTTAGTCCAAATCTCAAACTTATTACATCCAGGGCCCTGTGGTTTGCATTTTGTTGCCATTTTAGTCCAAATTTCAAATTTGACCAGATTCTCCTACTTAAACCCTTCTATTTTGTCTTTATTCTCAGGGGCATTTTGGGTATTTTGTAATTATTATAACTCAATTATGTATATAAAATACCCTAAATCATCATCCTCATCTTTCTCTCTCTCATACAGAACTCTCTCTCTCTCTCTCTCTCTCTCATCTTTCTTACTCAGATCTCTCTCTCAGATCCTCAAACAATTCAATCGAGCACCCATTCAATCGAGCACTCAGATCCTCTTCATATACAATCTGCAGTTGGGTTTCGGTTCTAGGGTTTCTAATATGACGAAATCGACTTGTACAATGGCAGATCTACATGAAAGAGGAGAGAGAGAAGAGAGAGTCAGTTAGGGTTTTGAGCTTTGAGTTTCAGATCTCTTCCTCTCTCTTCTGATCTCGTCGCCGCCACCACAGTGGTGGCCGGCCATATGTGCAGAAATGGAGGCATGTGGGTGTGGGTGTGAGAGTGTAAGGAGAAGAGGGGATTGAGGGATCGTTGTGTGGGATCGTCACCGACAAAACGAGGCGCCGGAGTGCCGGCTCTGGTCGTCGGCTGAAAAGGGAGAAGGAAGTGACGGTGGGGGTCATGGCGGTGGAGGTGGAGGTTGTTGATCTGGGGTTGATTCCTTGTGTTAGTTCTTGATCTGGGTTTTTACTTTGAGTTCTTAATTTGGGTTTTTTTTTTTTGTTCAAAGCACTACAATTAATTTGTTCAAATCTCATTTAATTTAATGCTGTTTTGATTGGATTTGTTTAGGTGATGATGATTCAAGTAAACAAACTGAAAATCTGAAAATTACCTTTGGATGCACGAAAATTAATTCGTTTAATATTAAAATCTCGCTGAATTAATCAAATGCAGTTGATGATGATGATGTTCTTGAAGATACAGATGTTCTTGATGATGGGTTTTCTGGATTTTCTGGGTTTTGATTTTCTGGATTTTCTGGGTTGATGATGATGATGTTCTTGATGATGATGTTCTTGATTTTCTGGATTTTCTGGATTTTCTGGGTTGATGATGATGATGTTCTTGATTTTCTGGATTTTCTGGGTTTTGATGATGATGATGTTCTTGATGATGATGTTCTAATAATCTGCTGCTGTTTTGGTCTGTTCTTGATTCTACATGTTCTTGATATTCTGCTGCTGATGATGATTATTTGGGAGAAAACAGATGACCAAAATTTTAATTAATAAAATGTTAAATGAAAAACAAAATGACCAAAATGCCCCTGCACTACAGGACAAAATAGGAGGTTGCAACAGTAAAAAAAATGGGGTTTTGGAGTTTTGGACTAAAATGGCAACAAAATGCAAACCACAGGGCCCTGGATGTAATAAGTTTGAGATTTGGACTAAAGTGGCAAAACTGGCAAAACCACAGGGACCAAAATGGCAGTTTACTCAATTAACAATTTAGATTTAAGGATAATATTTTATTAAAGTATGATAAGATTTAATATTAATTTATTATTTATTTAATTAATATAAGATAAGTATAGATTTGAGGATACCTTCAATAAATGACACGTGTCTAAAAATTGGTTTCTTTTATTATATGTATAGATAGATTAAATCTATTAAATAAAATAAAAATGAGAGATTGTAGGAGAGAGTGACATTTATATATACTAATCATAACTAATTCCTTTTGTTGATTTGTCTTATTTTTTTAATGATACTAGATTATATTAAGTGTCCGTTTATGTATCCTACAAGTTAAATGATTGTTTCGTTAAATATAATAAAACGACTATCTCATCCCCTGTGTACTATATTTTTTTAGAGTTTTTATCATTTAGCTTTGTTTAAATCTAATAACCTTATTTTCTTTTACTTTTTTTTTACAAAAAATACATAGTTATGCTTTTTTCAACAATTTGATATAACTTTTATTGAAAACGAAGTTATGTAAAATAATGTATTTTTGGCAGCGTAAACAATTTCTGCACGTGCTTGGATTTGTAACATCGGCAGAAAATATAATTGTGCATTTTGACTATCTAACGACGATAAAGACTAGACACGTTTTTTTGTATTCTACCTTTTGTTAATTCAAATTTTAATATATATTTATTTAAAACAGAGTCGTCTTAAAAAGTAATTTTTGCAAGTAATCAACTTTTACACTTGCTTATAAAAAAAATTGTATAGATAGTTAAAAGCTTCAAACACAAATTTATAAAATGAAAACTAAATTAAGACGCGTATAATTTTATTTGTTATTTGTAAAATGAAAATTAAATTAAGATGCCAATTCATACCTTGCTTGAATTGATGTGGATGGAGTGTACGAACATTTATACTTTATTTGTAGTTTCAATTTTATATATTTTTTCATCAACAATCAATGTTATTATTATAAGAAATATATATGTGTGTGTAATGAGTTGGGAATGTATTATATTAAAATAAAAGAACGACTTAATGCATTCTATTTTCATCACTCCTATTCTTTAAAATAAAAAAAAACGACTTAATGCATTCTGTTTTCATCCGTCCTATTCTTTAAAATTAAAAAAACGACTTAATGCATTCTATTTTCATTCATCCTATTCTATAAGAGCACTAAGGCATATAAGAACGTATTTTGTTTTTTTTTTAAATAATCTTTCAATAAAAAAGTTAAGAAAAAGATTACAAATATTTGCTTGATTGATAATGGTTCTTTCAAGTACTTAAGTAAGTTATGGTTCTCTCGTGATCCACACACACATAGGGTAAGCAATTTGGTCAAAAAATATTCAAATTGAAAAAAAAGTTACTTATCATTATAATTAAAATACAACATCAAAAATTTTTATACGTTTAAATTTACATGTAATTGAAAATACATAAAAAGAAATTGTATACATGTGTAAATTTACCATTTACACATGTATAGAAAATGTTGAAAGTAATTTAGAGAGGGAAGATGAATTAACCGAAGAAAAAACTCTTTTTCTAATATTGTATTTTAATGATGATGATGATGATGATGATGATGATGGTGGTAGTATGGAAAAAGTTAATTTCGATTTTTTTATGAGTTATCAGGTGAAAAAGTTAATTTTGATTCTTTTATGAGTTATCAGGTTCTCATCATATTTAGAGTTTGAAGATAACTCATCATAACGACACATATGCATACTAGAAGGGTGCTCGTGTGATGGTATAAAAAACATAGTCACTGGTAGTCACATAACATGTAATTTTGAATTAAAGAAAAATATAGGATACAATACTCAGATAAAGAGAATAAGATACATTTTATGGTGTAAATTGTTCAAAAAAATATTAACATATAAAAAAGGTATGGTTGTGTAAAAATCCCGTGTTGAGAGGCGGTAGCGTAAAACCGTGCAACCAGCGTTGCGGGGTTGGGGTCGTAAAATCGTGCAAAGTAACAACGGAACAACGACTAAAACAAGGAAACGTAAAACAAAAAAATAATTTTATAACTCCAAGTAACTCATGTGACATAAAAAGTAGACTAAGTCGAATTTATTCCGACACGTGTTAGAAAGTCAATAGGTAAAAAAACCCGAGAGACCAAATGTGACCACTAAACATCGTATCAAGTAGCAACCAAACGACGACAAAATTAAATAAAATGTAAAATAAAAACTAAATATAATAATTAAAATTTTGTTACAAAATAAAAAAAAACCCTAAAATTTTACTATAAAAAGAAACACAAAGGACCCGGAAACACAAAATACAAAACCAATAAAAGACAAAACGGTTTGCTATTCATCAGCATGTTCGAAATTAATATATACTAGATTTGTTGATGTCACGTGTTGTGGTGAAACGAGCAAATGATAAGGTTAAACAAAAATTATTTGAAAAAAAAACATGTTGTTTTGAAAGCCAAACCACCAGAATCGGTTCACTTTATCATCATGCCGTTTTATGATACCAAATAAATACTCTATTTTGAATACATGTTTGTTTTTAACAAAGCCTATAAAAGAATGTCGAGGGAAAAATTTAGCGAACGTAAGTTATTAAAAGAATTATATATACATATACACACACACACATTGTTGACGAAGAACCATGAATACTAATTTTAAATTTATAATAATATATAATTCTTTTAATTATTTGTTATTTTAATATTGTCATCAACATACTCAGTAAATCACACCAATAGCAATGCTAACGTAGGATCTGAGAAGGATAAGATGTAGACAGTCTTACTTCTACCCCATAGGAATAGAGAGGCTGCTTCTAGTGAGACCCCCGGCTCGATAGTAGTTTTGCATCAAGTCTTAGACATAAAGCACATAACACTCAGCAATTAAGAAAAATGCTGATTAGTGCATGTACTCCCTTGTCTTTCGGCTATCAACGCCACCACATGATGCATGATTAACCATCCCCATCTTTTAACGTTATTTTCACAAAATTAGTAAAATAACATTAAAACTAGTGCACTTTCACTTTTGCCCCCCGAACACCCACACATATATACATTATATGCGCATAACACAAGCGAGACGTTATTTTAATATTTTAATATTGCAGTTCTTAATTATTATATTTACTTTTAACATATTTTCATATTTTTTTCTTTTCTTAAACCATATTTACACAATCATTTATTTTCTTTTTTTAAAAAGAAAAAAACTAATACTTAAAAAATACGATAAGTTGCTATTTACTATTAAAAAATACTTAAAAAAGAAAAAATACAACTAAAAAATAAAAAAAAACTTAAAATCTGTCATCCACTGTTCTTTGTTCATTGGCACTTTGAATTCATATAGATAACTAGGTTGTTTTCTCGCGCGTTGCGATGTTACGTTATCCTGGGCATTCGGTCGGTATCAGATAGATTCGTTATAATACTGGTACGATACACGCACTCGGTATAGAAATCAACACACGTTTAACATCAATTGAAAACAGAAAAACAAACATTGGTATTGACAACGATGTTGTCCAAACGGTATAGATCAGTTCAGATCGTCACGGTACTGGTAAAGATATTCGTTTATCATCGCAGGCAGAGTTGTATAAATGAAATGTAACAATGTTGTTAGGTAGGATACGTTAGTTTATCAAAGGTACAAACACTAAAAATAAGTACCGGTACCCATACCGATGTTGTTCGTTTGGTTTCGGTTCGGTTGACTACGGTTGCGGCACAAAATTCATTACCAAACATAAACCATACAAATGAGTACATGTACGAATACCGATGTTGTTCAGTACGGTACAGTAGCGATACGATGTTAGTTTATTGAAAGCAAAAAAATATAAATAAATAAATATTGTTTTGTCGAAAGCAAAAACAAAAAATTATTCGGTCGATTTCGGTTCTTTTTGGTACGATAGCACTACAATTATATGTAAACAATTATATTGTAATAGAATCTATTGTAGTATTAAAAAAAATAAAAATACGAAGGAAAAAACTATATATTATTATAAAAATAAAATAACTATTCATACTCACTTTACAATTATATATATATTAAATAAATAATAACAAAAAAAGGAATTATGATTTAGAAAGGAAAATCATATATTTTGAAAGTTGTAATTAGTTGAAGTCTTAAAATTATGTAAATTTGCCTTTTGTTCTCCTTTTATAAAATATACTATATATATACATAGAGAGAGAGAGGTGTACACACATATACACATAACAAGAATTGGTGTTTTTGTAAGAAAGTTATAAAGAATTGAAAAGCCCAAACTGACCCACTCAACTTGATTGTCCCCGCTCTTCACCATGAACGTGTTCCACGAACCTCAATGCAGGTGTCTGTGGTGTACGTAACCTGACCCTCACAAACGAATGAACGGTCTCACGAATTCCCAAGATGGTAAAAGGTAGGGGTGTTCATGAACCGATCCGATCGAGGGTCTGCTCATGCTCGGATTGAATTACAACCGATCCGATCCGATCGGATCAAATTTGCAAAACCGAGCACAAAATTGATGCTCATGCTCGGATTGAATTTGAATCGATCGAATCGTTTTCGCTCGGTTTTTATCAAATCCTAAATAAATCGAGCAGATCGTTTTCGCTCGATTGAATTATAAGGCTGCGTTCAAGAAAAACAAATTCTAACTTAATTAAAACATGTCCTAACACTTTACTAACAAAAACAATACATAACTAAAATCATGATTAGGAATTTAGGAATTTAGGGTTAGATTTTGGTGTGTTTGTAGAGCGGCGATATGCAGATCTTCACACAATCAAATTATGACTATGTGAATATTGTTTTAGGAATAGGGATTTAGGGTTAGATTTTGATATTAATTATTAAGTTGGGCTGAATATTTATTGGGCTTTTAATTTTTTTTGGCTAGTACATTTTTTGGGTTTTAAATCTTTAAAATCTATAATATATATATATATATATATATATATATATATTATTAACAAAAATAATTCGAGCGAAACCGAGCGATCGACGAGCGAGCGGACCTTTGCTCATGCTTGTATTGAATTTGAATCGAACCGATCCGAGCGGCTCATTTACAAACTGAGCGGGAATCGAACGAGCATTTTTCGAACATTTTTCGAGCGATCGTCGAGCAGTTTGGACAGCCCTAGTAAAAGGTGATTTTTTTAAATGAGTAAATTGTCATTTTAGTGCCTGAGGTTTGTTCAAATTTGTCATTTTAGTTCAAATAGTTTTTTTTTCTCTTCTGGATCCCTGACTTTTCTCTTTTGTTGTCATTTTGATCACATTGCCTAACTCCATTTTTAACCAGGGGTATTTTGAGGATTTTCAATTTAAATCTTTCAAATTACCATTTTGATCGATTCTTTTTTTATATTTATTTATATATAAATAATTTATACACAACATATATACAGAATATATACCCCAAACTTATACAAGTTTTCTCTCTATCATCTCTCACATCTATCCCTCTGTTTTTTCAGAAAACCACCACCACTTCTCCATAACCTCCACATCCACTGCCTTCTTCACCAACAGCAACCACCATCGTCACAATCACCACCCACAACCACCATCTTCCCTACCTATCCTTCCCCATCGCCGAAAAACGAGAAACCCATCAGATTAGAAACCCTCTGCCGCCGCCCCCCTTCTCCACTCAAGAACAACTCCGGCTTCTTCCCTCTTCTTAGCCCAAAAACACCTCCGTCCGTCGCACCTTCCCCGCTCAAGAACAACCCCAATCGTCGCCCCTTGATTTGAGGTATAAAGAGGCGAAAGCTGAGTCGGAAGATCGGATTCGTGATGCGTTGTTTTTTCTGATTCCGTTTGACAGGTGGAAGGCGAAGGTTAGTGTCGCAGCCCCCGACCCCTACCCCGGGAGCGGGCGGCCGCGGGCATCCAGATTAGTGGTATCGGTGTTTATAAATTTGGCAGTGGAAATTTACATCAGAACCGTAGTTAGGAAATAGTTTATCAGAGTAAAACACCATACTTTTATAAATAATAAATACATGGGAAAAACCCAAGTTTCCATTATAATATGTTTATAGGGATAAACCCTAATTTATTTCAATAAAACTTCTTTCTTGTTTAGGTAATATTTATAGCCACTTTTCCAAACCTTCAGTGCTCTCCACCTGGCTTCTATTTGGCTTTCACATTTTGTTACCTGAAACGTGTTTTAAAAAGTTTTATCAGCAATAAATACTGGCGAGTGCATCCCAGTTTAATCAAAACAAGATTTTATATCTTTACAGTATTAAGAGCGATTACAATGTTTATATCTACCACCCACGGTACTGTCAATCCTGACTTGTGGTCATGCTACTACTCACAGTGTAGTAACAAATAATGTATACAAAACCCCAACATACCGACAGTAATTGTAGAATACATAGACTCAATCACTGATAATTATACTTTAAAACAATTGAGGTTTTGTAAAAACAGTTTACAAAAATTAGATGTACTCACTTTGCTATTTTAGATAATACTGTTTTCTGGTGACTTCCTGGTTATAATCTATTAAAATTAAACAATGCACACGTGTTAGTAAGATAACCCAATTTACATTAGCTATACCCCCGAGACAGAATTCCAACGACTGAGTCAGGCAGAGCCTTGACTTGCGTTACGAAGCTCTAGATCAATCGGGCAGAGTAACTAATATGTAACCTGGGGTTATAATACTTACAACAAGGCAGAGCTTTGCTTTTTAGGGGTATTATATCGAGCAACACTATTGCTATTATAGGGACAGAGGAAAGAAAAGAATTGAACGATCGAAACTGAGGCTAGAGGCCTCCCTATATAGGTTGGTCGACGGGTGGCTCACGGCCCGCGAGGACCTTTTCTATCTTTCTCGTGGCCCGCGAAGGTCTAGGCTAGGTCCTAGCCTCGGTTAGTCACCAGTATAGGTCTGCCAGGTGTAGTGCCACGTGGCAAAACCATGTGCGGCCTGGTGTCACTGGGTCGCGGCCCGCGACGGCCTGGCTTGACCTGGTCGCGCCTCGCGAGGACCTCGAATATTTGTTTTTATTTGATTTTTAATAATATAAAGGTATTTTAAGCTCGTTTTTCGTATACGGGGTATATTTTAGGACGTATAGGAGTATTTTAATGGTTTTGGGAGAGTTGTTATATCCTCCCCACCTTGTTTTAGATCTCGTCCTCGAGGTCTACTGGAACAGGTGTGGATATTTCCTTTGCATCTCCGACTCGAGCTCCCAAGTGTACTCTGGTCCTCTCTTGGAATCCCATTTTACTTTGACTAGAACTAATCTCTTGTGTTTGAGATTCTTGATCTTTCTATCTTCAATTTGTAGTGGTTTTTCCACAAACTTAAGTTTCTCATTTGCCTCTATATCCTTAAGAGGTACCTTTAATGATTCATCTGCTAAGCACTTCTTGAGATTACATACATGAAATACATCATGTATTCCTGCCATTTCCTCTAGCAGTTGTAGATGGTAAGCTACTGGTCCTATTCTTCTAATAATCTCAAAAGGTCCGACATACCTGGGGCTTAGCTTTCCCTTCTTAATAAATCTAACCACTCCTTTCCATGGAGAAACTTTTAATAATACTTTATCTCCTACTTGAAATTCCAATGGTTTTCGTCGGTTATCAGCATAACTCTTTTGACGATCCCGTGCTGCTTTTAGTCTTTCCTTGACTTGAATAATCTTGTCCGTTGTTTCTTGTACTATCTCTAGTCCAGACAGTTGTTTTTCTCCAATTTCTGCCCAACAGACTGGAGTTCGGCACTTTCGTCCATAAAGTGCTTCAAATGGTGTAGTATTGATACTGGTATGATAACTGTTATTGTAGGAAAATTCTATTAATGGTAAATGATCGTCCCAATTTCCTCCGAAATCAATTACACAAGCTCTAAGTATATCCTCCATTGTCTGAATTATCCTTTCGCTTTGTCCGTCCGTTTGAGGATGATAAGTTGTGCTTAGTTTTAACTTGGTTCTCATTGCTTTTTGGAAACTAGTTCAAAAATGAGAAGTAAACCGGCTATCTCTACCAGATACAATGGATAAAGGAATTCCATGTAATGAAACTATTTCATTTACATATAACTTGGCTAATTGTTCCATACTGAAGGTTTCCTTCATAGGTAAGAAATGAGCAGATTTGGTTAATCTGTCTACAATCACCCAGATTGTATCATTACCTTTTCGTGTGTTGGGTAATTTGGTAACAAAGTCCATTGTTATCAATTCTCATTTCCATATAGGCATTTCTAGTTGCTGCAATAAACCTGAGGGTTTCTGATGTTCGGCTTTAACTTATGAACAGGTTAGACACTTAGCAACATAGGTTGATATATCCTTTTTCATTCCTATCCACCAGAAATTCTTTCTTAAGTCTTGATACATTTTTTCATTACCAGGATGTATCGTATATTTAGACTTATGGGCTTCTTCTAAAATTCGGTGGCGTAGGTTTCCTTGTTGGGTATCCAGATTCTTTTCTTATGGAATCTCCAAATTCCATCTGTTCCTTGTTCTAATTCCTTAATCATTCCTTTTAATTTTTTAGTATCGTCCTTGATTACTGTTTCCTGTATTTCTATAATTTGCTCATTTAAATCTATCTGTAGATTTAATTTGAGAGAACGTACTCGTCTTGGTTTTTCATGATACTTTCGACTTAAAGCATCATCTACTACATTAGCCTTTCCTGCATGAGACTGGATATCACAGTCATAATCACTGAGAATTTCCATCCAGCGTCTATGTCTTATATTTAACTCATTTTGCCCAAAAACATATCTTAGACTCTTATGATCGGTGAAAACAGTAAACTTGCTACCATACAGGTAGTGTCTCCAAATTTTAAGGGCAAAAATTATGGCTCCTAATTCTAAATCATGGGTTGTATAGTTCTCTTCATGATTCTTAAGTTGTCTAGAGGCATAGGCTATAACCTTTTGACGTTGCATCAACACACATCGATAACCTAACTTAGAAGCGTCAAAATAGACTATCAAATCTTCAGTTCCTTCTGGTAATGCAAGTATAGGTGCGTTGGTTAACTTTTGCTTTAGAATTCTAAAAGCTTCTTCCTGTTTTGGTCCTCATTCAAACTTAACTGATTTGCAAGTCAGTTTCGTTAAGGGAATAACTATTCTAGAAAAATCTTGAATAAAACGTCTATAATAACTTGCTAGTCCAAGAAAACTTCTCACCTCCGTCGGTGATTCAGGGACTTTCCACTTAGTGATCGCCTCGATTTTTGTGGGATCCACATGAATTCCTTTATGATTAACCAGGTGTCCAAGGAATTTCACTTATTGTAACCAGAATTAACATTTTGAAAATTTAGCATAAAGCTTTTCTTTTCTCAGCAAATTAAGAAGTATAAACAAATGCTCTGTATGATCCTCTTTACTCTTAGAGTAAATAAGAATATCATCTATAACGACAATTATGAATTTATCCAGCTATGGTTTACATATTCTGTTCATCATGTCCATAAATGCGATTGGGGCATTGGTTAAACCAAATGGCATGACTGTAAATTCATAATGACCATACCTTGTTCTGAAAGCAGTCTTAGGAATGTCCTCTTCCTGTACTTTCAATTGAGGATATCCTGAGCGTAAATCGATCTTAGAAAAGAATCGATCTCCTTGAAGTTGATCAAACAGATCATCGATTCTCGGTAGTGGGTACCGATTTTTAATTGTAACCTTGTTCAATTCTCGGTAGTCAATGCGCATTCGCATTGATCTGTCATTCTTCTTGACAAACAAGATTGGTGCTCCCCATGGTGATGAACTAGGTTGTATGAAACCTTTCTCCTGAAGTTCGTCCAACTGTTTCTTCAGTTCCTGCATCTCTGCTGGCGCTAAACGGTAAGGTGCCTTAGCAATTGGTGATGTCCCTGGTATTAGGTGAATTCTGAATTCAACCTCTCTATCTGACGGTAATCCAGGTAACTCTTCTGGGAAAACATCTGAGAATTGAGATAGTACGGGAATATCTTTCAATTATTTTCCTTTAGTGTTAATGATTATGGAAATCATATACACTAGTGATCCTTTCCTTGCATAGCTTGCTGTTTTCATCACAGAGATGAATTTTGTGGACTTGGTTGGCTTATCCCCTTTAATTGTGATCTTTTCACCCTTTGGTGAACTTACTTGCACCGACTTTTGATCACATAGAATCCTGGCATGGTTGGCTACTAACCAATCCATTCCTAATACGATATCAAATCCAGCCAGATTCATTGGGTAAAGGTTAACAATAAAATGATGGTTCAAAATTTATATTCTTGCTCCCTACAAGATTTCAGTGATCTTAATGGATTCTCCATTTTCCGTTTCTACCAAACATTCTTGATGAACTTTAGTTAATGGTTGATTGAGAAATTTGCAGAACGAAGTATTAATAAAACTTTGGTTTGCACCAGAGTCAAATAATACTTTAGCAAAAATATCATTAACTAAAAACGTACCGGCAATCACGTCCAGAATCATCTTGGCTTCTTCAGCTGTCAAAACAAATGCTCTGGCATTTTTCTTAGGCGCCCCAGTTGTCTTAGCCTTGTTGGTTGTGGCTAGAGCTAGTTTCGGACAGTTCGGCTTGATATGTCCAGTCTCTCCACAGTTAAAGCATAGCTTATTGCTGGGTTTTTTCCTGCCGTCTTCTTCCTTGTGTCCAGACATTTTGCAGAAGTTGCAGTATATTGAACATCTTCCTGAATGCTTCTTCTTGCAGTACTTACAGTAAGGTGTAGGAGTAGAACCTGTACTTTTCCCACGGTTGGAATTACCGTAGCGGAATTCCTGGGTAAGCTTTTGGGCTAGGTTCTTTCTCTGGTTCTCTTCTTGCGTACGTACCAATTCATTAGTCAAGGTATTGGCTAATTCTATGGCTTCTTCTATAATTTGTGGTCTAGCTACCTTGATTATGTGTCTGATTTCACTAATCAATCCCTAGATGTAACAGGAGATTAATACTAGTTCTGGTGAAGCTAGGGTTGGCACTATTCTAGCATGTTCGTAGAATATGATAGTGTAATCCTTGCAGTCTATTCTAGTCATTGTAAGATTTAAGAACTTATTAGCGATTTGTTCTTTTTCATGAGGAGGACAAAATTTCCTTTCAACTATGTTCTTAAAGTCAGTCCAGTCCATTCCATATTATAAATTTTATCACTTCCTCTAGACTGGAGAATAGTATTCCACCATTCTAAGGCTGCATTCTTAAAAAGATTAGATGCAAACATAATCTTATCTTCATCTGCACATTTGCTTATTTTTAAGACTGCCTCTGTCTTTTCTATCCAACGTAGAGTTGCAATGGCTCCTTCATTGCCAGAGAATTCTATTGGTTTGCAAGACCAGAATTCTTTGTAAGAATAACCATATGACATGGTTCTTCTTCTTTTTGGAATAGGTAATTGGAGTATCGGTCCATTATTCACACTATGACTGGGTTCAGTAGGTAGTCGTTTACTTCCAGTTAAGGTTTTATTATTTTCTGCTTCTTTAATAGTCTTGATAATATATGTCATATCGTCTATGATTCCTTTTGCTACTATATGTTGGATGGCACTGTTATCTATTTGGTTTCCATTATTATGGTTTTCCTGATTTACTTCGTTGTCCATCTGAATTATAAACATTTATCAGGTATTAATATCACAGAATAAGATTTAATGTAAATAGTCAGGCAAACAAATTGATCAAAATCGTCGAGCATTGCGACTTTTATTATTTTTCATATATATATATATATATATATATATATATATATATATATGTGTGTGTGTGTGTGTAGTTTGAAAAAAAAATCAACTAAAATAGATAACCTAATACCTATTGATGCATAGCTAGTATATATATATATATATACTAGTTAATGCAAACAATCAGGCAAACAAATTGATCAAAATCGTCGAGCATTGCGACTTTTACTCTTTTTCATATATATATATATATATATATATAGGGAGGGGCTCATGCGAGAACCACCCTTATTGTGAGAACCATGAGAACCAATGTGAACACAACCTAAAATAGCTAAAAAAAAACCTAAAAAAAACCCTAAAAAACCTAACCCCCACCCCCCCCCCCACCCAAAAACCTAAACCCCCCACCCCCCCCCCCCCCAAAAAAAAACCTAACCACCCCCCCCCCCCCCCCAAAAAACCTAAACCCCCCCCCCCCCAAGCTAAAAAAAAACCTAAAAAAAAACCTAACCCCACCCCCCCCCCCCCCCAAAAAAAAAGCCTAAACCCCCCTCCCCCACCCCCCAAAAACCTAAACCCCCCCCACCCCCCCCCCCCCCAAGCTAAAATGCTAAAAACTAAACCCCCAAAAAACCTAAAAAAATCTAAAAAAAATCTAAAAAAATCAAAAAAAAATCCAAAAATTTTTTTTTGATTTTTTTAATATTTTTTAGGTTAAAATCGCTACTTTTCGAAGCAAAAAAAAAAAAAAAAAAAATTTTAAAAAAAAAAAATTAAAAAAAATTTTTTTTTTTTTTTTTTGGTTCGAAAAGTAGCGATTTTAACCTAAAAAATATTAAAAAAATCAAAAAAAAAATTTTTGTGTGAATTTTAGCTATTTCTAGGCATTTTTGGTGTGTTCACATTGGTTCTCGCGGTTCTCGCAATAAGAGGTGGTTCTCGCATGATCTTCTCCCTATATATATATATATATATATATATATAGGGAGGGGCTCATGCGAGAACTCCATTTATTGCGAGAACCGCGAGAACCAATGTGAACACAACCTAAAATAGCTAAAAAAAACCTAACCCCCACCCCCCCCAAGCTAAATGCTAAAAACTAAAACCCCCAAAAAACCAAAAAAAAAACCTAACCCCCCCCCCCCCCCCAAAACCTAAACCCCCCTCCCCCACCCCCCAAAAACCTAAACCCCCCAAGCTAAAATGCTAAAAACTAAATCCCCCAAAAACCTAAAAAAATCTAAAAAAAAAAATTTTTTAATATTTTTTATGCTCAAATCGCTACTTTTAGTGGCAAAAAAAAATTAATTTTTTTTTTGCTTCGAAAAGTAGCGATTTTTTATATAAAAAATATTTAAAAAAAAATTGTGTGATTTTTAGCATGATCTTCTCCCTATATATATATATATATATAGGACAAAGATCCGTTAGGAACCACCTCTTATTGCGAGAACCGCGAGAACCAATGTGAACACAACCAAAAATGCCTAAAAATAGCTAAAAATCACCCAAAATTTTTTTTTGTTTTTTTTAATATTTTTTATAAAAAAATCGCCACTTTTCGAAGCCAAAAAAAGAAAAATTAAAAGATTTTTTTTTTGCTACTAAAAGTAGCGATTTTAACATAAAAAATATTAAAAAAATTTTATTTTTTGATTTTTTTAGATTGTTTTAGGTTTTTTGGGGGTTTAGTTTTTAGCATTTTAGCTTGGGGGGGGGGGGGGTGGTTAGGTTTTTTAGGTTTTTTGGGCGTTTTAGTTTTTAGCATTTAGCTTGGGGGGGGTTAGGTTTTTTTTTTTTTGGGGGGGGGGGGGGTGGGGGTTAGGTTTTTTTAGCTATTTTAGGTTGTGTTCACATTGGTTCTCGCGGTTCTCGCAATAAGGGTGGTTCTCGCATGAACCTTACCCTATATATATATATATATATGGGAAGGTTCAAATGAAAACCACTAGTTATTGTGAAAACTCGAAAACTGATTAAAAAAGCCAAAAAAACATACCAATTTTCGCAGCTTTTTATATATAAAAAAAAAATTCAAAAAAAAAAAAATTGTAGTGCACATGTGTAATAATACACATGTGTAGTACACACATGTGTAGTATTACACATGTGTACTACAACAATTTTTTTTTTTTGAAATTTTTTTTATATAAAAAAACATGCGATTTTTATAAAAAAAAATTGAAAAAATTTTTTTGTGTTTTTTTAGGTTTTTTTAGTTAGTTTTCACAATAAAAGTGGTTTTCATTTGAACCTTCTCATATATATATATATATATATATATATATATATATATTATGGGTTATTCATCCAAAACTGCATTTCTCGCTCGTCGTATTTCCACACGAGCTTTTCTCCTATTTGGCGTATTCTCTCTCCTTCCTCCACTAATTCCTCACCAAATGTGCGGAGTTCCTGCACATTTTCTTCACTCATAGATGGTAGTGGTGCGGGTATGGGGTCAGGGTACTGAGGTAACAGTTCTCCATATGGGTACGGGTTGTTTAATATTTCCTGAACATACTGATCGGCATTCCAATACGGATCTAAAGGATTAAGGTTGGTATATTGTGGTATGGGGTTTGGTATCGGTTCTCCCTGTGGATAAAGTTCCTGATATTCCCTATGGTCATGTTCCCATGGATCATAGGCTAGAGGGTTAGGTGCTGGGATTCTAGGTATCTCGTTAGGGTCAAATGTTGGTATGGGAAATTGGTTTCCTTGATTAGGTTCTATCTCCATTGGTTGGGTTGGGAATAGTGGTAATGGTTGTGGTGCAATTATCTGATCAAGGTTTGGATCTGCTGCAGTGGTGGCTAGTATATGAAAGTTTGTCAACCGTCTATTAACTACTTCTTGTGTTTGGGCATTTACTTCCCTATTGGCTGCTGCTAACGCTCTTTGTTGTTGTAACTTTCTCATTCGCTTTCTTCTCTCATGTGCTCCCCTACTAAACCATCCTCTCTTTTTCGAAGGGAATGGTTCCTCGGATTGCGCCTTAGATACGAAGATTCCTTCTTCAGTGTCAGCAGAATACCCCGAAGGAGTAGGCTGTGATGAAGTTCCTTCACTCTTGGGAGAACTAGCTAGGTGACGTTAGGCGTCAGACGTACCTTGCTCACTCATACTGTAAACTAACAGATTGTCAAATAACACAAAACACTAATATACATATATACACATAGTCACATAGATTATTTCCTAACATAATTGATAAAATATTGGTGTCAGCAGAACACTTCTGTGACTTAAACCAGTGGCTGTAGCTCTGATACCACTCTCTTTCGCAGCCCCGACCCCTACCCCAGGAGCGGGCTGCCGCGGGCATCCATATTAGTGGTATGAGTGTTTATAAATTTGGCAGCGAAAATTTACATCAGGACCGTAGTTAGGAAATAGTGTATCAGAGTAAAACACCATACTTTTATAAATAATAAATACATGGGAAAAACCTAAGTTTCCATTATAATATGTTTATAGGGATAAACCCTAATTTATTTCAATAAAACTTCTTTCTTGTTTAGGTAACTTTTATAGCCATTTTTCCAAGCCTTCAGTGCTCTCCAGCTGGCTTCTATTTGGCTTTCACATTTTGTTACCTGAAACGCGTTTTAAAAAGTTTTATCAACAAGAAATACTGTCGAGTGCATCCCAGTTTAATCAAAACAAGATTTTATATCTTTACAGTATTGAGAGCAATTATAATGTTTATATCTACCCAATTACCACCCACGGTACTGTCAATCCTGACTTGTGGTCATGCTACTACTCACAGTGTAGTAACTGTAGAATACATAGACTCAATCACTGATAATTATACTTTAAAACAATTGAGGTTTTGTAAAAACAGTTTACAAAAATTAGATGTACTCACTTTGCTATTTTAGATAATACTGCTTTCTTGTGACTTCCTGGTTATAATTTATTAAAATTAAACAATGCACATGTGTTAGTAAGATAATCCAATTTACATTAGCTATACCCCCGAGACAGAATTCCAACGACTGAGTCAGGCAGAGCCTTGACATGCGTTACGGAGCTCTAGATCAATCGGGCAAAGTAACTAATACGTAACATGGGGTTATAATACTTACAACGAGGCAGAGCTTCGCTTTTTAGGGGTATTATATCGAGCAACACTATTGCTAACTCCGTCCAAAAACTCCATTTTTAACCAGGGGTATTTTGAGGATTTTCAATTTAAATCTTTCAAATTACCATTTTGATCGATTCTTTTTTTATATTTATTTATATATAAATAATTTATACACAACATATATACAGAATATATACCCCAAACTTATACAAGTTTTCTCTCTATCATCTCTCACATCTATCCCTCTGTTTTTTCAGAAAACCACCACCACTTCTCCATAACCTCCACATCCACTGCCTTCTTCACCAACAGCAACCACCATCGTCACAATCACCACCCACAACCACCATCTTCCCTACCTATCCTTCCCCATCGCCGAAAAACGAGAAACCCATCAGATTAGAAACCCTCTGCCGCCGCCCCCCTTCTCCACTCAAGAACAACTCCGGCTTCTTCCCTCTTCTTAGCCCAAAAACACCTCCGTCCGTCGCACCTTCCCCGCTCAAGAACAACCCCAATCGTCGCCCCTTGATTTGAGGTATAAAGAGGCGAAAGCTGAGTCGGAAGATCGGATTCGTGATGCGTTGTTTTTTCTTATTCCGTTTGACGGGTGGAAGGCGAAGGTTAGTGTCGCAGCCCCCGACCCCTACCCCGGGAGCGGGCGGCCGCGGGCATCCAGATTAGTGGTATCGGTGTTTATAAATTTGGCAGTGGAAATTTACATCAGAACCGTAGTTAGGAAATAGTTTATCAGAGTAAAACACCACACTTTTATAATTAATAAATACATGGGAAAAACCCAAGTTTCCATTATAATATGTTTATAGGGATAAACCCTAATTTATTTCAATAAAACTTCTTTCTTGTTTAGGTAATTTTTATAGCCACTTTTCCAAACCTTCAGTGCTCTCCACCTGGCTTCTATTTGGCTTTCACATTTTGTTACCTGAAACGTGTTTTAAAAAGTTTTATCAGCAATAAATACTGGCGAGTGCATCCCAGTTTAATCAAAACAAGATTTTATATCTTTACAGTATTAAGAGCGATTACAATGTTTATATCTACCACCCACGGTACTGTCAATCCTGACTTGTGGTCATGCTACTACTCACAGTGTAGTAACAAATAATGTATACAAAACCCCAACATACTGACAGTAATTGTAGAATACATAGACTCAATCACTGATAATTATACTTTAAAACAATTGAGGTTTTGTAAAAACAGTTTACAAAAATTAGATGTACTCACTTTGCTATTTTAGATAATACTGTTTTCTGGTGACTTCCTGGTTATAATCTATTAAAATTAAACAATGCACACGTGTTAGTAAGATAACCCAATTTACATTAGCTATACCCCCGAGACAGAATTCCAACGACTGAGTCAGGCAGAGCCTTGACATGCGTTACGGAGCTCTAGATCAATCGGGCAAAGTAACTAATACGTAACATGGGGTTATAATACTTACAACGAGGTAGAGCTTCGCTTTTTAGGAGTATTATATCGAGCAATACTATTGCTATTATAGGAACAGAGGAAAGGAAAGAAAAGAATTGAACGATCGAAACTGAGGCAAGAGGCCTCCTTACATAGGCTGGTCGACGGGCGGCCTGCGACGGCCTCTTCTATCTTTCTCGCGGCCTGCGAGGGTCTAGGCTAGGTCCTAGCCTTGGTTAGTCACCGGTATAGGTCTGCCGGGTGTAGTGCCACGTGGCGGAACCGGGTGCGGCCTGGTGTCACTAGGTCGCGGCCCACGACGGCCTGGCTTGACCTGGTCGCGCCTCGCGAGGACCTTGAATATTTGTTTTTATTTGATTTTTAATAATATAAAGGTATTTTAAGCTCGTTTTTCAAATACGGGGTATATTTTAGGACGTATAGGAGTATTTTAATGGTTTTGGGAGAGTTGTTATAGTTAGTTGTTGTTCAGGTGAGGTTGAAAATTTGGTGAATGTTTTTGTGAATTTTCCTAATGGGACTAGTGTTCTTAGAAGAGGGATGTTACAGGTGGGTATGTTTTTTCTAAGTATGTTGAGGATGTTTTTTGGGAAACAATTTGTGACATTTGTGGGAATAATTTGTATCACACCTCAACCGATGGCGAAAACATCGGAGTGAGACGAAATAGATTGCTCGAGACTTCATAACACAAAATTGTGACAAATATTTAATAATAAATTTCATTTCGTTGCTATAAGAATCAAATTACATTGTTTGAAATTGAATAAAACAAGTTGAAACAAAATGAAATACATTACATCAAGTATTTAAAGTTTAAAATGTGTTTCTAGGCATCCTACTAAGTTCCGTGCATCATCATCATAATCATGCAACATGTTTTAAAGTATAGTTCAATACAAAAGTATTGGCGAGTATACAGGTTTTGGAATACTAACATACAAGTATAAAAGATTTTCTCGAATCCAAGATGCAATTTATATACAAAGTTGAAGCTAGCATACATAACTATAGGCCAAACCCGAGTGTCCACGAGAATAATGTGCATCCCTCGTCACCGAGGTCAACGAGACCGTAATTATAATGAGCATCCCTCGACACCGAAGTAATCGAGATCGTAAAATATGTTAACTTAACAATACCCCGTCGGGTGGTGTGTTACTCCTATGGCGCTATAATTGTTAAGGTGGACTAGCAAAGTTAATAACAGATAGAGTGCATGAAGTATTCTAGCATAAACAACCTAAGCATAACAAATAGCATTTTTGGCGGATTGAGTGATTGAATATTTTTTATTATGTGTATTGTGAATTTTTGGTAGTTGAAACATGTTACACCCAAAAGTGCATTAAAGCGTAAAAAGGGTCAAGTATACTCACAATATTGAAAAGTCTTCCGATTATTCATGTATTGACGAGTTATGAGAATAGGAGAATGAATGTGTTCGGTGTTTGGAGTTTATGGAATGTTTGGATTCGGAATTAAGTATAAAAGTATATGTATGCAAAGTATATCCCGACTAGACACTCGTTTGGACACTAAGTTTTTAAAGTGTTTTCATGGGTTCTAACGAATTGCCATACAGTAGAACACCCTATGATTTTCATGCGCCTACCACTATAATCCCGTGTACACCCGCGATTATATTGGTCGTCGCATGATCATCATTGTTTGTACTAGTTGTGTATGAGTCAGGGTATACAGAAACTTTGAAAATAAGGATGTGTGCGTGTGATAGCGTATGAAAATTAAGTACTTGAGTATGATTATGTTTAAGTATGTGTGCGACCAAGGTAAGTGAACCACTCGGGTTATGCTCACGTATAAGTACGAATGTATGAATATGAGTATGAATATAACTATAAGCATGAATGATGACGATGGCGTGTATAGTATAAATTGAAACACAACAAATTTAAGCATATAAAATGATCAATAAGTTTTGAGTATGTAAAAACGAATGATATGTGTGAGATTGTTGTGAAATATTGACTAAAAATGTGTATGATAACATGCATGTATAGTTGTTCGAGTGAATCATTGCGTTTATTGAATCAAGTAGATTGAGTTTGACTGGAATGTAAAATCAAGTTTCTGAATGTCAAAAGAATATATATATTTATTGGTTATGCGAGATGTATTTTGAAAAGAAAATGATATGTTATTATTGTTTCAAAAGGAATATGGGATTTACGTATGTCGGAGGTTATCGGTTCCTATGAAGTCACCTTCCCCACGCGTTTTGGAATTGGAATGATGTATTGAGCGGTGTCTGAAAATATTTTGAAAACAGAACGTTTGCTTCATTTAAAGTATTTCGTATTATAATACGAAGAGTTGTATTTTAGAAACTTTGTGAAAACTTTTGGTCCTTGAAAAATAATTTTAGCAAAATGAACTTAGTGATTTGGAAAGAGTTTTAGCAAAACGATTTATTGCTTTTGAAAAGAGTTCTGGTAAAATGACCTTATAACATCTATAAGATTTTTATAAGCATGTGAGAAAAGTTGGGTTGGTTCCCGATTTGGGAACAAATGTCTTTAGTATAACGTGTTGGATAGGATTTTTGTGGGCAAGAAATTCATTAGACCGATTAAGTTGATAGGTAATATTTCATAAAATTTTGAAAATTGCGTGATAAAACATTTAAGGTATGATTAGGAATTTCGTGTATGGGATTTATGTAAAATAGATCGCAAGGTAAGAAATACGTTTTGATAAAACAATGAATTTTGAAATTTTGCCTAAGTAGGGATGATAAACGATTTAGGTATAAAACTTGATCGTGTGTTTGGCATAATAAAGTCTCTTTAAGAATAAAGTTTGATAACGATCACCAAGATAAGGGAATCACCCCTAACCCGTTGGTCAGGTCGTTTTTGAGAAGGGATGGAGCGGAGCTAATCGTCAAGGTAAGGAAATCACTCCTATCTTGATGGTATGCCTCCATTTTTGGATTACGAGTAATGTAAATTTTGTAGGTGATGTTTTTGAAATTATGCATGTGAATAACGTACAAGTGTATGAAAAGATTTAGTATGATGTGTGTGTAACCACTTTGAAAAAAAATTGAATTTTTGGAAAAGAAAGTTCGAATCGTGATAAGCGAAAAATTGATATTGGTAAAATGGAAGTTTGATTAAAATTTAGATTGTTCCAAGATAGAACTCTTGACTAAACCAAAGTGGTCGAAAGTTCTTTTGAGTTTGGGAAGCATGTTTGGCATAATAGGTGGAATACTCTCGCCGAAATTTCGGTTAACGGTATTCACCCTTCCGATTATTACATTTTCCCAAATCAATCGAAAATTCAAGACTTGGCGGGATTTTGAAAATTAAGGAGTGGCACTAGTTGACAAGGTGCGGGTTTCACCCCTAACTTGACAACGTCGTACCCTAAGTGTGGTTAGTCTCATCGGGTCAAGAAAGTTAATTTCGACACGTTGACGAGGGTCCACTAGATTTGAAATGGAAATTCTCCATCAAGGTGAGGATTTCACTCCTAACTTGATGGCGAATTTTGTACAAAAGAATAAGTGGATTGAGAGTCGTTCACCAAATTGTAGGTTTCACGCCTATTTTGGTGAAGTCGTCTCATATGTATAATGCGAGTGTTTTCGAGTTTAACATAGCCGTGTAAAATGCCTTAGGAAAGGCGTATGCTTTGGATTAGTAAAACAAGTATGAGTACATAAAAGACATTTCAAGAATTTAGCACATAAAAGATATTTCAAGAAATTAGCAAAAAAATCAAGTATGGTTGAGTACGATGCTTAACTATAGACTAGGTCGAAAGGATGGCAATTTTCCTAATTCTCTATAGCTATGGCTCTGATACCAATCTGTCACACCCCAACCGATGGTGGAAACATCGGAGTGAGACGAAATAGATTGCTCGAGACTTCATAACACTAAATTGTGACAAGTATTTAATAATAAATTTCATTTCATTGCTACAAGAATCAAATTACATTGTTTGAAATTGAATAAAACAAGTTGAAACAAAATGCATTACATTACATCAAGTATTTAAAGTTTAAAATGCGTTTCTATGCATCCTACTAAGTTACGTGCATCATCATCATCATAATCCTGCAATATGTTTTAAAGTATAGTTCAATACAAAAGTATTGACGAGTATACAAGTTTTGGAATACTAACATACAAGTATAAAAGATTTTCTCGAATCCAAGATGCAATTTATATACAAAGTTGAAGCTAGCATGCATAACTATAGGCCAAACCCGAGTATCCACGAGAATAATGTGCATCCCTCGTCACCGAGGTCAACGAGACCGTAAGTATAATGAGCATCCCTCGACACCGAAGTAATCGAGATCGTAAAATATGTTAACTTAACAATACCCCGTTGGGTGGTGTGTTAACCCTATGGCGCTATAATTGTTAAGGTGGGCTAGCTAAGTTAATAACAGATAGAGTGCATGAAGTATTCTAGCATAAACAACCTAAGCATAACAAATAGCATTTTTGGCGGATTGAGTGATTGAATATTTTTTATTATGTGTATTGTGAATTTTTGGTAGTTGAAACATGTTACACCCAAAAGTGCATTAAAGCGTAAAAAGGGTCAAGTATACTCACAATATTGCAAAGTCAGATTATCCATGTATTGACGAGTTAATGAGAATAGGAGAATGAATGTGTTCGGTGTTTGGAGTTTATGGAATGTTTGGATTCGGAATTAAGTATAAAAGTATATGTATGCAAAGTATATCCCGTCTAGACACTCGTTTGGACACTAAGTTTTTAAAGTGTTTTCATGGGTTCTAACGTGCCCATTGGACTCACAAACGAGGAATAAAGAACAAAGATAATATAACTTATATTCAAGACGTATAATCATGATCCGATTAACATCAAGAGTTCGGTTATGTTTATTTATATGCTTTAGAGTTAATTGCCAAAATCGTCCCTGAGGTTTGGGCACGTTTGCCATTTTCGTCCAAAATGACACTTTTGTACCAAATTGCCCCCAATGTTTGTAACTTTTTGCCATTTTCATCCAAACCACTAACTTAGTTTATTTTTTCTGTTAAGTTGAGGATATTTGGATGAAAATGGCAAATATAAAACCACAGGGACGATTTTGGCAATTTACTCAAACCCTTTTTAATTTCTTTTATTTAATTATTTTTGTTACATATATAATAAAAAGGAATATACATGGAGTTTTTAGAAAAAAAATTAACAGTATTATCACATATTTTTTATAAATTTTCATCCAAATCACTAACTCAGTTTATTTTTTCTGTTAAGATGAAGGATAGTTTAAATTTTATAAATTAAGACAGAAATTAATTTACAGCTTCTTTATATAAATCAGTTTTATAAAGAGAAAATGTCATTGGTGGGCAACAAATAACAATCGATTACAACTTTTAGTATTTATCAGTTGTAGAGATAGAAAAAAATTGTAAAACGTTACATATTTTTTAAATGTGTTGAGCACATAGGAAATATGTTGGTAGAAATAAAATATTTATTTAATTAAGATTATGATGGTAACTAACTAATATTTATTCTGAGTGGCTTGAGTAAAGAAACTTTTGGTTCATAGTATTATAATTACAATGTGGTGGGTAATTTTAAGGTTTGGTAATGATACATTGTTTGATGGGGGGGGGGGGGGGGCACTCGCTTCCGTTTTTCCTTAGGAGCAATTTAAAAGAGTAGAAGATGAATTACAAACTTGGTACATATGATAAGATTTTTTTATTTGACCTTTTTCAATAAGGCCACCAACATTTTAGTTTTGTAAAATTTAGAGGTTTAAGTAGATTTTATTTTTATAAAACTGATCTATATAAAAATTAGAAATTAATTTCTGTGTTAGTTTATAAACATCCTTCGCCTTAATAGAAAAATTAACTTAGTTAGTGGTTGGATGAAAATTTGTAAAAATTATGTCACAAAGCTATTATTTTTTTCATATAAAAATTGCATGTATATTCTTTTTTATTATATATGTAACAAAATTATTTAAATAAAACAAATTTAAAAGAGTTTGAGTAAATTGCCAAAATCGTCCATGCGGTTTTATATTTGCCAGTTTCATCCAAATATCCTCAACTTAACAGAAAAAATAAACTAAGTTAGTGGTTTGGATGAAAATGGCAAAAAGTTACAAACGTTGGGGGCAATTTAGTACAAAAGTGTCATTTTGGACGAAAATGGCAAACATGCCCAAACCTCAGGGACGATTTTGGCAATTAACTCTATGTTTTTATAGTATAGTTATAATATTAACCTAAAACTTAGACCATCATAGATGTCATAGATTATCATGTAAGTCAAGCATGGAGGTTTAACCTCTTTGTTTGATTCACCACTATACAAATCATCATAAGGATGATTCGGAGGGTCATGAATAACAAGAATTAAAAACTATCTAATGCATGCTCAAGTGACCAAGTAAATCCTAACCGGGGTGAACCAACACGACATGGAAAGGTAATCCTAATTGTCAGAGGCTAGTCGGGGCTATGTTACTTTGATACTAGGAAGTCACTTGAGTGTTTATACACAAGTTCACAAGTGTGTTTATACACAAGTCCACAAGTGAAGGAGTGGAACTAGATTGGAAAGCCCAAGCTCCCATGGTTCACACTTCACAAGTCACAAGTTCATCATATGAAAGATGATGAATCATGCTTGCTTTCAACACTTGGATTATGATATGTATAAACTGAAAATAAAGAGTTTTTGAACTCATAACTTGATGGAAATCACCTCAACACAAACCCTCAACTATAGACTAAGTTGTGAACTTGGTGGGTACAAGATTCCACCAAGTTTTAGCAAAGAAACAAAAAGCACCTGAACATTGAACAAAAACAGAAAGTTTAGAGGTGTTTGCACCTCTTAAACTCATATGAATCTATTCCTAATAAATCTCATAATCTTAGATAGGTTCAAGAACAAGTAGGCACAAGATAACATCAAGAAAACATCGTTTTATGAAAGCATAACAAATATTCTTCCAAAACAGAAAGTTTGGACCTCAAAATGGTGTTGTTCCACCTTGGTTTACCATGGTAAACCCGTGGAAACATTCCTAGAGGTGTTCCAAGCCTTGTGGAAGAAGAAATGATGAAGAAAAGTTGAAGAAAATAAAGTTACAATAAGTTTATATAAATCAGAAAATAAATCTGACTTTGGAGCCTTATATAAGTGATGTATCTCGTGATTACACCTTGGTGAATCTTGGATAACATCCTGGAAGGTTATCCAAGTAGATTGGTACAAGAAACATGACGAAAAGTAGAGAAAAAGTGCTCAAAACTCACTATTTTGAGCAAGTGTACAATCTGTCAACACTTGAAAGTTTGGAAGAATTGTGAGATTTTTAGAGTGAAATGAGGGTGTGTAAAAGGTTAAGGGAGTGTGGAGGATGTGTATTTATAATGTGGAGGTTAGGGTTAGTATTAATGGTGAGTTAGGTGAGTAATAAAGACAATTAGGTGGAAGTATAAGGTGCAAAAATGAGCCAATAATCGAGCTGGGAGTGGCCTCTGCGGATCGCACTCGTTTCGCGGGTCGCGAAGGGGAACACCCTCCTTGTCGCGGGTCGCGGCGGGTCTTAGCCGAGGTCTTTTCTGTTTTGTCAATTACAGTCCCTGAGGTTTGTTATTTGATATATATTACGGTGTTTTATGTATATGTAACATATATTTAGGTAGTAAATATGTATAATAGTATAGTTTAAGTATTGTAAACATAAAATCGAGTATTTGTATGTCTAAAGTGTATAAAAACACGTATTTATGACGGTTTTTTTTGTAAGATAAATACATTTTTACGAGGATCACGGATGTGTATAATTAAAATACATTTAAGTATTAAACAAGTATAGAAGTATGGATTAAGTATTGAAATTGTATAACTAAGTATTTGCATATGTCAGACGTATAAACTCTCGTATCTATGATAGTTGGTATTTAAAACAAGTATGTGTTTATGCGAACGATGAATATGTGTCGATCACGTGACTGAGATAAATGTAAAACGAGTACGTGAAGTATAAGTATAATTTAGGTAAAATAACCAAGTTTTATCACGAATAGGGTGTTGGATTATAATGATTAGCAACATAATAAGATTTCGAAAGAATACGAGTTTCCATAAATAGATTATAAGGCGAGCTTTCTAAATAGAGGAAGTTATAAAAAGCGAGGCGTTACAATTTGGATGGCAGAAATGGTGGTGGTGAACTGTGCCAGTGGTGGTGAACGGTGGGGGATGGTGGTGATGGTGAACGACGAAGGATGGTGGTGATGGTGAACACTGAATAGTGAACAACGGTGATGGTGAACAATGAACAACGATGGTGGTGAATGGTGAACGGTGGTGGTATTCTTTGTTATATAACATTTTTATATGTATATATGTTAAAAAAATAATTGTTTTATTTTTATTAATTAAAGTAGAATTTTTTTTAAATATATATATGTGAAAAGGAAAAAAAAACATATATGCAAGACATGTATTGGATGAAAATGGCAAAAACAAAAGATAAATGCAAAGTGACGAGAATACACCTAACTAAACTGAGTTTTATTACTGGGTTAGGGTGTTGTATCAAAATAGCAACAAAAGGGAAAAGCAGGGACCCATAGGAAAAATATTTATTTGGACTAAAATGACAATTTGTGACAAACCTCATCGACTAAAATGGCAATTTACCTTCCATAAATAAAGGCTAACTAGTGGAGTTCATCATGCTACGCACACTGGCGGAACCAGAACTTTTTAATTGGAGGGTCATAATAAAGGGGAATTGGCCTGTAATAATCCCAACTAGATGTCATTGGCCATTGTCAGTCCCACCTTTGAATATTCTCTATGCCAGTCTCACCTTTCACTTATTTTTCCTCCACCGGTCCTCAGTTAAAAAAAACTTAACGGAGTTAAGTTTTTTTCTGAATTACAAGCTGATGTTTTAGGGCTTTTGATCAGAACAAGAATAGGAGTCGAATGATGTAAAACTTACTTTGAAATTGTGCTCCAAAAGATGAAAACGGTGTTTCAATTTGGGTGTTTAAACTTCCAATTAACAAAAATCAAGTCGTTTGGAGGACCGTTTCGAGGTAAGTTTTACATCAATAGACTCGTATCCTCGTTCTGATCAAAAGCCCTAATACGTTAGTTTGTAATTCGGAAAAAAAACTTAACTCCATTAGGTTTTTTAACTGAGGACCGGTGGTGGAAAAATAGGTGAAAGGTGGGGCTGGCATGGGGAATATTCAAAGGTGGGACCGACAATGACCAATGACGTCTAGTTGTGATTATTATAGACCAATTCCTCCGTAATAAATTTGTTCTAAAAAATTATATTGGTGTATTTATAAAATTTTTGCTATTAAAATAGAACTGTTTGACATTCTTTTATTGTTATTTGGTTTTCGCAATGCTACGCGGTTTCTTTTATTGTTAATTTTCACTAGAACTTGTTGGAGTTGATGTAGTTTCAATACTTAGTTTGGGTTTTTTTAACTAAAATATCTTACTAGAACATGCACTTTTACATAAAAATAATAGCAATTAGCAAATTATTGTAAAAACTTGTATAAATAATAATCTACTGGAGAGTTCAAATGAGAAGAAATTACAAATTAAGAATAAAAAGAATAAAGTGTACAAAGGTAATTGAACAAATAATTTAATGTGTCTATCCTTTATTTTTGTTATTCAAATTAATGAATGTCTAATCATTTAATGACTCTATCATATAAAATCGTTGTGTATCTTACACAATAAAAACAATCTTGCACATGAACCTACATATTTAACTTTTCTTACACCATAAAAACAATGTTTGGGTGTAGGGCTGTAGGCAAAAGAATGTGTAGGATCCCAACATTTTTTCATAAATTTACGACTCATAAAAAAATATGTGTAGGACATTAATACTTTCATATATTTTTGTCACCCCTAATAAAATTGGTATAGGACCTAACACATTAATGGTGGTGAAGAAGAAATTATTGTGGCATTAATGAGACTTGAATAACTCTTGATAACATTTATTAGTATTCTACATCAAATTGTCTATCATACCCTTATTAATTAAAGAATTATTTAAAAGAGGATAAAATTGATATCTTGATTCTCAACCATTGATCCCAAAAATATAAGGCCTAGATTAATTTTTTTTTTTGCAAGAACATTCTTCTCAAATGAACCTCCCCCTAATAACCTAATTGGTAATTAGTTAATTATTAAATATCTTGAAAGTTGAAATCTATACACCTTTATAATACATTTCCCATGTACAAAGTTGTAATTTCCTCACAATTTCTTAAGATGCCATCCCAAATTCAGGCCTTATTTACCAAATTTTTCATACGCCCTCCCAAATATGCCCCTATTAAATGGCGTGTTAATAAAGCCTGTGTAAATTGACGACAGAAATGAAACGGTGGGAGCAATTAATCATGAAATCAATTAGGTTTCAATGATTTTGTGCTTGATTAATCATGAAATCAATTAGGTATCAATGATTTCGTGCTTGATTATTGATGATTCAATGCTGGGTGAAAATTGAAGACGCGAATTGATTTGCCCTGTCGTTTCCATTCCCTTCGTCAGTCATATATTGCTAGCGTCGTATTCAGAGTACGTAAGAAGGAAGAGTTTTATTTCAATTCGAGTGCCGTGAAGAAGATAAACGGATAGAAGACGAGAAGCGGTACCGGAAACGTTCCTAAATTGGTGACGAATGAACATATTGTGTCCGAGGGTTGGGGGATTGTTAATGATCAGAGATTGTAAGTATCTGTTGCTATTATTGTATGATTGATGATTGATTTGTTTGCAATAGGATTTCTGTTTATAGATAGTTTCAATTGGTAATTTTAGGCAGGGGTTTCTTGACCTAACAATGAAGCCATAGCTTAGAGACTTCTTAACCAGGTGTTTAGCCATGGTCCCTAGCCTAATTTTTGCTCTCATTGGCGGATCGGCTCGGAGCTGGAAAGTTAATTATTATAGCATCGATTAGTGATTATTCACAGTATTAGTTAAGTGATTGTTCATGTTATTTAAACAATTCCAAAAGCATCTTTTGTTAACAACTGTTTGTGTAACACCTCGAAAATTCACGTCCAATAAAATACAGACACGTGTCATGGTAGATAAACGTGTCAGGAACCCTGATTGAATTAAAAGATGTATGGCATGATTTAAAAGTGTCGACATGTTAATTTATACCTCTGAACGACCTCGTTATAAATCCCAAGACCCAAATCTATATTATAAACATCTGATATATTCAAGTCCGATCATTTTGATAATGAATAATTCAAATTTGCACAATAAAAGGACCCTATGAGAATATGATTGACAAACCTTCGGTTATGGCCCTTTCAAAAGAATCCAAGGCAACTTTAGGACATGGCAAAGTGGTCTTAACTGTTCAGGGCATGATAAAGAGGCCCCATTCTGATAATAGAGGCCCAAATTCGTAATACATAAGTTGCCTGTTCGAAGCTTGAAAGGTCACAAATTTTTGCCTTCTGGTAAAGGCTTACGGACCGCAAAGACTTGGTCTTACGGTCCTTAAGAGGCTCTTACGGACCGCAAGACCCTCCGCTTACGGTCCGTAAGACAGTCCCAGTAACAGAAAGTTTGACAGCTGCCTGTATAGCGAGTTAACCGACTTATATTGCCATTTTTCACTCCCATGTGCAACACAAACTAGTTCTTAGGCACTGGGGACACTTGTTATTGATCAGGGATCAATCCTAGAGTTGTTTGGCATGATCTTAATCAATCTAGAACACTATATAAAGACCCACATTGTTGCAACTTTGATCATTCATTCCAAACTTCACTCCTGAAGATTTTTGGAGCTCAAGGCCACTCTCTAAGCATCACTAGTCGTGCATAGGACCTTGGTAAGCTTCCTTAGCCTTCCTTAATCGTGTTTTACTTAGTTAATTAGCTTAAAGTCAAACCGTCGTAATTAAGGTTTGACTTAACGATTAATCGCTAATGGTCCAGCGATTAGTCAAAGTAAAGGTAGTTATAAGTTGGTAATTATGTGGGCATTAAACCCTTAAAAGGGCACCCTCTGATTTCCGCTCTAACTAGATCATTTGTCGGGTCAAAGTTTGTTATAAAAAGTCAACAGAAACATAATATTCAAATTAAAGCATAATTAGCAATGTAGAAGACATGTAACCTATATTATCATTCATATAACTTGGTAATTAGTATAAGAACTGGTCTAAGCTTGTTTGATCCGACAATTTTTCTGTTTAGGCTAGGTTCGGAACCGAAAGTCGCAAAACTTTGACTTCAGTTCTGACCCGATTTAGATGGGTTTAGAAATGCCTTAAAGCTTCATTAGGACCGGGTTACATGATAGTATAACCCTCTGTGATTGGTTCATTGTTTATCCGATTCGTTTACACGTTTCCGTTAATCGCTTAATGTTGACCATAATGCCCATTTAACCTTAAAACGAGAATTTTGGAATTATGAAAGGACAATAATCTTTGTTCCTGATTTATAAACATGGTCCTAAGATTTCATATCAATTGGGGGTATAGATTAGGAGTTATGCTCAATAGCGCACTTAAAAAACTTTTTATTAATTAAATGGCGCAATTAGCATAAAGCCTATCTAAAACCAATTTTTGACACCAAACCTTTTACCCACTGATGTAATATAATATTTTGGGATTTTTGAATATTTTTAATTATTTTTAAACTGATCATAACCTAAGGTTATTGCCTTGATTCGATAAATACCAATTATACCCTTTTGCTTATAAAACGAGTTTTACATAACATTTAGACACCAAACCTTCGGCTACTGATTTTATATGATAAATGAAGTACGTTGAACTTTATTACCTGATCAAAAAACTCAGATTTCCTATTTAACCCGGAAATCGCTTAAAATGGCTTTTTACGTGTATTAAACACATAGTATAGGTATAAAACCATTCTACCATATACGACTTATTACCAACTAATGTAACCTATTAAATTAAGTTTTTTTACTGATTATGTCAGACCCGAATCACAGAATTATAATTTATCTCTTTTATAATCTTTAAAATGACCAAAATACCCCTACGGGGCTTAAATTGAGATTAAACTCGTTTTGGGCATAATGGAAGGTATCTTACTGATATCACAACATATTTAAAGCATATTAACTTAGGAAACCTGTTCATGACTTATTCGGTTACCCGTTATGCGTTATACGCGTTCGGTTCGGTTTATGTAACTAGTTTGCATAAATTAGCCGAAACGGGTCAAACTTTATCGTTTTTATCTCAAAATCCAGAATGTGTTTAGTTTACCCATATTATACAAGTATTCAAACTTGTCGGGTCTAAATCACATTCTATTCCGGTCTTCACTTAATCATGCGTTCGAACCGTATATTCCTTTAAAACTAACCGGTCTAAGTTTAGGCTTAATTAAAGACCCGTTAGGATTCTAATAGGTTATTATAAACTTTCGTTCCAGAATAGGAGACCCGGTAAAAGCTATCTGCACTTGCTAATTGTGATTATACTTTGCTCAGGTAAATACTTTTAACTTATTTTCCCTTATACGGGTTTGGGGTACGGTATCTAAGATACCGCTTGGTCGGGCATTTGACCTTAATCGATTGGTGGTTAAGTATTATCGAGATGACCCGTTTAAAAATATGTTTTGTTGCTTAAACGCCTTTGGGGGGTTAATGACCATGTCCCGGATATCCTTGGCATCATTTTACGAAATGGCCACGACCTAAGCACGGGGTGTAGGCGTACACCCGTCAGTGCCTAAATAAATAATGTGGTGTGTCTATTGATCTTTAACCCGGCACGAACCGGGCTACTGAACGCATAAGAAACATGTAATTCGTTTACAAGTATTATATTCAAATAATTGTCCCAAGTTATAAAAATGTTTGTGCCTCGTGCATTTAAATCAATTTTCTTAACCTTTCAAAATGAGTCAGTTGATTGTATTTACCAGTGTAAACTGACGTATTTTCCCAAAAAGATTAAGTGCAGGTACTAATCGAAATAGGCTGGCTTTCTCCTTAGCATCAGTACGAGTCTCGCAAGCTTGGATGCATTTTCGTCTGTTGAACAATGTTTCTTTTTATTTGATCCACCTGTGGATTATTTTCAACTATTTTGTGATACTTAATATTACAATTTTATTTGGTTGAAATGAAACTATCTTTTGCTTCCGCTGTGCATTTAAATATTGTGTTGTTTGAATATAATGATATCAACTACGTCACGATACTCCCCCACCGGGCCCACCGGTAATACGTGGAAATATCGGGGTGTGACAGGTTGGTATCAAAGCCAACACTGAGTGAATTAAACACTAGCCTTTTGTGTTTAGTCTCAGTTACACAATTGCACATTCCAAAATTTTCGAGTCTAGACAAAGAACTTAGGGCTAATCCAAATTATTTTAATTTTAACTTTGTCCTTTATATTTCTTTGTTTTATCTTTATTTGTTGATCAGGAAATATGCCACCGAGATTCAGAAGAGGAGGACGAGGCAAGGGGCCAATCACCGCCCCCAACGATCACGAAGCCGGGCCTTCACACCGGCAAACTCCTTCTACAACTATGAGTGCCGGTCCTCAAGGAGACTGGAGGATCCACTCAGAGCCCGCTAGGCGATCTGTCTCACATAGCTCAACACCTCCTTATCGCCATTCCTATGGGCCGCAGTCAGAGAACGAGCCTGAAGACTCACGCCACTCCTTCTTGCCATTACAGCGATCCCTTTCGCACCATTCCTTTGGCGACCCCACTCTTGTCTTTCAGGGCCGGTTTAACCCGGCAAACTATATTCAAGAACCAGTGGGTTTTAACCCATTGGGACCAGAGGATCATTTTTCCGGCGATCACGCCATGGATATGGATGAGGACACCGACCCTGTTGAACCACCGACTGGAACCCCCACGCACCCTATTGAAGTCTCTGATGGATCATCTTTCCATGGATCACCTTACCGTGGTCCAGACAGTTACCAAGCAAGGTTCAACCAATATGAGTGGTATTTTACACCCTCTCACCATTTATCGCCTCATGAGCAGCAGCCACAGCAGGATCCCTCCGAGGATTCGCGTTTCGTGGCAGTCACGCCACCACCACCGCCAGTACAACTAGCGCCTCCAGAACCACTGAGGCGTAGAAGAATAGGCACACGAATATCTGCACGAGGAGGGGATTTTCACTTTAGCACCCCCCATCACTCAAGTGGCAGTCACTATCCGCCACTGCATGAAGACCCACAAATGGGTGGGCCTTCAAACCCTGTTGCAGAGGTGAATTCTGCACCAGTTGCACCACCACCGCCACCAATGGGATTTGGTAATCCGATACCTACATACGCCGGATCCACGGCGTATAATCCATTTGAGCAACCGGCTCACACTCATTACAACTATGCTGAAGCCGACCCATACCTCGTAGCGGTAAACTACAATGCCCTTCATCCTGAAGGACCATATGGAGCTCCCTGGGGAGTGGGATACCCAACTCATGGGTATCAAATACCTACTCGACCTCCGATTCGGCAGCAGTCGCAGCCACCACGTTTTTCCCCACCGAAACAGGAAGAAATCCTCCACAGGTTAAACGTGGTGGAACGAGATTTTCAAGAAGAGCGTAGGAACAACCGTGGATTCCTCAAGGGCCTGGCAAACTTGTTAAAAGGGAATAAGAAGAGGGATCATTAAATCCCTATATGTATTGTTGTATTTCCTTATTTCAATCAAGTCCCTGCGTGGACATTTATCTATGTACTTAGTCCCTGCGTGGACTTGTCTTTCTTTAGTCCCTGCGTGGACTTGTCTTTTTAGTCCCTGCATGGACACCTATCTTAGTGATCAGTCCCTGCGAGGACTTGTATTATCAATTTAGCCCCTGCGCGGGCAAGTTATTTGTGTTAAAAGTTCCGTTTAGGGCAATATGTACTTCTTTTTAATGTTTAATGGAATGTTAAGTTTAAAAAGATTTCATTCTGTCATTATGCATAAATATATTATAAAAATGAAATAAATAAATTAAAAATCATTTTTATCTGCCTATTAAATATTGAATAAGAATCTTAAAGGTGTAACTTAGTTTGCATGTCATTAAAAGACTCGGCCAAAATGGTAAGACCTGTTTAAAAAGATTCAAATTCCTGTTAACATCTGAAAACATGTTAACGCTCCTGGCAGACGTGATTCGTTAAAATCACACGCGTCATTCGTATAACAGGATTCTTCAAAAGATTTCTATCATAACCTGGTGATCTATAAATCATAGGTTTAAATCATCAATTAAGATGATCATATACTAAACATCCATAGGTAATGTAGTGCCTACGGGCCATACTCATTGCCATTAAGACAAAAGACAGTAGTAGTCTACGAATCCCTGTCAGAAAAAGGTAAAGAACTATGTTCAAACCTTAATGCCTTGATTCTCTGAAATCATGGCTTATGATTTAGAATGTCCCTGTGACTAGGCTTTTGTGCCACTAATAATATTGTTATTGTCTTATAATTAGGATAAATTATAATAAAAATCCTAAATAAATATGATTAACAAATTAACCTGATATGGTCTATGTTTACCATGGTTAATGAATTGCCATAAAAGACAATTCCATAATAAACTCCCAAATAAATTATTGTCAATATCTTATGTAACATTTCAAACTACATGACTGAATCGGATGAGATCAACAGTCACCCAAGGGAGGAACATGATAATACCCGAATTAATGTAGCGGGTGCGGAACTGTAGGTAATGATAGACAATGCCATTACTCGAGCATTGGATAGACAGTTTCAGGAATACAGTGGTACCCATGGAAGGACCCAATCTGCATCACACTCCAAAACACCCTCTAAAACCCACACTGCTCACAACAGTAATTCCCATCACTCATCAAACCAAAGGAGTGCTCCATCTCAAAGGATCATACCGAATCAGGAACCCCGTGATAAGGGTTGCTCCTATAAGTATTTTGTTTCATGCAAACCCAGGGATTTCACTGGGGAAAAAGGAGCCATAGACTGCATGACGTGGTTGGATGAAATGGACACTGTGGTGGATATCAGTGGTTGCGCTAAGAAGGATGTGGTGAAATTCGTGTCTCAGTCATTCAAGGGTGAGGCATTAGCTTGGTGGAGGTCTTTGATCCAAGCTACAGGGAAAATCCCATTGTACAATATGACTTGGGAACAGTTTGTGTCATTGATAAAGGAAAACTACTGCCCTCAGCATGAGGTTGAGAAGATTGAATCAGATTTCTTATCATTGGTGATGAAGAATCTGGATTGCCAAGCTTACCTCACCAGTTTCAACACCCTGTCTAGGCTAGTTCCGTATCTGATAACACCAGAACCCAAGCGAATTGCTCGCTTCATTGGGGGTTTGGCCCCAGAGATAAAAGCCAGTGTTAAGGCATCTAGACCTGCTACTTTTAGGTCAGCAGCTGATCTAGCTCTGTCTCTTACCTTGGATGCGGTCAGGCTAAGATCGCTGAAAAACACTGATACTGAGAAAAGAAAGCGTGAAGATGATAGCTCACGACTATCGGAAAAGAGACATAAGGGAAACAATGACCACAAAAAGGGTTCTGGATCGAAGAAAGATGGTCGTCAATCGGGTGATAAACCCAATTGTAAGATCTGTAAGAAACAACACTTCGGGAAGTGTAGATATGAGTCGAAGTCCCAGTCACAGCCAAGGGCATGTGGGATTTGCAAGTCTTCAGAGCACAAGACCTTGGACTGTAAGAAAATCAAGGATGCTACGTGCTATAGCTGCAATGAAAAAGGGCATATCAAATCCAACTGCCCAAAGCTTGCAAAGAAGACCGAGGATGGGAAAAAGACCAATGCAAGGGTCTTCCGGATGGATGCAAAGGAAGCAGTGCAGGACGACAATGTGATCACAGGTACCTTCCTCATAAATGATGTTTATGCAAGAGTACTATTCGATTCAGGAGCTGACAAATCATTTGTAGATAATAAGTTTTGTAAGTTGCTGAATTTACCTGTTAAAACCCTAAGTGTTAAATATGAGGTGGAATTAGCCGATGGAACCATAGAAACAGCGTCGACCGTGTTAGATGGATGTGTTATATCCATTAGGAACCACTCTTTTCCATTGTCTTTATTTCCTTTGAAATTAGCCGGTTTCGATATAGTAATAGGCATGGATTGGTTGTCTCGCAACCAAGCCCAGATCGTTTGTGCTAAGAAGCAAGTGGTTGTCAGAACTCCTCATGGTGAGCCTTTGACAATCCAAGGAGATACTAAGTACGGAATGCCTGAGCAAGTGTGCATGATCAAAGCATCAAGGTGTTTGACGAAGGGTTGTGTTATCTACATGGCGCAAGTAACCCTTGATGAACCAAAGCCAAAGATCGAAGACATACCTATTATCTCTGAATATCCAGAAGTATTCCCTGAAGAACTACCTGGTTTACCCCCAGATAGGCAAGTGGAGTTCAGGATTGACATTATTCCTGGAGCAGCACCTGTTGCAAGAGCGCCTTACAGATTGGCACCAACGGAGATGAAAGAGTTGAGAACTCAACTGGATGATTTGTTAAGCAAAGGATTTATTAGACCTAGCTCATCTCCTTGGGGAGCACCAATCCTATTTGTGAAGAAAAAGGATGGGTCGATGCGTCTGTGCATCGATTATCGAGAACTTAACAAAGTCACTATTAAAAATCGGTATCCATTACCCAGGATCGACGACTTGTTCGATCAGCTGCAAGGAGCGAGTTATTTTTCCAAAATTGACTTGAGGTCAGGATATCATCAACTAAAAGTCAAGGATGAAGATGTACACAAGACTGCATTTAGGACTCGTTATGGTCATTACGAGTTCTTAGTGATGCCTTTTGGACTCACTAATGCACCAGTCGCCTTCATGGATCTCATGAACCGCGTCTGCAAGCCCTACATGGATAAATTTGTCATCGTCTTCATCGATGATATTCTTATTTACTCGAAGAATCAAGCTGACCATGAGAAGCACCTCCATTGCATTCTGAAATTGCTTCATCAAGAAAAGCTCTACGCCAAATTCTCTAAGTGTGAATTTTGGCTTCGTGAAGTCCAATTCCTCGGACATGTGGTTAGTGAACGCGGAATCCAGGTAGATCCCGCTAAAGTTGAAGCTGTCATGAATTGGCAAGAGCCGAAGACACCTACAGAGATTCGCAGTTTCTTGGGATTGGCAGGATATTACAGGCGTTTCATTGAAACATTTTCAAGAATTGCTGCACCCCTAACTTCTTTGACTAGGAAGAAAATAAAGTTCGATTGGGGTCCTAAGCAGCAAGAATCCTTCGATATTCTCAAGCAAAAGTTGAGCAATGCTCCTGTGTTAACATTGTCTGATGGAATAGAAGAGTTTGTGGTATATTGTGATGCATCACACACCGGGATGGGATGTGTGCTTATGCAGAAAGGCAAAGTTATTGCCTATGCTTCACGTCAGTTAAAGGTGCATGAGAAGAATTACACCACCCATGACTTGGAGTTGGGTGCCGTCGTATTTGCACTGAAGCTCTGGAGGCACTATTTATATGGTATCAAGTGTGTGATCTATTCTGATCACAAGAGCCTCCAGCACCTGTTTAACCAAAAGGATGTGAACATGAGGCAACGACGTTGGATGGAAACTTTAAATGATTATGACTGTGAGATAAGATACCATCCCGGCAAGGCGAATGTAGTCGTCGATGCCTTGAGTAGAAAGGAAAGAGTGAAGCCTATAAGAATCAATGCCAAGAGCATTGAGATAAAGAATAGTTTGAATGAAAGGTTGTTAGCAGCGCAGAAGGAAGTTGTGCTAGAAGCTAACTATCCTAATGAAAAGCTAGGAGTAACTGAAGAACAGTTATCCCATGGCAAGGACGGAATCCTGAGATTAAATGGATGAATATGGGTTCCTGTTTATGGAGGACTTCGGGATGTTATCCTCCAGGAAGCCCACAGTTCTAAATACTCCGTTCATCCTAGAGCTGACAAAATGTACTAGGATCTGAAAGCAAATTTCTGGTGGATAGGCTTGAAGAAGTCTATAGCTACCTATGTAGCTAAATGTTTGACGTGTGCGCAAGTCAAAGCTGAACATCAGAAGCCGTCAGGTTTGCTACAACAGCCTGAACTTCCTACGTGGAAATGGGAAATGGTGACAATGGATTTCATTACCAAGTTGCCAAAGACAAAGAAAGGAAATGATACTATATGGGTGATAGTGGATAGACTGACTAAGTCAGCACATTTCCTACCCATTAAGGAGACCTTTAGCTCCGACATGTTAGCCCAATTGTACGTAGATAAGATTGTATCTCTGCATGGCATACCAGTGGCTATTATCTCTGACAGAGATACTAGATACACATCACATTTTTGGAAAAGTTTCCAACAATCTTTGGGCACGCGCTTAAATTTTAGTACGGCTTACCATCCTCAGATGGACGGGCAGAGTGAGCGTACCATACAAACCTTGGAAGACATGCTTCATGCATGTGTGATTGACTTAGGTGGTAGTTGGGATAGCCACCTGCCATTAATTGAGTTCTCGTATAACAATAGCTATCATACAAGCATTAAGGCTGCGCCCTTCGAGGCCTTGTATGGTAGGAAGTGCAGAAGGCCCGTTTGTTGGGCGGAAGTTGGAGATGTCCAACTGACAGGGCCTGAAATAGTCTTTGAAACGACGGACAAGATTGTCTAGATTCGTGACCGCCTGAAAGCTGCCAGAGATAGGCGGAAAAACTACGCAGACTTAAAGCGTAAACCTCTGAAATTCGAGGTAGGTGACAAAGTGTTGCTTAAAGTATCACCCTGGAAGGGAGTGATGCAATTTGGTAAGAAAGGCAAGTTAAGCCTGAGGTACATAGGACCATTCGAGGTCATCGAATGTGTCGGATCAGTTGCTTATAAGTTAAACTTACCTGAAGAGCTCAGTGGTATTCACAATGTATTCCACATCTGCAATCTGAAGAAATGTCTAGCTGATGAATCACTAGTCATACCACATACAGATGTACACATAGAAGAGAGCTTGAAGTTTGTTGAAAAACCTGTGTCGATCGAGGATCGACAGGTTAAGAAGCTTCGAAGGAAGCACGTACCGATCGTAAAAGTGAAATGGGACGCCTGTAGAGGTCCCAAGTACACGTGGGAGGTAGAATCCACAATGAAAGAGAAATACCCTCATTTGTTTCAGTAAATCTCGAGGTCGAGATTTCTTTTAAGGGGGTGAGGATGTAACACCTCGAAAATTCACGTCCAATAAAATACAGACACGTGTCATGGTAGATAAACGTGTCAGGAACCCGGATCGAATTAAAAGATGTATGCCAGGATTTAAAAGTGTCGACATGTTAATTTATACCTCTGAACGACCTCGTTATAAATCCCAAGACCCAAATCTATATTATAAACATCTGATATATTCAAGTCCGGTCATTTTGATAATGAATAATTCAAATTTGCACAATAAAAGGACCCTATGAGAATATGATTGACAAACCTTCGGTTATGGCCCTTTCAAAAGAATCCAAGGCAACTTTAGGACATGGCAAAGTGGTCTTAACTGTTCAGGGCATGATAAAGAGGCCCCATTCTGATAATAGAGGCCCAAATTCGTAATACATAAGTTGCATGTTCGAAGCTTGAAAGGTCACAAATTTTTGCCTTCTGGTAAAGGCTTACGGACCGCAAGACCCTCCGCTTACGGTCCGTAAGACAGTCCCAGTAACAGAAAGTTTGACAGCTGCCTGTATAGCGAGTTAACCGACTTATATTGCCATTTTTCACTCCCATGTGCAACACAAACTAGTTCTTAGGCACTAGGGACACTTGTTATTGATCAGGGATCAATCCTAGAGTTGTTTGGCATGATCTTAATCAATCTAGAACACTATATAAAGACCCACATCGTTGCAACTTTGATCATTCATTCCAAACTTCACTCCTGAAGATTTCTGGTGATCAAGGCCACTCTCTAAGCATCACTAGTCGTGCATAGGACCTTGGTAAGCTTCCTTAGCCTTCCTTAATCGTGTTTTACTTAGTTAATTAGCTTAAAGTCAAACCGTCGTAATTAAGGTTTGACTTAACGATTAATCGCTAATGGTCCAGCGATTAGTCAAAGTAAAGGTAGTTATAAGTTGGTAATTATGTGGGCATTAAACCCTTAAAAGGGCACCCTCTGATTCCCGCTCTAACTAGATCATTTGTCGGGTCAAAGTTTGTTATAAAAAGTCAACAGAAACATAATCTTCAAATTAAAGCATAATTAGCAATGTAGAAGACATGTAACCTATATTATCATTCATATAACTTGGTAATTAGTATAAGAACTGGTCTAAGCTTGTTTGATCCGACAATTTTTCTGTTTAGGCTCGGTTCGGAACCGAAAGTCGCAAAACTTTGACTTTTGCTTTGACTTCAGTTCTGACCTGATTTAGATGGGTTTAGAAATGCCTTAAAGCTTCATTAGGACCGGGTTACATGATAGTATAACCCTCTGTGATTGGTTCATTGTTTATCCGATTCGTTTACACGTTTCCGTTAATCGCTTAATGTTGACCATAATGCCCATTTAACCTTAAAACGAGAATTTTGGAATTATGAAAGGACAATAATCTTTGTTGCTGATTTATAAACATGGTCCTAAGATTTCATATTAGTTGGGGGTATAGATTAGGAGTTATGCTCAATAGCGCACTTAAAAAGCTTTTAATTAATGAAACGGCGCAATTAGCATAAAGCCTATCTAAACCCAATTTTTGACACCAAACCTTTTACTCACTGATGTAATATAATATTTTGGGATTTTTGAAGATTTTTAATTATTTTTAAACTAATCATAACCTAAGGTTATTGCCTTGATTCGATAAATACCAATTATACCCTTTTTGCTTATAAAACGAGTTTACATAACATTTAGACACCAAACCTTTGGCTACTGATTTTATATTATAAATGAAGTACGTTGAACTTTATTACCTGATCAGAAAACTCAGATTTCCTGTTTAACCCGGAAATCGCTTAAAATGGCTTTTTACGTGTATTAAACACATAGTATAGGTATAAAACCATTTTGTCATATACGACTTATTACCAACTGATGTAACCTATTAAATTAAGTTGTTTTACTGATTATGTCAGACCCGAATCACAGAATTATAATTTATCTCTTTTATAATCTTTAAAATGACCAAAATACCCCTACGGGGCTTAAATTGAGATTAAACTCGTTTTGGGCATAATGGAAGGTATCTTACTGATATCACAACATATTTAAAGCATATTAACTTAGGAAACCTGTTCATGACTCATTCGGTTACCCGTTATGCGTTATACGCGTGTGGTTCGGTTTATGTAACTAGTTTGCATAAATTAGCCGAAACGGGTCAAACGTTATCGTTTTTATCTCAAAATCCAGAATGTGTTTAGTTTACCCATATTATACAAGTCTTCAAACTTGTCGGTTCTAAATCACATTCTATTCCGGTCTTCGCTTAATCATGCGTTCGAACCGTATATTCCTTTAAAACTAACCGGTCTAAGTTTAGGCTTAATTAAAGACCCGTTAGGATTCTAATAGGTTATTATAAACCTTCGTTCCAGAATAGGAGACCCGGTAAAAGCTATCTGCACTTGCTAATTGTGATTATACTTTGTTCAGGTAAATACTTTTAACTTATTTTCCCTTATACGGGCTTGGGGTACGATATCTAAGATACCGCTTGGTCGGGCATTCGACCTTAATCGATTGGTGGTTAAGTATTATCGAGATGACCCGTTTAAAAATATGTTTTGTTGCTTAAACGCCTTTGGGGGGTTAATGACCATGTCCCGGATATCCTTGGCATCATTTTACGAAATGGCCACGACCTAAGCACGGGGTGTAGGCGTACACCCGTCAGTGCCTAAATAAATAATGTGGTGTGTCTATTGATCTTTAACCCGGCACGAACCGGGCTACTGAACGCATAAGAAACATGTAATTCGTTTACAAGTATTATATTCAAATAATTGTCCCAAGTTATAAAAATGTTTGTGCCTCGTGCATTTAAATCAATTTTCTTAACCTTTCAAAATGAGTCAGTTGATTGTATTTACCAGTGTAAACTGACGTATTTTCCCAAAAAGATTAAGTGCAGGTACTAATCGAAATAGGCTGGCTTTCTCCTTAGCATCAGTACGAGTCTCGCAAGCTTGGATGCATTTCCGTCTGTTGAACAATGTTTCTTTTTATTTGATCCACCTGTGGATTATTTTCAACTATTTTGTGATGCTTAATATTACAATTTTATTCGGTTGAAATGAAACTATCTTTTGCTTCCGCTGTGCATTTAAATATTGTGTTGTTTGAATATAATGATATCAACTACGTCACGATACTCCCCCACCGGTAATACGTGGAAATATCGGGGTGTGACAGTTTGTTATTGTAGCAGACTCCCATTTGCTTTAATTCTGAAATACATCCATTTCAGAGATTATTATTGGTTTCAAAGTAAAAAAAATGATAAGTATGATGAACGACTGATTTGAATTTCAATGGTGATGTGCATAAACATGTTACATAGCTTATTTTTGTGTTTGTAGTTTAAGATGTATGCAATGGTGTTTCACATGTTGTACTTATAGATCGTTATATGTATGATTAGTAAATTGTTGATTATCTGTTGTATCTATTGTTTTAGGTTTAGGCAGGACATGTATTGTAGGGTTCTAACAATGGAACAATTTATGGTCTGCGCTCGTTTTGTCACACCCCAATATTTACAGCTCAGCCCGGTGGGGAGTATCGTGACGTAAGATTGATATCGTCATAGTCAAACATACACAGAAAAGCACAGCGGAAGTCTTGGAATATAAAATATTATTACAAAACCCAAATGTATGAAAATACCGAAATGATAGTTACAGATGAGTTTGTAATATTAAATCCACAGGCGGATCTATATAAAATGTACAAAATGAGGTTTAGCAGACTTTAAGGCATCCAAAGGATTTGCAAGATCCTTTATTGACACCAAGCAGCTCCCAGACTATTTGCGTGTAGTACCTGTCACTTAGTCTTTTGAAAATACGTCAGTTTACACTGGTAAATACAATTAATTGACACATTTGAAAATGTTTATGAAAATTGGTTTAGGTGCACAAGGCACAAAAATATTTTATGAAAATTTATTTAAATGCACGAGGAACAAATATTCTTTTATAACTTGGGACAATTATATTAATAACAATCTTGTATCAGATTTACATGTTTGTCCAACATTTAGGGCTGGGATTAAATAAACCGAACAAGATTAAACAACACACCACGAATATAAACTCATGGCAGGTTACCCCAGCAAATGAGTATATCTTTTACATACGCAACAGACAGGTGTATGCCTACACTCCGTGCTTAAGTCGTGGCCATTTACGCTTTTTAAATGAGCCAAGGATATCCAGGACACGGTCGTTAACCCCCAATGTTATATGTTATCAAGCAATACTGATTAAAATGGGATTATACAATTTAGTCATATCCGATTAAAAAGGTTTCTACACCCGTGAAGCGGTAATAATTTACCATATCCCAAGCCCGTATAAGGGAAAATAAGTTAAAAGGATTTACCTGAGCTACTTCTCGATTTACAGCAAGATTTATATAACTCATCCGTATCCAATCAAATTAAATGCAGATAGATTTTACCGAGAGGCTCTAGTCTGGAATGATGGTAATATATATAACCAATATAGAATGCTAACGGGTCTTATTTAGGTCATAGACCTAGACCGGGTAACTTAAAATATTAGAAACGGTACGATACGCTAGATTAAGCGATGACCAGAATACAATGTAATTTAGACCCAAAAAGTATGAAGACTTGTATAATATGGGTAAACTAAATACATTCTGGATTTTGAAGTAAAAATGATAAGGTTTGACCCGTTTCGGCTAATTTATGTAAACTTGTCACATAAACCGTACCGAACGCGTATATGCATAACGGGTAACCGGATAAGTCCAGTACAAGTTCCATAAGTTATTATGCTTAAAATATGTTGTGATATCAGTAGGATATCTACAATTATGCCCAAAATGAAATTAAAACCAATTTAAGCCCCGTAAGGGTATTTTGGTCATTTTAAAGTTTATAAAAGAGGTTTAATAGTAAGCTGAGGTTCTGGTCTAAAACATTCAGTAAAAGTATTTATTTTATCAAGTTACATCAGCAAGATATCATACATATGTGTGTTTAATCATTTATGGCCAAACTATGCACCGTAGGGGCATTTTGGTCATTTCACATATGCTTTTGAGGTCAAATTTGGAAGTCTGAGTTCAAGACTTATACTTACTGTTAAAGTATTAAAATTCATTTATAAAATCAGTAGGTATCATGTCTTAGGTGCTAAATATGGTTTTAAACCATACTATGCGCCTAATTTGCGTAAAAGTCGATAATTGACGATATTCAAGATGTTTATAAAAATCTGAAGTTTTGATCAGTCTCAAATGCTTAAACTATTTTATTTAATATATAACATCAGTAGGAAAAGGTTTGGCATGTAATTGATACGTAAAACTCATTTTATTAATGAAAAGGGCATTATCGTCAATTACCGAATTTACACAAGAACTCTATGTTATGGTCAGTATAAAATCTGAAAAAAATTTCCAAAAATCCCTAAAAATTATATCATAACAGTGGGTAGCAAGTTTGGTGCCAAAATTGGGTTTAAATATGATTTATGCTAAAAATGCAATTTAATTAACAAAAAGTTTTGTTTTACGATATCTTGCATAACTTTTATTTGAGACTAGAAACTGATGTCAATTTTTTTATGACATGCTTATATATCAGTAATAAAGCTTTTTGTCCTCTCACATTTTCAAAAATCTCGTTTTTATATCATAAGGGCATAATGGTCAAGTTTTAAGCATTTAACGGAAACATGCAAATGATCTCTGATTTCTAAGGGACCATGTAGTATGACCTCAGAGGGTTATACTAACATATAATATGGTCACAAAGGAACCCTAAGGGATAACTAAATTAAGCTAATTCGGGTCAGAACTGAAAGTTAAAGCAAAAGTCTACTTTTGCGACTTTCGGTTGCGAATCGAGCCTAAACTCAGAATTGTCGGGTTGAACATGCCTAGACATGTTCAATTTATATTTACCAAGTTATTAAAGTGATAAAACTGATTTTATAGCTTCTACATTATCAGTTATGAATTTTATTTAAAAACTGACCCGTTTGACTTTTATTTTAGTTACTTTGACCCGACAATTAACTAAGTAAACGTGATAATTAGGAGGTTCCCTTTTGAGGGTTTAATACCTACCTAATTACGATCACGTAGCCATGTTCGTTGCGAACAATAGCTTGACCGTTTATGGTCTAGCTAAAAAGTCAAAGCGTTTATAAAAAACGCTTGACTTTTCGGCTTTAAAAGCCAAATAAAATCAATTAGTCACGAAAGGACACTTACATAAGGTCCTATGGACTGAATATAACTCAGAGGAGGTTCCAAATGTTCAGGATCCTCAGATTTGAGAGAGAGAGAGCAAGAAATCAAGAAATGGTGTGAATGAAAAAGTTGGATGGACACTTCTATATATAGTGATTGAGGATTGCTAGGATGTTGACAAGTGTTTGAGAGGGATAACAAGATCATAACAGGTGTAATACCAGGTTTCTAAATCAGTTAACTCCCATGGAATTGATCAAATGGTTTTTAAAACCAAGTGTGGGAAACAAGTGTGAAGAACCTGCAGCTGGAGGTAACATTCTGTCAAAATTAGGTCGTCGCCGCACGCCACAGCAAAAAAGGGTAGGCTGTGGCATCGCGCCACCACTCCATATCTCAGCAAACAAGTTTTGAACTTGTCACTTTTAGTCCCTGCACCTTTATAAGCTTAGTAACTTTCATTTTTAGGCACAATGGGCCCTTGTAGTTAGTTTGTAAATGATCTAGGGAGTATAACCAAACACCGTTAGGTCCGGTTTCGTTAAATGATTACCAAAAACACTAGTTTCTGCTTGCTGACGCTTTTAACCCTTTAATGCACAACTTGCGTGCATTATCATTTTATCGCGTCAAAGCCCTATGTTATCCATATTAGGCATCCTCGAGAGTAATAATGAACATTAAGATGCTTCGGGTTTGTTAAAAGGTCACTCAGAGGTTAATTTGAACATTTTGACGCTTTTAACCCATCTACTTGATATTTGCAATTTAAATCGTTTATTTGCATCGAAATTCCACGAAATCATTATCCAACAATCGTGAGAGTATAAAATATTCTACAAAGCCTCGGGATCGTTAAAAGGTCATTCAGAGGTAAGAATTAACATGTTGACACTTTTAACCCCTGTAGTTTGTAATTTTTTTGTTTTAAGCACAAATAGGTTCTAGTGTCCGACAATTTATTCAATAAAGAATACGAACATCATATGAGGTCAATCAGAGGTACAAGTTTGGCATGTTGACACATTTTGGTCCTTCCACATTCATAGTTTTCGTTTTTTGACGAAATTAGTCCTTCATAGTCAACGTTTGACTTTATTAGGGTTTATTACACGTGTCAACACATTATTGGACGTGATTCTACGAGGTGTTACACCTTTACGACCAAACACTCTTTCTCAACCGTTAAAGGGTGACAAAATTCTGTTTATATGGTAGACAGGTGTATGCCTACACCCCGTGCTTAAGTCGTGGCCATTTATGCTTTTTAAATGAGCCAAGGATATCCAGGACACGGTCGTTAACCCCCAATGTTATATGTTATCAAGCAATACTGATTAAAACGGGATTATACAATTTAATCATATCCGATTAAAAAGGTTTCTACACCCGAACAAGCGGTAATAATTGTAACACCTCGAAAATTCACGTCCTATAATGTACTGACACGTGTCATAAGCTTGAACGTGTGAAATAATACTCTAGAAGGACTAAAGTTGACAAACATGAAAAGTATGTGAATATAAGGGTTCAAAGTGTCAACAATGGATAAATATACTTTACAGTAACCCTACATTATGCTCATACCTTCAAACGAATAAATCATGGATCATACGAAGCTAAACATGAAAGAAAGTGAGAGATTACAAACTACAGGGGTTAAATGTGTCAACATGTTTAAAGTATACCTCTGAGTGACCTTTTAGCAAACCCGAAGCTTTGTAACGGTTAATTATGCTCACTAGAATGCACGATATAAATTTCATAAAGTTTCGTTATCGTATGAGAAAGTTATGATCAAATTCGTATACAAGGGGTTAAAGCGTCAACGTTGAAAATTATGACTTTTCGGGTAAACATGAAGTGGCCAAGGACTTAACAAAGTGGGTATAAGTCTTGAAGCCCTTATAGGTAAATTTGGAGGGTTCATAATGCAATAAATAATGTTATATGACCTTTCGAAGGGCCAAGAGACAAGATGCAACAACTTGAAAGAATTTAAAACTGACAGAAGGACTCAAGCGGGCCGCGTAAAGTGGGAGAGACCTTTACGCGGGTTGCGTCCGACGCCCAGATGCAGAGAAAACAGGCAGCAGCCTGTTATGCCTTGTAACCGACTTTAATCAGATCTTTTCACTATATGGGCGACCCCTACATGCTTTTTAGACCTTAGGGAACATCTGTGGATGATCCATGATCAATGGTAGACCTTGTTGTCAATCATCTAAGTGAGATTTACCACTATAAAAGGCCACAATGTTGCAACATTATGATCACTCATTTCTTCTGCATTTCTGGAGCTTTTGGGAGTTCAAGAGCAGACCTTAAGCCTTCCTAATCGTGCATAGGACTTCGGTAAGTATGCTTAACCTTTCTTAGTTGAGTTTTTACTTAGTTTTAGCTTAAAAGTCAAACCGTCGTAATTACCGTTTGACTTAACGATTAATCATTAATGGTCCAGTGATTAGTCAAATTGAAGGTAGTTATAAGTTGGTATTTATGTGGGCATTAAACCCTTAAAAGGGCATCCTCTGATTCCCACTCTATCTAGACCATTTGTCGGGTCAAACTTGTTATTAAAAAGTCAACAGGATGCTTAATTTCAAATTAACGCATAATTAGCAATGTAGAACCCATACAACCTATCTAATCATAAATATAACTTGGTAATTAATGTAAGAACATGTCTAAACATGTTCAACCCGACAATTTTCAGTAGAGACCCGGTTCGGAACCGAAAGTCGCATAATTTGACTTTTGCTTTGACTTCCAGTTCTGACCCGTTTAAGCATGTTTTAGAAATGCCTTAGAGCTTTAATTGGACTAGATTACATGCTAGTATAACCCTCTGTGATTATACACCATGGTTCATTAGTTATCCGATTAATATGCATGATTCCGTTAATTGCTTATATGTTGACTATTATGCCCTTTTCACCTTAAAACGTGATTTTTGAAAATATAAAAGAGTAGAAACCTTAGTCACTGAATTATAAACTTGTAACTAAAATTTGACATCAGTTTGAGGTGTAGATTGAGAGTTATGCTCATTAGCGTAATTAGAAAGCTTTTTAGTGATTAAACGGCATAATTAGCATATAGCCTATTTAAACTCGCTTTTTGATATCAAAATTTTTACCCACTGATGTAATATATTATTTTGGGATTTTTGAAGATTTTTTAATTAATTTTAGGCTGAGCATAACTTAGAGTTAAGCTTGAGTCGGTAATTGTCGGTTTTGCCCTTTTGGGCTATAAAATGAGTTTTACATATCCTTTTGACTCCAAACTTTTTGCTACTGAATTTATATGATAAATAATTTATTTTAAACCTTCTGAAATAATAAAAATATCAGCTTTCTATATAGAACCCGGAAACGGCTTCTAATCGCATGTTTAAGCGTTTCTAACGCATAGTATGTACTAAAACTAATTTAAACATACATGGGTTGATACCTACTGATATTTTAGGTAAATTATAATATTTTAACAGTAAGCAAAAGTTGTTTAACTCAGACTTCAGTTTTGAGCTTTTAAGCTTATGTGAAATTACCAAAATGCCCCTTTTGGTGCATAGTTTGGTTATAATTGATAAATTTCACATATATACGATACCCTACTGTTATAACTTATCAAATTAGGTATTTTTACTGATTACATCAGACCTGTAATTCAGATTATTGTTCAAACTCTTTTATAACCTTATAAATGACCAAATTACCCCTACGGGGCATAGTTTGTGTTTAAATTTGTTTCGGGCATAATAAAAGATATCTTACTGATGTCACAACATATTTGAGGCATATTAACTTCGGAAACCTGTATATGGCTCTTATGGTTACCCGTTACGCAATCTTCGCGTTCGGTTTATGTAACTAGTTTACATAAATTGGCCGAAGCGGGTCAAACCTTATCGTTTTTATCTCAAAATCCAGAATGTGTTTAGATTACCCATATAAGACAAGTCTTCAAACTTGTCAGGTATAAGTCACATTCTATTCCGGTCTTCGCTTAATCACGCGTTCGAACCGTATCGTTCCTTAAAACTAACCGGTCTAAGCTTAAGCTTAACTAAAGACCGTTAGGATTCTAATAGGTTATTATAAAACTTTGTTCCAGAATAGGAGACCCGGTAAAAGCTACCCGCATTTGCTAATTGAGATTTATACTTGCAAAGGTAAATACTTTTAACTTATTTTCCCTATACGGGCTTGGGGTACGGTATATAAAATACCGCTTGGTTGGGCATTCGACCTTAATCGATTGGTGGTTAAGTATTATCGAGATGACCCGTTTAAATTGTTTTGTTTGCTTAAAGCCTTTGGGAGGTTAATGACCATGTCCCGGATATCCTTGGCATCATTTTACGAAATGGCCACGACCTAAGCGCGGGGTGTAGGCGTACACCCGTCAGTGTAAAATAAATAATGTGGTGTGTCTATTGATCTTTAACCCGGCACGAACTGGGCTACTGAACGCATAAGGAACATGTAATTCTTTTACAAGTTTATATATTCAAATAATTATCCCAAGTTATAAAATGTGTGCCAAGTGCATCTAAATCAATTTTTAAATCATTTTTAAAATGAGTCAGTTAAGTATATTTACCAGTGTAAACTGACGTATTTTCCCAAAAAGGTTAAGTGCAGGTACTAAGCGAACTAGGCTGGCTTTCTCCTAGCGTCCACAATAAGTCACGCAAGCTTGGACGTCAAAACTGTTGAACATTATTTCCTATTTATTATTTTGATACACCTGTGGATTTCTTTCAACTGTTGTGATACTTGATATAACAATTTATTAAAGTTGAAATATATCTACCTTTTGCTTCCGCTGTGCATTTAAATATTGTGTTGTTTGACTGTAATGTTGCCAACCACGTCACGATACTCCCCACCGGGCCCACCGGTCAAACGTGGAAATATCGGGGTGTGACAATAATTTACCGTATCCCAAGCCCGTATAAGGGAAAATAAGTTAAAAATATTTACCTGAGCTACTTCTCGATTTACAGCAAGATTTATATAACTCAGCCGTATCCAATCTAATTAAATGCATATAGATTTTACCGGGAGGCTCTAGTCTGGAATGATAGTAATATATATATAACCAATTTGGAATGCTAACGAGTCTTATTTAGGTCATAGACCTAGACCGACTAACTTAAAAAATTAGAAACGGTACGATACGCTAGATTAAGCGATGACTGGAATAAAATGTAATTTAGACCCAACAAGTATGAAAACTTGTATAATATGGGTAAACTAAATACATTCTGGATTTTGAAGTAAAAATGATAAGGTTTGACCCGTTTCGGCTAATTTATGTAAACTTGTCAAATAAACCGTACCGAACGCGTATATGCATAACGGGTAACCAGATAAGTCCAGTACAAGTTCCATAAGTTATTATGCTTAAAATATGTTGTGATATCATTAGAATATCTACAATTATGCCCAAAACGAATTTAAAACCAATTTAAGCCCCTTAAGGGTATTTTGGTCATTTTAAAGTTTATAAAAGAGGTTTAATAGTAAGCTGAGGTTCTGGCCTAAAACATTCAGTAAAAATATTTATTTTATCAAGTTACATCAACAAGATATCATACATATGTGTGTTTAATCATTTATGGCCAAACTATGCACCGTAGGGGCATTTTGGTCATTTCACATATGCTTTTGAGGTCAAATTTGGAAGTCTGAGTTCAAGACTTATACTTACTGTTAAAGTATTAAAATTCATTTATAAAATCAGTAGGTATAATGTCTTAGGTGCTAAATATGGTTTTAAACCATACTATGCGCCTAATTTGGGTAAAAGTCGATAATTGACGATATTCAAGATGTTTATAAAATTCTGACATTTTGATCAGTCTCAAATGCTTAAAATATTTTATTTAATATATAACATCAGTAGGAAAAGGTTTGGCATGTAATTGATATGTAAAACTCATTTTATTAATGAAAATGACATTATCGTCAATTACCGAATTTACACAAGAACTCTATGTTATGGTCAGTATAAAATCTGAAAAAAAAATTTCAAAAATCCCTAAATATTATATCATAACAGTGGGTAGCAAGTTTGGTGCCAAAAATTGGGTTTAAATATGATTTATGCTAAAAATGCAATTTAATTAACAAAAAGTTTTGTTTTACGATATCTTGCATAACTTTTATTTGAGACCAGAAACTGATGTCAAATTTTTTATGACATACTTATATATCAGTAATAAAGCTTTTTGTCCTCTCACATTTTCAAAAATCTCGTTTTTATATCATAAGGGCATAATGGTCAAGTTTTAAGCATTTAACGGAAACATGCAAATGATCTCTGATTTCTAAGGGACCATGTAGTATGACCTCAGAGGGTTATACTAACATATAATATGGTCACAAAGGAACCCTAAGGTATAACTAAATTAAGCTAATTCGGGTCAGAACTGAAAGTCAAAGCAAAAGTCTACTTTTGCAACTTTCGGTTGCGAACCGAGCCTAAACTCAGAATTGTCGGGTTGAAAATGCCTAGACATGTTCAATTTAAATTTACCAAGTTATTAAAGTGATAAAACTGATTTTATAGCTTCTACATTATCAGTTATGAATTTTATTTAAAAACTGACCCGTTTGACTTTTATTTTAGTTACTTTGACCCGACAATTAACTAAGTAAACGTGATAATTAGGAGGTGCCCTTTTGAGGGTTTAATACCTACCTAATTACAATCACGTATCCATGTTCGTTGCGAACAATAGCTTGACCTTTTATGGTCTAGGTAAAAAGTCAAAGCGTTTATCGAAAACGCTTGACTTTTCGGCTTTAAAAGCCAAATAAAATCAATTAGTCACGAAAGGACACTTACATAAGGTCCTATGGACTGAATATAACTCAGAGGAGGTTCCAAATGTTCAGGATCCTCAGATTTGAGAGAGAGAGAGAGAGCAAGAAATCAAGAAATGGTGTGAATGAAATAGTTGGATGGACACTTCTATATATAGTGATTGAGGATTGCTAGGATGTTGACAAGTGTTTGAGAGGGATAACAAGATCATAACAGGTGTAATACCAGGTTTCTAAATCAGTTAACTCCCATGGAATTGATCAAATGGTTTTTAAAACCAAGTGTGAAGAACCTGCAGCTGGAGGTAACATTCTGTCAAAATTAGGCCGTCGCCGCACGCCACAGCAAAAGGGGTAGGCTGTGGCGTCGCGCCACCACCCCATATCTCAGCAAACAAGTTTTGAACTTGTCACTTTTAGTCCCTGCACCTTTATAAGCTTAGTAACTTTCATTTTTAGGCACAATGGGCCCTTGTAGTTAGTTTATAAATGATCTAGGGAGTATAACCAAACACCGTTAGGTCCGGTTTCGTTAAATGATTATCGAAAACACTAGTTTCTGCTTGCTGACGCTTTTAACCCTTTAATGCACAACTTGCGTACATTATCATTTTATCGCGTCAAAGCCCTATGTTATCCATATTAGGCATCCTCGAGAGTAATAATGAACATTACGATGCTTCGGGTTTGTTAAAAGGTCATTCAGAGGTTAATTTGAACATGTTGACGCTTTTAACCCATCTTCTTTATATTTGCAATTTAAATCGTTTATTTGCATCGAAACTCCACGAAATCATTATCCGACAATCGCGAGAGTATAAAAGATTCTACAAAGCCTCGGGATCGTTAAAAGGTCATTTAGAGGTAAGAATTAACATGTTGACACTTTTAACCCCTGTAGTTTGTAAATTTTTGGTTTTAAGCACAAACGGGTTCTGGTGTCCGACAATTTATTCAATAAAGAATACGAACATCATATGAGGTCAATCAGAGGCACAAGTTTGGCATGTTGACACATTTTGGTCCTTCCACATTCATAGTTTTTGTTTTTTGACGAAATTAGTCCTTCATAATCAACGTTTGACTTTATTAGGGTTTATTACACGTGTCAACACATTATTGGACGTGATTCTACGAGGTGTTACACCTTTGCGACCAAACACTCTTTCTCAACCGTTAAAGGGTGACAAAATTCTGTTTATATGGTAGAAAATTTTGTTTTTGTTGGTCACATTGTTAGTTGTATTCTGTTTCTGTGATGGTACAAAACATCTGAGCCTCATTTTTTTGCAATGAAATTCCCTTTAATATAATATGGCTAAGTTTTTTATTCTCATGATTGGTCCGAGTGCCCTTTCGTTCACCCAGAAGAAAACACATGCAGACGAGACCCACGAAAGTACCATTACAGTTGTATACTCTACCTTGGTTTTTAGAAAAGTGTGTGTAGAAGAGGGGATATGTTTTAGTATGCTCATGGTGTCTTTGAGTGTTAACCTGGCTCGGTACCGAGCATAGTTCTACACAGTTACGTAAAGATGCAACAACCTGTGCTTCATCCATGGTTCTACCAGTGCTTTGTCCACATGGTCTTCTCAAGGTATTTTATTGCAAACTAATCCATTAATGTTATAGTTGAATACTATAGAGTACATTGTGCATAGCATGTCATTTTTCGATAATAGATGACTGTTAGGAATGATGCTTTGAACGATGATTATTGGTAACCCGTGTATTTTGCCTGCAGACTGATTAAAACTTTTATTAGCAAAATAAATTTGATATATGCATACCACGTGCTCGATGAAATGCTAGTGAGATAACTTTAGGTGATTTTGGTACTTTTATGAAACTAAGATAGTTGAATTATACGTTTCTCATGATTGTTACTAATGTAGTCATTTATTTATATGGTTCTTCCGCGGGGATTGTTCAAAATATGGCATGAATGAGTAGTTTAATAATGAAGTAGAATGAGGAAGGGTGTTTGAACTGAGTGTCAAGACTTGCGAGCTGTTGTTTGTTGCCCGTAATGTGATTAGAGCAATGAGACCCATACCTCCATCTGTTGATGAGTTCACTTGCAACTTTGATGATAGTTTTATTCCTTGCCAATGATTGGTATTGTGTGTTGAACTTATTTTTATTTGTTTACAGCCTTTAGAGCACATGGTACTGGTGATTTGATGAAGTTCATTGAAGGTCTGAATATGAGGTAATTTTATGATGAAAGTGATTCTAATTATTTGATTCAAAAGTGGTGTCTCACAATGTCAACTCCTACAAAAGACCCGTTTATGCAAGTGGAAAGATGCGGTTCTCTTCTTCATGTACTTCAGGTGTTCTTTTAAAAGTCTTCTAAACTTGTAGTTCATTTCTAATATGTTTTAATCCGTTTATTCAGGTGTTCTAATTTCTAATTGTAGCATCTGACAATTGGGGATGAAGTTGTTGAGTGAGATGTTGAAAAGGAACAATATGTTGGAGCTTGAAAGAGACTATCTAGAGGTGTACCGGAGAAAAGTGGATTGAGCAGACAAAATTTGGGCGCGGTTAAGGCAAGCAATTGTTGAATGTGAAGCACAGTTAGCATCCATATGTTCTTTAGTAATGCTATTTGACGAGTTGAGGTGATTATATGGGCGGGTTGGGTAAAGGGTCAAAACAGGTGGGGGTTTAAAAGGTTTCTGTTAAATTACCTGTTGAATCGGATTGAGTCCTGTTGGGTTATATTAGACAAGGTTTTAAAAAACGGTAGAGGCGTGCGCCTAGAGGCGAAACGCCCAAAAAAGGATTCTAGGGTTTCTATTGTACGTGCGTCGGTACCAGTACCGGTCCCGAAAATCCCAAAAAAAGGTACCGGTACCGAAAATACCCGACAACTACGAGGCGACAAAATAAACACACCCGCCGCAACGCGCGGGCATTTCCACGAGTACATAATAAATCATACAACTAATAATCGGTAGACAGCAAATTTAATTCATAGCTGGTAAATAAATTATAACTAAAAAATAGAAAAAGTTATACGAAAATAAATAACTTAAATGTATTCACCTTTAAGTTTAGACACTGCGATAGAGAAAAGTCTATTGGTAAATCGGAGAGTTTTTGTTTTCTTGAACAATGGCGGCAAAATTTGTAAGGTTGTAAATTCAGAGAGAGAGAGAGAATATTATATATATATATATATATGGAACCCATTAAGTGGAAGTTACCTTTTAAATCAATATCATTCGTTCGATTATGCTGAGATTAAATCTGGGCCGTGTAAACTCTTAATTTTAACCGCTGTCTTGGCAGTTCTGAGCTGTTACTTGCAGCAAGCATGTTTTTCTGTCCATGTTCCTTGAACTCGAACAGCACCATCCCACGTTCTGAGCAGTTTTTATGTCCATATTTTTGGCAGTTCAGCACCTAAAAAAATGGGTAGTGGTGGATTTAACTACTCAGTTCCTAAAAAAATGGGTAGTGGTGGTACCTGCTGCAGTTAATATGTTCGTGATGGCGGTTCACGTCGGTTCACAGCGGTTTCTTTAGCAGGTGGTTTTCGGCGTCTTTTCCTGCCCATGATCTCCATGTTTACCTGCTATTATATACAGCTGTAACCACTCCCAATTCCGAAAATAAAGGGTAGTGGTACCTGAAATTCAGCAAGAAGTGGGCTATAAAATTCAGTTCAGTTCCTAAAATTCAGCAAATAAACTGCACGACATGTAACTTCAAATGGATATAAAAATAATACACAGTTCCTATTAAAGTGGGTAGTGGGCTTACTTGCAGTTATTGATGTTCCTATATAATACCAGTGCTATGGATTTATTTGTCTAGCATACTCAACATGGAGCAGAAGATCAATACTCAAGAACTGCACTCGACAAGACACCCAATGCTGGAACACATGGCCTGCAAATGAAGGTTAAATTGTTCATACTTCCGTTAATATTGGTTTTGTTTCGTTAACATGCGTTATGTTTTGTAAATTACAGAAACCTAATCTGCAATAAACACATCAGTAGTTCTCTAATCAATTTCTTTCTTTGTGTAGGTGGTAGCTATGATGGAACAACCTTGATGAAATAAATCACCCGCAAGTTAAGGTTACACTGTTTTTGTACTTTCCATATTATTTGTGGTGTTTTTGTTAAAATGAATTATAGCTTGCAAAGCGCAAATACCCGAAGACAATGTTAATACTTTTACCTTCTAACTTGAATGTTCCGTCTCATTTCATGATAGGTCGAAATATTGCGACTGATGAGAGTGTTGATACCCGCACTCCGTTTTCCAGTCCTTACACATCTGACTTACTCCATAACCTGAAATAGAGGAGTACCGGAAAAGTTACTTTCATTTAAATTTGTTAGTATTGAGTTGGATGCATATGAATGATGGTTCAAAGCTAAATTTTCATGTCACATGAAACAGAACATGTCTAATGGTCAAATTTTTCTAAGGTTACAGGAAGACGAAGACACGTACGACTTTTTATTCTCTACAAATGTGAATGTGAATGGGCACACAGTGGCGAGGTTTTTTTTTTCAAATTTCATGAAATAGTTTACTAATTTTACATTTAATTTCTATACTTTAATACTCAAATTTCATGCAATAGTTAAACTCACAAATTTTATGATGTTTTTTTTAATTTTTGTATTTAAGATGAACCGAGTTACCGAGTTGAAGAATCTGATCCCAAAACCAAAGAAGAGGAAGAGCATCAACAAATTGAACCACCTGTAAGTAACATAAGTTATGTATAAATCTTATACTTTTATAAGCTAAAGAAATAAAATAATATATATACACACACCCATACATATAGAAGTTCCGTTTTGCTGTTTTGTCCATTAATTATCATAAAAGATTGTACTTGGTTGAAGTAAATATACAGGGCATGTCGGCATGGTTGAGTAAAAAATGGGGCAAATTATGGTTGATCATTGCTATCTAATGTCTATAATATTTTTTCTCGTCGAAAACTTTTAAATACTACCATTTGGTTTTTTTCCTAAAAATGCACATTACTTAAAACTAACTAAAAATTAATAATAGTCAACTTGCAAAAAAAAAATAGCTATTTAAAGTTGAGAGGGGTGCTTCCCACAACTCCCTTCGCCGGAGCCAATGAAATTCGTCCATGTCAACTCTCCTCTCCAACTCCCCTCAAGCACTTAATCGCAAGGGGTGGTTTCACCCAAACCATTTTTTCAAAAAAATAAGAAGGAAAAATGCATGATTGGTTGGAACCCCTCTCTCTCCTCTTCCCTCCTCTCCCCTACAAGCGGTGACTACTCCCCGCACATGTAACACCCCGCGCGACAAAGAGTGGCGGCGGCGGTGTTCCCCGGGTGGTGAAGGGGTTCACCGCCCTCTTTGCCGCATGCAGCCCGTTCACCCTAATAACTTAAAACGCTGAAACATCACATCACATGATAATCGATTAACATCAACAAGCTTGATACTTTAATAATGGACCAGTAAATAAATTTTTACTTCAAAGTAATAAAGATCAATTAGAGAATATTACCCACAAATAGACTTGAAATCAATATAAACAAGCATAAGACAATGACGTTGTTCCGACGAATAGAATAACTGATCAAAACGCTACAAACCCCTTGGTTGCAGCCTTTCTTGAAGCTAAAGAAAAACGTTAACTCTTTATTGAAATTCAATAAGTTATGTACATCTCTATCAGTTACTATATGTCTAATAAAAATCATATATTAATCTCCAAATAGAAGTTATTAATCGTACGAGATAACTCTTATCAACAGATAATAATCAAGGAACATAAGCATTACTTCATTTCATCTTTTGGCTAAGATACAATTCTGAAAACGGGCTTACTTGACGAGAACTTCTTAATTTCTATTCAACCCTGCTTAAAAAGATTCTTAGCTTCTTACACATTCAAATCAATCCGATTATCATCAAACAGACGTAAGTAATACAAACAAATAACCAGGTCGCAACAAGCAAAATCACATCATTAAACCAGTTTAAAGTTCATTCTATTTCATCAATCAGTCAGCCTAAAAATCTGAACTAAGACCATATTCTCAAAAACAGTAATTCGATAACTTAAACACAATTATAATACAAGTTCTAACAAACAAATTTCAACCCTTTGTAGTTATCTAATACTGCATGTGTTACAAGTAATCAGAATTCAGTACAAACTAATAACATGGCTCTTTTAACAATAAATCGAGATTATAATCTCAATAGAAATCTAGATTTAAATGCTAAAAATAACACTACTTTTGACTAATTTGATCCCAACCAATCTAATAAAAAGACCTGAGATTAAAAATAATCAATAAATCTATATATAAACGTGATTAACACGCTTTGGTAAATTACCCTAAATTAGACTCCAAATCGGAAGAAATAATCGAACTAAAGTAAAAAAACAACTTAATTAGAAATTGAAATCAATAAATACCAGAGCGGAATAGATCCATGGCAGAAGAATTAGCGGAGGTGGTGGAATTTGATGAGTTTTTCTTGGAGGAAGAACGACGCATCTTTAATTAGGGCAAAATAGATGAGATCCGATTGTTAGGGGCTGTTTGGCTAAGCTTATTTTAGTGACTTATTTACTTTTTGAAAAGTTAAAAGATGTTTGGGTTAGCTTATTATGTGAGAGGAATAAGTAAATAAGTCATTCCATTATGACTTATTTACTTTTCCAAAAAGTCAATAAGTAAATAAGCCTCCAAAATAAGCTTAGCCAAACAGCCCCTTAATGTAGAAGATGGCAGTAACGACGTCGGATAACAGGCATAAGTGGATAAGTGGTTGAATGCTTAGATACGATATCGATGAAGAATCGATTGATCAACATATCTCGCCTGAACCGATGGTGGCGGCCGTAGACTAACGTGGGGAGCAAATATCTTGGATATGGTTTCTAACCACACCTAACATATATGTGGGCCCGATTAGAGTCAAATAAGCCGAAAATAAATAAATAAAACTTGGACTGGATATGTGTCAACAAATTTCTAAAGCCCACCATAACAACCCAACTCATTATAAATTGTGTTTCTAAAATGTAAGTTTAAATGAGTAATAACGAGGGCACGACACGAAATCACCACTATTTGGTCTTTCCCCAAACAGTGGGATGGTTTTAATGTGTTATAAATACAATTGTTATATCATAAACTTGTGTATTTATTATGATATATTTTTATTTTATTATAGCATTAATATGCCCGTCCACCGGATGGGTATAGAACTAATTTTAGACGAAATCCAGGTTCAAGCGTAGGTGTTGGAGCCCTAATTTCAAACGGTGAACATCGCTTGGGTTTTGGTTGATGAGCAAATAAAGCTACGCGCTTTCGAATGGGTGGTGGTTATGTCGCCGACATCGATTTGGGGCAAAGCGGTGGTGGTCGATGTTGGTAGGTGACACAGGTTTGGGGAAGATCGACGATGATTTGTGGTAGTAAGCGCTGTGAATGCCCTAAAATGGATACTGGTGGAGTGGATGACACGTGTGTGACATTGTTACGCTGTTAGCGTAACCCGTCCAACGGACGGGTATTAAACTAGTTTTTATTGGGAAGGTATAATTCAGAATAAAATATTAGGTTTTAAATTTTGAAAATTGGGCCATTTTATTTTAAAGCCCGTAATATTTCATATTTAACCCAATTATAGCATTCCATGTTCTTCTTCTCGAATGAACATCCGAAATTATACCAGCCATCGGACCACCGCTTGCCACTGTTGCACCATCGTATGCCGTCGTCGGACTGCGGCTTGCTGGCCGGAAAACCATCAAACATCTTTTCTTTTTCTAATTTTAACGCTTTATAAAATAAAATCAAGAGGGTCAACCGTAAGAAAGTTTTTCGGCTGAGTACTCTGGTAAGCTTAGAATTTGGCCGGCCGGAGGGTCAACTGACCCCCCTGACCCTCCTGTAGTTCCGCTCCTGACTATGCAACAAGAATTTGGTAAGTATCAGTTTGGTTTGTTACAGTATCGTCAATGCTATAGGAACCAGAAGAAAAAACCTAAGCCACTTAGCCTATAGCACAATGGTAACATCTTTGGTATTTGGGAGTAAATACCAGGGTTCGATCCTGGTAGAGAAATAGATTGTGTGTATATATATAGAGGAGGGGTATGTAATGTTAGCCACTCAAAAAAAAAATTTAAAAAAAAAAAATAATAATAATAATAAATTCGTGATATTCTCAAAATGATATTAATATATATTTTACATCAATTGAATCAATAAAAACGAATACCGGGGCGGGTGTACGGTCGAATGGGTTTAGTTCGTCATGGTAGCGGCACTACTATAGGAACCAGAAGATAAAACAATAAAATATAACATTGTGATATTCTCAAAAGAATATCGACACGTGTTTTATATCGATCGAAAACAATAAAAACGAATATCGGTGTCAATGTTTAGTCGGAATCGGTTCAGTTCGTCACGGTACTGACACTCGTATATCCTACGATACCAAGAAAACATTGTATTAAGCACAACTGTGTATTCAAATTTTAAAATAAAAAAATAATGAAAGCGAGGTATCGGAGAAAAATTAGATTAAATGAAAACTAAATAGGTTAAAGGTGTATATTATTTAAAGAGTAACATGCACGGATAGTCCCTGTGGTTTGTTAAAGTAACAAGTAGTCCCCAACTTTTGGAAATTACACTCATGATCCTTGTGTTTTGACAAGTTGTTACTCGGATAGTCCCTAGAGTGGATGACTGTTAGTTTGTACCGTTAAGTTGGTGTTGAATGACATAAATACCCTTATTAGTCCTAAAAGAATAATAACTAAAACATTAAAAAGAAACTTAATTAATCATTTAAAGTTAAGTGGGCCTCACTATGGCTAGAGGGTATGGTGATGGTCCTCTAAGGGAGGATCACGTAGGCGCCACGTCATAGTCCTTCCAAGGATGGTCTATCCCACAAAACTAGAGGGTATGGAGGATGGTACTAGATGATCCTACCCCACCACTTTTATGTTTTTTTTTTAATCTTCTACTTTTTTTTAACATTTAACAAATAAACTAACACAATATTTTCATTAATATTAAAAAATATTACATAAACTTAAAAAAAAAACCTTAAAAAAAACATAAACTTAAAAAAAATAAACTTAAAAAAAACATAAACTTAAAAAAAACATAAACCAAAAAAAGCATACAGATCCAGAAATCCTGTGACGCAACAGCCTCTAGAATAATAGTCGGATGTCCATGATAATTTTTGAGAGAGAGATGGGGTGGTAACGGGTAAAAAAAGGTATAAAAAATGATGAGAATTTATAAAAAGGGAAGAGGGGTTATAAAATGTGAGACAGATATGAGATTGTAGTGGGTGAAAAGTTGTGAAAAATGTGTAAAAGATGTGAGTATTTATAAAAATGAGAGTGAATTAGGTAAATATTTGAATTATAGTCGTTATTAAAAAAATAAAAATTATGAATTTGATTTTTTTTAAATGGTCATCTTCAACACGGTCCCCACTTTTTTTGTCTTTTTGTGCGCGTCGCAAACGTCTAGTTGGTGCCGGAGAGGACGGGGACGGGGGAGGGGGCGGTGTGGTGTAGCGGCCGACGACGATCCACGACGGTATGGGGACGTCCCCCATACCGCATAGCCTATTAACTAAACTCATCCCCCACTCCACCCTGCCCAACCACAGTTGTTTCTGACTTTCTTCATCCCCAAAAACTCATCATCCTTTTTTTCATTTTCTGGAACAACAAAAAAACCCAACAAATCATGGCCTCCATCTCCATTTTTCTTTGTAAAAAAACTCAAGAAATAAGTGAGCCCACCATATACACCAAGGTGAGTAGATCGGAAAAATGAATTCATCGTTGGCTTACCACTCCACCTAACCAGATGTGACACGCACAACTCGGTTTTTTCGACATGGCGGCGATTCGACGAGGTGGGTTTGATGGGGTAACAATAGTGGTGCGGCGAAGGTCATTTAGAGGTTAGAATTTTGAATGGAGGGAGGTGGTGTGTTACAGAACAAAAGTGGTGGCTGGATGGCGACGGGGAAACGTGGTGTGCTAATGGTTCTTGCAGTGGATTGTGACGAACATGTGGAGTTAGTTAGGCCGGAGGGTGTGGGGGGCGCCACCCTCGCCACGTCAGAGGCTATAGCGCCCCCGGTGCTATACACCCACACCCAGCCAATTAACATGGGGCGCTATACATCACTCGTGAACATGGTAACGAGGGAGGAAGGGGTTATCAGGTGGGGCCCACTTGTTTGCAGCAATCAAATTTTTTTTTATTTTTTATTTTGCTCTGCGCCCCTATGGGTTATCACCACACCCTCCATGTTAAAGGGGGGTTATAAAGCCCCCTTGGCTGACGTGGCGCCTACGTGGCGCTGAGGTGTCCTTATAAAGCCCCAAGGGGGTTATCCTACACCCTCTAGTCTTACCGAATATGGATGATAGTGAAATTATTGGTGGATATCTATGTAGCACGGATACGGGTACGAGACTGGGGTATGGGGACGATACGGGTACTGGGAACGACAAAACTCAAAAATACAAGATACGGGTACGGCAAAAAATTAATATTAAAAAATAAAAATATATTATACTTAATATTTATCTACAAATAAGCTTTATTTATTATTTAATATATATAACTTATATATACATCTTTATGCACTAATTTGTAAAAATCTAGGGTTAATTTTGATAAATCTATAACTGGAGGATGAAATCGTAATTTAGTTAAAAGAAAAGGTGTAAACAAGAAAAAGAAAGAATTAATTTTTTTTAACCCTACCAAAATACGTATACCCTAAACTAAATCAGCCGTCTCTTGTCTCTCTTCCCTGTTCGCTCCATCCAAAAGTTCTAAAGCTAAAAATCAGCCGACAGATCTTACTTCTTTCATTCTACGATTCAGCAGGGAAGGTAAGGTTCGATAAGCAACTTCGATTAGCCACCATTTCTTCTCTATTACGATTGAAATGTTTTTTCAGAACGCCATTATGGTCGTCGGAAACGTCCCCGATACTCTGTTTTGGAAGTACCCAATATCGGGTACGGTTTTGTAGAAGTCCCCAATATCCGGGTACGTTTGGGAAACGTCCCCGAGCCGTCCCCTACACGTTTCCGTCCCCGAGCCGTCCCCGGGACGGGTACTCGATGTAAGATGTCGTCCCCGTGCTTCATATGTGGATATGGACGAACAGGTGGTGGTTGGTCATGTGGTGAAGCTCAGTTGTGATGGGGATAAGTGGTGCTTTGATGGGTTTTGCAGTGGATTGTGGTGGTGACGGTGGGAGGATGGAAAGTAGCCGGAGAGTTGGAGGGAAGGTAATCTGGAATGAAGATTGAAGAGAAGATGGGGGTGGGTCCCACAAACAATTTACAAATTTTTTTAATTGTTTTTTAATAAGGGTAAGGTGGTCATTTTACATGGAGTTAACGACATAAGCTAACGACCATCCACTCTAGGGACTACCCGATTAACAATTTGTCAAACCACAGGGATCACAGGTGTAATTTCCAAAAGTTAAGGACTAAACCTGTTACTTTGGCAAACCACATGAGCTATCCATGCATTTTACTCTTATTTAGGGCATGTTTGGCTAAGCTTTTCAAAACAACTTATTGGCTTATTGACTTATCAAAAAGCCAATAAGTTGTTTTTTTGTTTGGCTAAGCCAAAAAGTCCTTTTAGTAATGGCTTTTTGCAAAGAAGAAAAATGAGGTTTTAAGAAGTCACAATATTGTGACTTCTTGGCCAGCTTTTAACTTTTCAAACTACAAATTACCAATATACCCCTTCTTTACCCCCTTATATCTAAAAGAATGCCCATTTTAGTCTTTTTACATCAATAAGCTAATCCAAACACTTTTTTTAAAAACTCATTTTCAAAAAGTCTTTTTCCCAAAAGTCTTTTCCAAAAGTCTTTTTTAACTGTAATAAGCTTAGCCAAACATGCCCTTAAAGCACAACGTGTGAAAGTATAAGATATTTACTAGTATAATTTTATTATTTGTTTACTATTTATATTCTATGACTACAATAGTAGCCAAAATAGATAGCATCTAAAACTAACTACACCATATATATATACTAGAAAGTAGAGACAACTAATTACACCATATATATGTACTAGAAAGTAGAGACCTTGAAACATTGTCAATGATGGCATCGTCTACTTCACCATCTTCCGGTAATCACCCACATCCGATTTATATGGATCATGATCTTCACACCATCCCCAAGCTCACTCCCAACACTGTAAACTATTGGAAAATAACCATGCGCAACTATATCGAGGGCAGCCGTCTCATTACCTTCATCGATAGCAGCATCAAGCCACCACCAGAGAAGATTGATGACGTCGAGAACCCTGAGTACAAGCAATGGAAGGAAAAAGATGATCATGTACGAAGTTCAATTATTTCAACAATGCAAGATGGTTTCTGGGAAGAACTATCTAGTTCATTTACTGGAAAGACTGCAGCTGAATTATGGACCTTTATAAACCTAAACGTTCATAGACCTCCTACCATGACTCATGCTGATCGCGGTAACCAAAACTTCACTCTAGCTCTTGCTTTCTTACAATTTCATGCTACTTTTTTACATTCTATCAGACCATCATTTTTTTTTGTTTTCTCCACATTTTTTAGTTTACTTATGTTGTCGGGCCCTTATTTCTTCGTGTTGTGACACATTTGAGGTGTAATTTTGAAAGAGTGGTATCATTTCGAGTTCTTTTTTATTACGCGAATTAATAATCTCACACAACTCAATTTGGCCGATAATAAACTCAAGTCAGTTATTGGCCGATAATAATCCGAACTGATCAATTTTTTTGTAAAATAGTTTGCCGTTAAAAAAGCTTAACGGAGTTAAGTTTTTTTTCCGAATTATAAACCGATGTTTTAGGGTTTTTGATCAGAACGAGGATACGAGTCGATTGATGTAAAACTTGCATAGAAATTGTGCTCGAAATGGCTTGATTTTTGTAATTGGAAGTTTAAACACCCGAATTGAAGCACCGTTTTCGTGGGTTGGGGCAGTATTTCGAGGTAAGTTTTACATCAATCGACTCGCATCCTCGTTCTGATCAAAAGCCCTAAAACATCGGGTTTGTAATTCGGGAAAAAAAAAACTTAACTCCGTTAAGCTATTTTAACGGCGGACTATTTTACAAAAAAATTGACCAGTTCGGATTATTATCGGCCAATAACTGATTTGGGATTATTATCGGCCAAACTGAGTTAGGTGGGATTATAAATTATTTCCAATTTGTCTTTTCATTGCGACATCTTGGACATTTCTTGAATTTCTTTATATATTCAATTAATTTTTAATTTAGTTTTTTATTCTATTTTTTAAAGAAAAATGTAAACACATAGCTATGCTTTATTAAAAGAAAATCTATGTCTCAACGTCTTGTATAAAAATAACATATTATTGATAGTGAGAAACTAAATATACTTTATTTTAAATACAATTTGGTTTTAAATAATTTTTACATGAAAATGCAGACGAAAAACAAAACAAAACTATGTATTTAGATTTTTATGAATTAAATATTAAATGTTAAAAAGCGGTTGGAGATTAAAGTTTCTGAAACACACTTTTCAAAACTACGTATTTTTTCTATAAAAAAAAGTTCTAAAGTGTGTTATGAATTATTTTTTCTATAAAAAAAAGGTTCTAAAGTATGTTATGAATTATAATCAAACACAATCACACACACACACATATATATATATATATATATATATATTAGTGTAAAACGTCTTTTATAAAAATTACAATCAATCTGCAAATTCCATTTCTATGATCTATTTTAGTATCATACAAGTAATATTCAAAATCACATCTTCATTCTTCTTAATCATGCAAATATGACCACTTAAATAAACCCAAAAGTGTTCTTTGTTGTTTCTAATTTAGATGTCTTAAATGAAGTTTAAGAGGTTAACCATAAACTATATATACACAGTCTCAAATAGGCCTGTAAACGAATTGAACGTTCATGAACTGTTCGTGAACTTGTTCGGCGGAAAGTTCGTTTGTGTTCGTTTATTTAATAAACGAACGAACACGAACAAAAAAATTTGTTCGTTTAATTAAATGAACGAACATGAACACACCTTGTGTTCGTTCATTAATGTTCGTGAACGTTCGTTTACGTTCGTTCATTTATGTTCGTGAACGTTCGCTTATGTTCGTTTAAATTTTAGTAAATACATAAATAAATTATATTTATATGAATATTAGGTTTTCTAACTATTTATATAAATAGGGTCAGGATTTAGGAAAACGCATAAAAGTGTGAGAACAATGAGAACGATTTTGGTGTTGACATGTGGCATTGGTGCTAACTTACACTAAGGGTAATATTGTCAAAAAGCTCCTGCACATGCCACTGGCATGTCAAAGACCATGCACATGTCACTCACATACATATTCCACCATCTTTTTTAAACTCTCGTAACTTTTCTATACGTGATTATTAAAAAAAATACACCATAAAATCAAGTGTTTTATTATCTTTCTAACGAGTATTATACTATTGCTATACTTTGAACTTAAAAAAAAATATGAACTGGGTGTTCAAATAAAAATGCCATAAAAACACCCAGTTCAGAAAACGCCACGAAAAATACCCAGTTGAAAACGCCATAAAACACCCAGTTCTAAAAAAACACCATAAAAAACTCAGTTTAAAACGCCATAAAAACACCCAGTTCAGAAAAACGCTATGAAAATACCCAGTTGAAATAGGGGTGTTAAGAATTCGTTTCGAATTTGAAAAATTCGAAATTCGTTTAAATTCGATTCGTTATCAAGAATTCATTTCAATTATAAGAATTCGAATTCGATTCAATTCGAGTCAAGTAAATCGAATAAGAATCGAATACGAATTTATAATTTCAAATTCGATTCGATTCGAAATTCGAATAAAAATTAAACATATTTATTTATTATTTTTATATATTATACATATATAACTTTTATTAGGCTATACTATAAATTATTTTCAAAATTTATTCCAAGTATTAAAATTACCCATTAGCAAACCCACTACATGGTCCATAACTAAAACTTAAGTAACAAATCTATAAATAGATTTCTAACCCTAAAAAAATTAACTTGTCATGTGAAGTGGTTATTCCCGACTTCTCCATTTGAATTTTAGACTTATAGTACTTTATTTGGAACTTTTTAATGTGATATCGTGCTTTATGGCTGTTTTAAAATTTATGTTTCATTTTGATAGTTATTTACATGGTTTTAAAGAATTTGAATCAAATCGAATTTATTCGAATTCGATTCGAATTCGAATTTTTAATCGAATACGAATTGGGTTTTTTATTCGAATACGAATTCGAATCGAATTCGAATCGAATACGAATTCAAGGGAAAATAAAAATTATTTGAATAATTCGAAAATTCGATATTCGATTCGATGAACACCCCTAAGTTGAAAACGCCATAAAACACCCAATTCAGAAAAACGCCATGAAAAACTCAGTTGAAAACGTCGTAAAAACACTTAATCCAGAAAACACCATAAAAAACTGGTTGAAAAACGCCATAAAAACAGCCACTTTAGAAAAACGACATAAAAACTCAGTTGAAAACGCCGTAAAAAACAAAGTTTAAAACGCCATAAAAAACACTGAATTTTATGGTGTGATTTAAAAAAAATCGCGTATAAAAAGTTATTGGTGTTTAAATATGATATGGGGAAATGGCGAAATGGCATGTGATTAGCATGTGCACCCTTGTTTAGATCTTCCTATTTTACCCCTCCTGGTAGTTCCAAAGCTCCTAGTATTTACAAAAATGTCACTGCATCAATTTCAGCCACAAACCACTAAGATCTTGTGGCTGAGAATCGTTCTCACCGTTCTCACACTTTGAGGCGTTTTCTCCTGATCTTGTTCCTATATAAATATAACTACTAGTAATTGAGTTTTCTAGTAAAAAAAATGAAATTTAAAAATTTTTCTTAGATCGTAACTGATCACTTACTTAATATTTATATAAAGCCCTACTTAATTTTAGCATCTATGAACCCTAATTTAGATGTGCTTCCGAATAAACTGTAATATATTAAACTGGTTTGTTTGTGTTCACTAATTTCAAATTGTGTTTGTTTATATTTGTTCAATTACGTTAATTTGTGTTCGTTTATGTTCGTTTGTGTTCGTTTATGTTCGTGAACTGTTCGTTTAGGCTTTAAACGAACGAACATAAACGAACACGAACAAGCCCGATTTCTTAATGAACAAACACGAACAAAAAAATGTGTTCGGTTACATGTTCGTGTTCGGTTAAAGTTAAATAAACAAACAAACACGAACATGCTTAATGTTCGTGTCCGTTCGGTTCATTTACAGGCCTAGTCTCAAATCAAGCAGCAGAAGGGCAGAACTATACTCGGTATTTACCACTATACAGGGCTGCTGTTGAAGGCAATATGAAAAGTTTACAAGATATATTGGATAAAGATCTAACTGCGGTGAGGGCGATCATCACAGGAGCCTCTGAAACAGCATTGATAGTTGCATCTCACAAGAAAAATAACAATGACATTGTGAAGAAACTTATAAGCTTGATGTCACCACAAGATTTGGCTATCCAAGATAGCTTTGGCAGGACAGCTATTTTTGGCGCTGCAGCTGTTGGGAATGTCGAGGCACTGGAAATGATGGTGAAAAAGAATCCTGATCTTCCTCACATAAGTGACATTTATAATCACCTGCCTCTTCACTTTGCTGCATATGCCGATCAAAAAGATTCTGTTCGCTACTTGTTAGATGCCACGAATGAAGCATATCTTGACGAATTTAAAAGGTTGACACTTGTGGATGCACTCATATCGGGGGGATTCTATGGTAAGTTCTTTGTATAATATAAGTGTTCCTTGAGATCACACTACTATTAGGTGGAAAATGAAAATACTGCACAAATTTACTGAAGTTATAACCCAACCTTGTAGATATATGTCTATCTTTGCTTCAACGCTTTCCTGCACTGGCAGTCATTGAGGTTTCACCTTTAGAAACACTAACTTACAGGCATTCTGCGTTTCGTAGTGGTGCCAATTTCAACGTCTGGCAACGCATGATCTACCCCTGTAAGTATACACTGATTAATTTGTTAGGTGTTAATTAAAGTTTGGAAAATTAGCTGTAGAATTTGATAATAGTCAGGTGTTCACACTTCATAATTGTCGGTAACTATTTTTAGGCAAAAGTATTAACATTTTGGCTTTCAAATGCAATGTAGATCTACCTAGTGAGCTGGAAAGGCCTGTTGACTATTATAAAGGTACTTACGACATCGAGAATCCTGTGGAGGAAGTTGACAAAGGTATGTAAAACTATTTTCCCTGATGCTGCAAAGGCCTATTTGAGTGTAGAGTGTTGGTGATTTCTTATATTTAGAGTTGATAACTTTATATACATACTATTTATGCTCCTTGTTGATCTAGTGTCGTGCAATCTATCGATTATGTGACATCCGAACATTGTACATTCATATCCTTTGTCCAGGCTCACAGAGAAAGACAGATTGGAGCTCAGTGTTTTGGCGACTGGCTGCCAAATTTGGTAACTTCAGCTACTTGTCATTGCATTGCATCATGTGTATATTGTTGATTCATATTTGTAGAACAAACCTCAAATGATGACCACCATAATAAAATAGATTCTAGATGAACAAACGAAAACAAGGAAAAGACAGACAAGATCATCAGCAAAGAAAGTAGCATTCAACGACATAAAAACTACCACACCAACAACACAAGAGTTTAATAAATGTTTTGTGCGAGTGTTTCTACTTTTAGCTAATTTCATCTAATAAACAATGATATTAAATAGATACTTTGATCAAAGGAACATAATGGTTTACGAAATGCAGTACCGGAGATCAAGAAGATTCAAGAGAAAAAAGTGATGCATGCCCAAGCTCTTCAACTCCTTAAATTCATTTGCTCTGAAATAGGGAAACTGGATGATAAAAGGGTAAGAGATCTTATCGGAAGTCCGTTAGATGCAGCGGCAACTATGGGGAATGTTGAGGTTGTTGAAGAGATATTAGTCTCCTTCCCAAATGCACTTTTTCTAGTGAATCAGAACAAACATGGTGTGTTCCAAATTGCAATAGCAAATCGTAAGGCCGACGTCTTCAATCTCATATACCAGATTACAACACCACATCATCTTTTGTTGGCACAACGCGATGCATCTTATAACACTGCTTTGCACTTAGTTGCGAGTTTGGTTGGAGGAACTGCGGATCAAGCTAGTCTCCATCTCAGATCATGTGCTCCTGGTGCAGCTCTTCAAATGCAACGTGAGCTAGAATGGTTCAAGGTAAACGTTTAAGTTTATCATGTCTAGGATAAATTTATAACTCACTTCTCTAAAGTTTAAATGATCTTTTGCTACGCATGGTAAATTGTTAATTTCAGCATCCATTAAAATGGTTTTTTTTTTTTTTTTATAACGCGCAATCTTACAAACAAACAAACAAAACAAGCGTACCTTATTAATAGGGGAATCGAGACATCAACTATACAAAAAGTGGTATAGTCATAACGCATAAAAGATCAAAGAGGCAAGAAAAAAGTATCACAAGCCACACAAAAGGTACTAATAATGATAGTAGTAATATTATGGAGAGTCCAACATGATTACCTCTATCAATATTGTTAGTCAATTTTTAACATCTTCCATAAATACTTCCTATAATTCCTCTTGGTTGATACTTGCATATGTAAATTACTGTTATCATAAAGTGGTGATTAAACTATAGTAGCAGCAGATAAAGGAGCAAAGAGACAAGAAAAAGTATCATGCACCCCTTACCTTGAAAGTACCTATAAAAACTAGAAAAATATGAAGACATAATAACGTGGAAAAGGTTGAGAGAAAAAACTATAGTGCACACATTTTTTATAATTGTAACCTGTTTCTTCACATTTTTAGTACTAACTAGCAGGTGGTTGAAGAGCTATCACGGCCTCAAGATCAAGAGCAGAGGAATATATTTGGTAAGACACCAGCAACAATATTTACTGAATCACATGAAAACTTAGCAAAACAAGGAGAGCAATGGATGAAAGATAGAGCTCACTCTGGGATCATCGTAGCAACACTCATTGCTACCATTGTGTTTACCTCTGCGATTACTGTACCAGGTGGAACCGATGATAAAACTGGAAAGCCAATATTAAATGATAAGGCAGCCTTTATAGTGTTTGCAGTTGCAGATGCTCTAGCTCTCCTTATGTCAGCTTCTTCCATATTGATGTTTTTGGGCATACACACTGCACGCTATGCGGTTCAAGATTTTCTCTACTCACTACCAAAGAGACTGATAATCTCCCTTATTACCCTATTCCTTTCAATCATTTTCATGATGATGGCCTTTACATCCGTGCTTTACCTGGTTTTTGGAGAAGGAAAGATGTGGGTACTTGGCCTAGTGTCTTCATTGGCTAATCTACCAGTGATTGTGTTTGCACTCTTGCAATTTAAACCTCTTTTCGACATCATTTCATCCACATATGGCCCTGCCATCTTTGGTAAGCGTGGTGATTGCATTATCATATAAACACTTCACAGACAAGTTGTGTATGTATATGTATACATATTCGATTGGGTTTTTTAAATTTGCTGATTCAGTATAATATGATGATTTGCTATGCTATATGAACATGTAATGTAACAAAGAATGTTATGCCTTCATTTTATGAAATATTGTTGGGTGCAATATTCTTGTGTAATCTCCTTGTTACTAACACACGTTATGCTTGTCATATGCGTTGAACATTCCAAATGGCATTATATTATCTTTTATTTATACAAACAATCATCTCTACATCATGTCAAAGTGTTGTAGCAAAACAAACGTTTCAAATGGCATTATATAAAAATGAAATAAGAAGATAAAGGCATGCTATCTATAGTAGTTATGCCCTTTGATGTGCCTACCTAAATATTGGTATGATATGTTAATTTTTGCTTCTTAGATTATATGGTAATGGGTGTGGCCTCTTAGATCCTTTCTTTAACTATACAAAATAGATGTAAAAAGTGGTGATGATGTGAAAATGCAACCGAATTAAGCCTACCTTACCAGTTATGAGTATTAGATATTTACATATTTTGACCCGTGGCCTTGTATGGAGTCATAGTTTAATTTGCGCATTTAACTCCATACGAGGGAAAATGGAACATAGTTCTCCAACTGTTAAGTGTTTTCTTGTAATTTTCGGTGGCAATATTTGGGTGACCCCTTGCAACAGCAATCTACATAGTCCCTTAGAAGGAGTCGATCAAGTTAGACAACATCTGAACATAAACATAGTTTAAGTTAAGCGTTTAATCATCGAAAACTCCTTATAATACAAAACATATAACTAAATCTAGTTGCCGATGCCGAATCAATATGTTTTCCTGAAGCAATATAACATTATGCATTGCTAACTTAATCAAGCATGAGTTATACACAAATCTAAAAAAATTGCAACATGTAACACTAGTATAAAAAAGCAGTTGTTGGTGGCTAACAGCCCTAAAATACCCTTGTACTAGTTGATTTTCAAAATTTCAAGGAACTAACCTGCTGTCTTCGTTGAAGTTCGGAAAGACAAATATCCAATCATTTAGCACAGCTCCATCTACTTTGACATGTATTTCGGTCCAGTCTTTGTGATGAAATTCCACATAATCCAACTTATACCCGACTCCTTTGCCCAAGGCTTTGACGAATGCTTTCTTTAAACACCAATACCGGTTCATGTTCCCAACAGTGATCAGCCTGATGCACTTCATGCTACTTTTAACCATCAACATCATGATCATTGAGTCTATTAACCAAAGCATGCTTAGTTTTAAAAGTATACATAGTGCATTTTGTGATCATTATTGAAAATCTTTAATATTACATCAGACCATGGGTCAACACAATTTTGTGTAAGAATGGGTAAATTTGTAGTTTGAACAGAATCATGTCATGTAGACCGTATGATCATAGTGGTTGTATGATAGGGCGAAAAGTGATCAACCGGATCGTATGATATCATACGAGATGTATGATACAGCATCATACGAGATGTATGATACAACGATAAATTGTCATATAGGTTGTATGAGGGCCAAGCCATACAATTCGTGTGATATTTTGACTAACAAAAAAATGACGGACGTGACCATGAAAAAGTCACACAGCCCGTATGACCTTTTCGTCCATACAACTTATATGACCTATACGATTTGTATGACATGATATGTGACAAGGTGTGCATACAGTGGTGTATTGAAAGCAACACCCAAATTGATGTGATATGAAACACCCAAACTTTAATATGAAATATGTTTTTACATCTATTATTTAAATACTAATTTTATTCAAAATTAAGTTACGTCTAAAATAACATCGTCTTGGGACATTACAATTCCAAAATGACATCAAGATGTGGATATAAAACCTTAATGTTCAATGAAACTGATATCAAAATGTAGATAAAAAACTAAATTGTGTTGAGATTATATTAAATGTTAAATTATGAGTAATTAGAACCATTAGGACGCTATACATCAAGTCGTGTCGCCCCCCACCTCGCTCTCTGGTCCCAAAATAACAAGGTGCAGCCCCTGCTTTCCCGCTAGGTGTACTTCACATTTTTTTCTCAAAATCATGTACTTCTCTCTACGCCTATAATGGGCATGAAGCGGTGCTCCCACACGGTACCCCTTGCCACATCGCCCCTGCCCCGCTCCATCTTTCTTAAATACCGTTCACGAGTTATGCTCGAACCATGACATTGCAACCCAAAAGATCTACCAAACTCCTCCATAAGGCTTTTGCATGCAACTCGCAGGTTAGTTAATAGAGGTGTGGGATTGTTACAGCCCAAACAGAAGAACTTGACACAAAAAAAAAAACTAGTCACCCATTTGATCTATAAACTTCACATTTTTTTTCCACATACAGCCGGTATGAAATAAGTCTCATACCTTGCACTGACTTTAGTTTGTTAACATTCGACCCACTTTAAGGACCAACATCCTCGTTGACCACAGCTGATTTTCTCCTTGCAACTCCCTCAACACAAAAGACTAGTCTAATGATGTCAAACATCTAACAGATTTTGTCTGTATCAATGTGTGAGTCATACCATACTTTTGTATCTTGGTCTTATAACTTGTTTAATAAATATAAAAACACCTATAATATAACAAATGATGACCAATATAAAAATGAGAAAAACATGAATAGAATGACTATGAAAATAAAAATGAATGATTCTCATGATCAAAATATAGCTTTGTAGGCCTTTTAAGATGACAAAAGTATTATGGCATGAGAAAAAGTACTTGATATTACAATAAACAAAAATTAGAAGCAGAAAATGATAAAATCAAATCTTGCCATCATCTCAAAAAAACTACTACTACTCAAGTATTAGTGGCCCTGGTGTAGATTTGTTGACTAGCATGAGCAGACACCATCCTAATTGCACCTCTTGCCATCAAATCCTTGATCGCCTTTCGTGCCAACGATCCATTGATCTAAAACATAATATATAAACGACGTAAGATAACTTATTAATGTGATGTTTAAAGCTAAGGAGAGAAATTACAAGACTAACAGACACAATAGCTTAATTCATACAAATTGAATCCAAAACTACTCTTGAATGTAGATTCAAATCATCTATCATCAATTGTCACACAACACTTCAATTGTTTGCATCATAGCTGTCGATAGCGAAGAGCAACAAAGCACCTATAGGCTACGCAGCGAATAGCGACGGCTATTTTATAAATAGCGATTACACTAGAACAAGAATTTTTTTATATGTATATTACATTTAGATCAAAATACCCTTGTATATATGCTATTTTACATGTATATTTAACAAAAACCTATAAATCCAGCTAATTTATAGCTATATCTAATTGCTATTTACACCAAAAAAAACACAATCGCTATTTGTCGCTATGACCCATATAGCGACACTACGTCGCATGGCTACATAGTGCGCTATAGCGGTCGCCATAGCCGCTATTAACAACTATGGTTTGTATAATACTACCATAACACATCGTTTAAACTGTTTCTAAACTTTGATTATTTTGAGAAAATAAACAACACCTTAACAAAGTGCATAAAATATTTTGAGAACACAGCTTAAACCATACCCTTAATCTGTCTGACAGAATGGAAGGAGTGATGAGCTTGAACTTTGGAGCTTCAGAAAGAAGCTTATCATACGTCGCCTTATCGAATAGAACCATGTTGTTCACCTTCTCCTTTTGCTTTCCTTTGCTCCACTTCTGGAAAACCCAATTACAGACAATCTTAGTTATATTTATATTTGAAAACAACCTAAATCAAAAATCAATCAATCAATCAATCATACCCAGTAAAATCCCACAAATAGCAGAGCTATTGGTAGGGTCTGGGGAGGGTGGGATGTAGGCACACCTTGCCCCTATCCCTAGGGATAGAGAGGCTGCTTCCAGTGAGACCCTCGGCTCCAAAACATCCAGGAAAGAAAGAGAAAAAAAAAAATATATATATATATAGAACATGAGATGTATGTGTGTGTGTGTGTATGGAGCTACCAATATAACATGAGTAGTAAAAAGAGTGCATGGTAAACAAGACAAATATAACAACACAAACAGCCTATACAGATAGATACATATCTACGACTATACACCACCCCTAAAAACACAATTGAACCCTCTCCTAGAAATCTTTAACCTTAATCCTCCGTCTCCACGAGCTCCTATCATGGACCATGTTCTCAGAGAGGTGCAATTTTTGCAAATCCTGCCTAATCCGCTCATCCCAAGTGATTTTGGGTCTGCCCCTACTCCTCCTCCCCTCCACCACGAGAGTTTCAACTACTCTAACTGGCTCTATTGTCTGCCTCCTCTTTACATGCCCAAACCATCTCAATCTTCCCTCCTTTATCTTATCTGATATACTAGCTACTTCTAACCTCTCCCTAAAAACATCAAAAATATTAACTCTAAAGAGAGAACATATCAACTGTTAGAAACTACACAAAACAAACATGTACAGAAAAAAAATTATAATCCTAACTAGAAAATTCTCGATTCGCATCATACATCAAAATGTGGTAATATTAAAGCAAATTTAGTTTCAGATCACAACTACATTCAACTTAAACCCTAATCTGCTACCTAATCTTTAAATTAGATATAACATACTCTAAATGCAGTAAACACTAACAAAATGCATAAACAAATTAATTCAACAGAGAGTTATGATCCTAACTGAAAGGTTATCGGTTCGCATCATACATCAAAATGTGTTACTTAATATTAAGGGAGATTTAGTTTCAGATCGCAACTGCATTCAATTAGAACCCTAATCTACTATCTAATCTCCAAATTACATATAACATACTCAAAATGCGGTAAAAACTAATAAAGTACATAATCAAATTAACAATCAAATAAAGTATTTCAAAAATTGAACTTCTTCTTCTGCTTTCCACCGCCAGATTTGGCCGGTTTAGACGACGGAGGAGGAGCTTTTTCCTTCTTCGGAGCCTAAATTCAACATACGACGAAAACTGTTAGATTATTTTACGATATCGAATTAAAACATGAAAAACTGGATCGTAATGATGCGAAACAAACGTTGAAAACTTCAATGGAGATGAACATACCATTGAATCTTATGATCTGCGGTTGTGTTAGGGTTTGGAAGTTGTGAAGAGAGAAGCTGCGCATATGTGTTGCAGATGTGGTTATATATAGCTAGGGTTTTGAAGATCTTGGTTAAGTTTGCGGGTTTATTATCTCGGGTCGGGTTATGTAGTCGGTAACTCAAGTAGTCAAGTATCGTAAATATATCCTTTTTTGTAATATTTTATGGCTTGTCGTGTGTGTGTGAAAAATATTTTTTGTTATGTGATCATCAAATATGTTGAATTGCTGAGAAATTTTACACATTTTTTATTTATACTAGTTTTTTTACGTCACGCGTTGCGTCGAAACCGAGTAAATGATAATGTAAAACAAACGTGATTTGAAAATAAAGCATGTTGTTTAGAAAGTCAAACCATTAGAACGATTTAGTTTTATCATCCTACCGTTTTATAATAAATAAATACTTTATTTTGATTACAATTTCGTTTTCAACAACTACGTATTTAAGTTTTTAGAAAAAAAGTTATAACGTAAATTATTAAATAAGTATCAGATTAATCGATAAATTAATATATGTTTAAAAAAAAGAAAAAACAATTATTAAAAAATGGTAAAGGAAATATATATTTTTTTAAAAAGGAAAAAAAATTAAAACATGTCATTAAAAATAAATATTATAATAAACTATTATAATATATAAAATAATAAAAAAAACTATATATTATTGTAAAAATAAAATTACTATTCATCATCGCTCGTTAACAATATATAAACTAGTTGAATTCCACCGCACTACGCGGCGGGAACTTCTTTATATCAGTTCGTTCGTTACGCTACTGACACTCGTTATAACAACCTAAAAACGCAAAAAAAAAGTTTTGATATTCTCAAAAGGATATTGGCACTTGTTTTACATTGATCAAAAACCATAAAAATAAATACTGGTACCGGGTTGATAATTTTTATACCGATACGATGTTCATCGAACCCAAAACCTAAAAGGAGTAAAAGCACAAACCAAATAACTTACATATTATGGCAGTACAATACCGCTTTGATAGTTTGGTTCAGTATGGTAGCAGTTGTCGGAAAATTCTTTATTTTTAAATATATGTTTTAAATATAGTTTATGTCGCAATGTGAAAAAGATTAAACATAATTGTAAATATAAATTTTTCGAAACAATTAAAGAATGTATGTTATCAAACAAAAGTTAAATCAAATAATAAATGGCATATTATTACAAAAACCACTTCGCATCCATATTTCATTTTTAATGGGTAATAAAATGTTGGTTAAAGTTAAGTCTCCTAGATTTAAGAAGTGTATAAAACCATAATAGATCATAAAATATACCACAATTTTGAGCAAAATATAACACAATGTTCAGAAAAAAAAAAAGACACAATACGTCGCAAAAAAAAGACACGAATAACACAAATATAGAAAACAAACAATGCTATAAACAAAAATTTTAAAATCTACAAGCTATATATCCAAAAGTGAAAAGCTAAAATCTCATATCGTAGAGTTTGATTAGATGGTTACAATGTCACTTGCATGAGGTTAATTGAAGTCCGTTTGATACCCTTTTTGTAAAGTCTTATTTTTAAAAGACTTTGTATTTAATCTAACCCATAAAATATTTATCCATTGTGAGTAATATTAAGTATGTTAGTAGAATATATTAATGAGTTTTATTAACATGTAAGAAAAAAATGTCATAAAATAAACCGGAAAATATATTACTTGAGATCATTAACATCAATCACAATCAAATTGGTTTTGTGGATTTAGCTTTCTTTATCTCATCTTATTAAGTTATGTACAATCAAAATCAAACACTATTCATTACCTCTCTGTATAAATATATATAAATATAAATATGAGTAGACTGCCATTTTGGTCCCTGTGGTTTGGCCAGTTTTGCCACTTTAGTCCAAATCTCAAACTTATTACATCTGGGTCCCTGTGGTTTGGTTTTTGTTACCATTTTAGTCCAAAATCCAAAAATCCCCCTTTTTGACTGTTAAAAGCTGTCTATTTTGTCCTTTAGTGCAGGGGCATTTTGGTCATTTTTAAATTTCATTTTTTTTCATTAAAACCCAAATCGAAATAATCATCTCTCTCTTCTCTCTCTCTCTCTCTATAGCACCACCACCACCGCCACCTCCTCCCTCTCTCTCTCTTCTCTCTCTCTATAGCACCACCGCCACTCCAAACATCATCATCAAAACCCAGATCAAGAACATCATCAAAACCCAGGCAAGAACATCATCAAAACCCAGACATCATCAAAACCATCATCAGAACATCATCAAAACCCAGATCAAGAACATCATCAAAACATCATCAAATATCATATTTGCAATAAAACCCAGATCAAGAACATCATTAAAACCTAGATTCCAACACCACCCACAAACTTAAAAAACAAACCCACAAACAAAATCAAATCTTGATCAAAACCCAATAACCGTATCCAAATTACAAACAAGCCCACTAAATCAAATCGAAATCAGATCAACTATCAATACTGATTTCAAAACAAAAGAAAAAAAATGAAAAGTTCACATGCCGCCACCTGACCACCACCGTCGCTGCTCTCTCTCTTCGTCAATCTCTCACCGCCACTAAATCAAATCGGCTCCCCCTTCTCCCACCGCTCTCTCTCTCCTCGTACCTGACCACCACCACCTGACCACCGCCACTAAATCAAATCGGCTCCCCCTTCTCCCACCGTCACAACCTGCTGAGCACCACCACCACCGTTAACTGCCTGAGCTTGACTAACCTGCGCCGCCATCTCAAAACCCTAACAGATTTTCCCTTTTTTTCCAAATTTTTCACCGTTAACTGCCCCCATCTACCACCACCACCCCCATCTACCACCACCACCCCCACCTGCCACTGTTGCTGTAAACTGGGTGTCGGCCATCCTCCTTTCTCCGATTCTCTCTCTCTCTGTTTCAGGTGTGTTTGTGGAGAGATAAAAGGGTGGTTGTGGGTGTCGGTTTCGTCGGAGAATCGACATCGAACGTCGGTTTGCAGAGAGAGAGGTGAGTGGTCATGGTGTAGATGAGGGAGGAGATGAGTGGTCCTGGTGTGTGTAACCGGAATAATGGCTCCGGCAGCCGGCTCCTCTGGGAGATCTGGATCGTGGGTTGAGGTGGGTGAAGGTGAAGAGTAAATTAATTTTGTGAATGTCTGTATGTATATATATATATAATATATTATTAAATTTGTTTTAATTTATTAAAAGAATAAATTAAAATGACCAAACTACCCCTGCACTAAAGGACAAAAAAGAGACCTTAAAACAGTCAAAAATGAGATATTTTGAGTTTTGGACTAAAATGACAACAAAATGCAAACCACAGGGACCCAGATGTAATAAGTTTGAGATTTGGACTAAAGTGGCAAAACTGGCCAAACCACAGGGACCAAAATGGCAGTTTACTCTATAAATATAATAAAATACTATAAGAATCTGAATACACTACTCACCACTCATGGAAATTAATAAAATAATCATAACTTAAAATCAAACAATACTATAAAAATTTGAAAACACTATTCATGAGGAGTTTGTGTTAATATATATAAATATATAATAATAATAACTAGTGAATTTTCCCCACGTTTCGCGGCAGGATTTGATCGGTATTAGTTCGGTTCATTATGGTATCAGAACTCGCTATAATAATCAAAAAAGAAAATCTTACATCAATCGAAAATAATGAAAATGAATATTGATATTGATACCAGTGTTGTTCGATTGATATTGGTTCAGTTCGTTTGCGTTCTTTGTTTATTTTATTCAACATTGCGATATAAATTTTATTGAAAACAAATACTATGTTGCTATCTTACCAAATCGAAATGTAACCGACTAAACAACAATCTATATCGGTACTGATATTTATTTTTATTGTTATCGTTCTTGCTTTCAATAAACTGATATTGTGTCGCTAACATACCGTACCGAACTAAAAAACGCCGATATCGCTAGATATCACTATCTGTATTCATTTTTATGGTTTCAAATTTGATAATGGATACTGTGCTGCTACCGTAGTGAATCAAACCGAACCCAACCGAACAACATCAGTTTGGGTACCGGTATTTATTTATTTATTTTTTTCTTTCAATAAGATGACACCGTATCGGTATCACTACCATACCGTCCCTTCATTATTGGTATATGTATGTTAGTTAATTACCTAATTAAGTAATGAGGATGTATATAATCTTTTGATGATTCGTTATAATTGGAAACCAAAATCATATTATGTATTAGTATTTCAGAAAAAACACATTATGTATTAGTATTACCTAATTAATTACTAATCACATTATGTACTAATATTATTTGAGCAGAGCCACATATAGTTTGTGTGTGGGTGGGGATGCCTCACTTTCCCCAACTGCCATTCAAAGGTGCTTTCCATCTATTTGTTTTCTTTACAAGTATTGCTTCCCCCGATAATAATAATAATAGAAAAAATTCAACATTTTTGTTACCGTTTCATCAAGCCTTCAAATTAATATGTATAATATATATAATTACTGCTACATCATTTCATATTCTAAAAAACTAATTCTTATTAGATTCTTATTATAAATACATCACCTACTCAACAAAAAAAGCAAATGAAGACCTATAAAATTTTTGTGGGGTTCTGCCCGGGATGTCTCAGGGTCGTATCTTGCCAGTGGCGAACTGTGGCACCGGTTCAAACTGGCAATAATATGCCAACCGTGGGATTCCTACTCGTGACCTGGGTTCAGTGGCGGACCCATGAATTATTTTCTGAGGGTGCGAACGAAGGGTTCAACCAAATTTTCAAGAAGTGCAGTCGGGATTTTTACCTCGAAAATACACTAATTTTTTTTTCAAGGGGGGCGCCCGCCCACCCAAGCCAGTCCGCCCTTGCCTGGGTGATCAAAGGCCAAAGACCTAACCGGGTGATCTAGTCGTCCAAAAAAAACACACATAGGCTATCACTATAAGATGAAAAGCTAAGCCCCTGAATCGAGTATCTAATACAAAATCGAACTATCCTCCGAAATGTCATTAACCTTAATCCTACGTCTCCAAGAACTTCAATCCTCAACCATGTCCTCAGAAAGATTAAAGTCCAGCAAATCCCGCCTAATCCTCTCATCCCAAATCATTATCGGTCTGCCTCTACTCCTCCTTCTCTCTATAATGATAGTTTCCACAATTCTAATTGTGGCCAAAGTCGGTCTCCTCCTAATATGCCCAAACCATCTCAACCTCCCTTTCTTACCTTATCTGATGTATTAGCAACCCCTAATCTTTTCCTAACAACCTCATTTCTTATCTTGTCCAACCTAGTGTGCCCACACATCCACCAGAGCATACTCATCTCTACCACCTCCAGCTTACGCGTTTGTGTCTTCTTGATGGCCCAACACTCTGTCCTAAACCCAAAAAAGTAAAGTTGATCGAAGACCATTAAAACGATTATCGATATCGGTTTTGATAAGATGTAGCAATGTTGTTCGATCGGAATTGGTTCACTTCGTCACGGTACTACTACCACACTAGCACTCGCATGGCTTTTGATACAAAAAAAAAAAAAAAAACCCTACTCTATAATAGCATCCTAATCTCGTTTGGACAAAATCTTGTCATAACTAATATAACGTCATGTGATTTGGGTCTATTTTAGTGTTGACGAGCGTTGTAAGAGTCATGGATTAACGGTACCCGGTGACTTTCTCTTGGAAAGGTCATCGGCTGGAGTATCCATCATGACAAACGTGAGCCAAGGGTTTTACCATAGTGGGCTTTCAGGTGGTGGTTTTCTTTGGAATTGGTAATGGTTCGGGTCACCAGCGCTGTCTGCGATCACGGGCGCGGGTGTACCTGGATGATCGGGTTTTGTTGGGGGTTCAAGAAAGAGTTCCGAGAGCGGTTAAGTGAACACACAATATGATTAGGTGGGTCGTTAAGGAAGATGAATCATTATTCATGTTCAAGCTCGAGAAGAGTTGGATAACCTAAAGAAATTTATTAAAGATGTAATCCGTTTAAAATAATAAAATACAAAAAGACACATACATGATACATGTAATCGATTTGCTTATTACACTGTGGTGTTTATAGCTTTCAAGAAATGACAATGTCTTTAATGGCAAAGCAATTTGCCCTTACAAGATCGTGGAAGAAAAACAGATATGGGAACTCTTTTGAATTGTAAAATTATCTACATTAGATTGGAATACTTGATGTAATTTACTTTATTCTTTGACATGTTATTGTGGTGGGTCTAGCATATTGCTAGGCGTCGGTGATTTAAAAAGATTTTTTTGTCGTTCAACCCTTCTTCATAGTAAAGGTAAAGTTAATTACGTTTCCATAAATAACCTCTTATTATTTAGAGTTAAATGTCATTTTAGTCCATGTAGTTTGGACCATTTTGTCAGTTTAGTCTAAAGGTTTTATTTTTTGCCTGTGGGTTCAAAAAGATTTCACTATTGCCATTTTAGTCCACTAGGTTGAATTCATCCATTTTTTCTGTTAACGAGAAGGGCAATTCGGTCATTTTATATGTACTTCTGTTAACTAGAAGGGCAATTCGGCCATATAAATGACTGAATTGCTCTTCTTGTTAACAGAAAAAATGGATAAAGTTAACCCAGTAGACTAAAATGGCAACGGTGAAACCTTTGTGGACTAATGGGCGAAAAATGAAACATTTGGACTAAACTGACAAAATGGCTCAAACCACAGGAACTAAAATCGCATTTAACTTTATTATTTATTATATGATATTACGTGATTAGTAATATGATTATGTTTATAACCAGTATAATTTTTTTATTTTTTGAACGACAAATTTGAATCACTGACGGACCACCAGAGTATCATCGTGCCACCAACAAAACCATCTGATCATATCAATCTCCATTAAGCAATAATGTATTTACACTAATTCAGGAGGAAACACAATAAATAAAGGAAAAACCCCTTTTAGGAATTGAACCGAGAACTTAGTTGCCCTAAGCCTTATCCCACCCCCAAAATACCACTAGGTTATATTGATTATTATTATTATTATTATTATTATTATTATTACTATTATGGGTATGTTTGGCAAAAGTAGCTGGTGGCTGGTAGCTGTAGCTTTTTAGATATATTTACGTGTTTGTCAAATAGCTGGAGCTTATAATAAAATGTATAAAATGACCAAAATGGACATTAAAAAGTTGGCGGATTAAAAAGTTCATTATCTTTATAGGTTAAAATAGTCATTTTTTCCCTAAAAGCTTGTAGCTCCTTCTAAACGCTACTAGTAGGAGCGTTTAACCAAAAGCTTCAAGCTCCTAACCTAAAAGCTTCAAGCTCCTTCAACCAAACAAAGCTTTTTATTGAGTAGGAGCTTTTTTTAAAAGCTAAAAGCTCTTAAAAGCTCCTAAAAGCTCCGTACCAAACATACCCTATGTGTCTTACTGTTAAGTAGCGAAGATGACGAGCGACACTTTTTCTTATTATAATGAGTGTCTTACTGTTATTAATAGATATAACAAGATCAATTAAAAAAAAACAGAAAATCTGATTCCTTCACAACATTATGGTACAAAGTTTAGATGCATAGTCTACAATTCATTCATGTATGAAGTCTGAGATTTCCATCCCTGTATACAACATCTTCTATTGTTTTTGCTGCTGATATGTAATTAGGTAAGGTTGCTGCACACAACACCCTAGCGAAAACATACATACAATATAACCAATTCGATCATTAAAGCACCACAAAAACCACCAATACCCGCTAACCTCCTAAACACACACTTTATCCGATTTTGGCCGCCAATGAAACCGTCCACTTCAAGACAGGAAGCTTAGGCTTTGGCCTTTAACAACAATGCCATGGTTGGTCGACCCTCGTTGCGTTTCCCATGGTGTTCTCTGAATAAAAGCAAAACCACACATTTATATTTTGTTCAACGAATAAATAAAGAAAATCTATTTGTTTCTCATCCGTAGTGGTCCCATTTGTTGTGGACAAATTTGGGACCCACAAAAGGGAGATAAACACAATAGTTAAAGCTCTGATTGTGGAGCCACATCATAATGGATCAAGTTGGTTTTGTCCTAAACGGGTCAAATAAAAAAGTTTAGCTGAAAGGTAAAAAACCGGACAAGTCAAATGTGAAAGTGTACATGTCTTGTTTATAATGCATACAACTAGGGGTGCAAACATGCCGAGCGGCTCGCAAGCTGCTCGAGATTGGCCCGAGAAAAAGCTCGAAACGAGCCGAGCTTGAGCCTAAATTAAAGCTCGTTTATTTATCGAGCCTGAGCCTGAGCTCGAGCCTGGCATGTGAAAACAACTAGGGGTGCAAACGAGCCGAGTAGCTCGCGAGCTGCTTGAGGTCGGCTCAAGAAAAAACTCAAAACGAGCCGAGCCTTATCAAGCCCAAGCCGATCTTAAGCCTAAATTAAAGCTAGTTTATTTATCGAGCTCGGGCCTGGCATGTGAAGCTCGTCAGGCTCGTCGAGCTTAATCGAAGCCTTATCGAGCCTTAGTGTAATATTAGTTTTTATTAATATTAAATAACATTTACCCCTTATTTAAAGTTGTCTAGTAAACGAGCCAAGCCCGAACCAAAATGGTTTAGGGTAAAGGACATAACCTGATTGGTTTTTCAAACATTAAGGATGTTTTCTGAGGTTATTAAAGATAAAGGACATACTTTGATATATTAGACATACATAAAGGACGAACTTTGAAATTTACTCTTTTTATGCAAAGATTTATATCATCACTGTAACCACTATTAGTTATTTGTAAAGAATTTTTGAAAATGGACGAAAAAGTGTATGCAAGTCTACCCAACCTACTAGCTCGTTTAACACGCACTAAAATTGACCCATTTTGACCCGTTAGCCAGCCCGCCTCCAATTTAAGCATATAACCAAAAGCACCAGATGAACCAATCACATGAGGCAGTACCAGCCCAAAGGACTAAATCATGAAAACAAAAACGAGAAGTGAGCTTACTCGACTAAGAATCGGTAGATGGAGCCCGCTCGATCTTTGTCAGTACATCTGGTGATCAAGTCAAGATAATGCATTGCTTCATGAGGGAGAAGACCTTCCATGAAAAACTTGAGTAGGTGAGAGTGTGTACTAGGCATGACATCTAAAGATTGCTCCAGTAACCGCTCTTGTTGACCTTGAGTCAACTCTACCGCCTCCATTAACGGTAGAATCCCTCTCTCTTCCTCCTCAAAATGTTGCTTGCAGTTCTCCTGTCCATGCAAAATTTTAAGTAACAAAAGAAATAAAAAAGTATTTACAAAATGCAGCGTTGACTTTTGGGGTCATACCTGAAGCGATTTTATGCGGGTGGATAAACTAAAGAGCATGTCTTGGCATGAAGAGCTCCCTGAGTCAAGAACTATGATGGTTTTAATATCTTCTTTGATGCCATTCATGAGGGGTAGATCTCTAGCGTGTTCTTCGGTTACAGATTTAGATAAGCCTGCATCAATGATTTCAACATTTTACAACTTTAGATGAGTATCTTCAAAATTTTAAATTCAAGTAATGTTCTATAATACTATCTCTAAATTTATTTTTTTGAGTAAAATGTCATTTTTGTCCCTGAGATTTGGCCACTTTTGCAACTTTCGTCCAAAGGTTTGTTTTTCCGCATCTCGATCCAAACGGTTTGAAATCTTGTCATTTTCATCCAACTTGTTAACTGCATCCATTTTCTCCGTTAAATGAGGAGCATTTCCGTCTTTTTAGACATTTTTTATTACAATAAAAACACTATAAGAAATAAAGATCCACCTATGTTAACTTTCTCCCCACCCAAACCCTTTGATCATCACAAAAAATGACTAAAAAGACGAAAATACCCCTGACTTGACGTTAAAAAATGGATAACGAGTTGGATGAAAATAGCAAGATTCCAATCCTTTTGGATTCAGATATGAAAAAACAAACCTTTGGACAAAAGTCGCAATAGTAGCCAAACCTCATGGACGAAAATGACATTTTACTCTATTAATTTTTTGGTAACTACGAGAAGTCGAACCAGTGGACTTCAAGGGGATTAAAGGCAGAAAACCAGTGGATGTTGGATTCAAACCAGAGACCTCTAATAGACGGGACCCAAGTGCTTACCAGTTACCACTATGCCACCCCCTTGAAAGTTCTAACAGTATTTATTCTTTTTTGGTGAAAAGAGTTTAAAAGTTGATTAAAGAGAAAACAAACTATGAGTGGATTGTATGGTGAAAATGTAAGAGAAGTACAAGAAAAATACCTAGTAGCTTTTACATAATATCTTTGTTTCATCATGAAACCGTGATACTAATTATTAAAGAATCATGTGCTAATATGCTTTCATTTAAAGCAACGAATTGTACCAAGTTTACAATAAAGTTACGATTCAACAATCAAAAAATTGTTCCTTTAAAAACCATCAATCATGATTAAAAAGGGTCCGCGTTCAACTTTTGAGCATGAAATAGGCTCCTTCTAACATCATAACAACAAACAGTGTTCATTGAACCATCATAGTCACTTACAGCGCGAATGTCATTAAATAGCAATATAATCAGTGGCCCATTTTGATAATCATAACTTTCAAAATTCGTTTTGGTCATTATAAGCTTCTTGAATGGCTTACTTCAGTAATTATAAAGCTATTATTTTCTGCAGACCACAGTTAGTATGCAGTCCTCTCGAAAGACTTGTAATTACCACAACAAACGTGGACCATCACCAAAAGTATATTACTATTTTGTGACATTTACCCTCGATTATAAACGTAAACGAATATGATATGAAGCTTAACATTAAACTTTGCAACTAACAAAAACATGAAAACGCAACCGATTATGCACATTATGCAACCCACAAATCAGGATTACCAACAATGCCCGCAGTCAAGTCAACCATGTTTCTTTCACCTTTGACTTTCAAAGTCAAATCAGTTACTTACCAAATTCACAAATTCATACAAATTTCTTATATAGCCGCACACATTAACACACCTAATAATCTTAACTCTGCTATAAACTGTAAACCACAAACCCAAATATCACATTTCCCTTGTAGTATTAAATAATTCACACCAATTTAAGGAAAATTACAAAAATAGACATTCTTATACAAAAACTTTCCAATACAGACATCCCTACTCAGCCTTCACCAAAGTAGTCAGCCTCATTTCGATCAATGATGTCTATATTGGAGAACTTTTGTTCTAACAATTAGGGCTGGCATATTGTGTCAACCCGGCCTGTTAAGACACGAACCCGAAGCAGGTAAATACGAACACGACACGAAATCAAATCGTGTTAGATTTTCCAAACACGAATCCGAACCTGATAACAAACAGGTTACACGAAAAGACCCGTTAAGACCAGTGTATCATATGACCTGTTAATATAATCTGTTAAGACACGAACACGACCTGTTATTAAATATATAAACTTTACTTCCAGGTATTTGTTTATTTAAAATTAGGATCCCCTTATATATTTTTTTATTTAAAATCATATCCGTGTTATTGACGGGTCTTAACAAGTTAACTAGTATTCAACCTGTTAAGACACAACATTAAACCGGTCTTAACGTGTCAACCAGTTATAGACACGAAACATGCTAAGGTTAACAATGTCTATTTTTGTAGGTTCGTGTCGTGTTATCGTGTTCGTGAAGAAATTGCCGGCCCTACTAACAATGTCTATTTTTGTAAATCTCCCCAACAATTCATCATCTAAAAACTATTCAATTTGACTTTTAAAAGTCAAAGTCAATCAAATCTATGACAAACCATACCTCTATCTTCTCTTTCCAAAACAGGAAACACAATCTTCTCTTCCATCTGAGCATGTTCAAGCAACACCTCCAACAACTGCGAATAACTTTTCCCGTACTTCTTAACCTCCATACGCGCACTCCCCATCACCGGATCCCCTCTCGCGCGTCCCCCACGCGCCGCCAGATCCTCCCCCCACCGCACCATCCTCTCAACATGCCACAACAAACTCTTATGCTGCAACACCGTCGCCCTCACCACCACCGGAATATTCTCAGTCCCCGCGCTCCACTCGCTCAACAACACCGGCTTCGGAAACTTCGCGTCTAGATACCGTAAAATCGTCACCGGTGAACCCGAGATGACGTCAGATCCGTACTGTATCACCGGAGTTTCGAATCCGAAGTCTGGAGTCTCCGACGGGATGAAAATCAGGGTTACAGGTTTGTAGTTAAGTGCGAACCGAATGTAGGATGTGTTAGGGTTTGTCAGTGATCCGTACAGTCTGACAACCGGTGGCGCTGCCGGTGACGGAGATAAGTTGCTGACGTCAGATTCTGCTGTTTTCCGGTGAACTTTATCGGAAGTTAACAGTGATGGAGATAAGTTGATGACGTCAGATTTAGCTGTTTTCCGGTGAACTTTATCGGAAGGTAACGATGCCGGTGACGGAGAAGAGTTGATGACGTCAGAGTGAGCAGTTGTCCGGTGAGCTTTATCGGGAGGTGACGGAGAAGAGTTGATGACGTCAGATAGAGCTGTTTTCCGGTGAAATTGATCGGAAATGTGGGTATTAGAGTTAGTATCTGGAATGTGATTTTGGTTAGGGTTTTTTAGGGTTTTGGAGCAATTGCCCATTTTAGGGATAATGGGGGAGAGGAAATTGGGGGTTTATGAATGATGAAACATGGTGAAGAGAAGAAAATTCGAAACGTAGATGGGAAGAAAGAGTTGCTTTGACGGAATAAAAAGTTGTGGATAATGAAAAGGAAGTAAGTAGATTGGATTCTATTCTATGTTGTTTCAGGGCACATGGCAGCAATGGGAGTCCGTGAGACCGTGAATGTGGAGAAGAAGGGTGGAGGATATCAATATCATAATCAATATATTATTATACATGTTTGTATATATTTCAAATTTTGTAACAACTAGTTTGACCAAGTCAGTGTTACTTTTTTTTATATATAGTAATTTTAATTATTATATAATTACCTATTACCTATATATTAAAATCTAAAGGGAATGAACAGTAAATTACATTTACCTATTTATTAAAATCTAGAGGGAATGAACAGTAAATTACATATATATTATTATAAAAATAAGGGGAAGGAATAATAGGATACAGTAAAAAGTGGATTTCGACTAAAAAGGATTGTGATAATGACATGTGATACTCTTGTACAAGTAGGAAGAAATAACATTTTGGTATTAAAACATTTTGGTTCTTAGAGCATTCACATTCTATCAATCAAAATATGTGAGTGGGAGTTTTTATATTATAAAGGGTATAAAAAATGGTTGTGAGTGGAGGAGAGAGAAAATGTTACTGTTCATCTGTATATTTGGGGGGACACTGTTCACCCAGTATAATTTTTTTAATATATATTGAAAGTGGTTGTGAGTGAAGGAGAGAGAAAAATGTGATGATAATATTATTTAATTGAAAATGAGAGAGAAAAAATATTTGTTTTTAGTGGAAATATATTGATATAGGAGTTGTTTTTTAGTGGAATGTATATATAATTTGATGGTTTGGATGTGAATGCTCTTATAAGTAGGAATATGAAAATGACATGTGACACCAATTTTGTTTTCTAACAAATACAACACAAAAGTAGAAATATGAAAATGACATGTGACACCCCTTTTGTTTTCTAAAAAATACAACACAAAAAAATCAAGTACAAAAAATATAGCAAAAAACACAAAAAATTCAGTACAAATATATATAGCACAAAAAATCTAGTACAAAAAATATAGCACACAAAAACAAGTACAAAAAATTTAGAAAAAAATTAAGACAAAAAATTAGCATAAAAATGTAGTACAAAAATCTAGCACAAAAAATGCAATACAACATAGAAATACAACACATTTTGTAGTTTTTTTAGTTTTAATATTTTATATAGCAACATGGTACTCAAATTAAAGATAAAAAATGCTCAAATTTATGGTGAAATTTTTACGAAATAATAATGTCGTATAAAAGAGTTATGAACGTTTAAAAAACGATAGTGGAATATAAATGTGACTTGCATGTGAAGAGAGAAAAATAAAAAAAATAGGATTTTCTCAAGATACCCTTACTATACCCTTACTCTCCTCTTTTTCCTACATTTTCATCTTAACCATCGATTTGAAAAATGAATGATTAAGATTCCTTTTTATTTGATCTTACCCTTATAAAGTAAAATGCCCGGATAGTTCTATGGTTTGTCGAAATTTCACATTTAATCCCCAACTTTTTAAAATTACACTCTTGCTCCCTGTGGTTTGACCAGTTGTTACTCGGATAGTCCTTGAAGTGAATGGAGGTTAGTTTTCTCAGTTAAATTGGTATGAAATTACAAATATACCCTTATTATTAAAAAAATATTAACTCAATCTTAAAAAAGGTTTCAGCCAATACTTTGTCTTCTTCACCTTAACACAAACCGAACCCTGATAAACACATTCAGCCAACACCCTCTCTTAGTCTCTCTCTCTCTTTTTATTTCACTATAAAACCAAAAAATGGACTGTAATTTCTTTTGTTTCTTCGCTTTTCTCAAGCAAACAAACGATCAGAATACAACGGGGATGCTGATTGTTGCAGGTGGTAAGGTGTTGGCTGTTGAGAGCGGCGGAGTTACAGGTTGGGGTCGGAGATGGTGTAGGTGACAATGGTTATTGTGGAGAGGATTGTTGCGCGTTTGAATGGTGGTGGTTGCAGCGGTTATCGAAGGGAGATGGATGGATCGTGATGGTGCAGTGGTGGTTGGTTGGTTGTAGGTATGTTGTCGGATTTGAAGGGGTGGTGGTGAGTGGTGTTAGGTGGTGGATGACGGTGAACGCGCACAGTTGGGTTTGGTGGTGACGGCGGTCGTTATGGTGATTGTGGGGTTGGGTTTCCGGTGGTAGTGAATGTAATAGAAGTGGTCAGCGGTGGTGTTGGGTTGTTAGTGGTGTTGCGGTGGTTTTGGGTTGTTGAAAAGAATAGAAAATGACCAGAAACCAAGTCGTTGGAGCGGGTTTACCGGTCCCGAAGCTGTTTGTTGACTGTAACTACATAGGTGGTTTGGGTGGGTGGGGGTTGGGGAAGAAGTTGAAGTTAATATTTTTTTTAATGTTAAGGGTATTTTGTAAATTCACACCCACTTAGCTGAAAAAACTAACCTTCATCCATTTCAGGGACTATCCGAGTAACAACAGGTCAACCACATGAAGAAAGAGTTTAATTTTAGAAAGTTGGGGACTAAAGGTAAAATTTCGATAACCCACAGGGATTATCCGGGCATTTTACCCTACATTATATTATATTACATCTCTTTAGAGCATTCACATTCAATCCATCAAACTAACCCCTAACTTTAAAATATAAAAAAATCTTCTAAAAACTCACTCCAACCTATCCACTATATCTATACCCTAACCTTATATATTAAAAAAAACATACAGTAACTTTTTATTAATAAAAAGCTCCTGTAACTCTCCATCTCCAACAACCTTACATCTCCCGCCCCTCTCCTTCTCCTGCACATCGACTACCATCAACAAATTAAGCAAAACTACCAGAAAGTTCCCACTTCCCAGGTTCTGATTTGTAAAGTGTGGAGGGTTCTGAGTTGAAAACACTTCTGATTTCACAGGCAATGATGCGGCTTCTATTGGAAACTAGGGTTCCGATTTGAAAACTAGACAAACAGGTATGATTCTTTCTTTGTTTTGTGTTGTATGAATCGTCGAAACCAGGGTTCCGATTTAAATCGTCGAATAAGGTATGTTTTGATAAGGTTTTGTTGTTTGGTTTTATGAATCTGTGAAGTGTTTGATTAAATGTCTGAGAGAAAGTTTAGATGTTTAGTTAGAAATTTAATTAGAGTTCATGTGAGCAAGTATAGTTAGTGGATTAATGTGTGTTAATTAATGAGAAAATGAAAGATAATTCTTTAGACCACTTGTAATTGGCTAGATTTTTTTTTGATGTGATTTAGAGCATTCTTTGATGTGATTTAGAGATTATACAATGCAGTTGGTGGGGAAGGAGATAGTGATGGTTTTTTTTTTGGTTGTCAAGTAGTTTTCAACTCTTGATGGGTTGATGGAGCTCTAGTTGAAAGGGGTAATTTGTTGGTGATGCACAGGTCATGATTCTACTCAATAATAGCCCTTTTAAAGATATTCTGTGTTTTTGAATGTTAAAAATGTCAAGAAATTGTTCTTTTAGAAATTAAACTAGTGGTGAAGGTTGTAATTGCATATGGTGAAAAAAAGCAAGTGTTTTTGAGGGATGGAAAGCTGTGTGGATCTTTTCATGTTATTTATAAAGTTTGAGATATTTGGTTTGATAATTTTTTATCTTTGATGAACCTATCTTTGTTGCTGATTTTAGTTTGGTCGCGCTATATTAAATTGTTTTGTAGCTTTGTCTAACCTCCTACTTATGCGTTTTTGGTGTTACGTGTAAATCCATTGTGTAGGCTGTTAAATGGGTCAAACTTGGCATGATTTGGTATTGATCTTAAACTGTTGTTTGTAGTCTGATGGTAGTGAAAATGGATGGTATGATATTTGATATTGATCTTATTACTTTATGATGATATAATTAGTATTTAAAGTCACCCGACCCGAAAAACCCAAAAATAATAATTAGTAGTATAATTTCTATAAACAAAGTTATTAGAATCAATTTTAGAAGAAAAATATAATAAGACAAAATAGATAGTAGTTAAAATTGTAAGTGGAAGAAAGAGAAGAAATAATAATAAAATAAGAATATAGAGATAGGTATAAGGAGTTGGTTGTATGAGGTTTTTTAAAATGTGAGATAAATTTTAAAAAGTTGTGATTTTTTGTTAAATTATAGGGTTAAAGATGATGGATTGAATGTGAATGCTCTTAAACTATATATGTTTAAAAAGTATCAGGGGAAAGATAAGGGGGAATAGTGCTAAGCAGCTATCTGGCACTTACCCATCGGCCCAAATAAATTATGATTTTACCATATGTTTAAAATTACGATTTTACACTCAGTTCAAAATTACAGTCTTGCCATTGTTGTAGCTTTTGACAAATTACAATTTTACCCCAGTCAAAGTTATGATATCCCCCATTTCAAAATTACAAATTTGTCATCATTTTAGTTTTTTTCAGCAAACCTATAGAAGTGTTTTGTTTTAATTGGTTGACTCGATGTAATTTTTATTCACTAGCGCTCGCTCATTGGTCCTGAAAAATTACAATTTTGTCCCCAGCTTAAAATTACAGTCTTGCCATCGTTATAGTTTTTTTCCTAGCAAAGCTATAATAGTGTTTTGTTTTAATTGGTTGAGAATTATTTGGCTTAGCGCCCCGCTACGCGGACGAAGCATAAAACTAGTTAAATTTTAAATGTAAGATATGTAGACATGTAACTAACTGTCGCAAACCCCGACCCCTTGCCCCGAGGGGCGGGCGGCCGCGAGATGCACAGAGCTGGTGGTATCGGTGTTTATTAATTTGGCAGCGGAAATTAAACATCAGGACCGTAGTTAGGAAATAGTTCATCAGAGTTAAAACACCACACTTTTATAAATAATAAATATATGGGAAAAACCCAAGTTTCCATTATAATATATTTATAGGGATAAACCCTAATTTATTGAAATAAAATTTCTTTCTTATTTAGGTAACTTTTATAGCTACTTTTCCAAGCATTCAGTGCTTTACGGCTGGCTTCTATTAGCTTCACATTAAGTTACCTGAAACGCGTTTTAAAAAGTTTTATCAGCAAGAATTACTGGCGAGTGCATCCCAGTTTAATCAAAACAAGCGTTTATATCTTTACAGTATTGAGAGCAATTACAATGTTTATATCTACCCAATTACCACCCATGGTACTGTCAATCCTGACTTGTTGTCGTGCTACTATTCACAATATAGTAACAAGTAATGTGTACAAAACCCCAACATACCGACATTAATTGTAGAATACATAGACTCAATCACTGTTATTATAATTTAAAACAATTGAGGTTTTGATAAAACAGTTTGGTAGAAAAGGAGAATGACTCACTTTGCTGATTTAGATAATACTACTGCTTTCTGGTGACTTCCTGGTTATAATCTATTAAAATTAAACAATGCACACGTGTTAGTAAGATAACCCAATTTACATTAGCCGTACCCCCGAGACAGAACTCCAACGAACTGAGTCAGGCAGAGCCTTGACATGCGTTACGGAGCCCTAGATCAATCGGGTAGAGTAACTAATACGTAACCGGGGGTTATAATACTTACAATGAGGCAGAGCTTCGCTTTTTAGGGGTATAATATCGAGCAACACTGTTGCTATTATAGGGACAGAGATACATAAAAGAAATGAGCGACTGAAACTAAGGCCAGAGGCCCCCTTTTATAGCGCAGATCGGACAACGAGTCGCGGCTCGCGACCCAGTTGGCTTTGGCCTTCGCGGCCCGCGAGTGACATAGGGTAGGCTCTAGCTTGGCTGAGTTAGGGGGTAGGCTTGGCACGAGACAGGGACACGTGGGAAATCTGGTGTCACCTTGTCGCGGCCCGCGACTACTTCCTCTAAGAGGGTCGCGCCCCGCGAGAACCCTAAATTTTTATTTTTATTTGATTTTTGTTCAGGAATACGCCTCAATAAAGTACAGCGTATATAATACAGCTCAATAAAGTACACTGTATATGATACGACTCAATAAAGTACACCGTTTATAATATACCCTTTTTCCACATTGGATATTCGGGAATACGCCTCAATAAAGTACAGCGTATATAATACAGCTCAATAAAGTACACTGTATATGATACGGCTCAATAAAGTACACCGTTTATAATATACCCCTCTCCTTATCGGGAGAATTGGGGATACGCCTCAATAAAGTACAACGTATATGATACAACTCAATAAAGTACACTGTATATGGTACGGATCAATAAAGTACACCGTTAATAATAAGCCTCTCTCCTTATTAGGAGAATTAGGGATATGTTGTCACACATTTGGACGAAAGTTTTGCACTTTTCAACCACTCATCGGTGGGAACATGTGCTTTTGGCCTTGTCTATTGCGCAATAAAGAGATCTTTTTGATACGTTAGGAGCAATAAATGTGACCTTCATATCATGTGAAGGAAAAATTCATAAAATGGGCTCCATAAAATCAATGATTCTTCTTATGGCAGTAATATCGCCAAAATATATTAGATGCTTACTATTAGCCGATATCAGTACAATATGACCGTTGGGAGATCTTAGTGGTTCCATGCATTAAACAGTCATACTGGCCAGGCATGAAAGCAATCTATGGGACACACTAGGATACTGCCAATTATCATATGGCGTTTCCATCAAACTAAGTTTGGCATTCGTAGTTGTTAAAATTCAATGAAATAAAAATCATTGTCGTACTCCAGTTGGAGAAATTGCTGGCGAGAGTTGCCGAATTTATATAATATAATATATACCCAGATGGGTTTGAATTAATCGAGCTCGAAATTATATGCTTTAAGCATGAATCAGAGAAAGTGATTCCTTTTTCTGCTTATTCTCCAGAATAAGAGAACATTTGAATCAAAGAATAGAAATTTGGTGCAAAGTGGATATATGTGCACTTTCCATAGTTGCTGCTTTAATCAGCTGGTGAGATATCACCGGAATGTCTATCAAATATGATAGACTTCAGATACATGATATTAGGATATCACAAGAATATCAAAAGATATATCATCAGGTGACGAGGTTTATCATCCTCGTATCGGAGTCATAGTCTCCAAAACATATGTAGTTCACCATATGGAACTTCAAGCTACTCAATAGTAGAGATCCTCGAGTCCGTGACCCATTATAGTTTCTTCATCTGGTCCGCGACATCTTGGCGGTATAAAATCAATAACTACTATATAGATTAAGAGTAGTCTTATATTCAGGTCTAGACTCAGAGTTTTTAAAGGAATCTGCATTTGTGATATTTGAGATTAGACACTAAGGGCTAGTGTCTAATTCACTCAAACTGTAGCTCTGATACCAACCTGTCACACCCTGATTTCCGGTGGCCCGGATGGGTACACACGTGATGGTTGGATAACAGTTATCACAATACAATAATATGCAGCGGAAGTATTGGATTGAAATTATTAAAATAAAGCTTGAAGGTATAAAGGTATTACAAGCGTTTGATACAAGCCCACATGCAGGATCCCAATAAACATAGCTTTAGACATCATAGGCCTTAAGCATCAGGAGTGCAAATTCCTTAGCCTTCATTCTAGCCGACCCGTAATCCCAGCCTGTAATAAGGTTCGGTACCTGCTGTTCAATCTTTTGAAAATACGTCAGCCAAAGCTGGTAAATACAATTAACTGACTCTTTGGAAAATAGTTTTTCAAAAAGAGTTTTATACATATAGATAACCCGTAGGTGATCTTTTAAATATATCTTGGGATTTTTCTTGTTACGAGATTTTATGCTTGATTAACCCATTGGGTTGTCCGGACATGGTATCAATAACCCCCAATAACAGTAATTATTAAGCAAACGGAATAAAACCGTATTCATACACTTTTGCACAATCATAGGCGACTTACTTGTGTAATAACCGTCCCTAGAGGCATAATTGCCATCCCAAGTTTACACTAAAATAAGTCAAGAGTATTTACCTTTTTGCTAGCTTCCAATCAACAAGACTGTATTTGGCAAAAAAGCCGCAAGTCTAAGTATATTGACCCAAGTCCGATTATCTGGGGGGTACTATAGTCTGGAATGAACAGATTTATTATCTGTTAGAACGTATACGGGCCAAAGGTAGACCCTTTTGATATGACCCGATACTTAAGAATAGGTTCGCTAGATTAAACGTATACCGAATAGAATGTGGTTTAAACCCAACAAGTACTAGGACTTGTATAATATGGGTAAACATTGTACATTCTGGATTTTGAGATCAAAACGGTAAGGTTAAACCCTTTTGGTAAACTTATGTAAACTAGTTACGTAAGTCTAACCGTACGCGTATAAGCGACAACGGGTAACCGGACGTGTCATGAACAAGTTCCATATGCCAATATACTTTAAACAAGTTATAATATCAGTAGGATATCAACTTGTATGCCCGCTAAGATTTTAAAATCAAACTATGCCTCTTAAGGGCATTTTGGTAATTTTACAACTTATAAAAGGAGCTTGCGAGTAAACTGGTGTCATGGTCATAAACATTCTGTAAAAATGGTTAAATTATGATATCATATCATTAGGGTATCAAATATATGTGTGGTTTATGCTCCAAGACCAAACTATGCGCCGTAGGGGTATTTTGGTCATTTCACACATAGTTTTGAGAATTTATTTGGGATTCTGAGTTCGTGATTCATACCTACTGTAAAAATGTTTAAAATAGTTTATAAAATCAGTAGGTAACATGTCTTGGTTCATAAATATGGTTTAAAAGCATACTACGCGCCTAAACGGCGTTAATGTCGTTAAATGACGATTTATGTGAAGATTTATGAAATCTGATGTTATGACCAGCTTTGAATAGTTAAAATATTTTATTTGTCATAACATATCAGTAAGAGGTTTGGTTTGAATATTATGCTTAAAACGCATTTTATGTGCCATAAGGGCATTATCGTCATTTATCGGCATTATTTACGAAACTGAAGTTAAACTCAGTTTACAACCTGACTTAGCATCCCAAATAATCCTAATTATCATATGATATCAGCAGGTAATGAGTTTTATTCTAAAATTATGTTTAAAACTCATTTTATACTTAAAAGGGCATTTTAGTCCTTTTGAAAGCATAGTTTACGATTATATGCGTAAACTCCGTTTATGACCAGATTATAAACATCAAAATATGTTAAACATGTTAACATATCAGTACTTAAATCATTTGCAAGCTTATTTGTGTCTAAAACCTTATTTTTGCTAAAGAGGGCATAAAGGTCAAAGTATGGCATAAATACGGAAACTTGCATAAAACTCAGATTCCTAGTCCGATCGTGTAATATAACCTTATGGGGCTATACTACATTATATTACAATCATAACGGAACCTAAAATCAGTAGCATACTAGTCTAATTTGGTTTATAACCAAAAGTCAATGTAGAAGTCAAACTACGCGACTTTCGGTTGCGAACCGACCCTAAAACGGGAATTGACGAGCCGAACATGTTTACACATGTTCTAATAATTATTACCAAGTTGTTTAAGTGATAAAACATATTTTAGAACACTTCTAAACTCATATCGCAATTATTTTAAAAATCTGACCCGTTGACTTTTAAATTATTATTACTTTGACTCGTCAATTGACCAAGCAAACGTGATTCTTAGGATGTGCTCTTTTGAGGGATTAACACCTACCTAATTACGATCACGTAGCCATATTCGTTGTGAACAATGGCTTGACCTTTTAAGGTCCTACTAAAAGTCAAAGCGTTATTACGATAACGCTTGACTTTTGGCTTAAAAGCCTATAAAACATAAACTAGTGGCTAGGAACACTTACAAAGGGTCCTAGCAATCTTTTCAACTAGAATAGGCTTCCTTATGATCAGGAATCCCAGAAAGCTTAAGGAAAACTCAAGCTAGAGAGAAAAGAAAGGAAGGTGCAAGTGTTGAATAATGAAACCTTACACCTATTTATAGTGCTTGATGAGTCCTTGGATGATCAACATGTGTATTGTGTGTTCTCCAAGTATTACTAGGATCATAACATGTGTAAACCATGTTTAAAAACCATTAAAGAGGCCCTAGTATTGAGTTATGAGAGTGAAGGTGGTTTGTGTGGTAGCCAAATTTGAATAACCTGCAGCTGCCAAAGGATTCTGTCCAGATCCTGTGCTCGCGTCGCGCGACTGAGAGGGAGGGGGTCTGTCGCGCAGCGCGACCCCCTAAAGTTTAAGCAATTCAAGTTTTAAAAATGACATGTTCAGTCCCTGCACCTTATAACTTGAAATAACTTTTGTTTTCAGCACATTTGGCCCTTCAAGTTATATTTTAGGTTTTCATGGGAGTATAACAAACACCGTTAAGCTTCGGGTTCGTTAAAAGATCACCCGAATACACTAGTTTCTCTCGTTGACGATTTTAACCCTTTTAACGCACAACTTGTGCGTAACATCGTTAAACGATATCAAAGCCCTACATAATCCATGTTAGGCATTCTCGAGGGTATAACCGAGCATTACAACGCTCAGATTCGTTAAAAGGTCACTCAGAGGTAAGAATTAACATGTTGACACTTTTAACCCTTTGATGCACAACTTTTGAATTATATTGCAAACGGTTTCGTTTATCCAACAAGTGGCATATTAAAAGAATACGAATACCGTATAAGGTCACTCAGGGGCTTAGTTTAAGCATGTTGACACTTTTAGTCCTTGCATATTCAAAGTTTTCATTGTTTTGCAATAATAGTCCCTCCTGGTCAACGTTTAACTTAATTAGGATTAGGGACACGTGTCAACATATAATTGGACACGATTTTACGAGGTGTTACATCCTCACCCCCTTGAAAGAAATCTCGACCTCGAGATTTGCTCAGAATAATACGGTCAATTCTATATCATGATAGGTTTCAACCTCTCAAGAGTATCCTGGGCCACAATGGGAATCCCATTCGCGTTTACGAGGTAAACTTGGAACTTTCAAATTCCATGGTCTATAATGGACAAGGTTTCTAAATAACCCTTATGCTCACGTTTAAATGTCATGATGAAACATGACAAGTGCTTATCGACTGAGCACTTTGCTGCAATTTCCAAAGATAAGAATATATTTAGTATCATAATTCGATACTTTAAACAACAGTACTCCATAAGGAGATTCGATGTTGTCTTTATATAGCTTAACTTGTCGGAATTCAAGAATTTTCCTTATTTGACAAGAAGCGTCGACTTAGTAGGTTTGTCGATTGTAATTTCACATCGCGTCGTAGCCGCGATTTATTTTAGGTAACTAGGAGATTAGATCCGTTGTTACCATTTCTCAATTCTATGTGGGATTTTCTAGTTTAATATGTAGACTACAAATGGCCCACGACGTTCGACTCACTTGCGAACATTCTAATCATTAAGCTTCCTAGGTGACTATGGACTTCTTCATATCCACCCACACATAAGTTTTCAGCTTCCAACTTTAATTCGTCAGGATTTACTTGTGCCATGTAGACAACACATCCTTCTTCCTATCACTTGGATGCTTCAAGCATAAAAGCTTACTCGGGCAATCCATAGTGTTGATCTTCCACAGATGGTGAATATATCACCAGATAGGGATTTTAAGTTCGATAAGTTTCTTACTGCAGACACAGCGGATTTGGTTTTTGGACTAACCAATCCATGTCTAATAGCATATCGAATCCCATAGGATTTATAGATAAGAGATTATCAAAGACAAATTAATTAGAGAAGGATATATCATTTGTGAAACCATCTATATTGGCCACTTGATTTTTATAATTAATATTTGAACTTTGAAAGGGCAGGATTAAAATTTTATTAAATTTACAATCGATGAAGCTTTAACTGGCTCCAGAATTTAAAACAAGTTGCTAATAAATGCAACATTTACAAGAAACAGGTACGTAAAGATATGTCTTGAACTGCTTCTGCTGCAGCAGATTAGAAGGCTCAAGCATTGCCTTTCTTGCCATCAATGGCCTTGTTCTTCCCGTCAGTTGCCCTCTTTGGGCAGCGGGTCTTTATATGCCCTTTCTCGCCACATCCAAAGCAGGTGGCGTCTTTCAAATCTTTGCATTCATGAGACTTATGATCCGTCTTCTTACATATGCCACAACCCTTGGTCGGCTCACGGAGACATTTTCCGAAGTGTCGCTTCCCGCAGGTTTTACATTTGGGGTTTGCCTCATTCGGATTGGACTGGTTATAATTCGAACCAGTCTTACCCTTTTTGTAATCCTTACTTTGGGTATCATCACGCTTTCTCTTGTGATCCTCCTCGGCCTTAACCGCTCTTGCTCTTATTTCATCTTCAGTGAGAAAAAGAGCCAGATCCACAACGGATCTATAAGTAACAGGTTGGGAGGATTTAACCATCCCCTTGATTTCTGGAGCGAGTCCTCCAATAAACCGCGCAATGCGCTTAGACTCAGGGGTAATTAAGTATGTCACGAGTCTTGATAAGGAGTTGTAATCAGACAAATAGGCTCGACACTCGAGGCCTTTCATGGTCAGCTTTAGAAAGTCAGTTTCAACTTTCTCCACCTCGTGAGGTGGGCAATAAGTCTCGCGGATCAGTTCCACGAACTTTGACCAACTAAGGTTGTACATTTCAACCTTGCCAGTGGATTGGATTAGTGCCTTCCACCAAGTCAGAGTATCCTCCTTGAAGGATTGGGACACGAATTTAATATTGTCCTTGGCGGCACAACTGCTTATATCAACAACGGTTTCCATTTCATCCAGCCATTTTAGAGCATCAATAGCTCCAATCTCACCCGTAAAGTCACAGGGTTTATAAGAAACAAAGTACTTATAAGTACACCCCTTATTAGAGTCATGAGACTAAGTTTTCTTGATACTCTTGGTACTCTGCTCACTTTTAGTTGAGGAGCAATGAGACTTTTCAGTCCTATGTGTAATAGATCGGGGTTTAGTAACGGAGTTCTCTTTCTGTACTGATGGCTTTGGCCCTTTAAATGTGGCCATAAATCCAGCCAGGGCTTTACCGACTTCATCGGCAACTATGGACCGAAGACGATTCTCTTCGTCATTACGCTTATGGTGCTCTAAATCGTCACCACCGTTTTTCTCACTTGCTTTGCCAATACTCAGGCTTGCCATAAGTTTATCTGAAAGATAAATAAAGCCATCAGTAATACTTCGAGAACTAAATAGTAAATCAATTTATTTGCATTAGATCTTACAGATCTATATGTTTATATATTAATTTCACTAGCCCTGCTTACCATAATTGGTAATGGACTTAGCCGTATAACTCACCAGCTTGTCACAAGGGATATTTAAATATAGCACATTAGCTTGTCACGAAGGACATTTAAATATAGCACATTGGCTTGTCACAAAGGACATTTAAATATAGCACTTTGGCTTGTCACGAAGGACATTTAAATATAGCACATTGACTTTGTCACGAAGGACATTAGAAGATATGGCACTCAGCCTTGTCACAAAGGACAACCAAGATATATATATATATATATATATATATATGCCGCGATCTCATTTGATAAAAAGGGCTTTAAGGTTTGAACATAGTTCATTACCTTTAATTTGGGGTCGTAGACCACTACTATCATCATAATTGACGATATAATATGGCCCATAGGCGATTCGTTTGACATCACAAAGGATGTTAAACTAATGGTCATCGCACTGATGATATCAGTCATGATCGCACTTGATCGTATAGACTGCGAGACTTGGGCATAGCCCTCCGCTTTGGGCAGGGAACCATAATGGTTACAACTGTCATTGTCTCAAATGGACGATATAATATAGTCTGTAGATGAAACATCACTAGGGATGTTAAGTATGATCATCATGTTGATAATATTAGTCATGATCGCGTAGATCATATAGACTATTAACCCACCACTTTGAACAGGGGACCATAAAGGTCACTACCATTATTGTCTTATCGACAATAGAGTAAAGTATAGCCCGTAGACACTTCATCACTAGGGATGTTAATATTGTGATTATCATACTGATGATATTAGTCAGGATCGCACTGATCATATAGACTATGAGATTTGAGCATAGCTCACCCCCTTGGGCAAGGAATCATAAAAGATTACAATTGTCTTTTTCACAGATGGACAATATATTATAGCCCGTAGGTAAAACATCACTAAGGATGTTAAATTCAATCATCATATTGATGATTTTAGTCATGATTGCATCGATCATATAGACTATTAGGCTTGAGCATAGCTCACTACCTTGGACATGGATCATAAACATCACAATGTCATTATCTCGAATAGACAATATGTTATAGCCCGTAGGCAAAACATCACTAAGGATTTTAAATGATATGTTCATCGTATTAGATGATATTAGTCATGATCGCATTGATCATATAGACTATTAGGCTTGAGCATAGCTCATTACCTTAGACAGGGGACCATAAAGGTCACAACTGTCTTTGTTTTAACTGACAAAGCAGTATTATGATTCCTCTCCTTCCACATAGTTGGGAATTGTCAGAGATTTGGAACGAATATTGTCACAAAGTTGACAAAGATTTTCTCCTTTCCACACAGTTGGAAATTTAATTGGAGATTTTAATTTTACGTTTCAGCTAACGTATTGAATATGAATTCTTCTCCTCATTTGGAGATGCGTCTCAGTTGATGTTGAAAATATAAGTCCCTCTCCGCATTGGGAGATTTGGGAATACGTCGCAGTTGATGTTTAAGTATAAGTCCCTACCCATATTGGGATAATTGGGAATACGCCTCAATACGGCCAGCGTATTTGATACGGCTCGATATAGTCACCGTTTAAATACATGCCCTTTCTCCACATTGGGATATTTGTGGATACGCCTCAATATAGTACAGCGTACATGATACGGCTCAATACAGTCACCGTTTATATATATCCTTCTCCACATTAGGAGATTTGGAGATGATTAGCATAATGGATGGATGAACTTTCTATCTCCTTTCCACACATTTGGGAATTAGTCGGAGATCTTAGATGAGTGTTGTCCCATAATTGGACGAGAACCACTTAAAGATTTTTAGGATTATATGGGTGTGAGGGAATCAGTTTTCCACTTCTATCACCTTTTCAACCACTACCATTGGTGGGAAATTTAAGACAAAGTCTTTTATCATGGTCTTATTTACTAGTCTTAATCACATAAGAACTAGTAGACCGAGTAAATTCAAAAGAGATTTATTTTCTTGATTGCTAGCGGTCCTTCGACTAATTTGTCTTCACCCAATAGAGTTGCCACTTTTAGTCCTTCTCCTTAATTGGAGTTTCCAGGACACGTCTTATTAGACGTTTTAATTATATGCACTTCTCCTAAGTTGGAGATTTGGTATACACCTCAATATAGTACATTGTATACGATACGGCTCAATAAAGTACACCGTTTAAATATATACCCTTTCTCCACATGGGATATTCAGGAATACGCCTCAATAAAGTACAGCGTATATAATACAGCTCAATAAAGTACATTGTATATGATACGGCTCAATAAAGTACACCGTTTATAATATACCCTTTCTCCACATTGGATATTCGGGAATACGCCTCAATAAAGTACAACATATATAATACAGCTCAATAAAGTACACTGTATATGATACGGCTCAATAAAGTACACCATTTATAATATACCCCTCTCCTTATCGGGAGAATTGGGGATACGCCTCAATAAAGTACAGCGTATATGATACATCTCAATAAAGTACACTGTATATGGTACGGATCAATAAAGTACACCGTTAATAATAAGCCCCTCTCCTTATTAGGAGAATTGGGGATATGTCGTCACACATTTGGACGAAAGTTTTGCACTTTTCAACCACTCATCGGTGGGAACATGTGCTTTTGGCCTTGTCTATTGCGCAATCAAGAGATCTTTTTGATACGTTAGGAGCAATAAATGTGACCTTCATATCATGTGAAGGAAAAATTCATAAAATAGGCTCCATAAAATCAATGATTCTTCTTATGGCAGTAATATCGCCAAAATATATTAGATGCTTACTATTAGCCGATATCAGTACAATATGACCGTTGGGAGATCTTAGTGGTTCCATGCATTAAACAGTCATACTGGCCAGGCATGAAAGCCTCTATGGGACACACTAGGATACTGCCAATTATCATATGGCATTTCCATCAAACTAAGTTTGGCATTCGTAGTTGTTAAAATTCAATGAAATAAAAATCATTGTCGTACTCCAGTTGGAGAAATTGCTGGCGAGAGTTGCCGAATTTATATAATATAATATATACCCAGATGGGTTTGAATTAATCGAGCTCGAAATTATATGCTTTAAGCATAAATCAGAGAAAGTGATTCCTTTTTCTGCTTATTCTCCAGAATAAGAGAACATTTGAATCAAAGAATAGAAATTTGGTGCAAAGTGGATATATGTGCACTTTCCATAGTTGCTGCTTTAATCAGCTGGTGAGATATCACCGGAATGTCTATCAAATATGATAGACTTCAGATACATGATATTAGGATATCTCGAGGGTATAACCGAGCATTACGATGCTCAGATTCGTTAAAAGGTCACTCAGAGGTAAGAATTAACATGTTGACACTTTTAACCCTTTGATGCACAACTTTTGAATTATATTGCAAACGGTTTAGTTTATCCAACAAGTGGCTTATTAAAAGAAGACGAATATCGTATAAGGTCACTCAGGGGCTTACTTTAAGCATGTTGACCCTTTTAGTCCTTGCATATTCAAAGTTTTCATTGTTTTGCAATAATAGTCCCTCCTGGTCAACGTTTAACTTAATTATGATTAGGGACACGTGTCAACATATAATTGGACACGATTTTACGTGGTGTTACACATGAGTATATGAGATTTAGCCGAAAGTTAAGATGATAAACCATTGACTTTGGAAAGTCAACTACGTGTAAGACACACTGCTAGACTTGTTGTTGTAATTATAAGATATTAGATGATAGTATAGTACATGGTATATAAATATGTGATAAATGGGATAACATGATGGATTATATGGGTTTGAAAGGATGTGAAATCGGGTACATGTCGTATGCTTGTTAGGATTGTTTAATGCAAGTTGAATGTGAAACTACGCAAATGTATGCTCGTTATCAAGTAAGATGGTCTATGCTAACAAGAATGTGTTGATGATAACATGAAAGTGTTGGAGCTACGTCAACATGGACACGAGCATGGAAGGGCAATGGGTCAAAGGTAGATACGGAAGTTATGCACGAACTTGAACGCACGAGGTAAGTGATCCCGGCTCACTTCTTAGTATGAATGTAGAATTTTAATATTTATGTGTGTGGAAAAGAATTATGCAAGGATTATGTAATGATTGAGAGTATTAAGATAAGTATTATTTTAGTATAACAAATGGGTTATCTATAATGAAGATAAATTAGTAGGATTTAACGGGTTAAATAATGGTATAAGGATTTTATAAGTCGTTTGCTTATAAATATGCTCTTGATGCGACCCGAAGTGATAAACGGATCCGTAATTAAATTACGGACGCGTAGGAAAAAGAATTACCCAAAACGGATGTCTAGATCAAAAGTTATGCGACTTTAAGTTGAGAATTTTGGTTAGAATACATAGCTGGGCAAAAGATGCAGTAGCAAAACCAAACAGTCTGTCAAAAGTAGGGTGTCGCGTCACGCGACGACGAACACCTATCATGGTTGCGCAACGCGACGGGCGTCGCCCCCCGCGAGGAAGCCACGAGCTGGCATTTGTTGATTTCTTGTTCGTTTTCGCATCTGGACTCGATGTATGAATGATTTTCAATGTCTCTTAACTTATTTTAAAGCCGTCTTAGGACATAAGTAATGTTATGAGCCTCCGGATAATGAAAACATGGATTTTACCTTCGTGTTAGTGAAGGAAATCTATAAGTAACCGAACTTAGGAACGAGTGGCTATGCAGGATGGTAAGTATAAAATTTTATATTATGGAAAGTAGTGATTATGACAAGAAGTATAGGTTTATGTGAGTAATTGTGGTAAGTGAGAGCTTGTATGTATGTGTGCGTGTAAGAATGTGCGCGTATATATGTAGAAGTATATGTTTGTATGCACGTAGGAATTAGGAATGTATATATGTATGAATGCGAGATGTTATAAATGTATGAAGGAATGGTTTATTATGTTTGGTCATTGACGGTTGCTAATGGTGTGCCTTGAAGTTGGAATGTAATGCAGGTAAAAGAACATCGGGCTCATGAGGTATCGAAGTCGAACTCGGAATGAGAAGATACGAGAGAATAGTTGAATGAATCATAGTTTATATTGTTGAATGTTATTTGATATTAATTATATGAGAATAATTTCGTATGATGTTGTTAACGACTAATGGTTAAGTTGTATGTGATGTCCACAGGTACTACACGGATTTCTTCTACCACAAACGAAGAGAAGCAGTCATAGATCGAGTCGAGAACGAGGATTGTTCGAAAAAGAACGGTCACATAGCTTTAATTATGTAACGCCTTGAAGTGTTAATTTAAAATGAATGTTGTATATTTCTTTTACTTAATGTTTGACATTTCGTATTTGAGCCTTCATGTTAGAAATGTGTCTAATAAAGAAAGAAATTTTAAGGCTCTATTTCTGCTGCGTTGTTTTTTGGTTATTACGTGTTAGGGCGTTTCAAGTTGGTATCAGAGCCCTGGTTTGAGAGAAATCAAGTAGAAGGAGGTAAATACTTGAACTCAAACCTGTGTGCTCTTGTGACAAGGAACCCGTACAATCCAAGACTCGATCAAGATCTAAAGGTAGAAGCGAATGTAAGTATGTATTAAAGTATGTATTTGAAGAAAGCTAACAATATGTTATGTGTAAGGTAAGCATATTTTTTTGGAAAGGATGATCCACGAATGCGGTCTAGGACCTACACCAAGGCATGTAATAAGACAAATTGACCCCAGGTACGTAAATTTAATATGTGGGTGCATGTAATGGTAAAACCTATCAAGTGAAGGAAAATTTTTAATGAAAGATAATAATGGTATGGTAATGAAGTTTTGAAAATGTTACACGTGCCGAAACCTAATTCTTCGGACATAAGGTGACGATTCCACGAAGACATGAAACTAGTATGTGGATTGTGTACCTGGCCAGTACACAAGAAGCATATGACGTGGACGTGAGGGAGAAGGGAAATGTAAGACTCTCAAGGAATTGAAAGTACCAAATACGAAAGAGAAGCATGAATGATATGTTTGAGTCTACGGGACGGATTCAAAACATAGAAGTAATGAAGGATATGAATGATATGTTAGAATCCACGAGACGGATTTGAAACATAGAAGGAATGAAGGATATGAATGATGTGTAAGAATCCGCGAGACGGATTCCAAACATAAAAGAGAATGAAGAGTTTGAATTCGTAAGTAGGTACGAATCAAACAAATAAGAATAAATAATAAGAATGAAAGGTTCGGAAATTGTAAGTAAGTACAGACTAAACAAGTAAATATTCTTTAAAGCGGATATGATTCAAGTTACGCCTTAAACTTATATATATATATGAATATATTTATGCTAATGCGTTGTATGCAAGAATGGTTAAAGGACAAATGAGTTATGCGGGTCAAATGGTGATTGCCATTTGCACTCGGTATTTAATATTTGAATTGGTTAAGTCATATATTTGTAGGTGAGCATAATGTATGGTCATGTAATGTCACAAACTAGAAGGAAATAGTCAACACAAGGTATGAATAACGAGTCAATGGATTTGACTTGTGCCAGGTATGTATAAAGGTTATGTTTTTAATGGGAGCTTATAGCTCGACTAGAGATGGATGTGTCAGAACTGGGTAATTGGTAAACATAGGTCAGAATGTATTTACGAATGGACTTCCGAAAGGTCAAACAAAGTAAGTTGATAATTATTAAGCAAGTAATTGTAAAAATAGCATGAAGTATTTGATTCGCTAAGTAGGTAAAACCGACAAAAGCTATTGTAGTAGCAAGAAACCTTAGTTGAAAGAAATAAGCTCTGAACAAGTTATGTATTAGATATATTACTAAATGACTCTTGCAGGTCTAAGTGAATGACGGGTTACGACCCGGACGGAAGGCTTAAGTTTTAATGGAAAGGACAAGTATTTGCAAGAAGCACTGAGGCATGAAGCGATAAAATTGTATGCATGCTTGAATTGACGAGAAGTACGAACATGTACTTCGTTATGGATATATATAATAAGAAAGAAGTGGCAGTAGTTGGCAATAAGCTAAAGAATTGCGAAAGAAGGTTATGTATTGACCCGTCATGAACGGGTCAAACAACGAAAATGTATGTTATAAAATGGTCATGTATTGACCCGTTATGAACGGGTCAAATGCACTAATGTTTTAAAAAGAATCAAGAAAAGGGTTAATATGTAAACAAGGTGATGTAGTAAACGACATGTCTGAATGAAATTTAATGAAATGCGTAAACCCCTAATCTTATAATGAGAGTGGCAGAAATCACAATGTGATAAACCTATCGAGGTCGTCGAAAGATGCTCATGGGCGGAAGCTCATCACACGGATGAATGAGGTCAATCCGGAGATGGTATGAAATGTAATGAGGAAGGCCGATCCACTTTTGCGGGTTGGATTACTGCTCCAAGTAATGAGGTTAGTGAATTATTTAATATGTAGATGTAACTATAAAGTTATGAATTAATTAAGTACTTTCGTACGAACTAATGGTAGCACAACTGTGATATGATAAGGAAGGCTTGGCTTTTAGAAGTTGATTAAAAGAAATGAGTTTTAGTTCAGGCTTATGTAGTAAACAGTGTGTGTATGAGTAAAAAGGTAGAAAATAAAGCTCCAGGTATAAGTGAAACCATTAGAACTAATACTAACGGTGAAGTGTGTTAGTAGGTTGTTATGAACCTCAAATTGTTGTAATGTAAGTCATGGTATTAGATTCTTTAGGTTGCTGCTAGTTTGCACACTTTAGTTTAAGTATGATAATGTGATGAGTTGAAAATTTAAGAAGAAATTGATAAAGAATGGAATTGTAAAGTATGTGTAGTTGACTGGTTACGAACGGGCCAATGTGACGAAGAAAGCATAATGAAGAAATTGTAAAGGTAGTGACTCGATGTAACGGATTGCAATGGATGAGAGTGTGATAATGATCACTAAAGACCAACCTAATGGTAGGAATTCGAAATCTAAGGAAATAAATTTTAGGGGATGTGCCCTAAGCATGCCGGTTGATGGGTTAATAATAATCGGAAAGCGAAGGCAGGTATTGTTTGATAGGGATGGAACGTACACTTATGTTTATGTTTGCTAGAATCTAGCATTAGACAATGAAAATGAGACTGTTAAGAACTCTGGGTCGGGTTCTCATGGTTAGAGATCGTCACCGGAATGGACTTGCGACCTAGTTAATGGGGCGGGAAGAAAAGGTATTCAATGTTACGTGGAAATGAGCAAGGTTTCGGGGACGAAACCTCCTTTAAGGGGGGTAGACTTGTAACACCCCAAAAACGGGTTTGGTAATTTAAACCCGGTTAATAAAAAAAAGGAACGGGTAAAAGTACCGTTAGTGGTAAAGGTGAAACCGTAAACAAAATAGCTAGGAACAAATTAACCTAGTGGTAACATGAATATAAGTAACAAGATAAGAGTTTCATTCTCATTTATTATTAAACGAAAGCCAAAACCGTTAAAAAGGAAACAAGAGTTTAATAAAAAAAATTAAAACACCACACACACACATAGTGTGTGTGTGTGTGTGTCGATGTCCAGGAGCAAGAAAAGAACAAGGGTTCAAACCTTAGTTCATGAAGAAGCTTCAAATTGAAGGAAAAGTGGAGCTCAAACTTATGATTAAACACGAAATTAGTGATCACCAACACAAGGGGATCATGAGGTATGTTCTAAATTTAGATTGGTGACCTTGTATGAAGAGGGTTATGTTTAATCCGTGAAATTGGTTGAAATTAAAATGAATACTTGTTAATGCTATTATGTTGAAGTTGAATCATGGTTAAATTTTAGTTATTTGGATGAATTAGAATGAAACCCATTGCATGAATGTGAGGAGGATGATCATGATGAAATTATAGATGTTATATTGTGATTTTGTGATATGCAAGGTGTTATATGATAGATTTTGATAGACAAATGTGGTGTAGGATGAAAGATTGTTATGAATTTGATTGATTGTTAATAAGTTATGTGAAGAATTAGTAGGAATCATGCTTTAAAAGCTTGTACATAATGTTTTACAAATGCGAAACCTGCCAAGTGTTCGATGAAATGCCTAAGAGAACAAATTTGTGAAATTGTATGTAAGTTGTAAGTAAATGTCACACCCCAACCGATGGCGGAAACATCGGGGTGCGACACTAAGCGTTCAGATTGCTCACGAGATTCAATAACACTAATGGTTTCAATATAGATTAATTAAGTTTCATGCAAAATTTGTCTAAAACAACATCTTCAAACAAAAGTATCAAATACAACCACAAGTCATTGTTCAAATTCCAGTTTAGACTAGGCGGGTTTCTAAGCAACGACCCTAGCTTGATTTCCATGATTCAGCATCCTATCAGCCTGCAACATGTATTAAAATAGAGTCAGTACAAAAATGTACAAGCGAGTATACAAGTTTGAGTATATAGCATAGTAGATTAAAAAGACTCATATCCATCATGTAAATGATTAGTTTCAGCCATACTAGTGTTCGCAGTCCAAGTGATAGCCCAAGTGTCCCGATGCTTTGGTGTTTTCCCAAGACTCAAGGAAAACTAGAATCCCCCTAACAATACCCCCGAGAATAATGGGGAGGTGCATCTTCCTATAGCGCTACTACTGTTAAGGCGGTACTACACACAAGGATTAAACGTTCACATAGCATAAAGAATCAAGAATCAATAATCACAAGTTTCACATTCACACATGATAGAGTTTAGATTCAGAAGTATCAAGTTTCAAGTTTCATAGAATACATGTTGCATCCCAAAGTTTAAAACAAAAAGGGATCGAGTATACTCACAGTGATTGCTTAACAGTTTAACTGTTATTGGATCAAAGGGAGCTCTTTAGGATTAGCCTGATTAGATTACAATAGATAAGCGTCGGACAGAATAACGAGATTCGTGCAAGTATCGGATCAGTCACCTGATCGGATGGCCATCCGATCGGATGGTCATCCGGTCGAATGACACATGAGAGTTGGGACGGATCGCCCGGATGGCCATTCGATCTAATGGTCATTTGATCCAATGTGAGTTTCCAAAATGTTTAGCTTTTACACCATGTGTTCAAACTAGGTCTTTTCGATCGGATGGTCATCCGATCGATTGAGCCTTCGTCGTGCAAGTTTCCAAGTTTAAGTTTCTGATTCAAAAATAGTTTAAGTATAGAAGGTTGTAAAGCACCTGTCACTTCGATCGGATGGCCGTTCGATCGGACGGACGGCAGTCCGATCAGATTGCCATTCGATTGTCATAACCTTGTTCCTTTTGCAACCTTGTAAAGTCTCCAAGTTTCGAGCTTAACGATGACGGTATGGTACGTACTGAGACAACGGTAAACACAATCAAGCTCAGCCTGTCTGATCGGATGGGAATCACCCCGTTCGTTCAGGTGTCTGTCTCGGCGGTGTTCATGTCGGAATCCGTACTCCAGTCATCTTTTTCGGCGATGATCCATTTCTAAGCCGACTCTAGACTAATTATCAAGTCTACAGCCCATATAGATCCGGATTCCACCGTTTTAAGTACAAGTTTTTAAGAAAAGATGAAGGAAATCATGAGTTTTAGTTGAAAAAGTCTAGATTTAGTGAAGATTTGGTACAAACGTACATGAAATTCCTTAGATCTGAGCTAGATCTTGACCGGAATGACACCACACAACTGTTGTACAAACCGCCATGATGACATCATCCTCAAGAGCTCAAATCTCAGAGATTTCACGGTGAAAAACGTGATTTTAAAGAAGAATCGTGTAGAGATTAGTGCATAGATCAAAGATGTACAAGAATCTAGTGTAAAACATACCGAAATCGCCGAGAAATGGAAGAAAAGTAAGAGAGCATGCGTCTGGTCGAAGGAGGCTGTCACATCAGTGAAGAATGATGTGACAGATCCTATTTATAGTGCAAGAGAGAGTGTGAGGCGGTGTGGTGTTTGGATCGGATGGCCATTCGGTCAATCCATCCTTTCCACTTTTTGTCTTTGATTCGCTTTGCAAGTTAGATTAAGCGTTGCGTTACGTATTATTGTGTAACAGTATCACATAACTATATTATATCGTTAACACAAAAGTTTCCAAGTTTCATTGTTTCCACAGTGGCAAGTCTCCAGTCTCTCATTCAACCAAGTCTCAAGTTTCACGAGTCTCAAGAGTCAAGCACCAAAGTATCAAGAATCAAGAATCTAGCTTCCAAGTATCAAGTATCAAGCCTGGGGCATTGGTTAAACCAAATGGCATGACTGTAAATTCATAATGACCGTACCTTGTTCTGAAAGCAGTTTTAGGAATGTCCTCTTCCTGTACTTTCAATTGATGATATCCTGAGCGTAAATCGATCTTAGAAAATAATCGAGCTCCTTGAAGTTGATCGAACATATCATCGATTCTCGGTAGTGGGTACCAATTTTTAATTGTAACCTTGTTCAATTCTCGGTAACCAATGCACATATGCATTGATCCGTCCTTTTCTTGACAAACAAGATTGGTGCTCCCCATGGTGATGAACTAGGTTGTATGAAACCTTTCTCCAGAAGTTTGTCCAATTGTTTCTTTAGTTCTTGCATCTCTGCTGGTGCTAAACGGTAAGGTGCCTTGGCAATCGGTGCTGTCCCCGGTATTAGGTGAATTCTGAATTCAACCGCTATATCCGGTGGTAATCCAGGTAACTCTTCTGGGAAAACATCTGAGAATTTGGATACTACTGGAATATCTTTCAATTCTTTTCCTTTAGTGTTAATGATTATGGAAATCATATACACTAGTGATCCCTTCCTTGCATAGCTTGTTGTTTTCATCACAGAGATGAATTTTGTGGACCTGGTTGGCTTATCTCCTTTAATTGTGATCTTTTTACCCTTAGTGAACTTACTTGTACTAACTTTTGATCACATAGAATGCTGGCATGGTTGGCTACTAACCAATCCATTCCTAATACGATATCAAATCCAACCAGATTCATTGGGTAAAGGTTAGCCATAAAACTATGGTTTAAAATTTCTATTATTGCTCCCTGCAAGATTTCAGTGATCTTAATGGATTATCCATTTGCCGTTTCTACTAAATATCCTTGTTGAAGTTTAGTTAATGGTTGATTGAGAAGTTTGCAGAACGAAGTATTAATAAAACTTTGGTTTGCACCAGAGTCAAATAATACTTTAGCAAAGATATCATTAACTAAAAATGTAACACCCCAAAAACGGGTTTGGTAATTTAAACCCGGTTAATAAAAGAAAGGAACGGGTAAAAGTACCGTTAGTGGTAAAGGTGAAACCGTAAACAAAATAGCTAGGAACAAATTAACCTAGTGGTAACATGAATATAAGTAACAAGATAAGAGTTTCATTCTCATTTATTATTAAACGAAACTTGAGGGGCCAAAACCGTTAAAAAGGAAACAAGAGTTTAATAAAAAAAATTTAAAACACCACGCACACACAGTGTGTGTGTGTGTGTCGATGTCCAGGAGCAAGAAAAGAACAAGGGTTCAAACCCTAGTTCATGAAGAAGCTTCAAATTGAAGGAAAAGTGGAGCTCAAACTTATGATTAAACACGAAATTAGTGATCACCAACACAAGGGGATCATGAGGTATGTTCTAAATTTAGATTGGTGACCTTTTATAAAGAGGGTTATGTTTAATCCGTGAAATTGGTTGAAATTAGAATGAATACTTGTTATTGCTATTATGTTGAAGTTGAATCATGGTTAAATTTTAGTTATTTGGATGAATTAGAATGAAACCCATTGCATGAATGTGAGGAGGATGATCATGATGAAATTATAGATGTTATATTGTGATTTTGTGATATGCAAGGTGTTATATGATAGATTTTGATAGACAAATGTGGTGTAGGATGAAAGATTGTTATGAATTTGATTGATTGTTAATAAGTTATGTGAAGAATTAGTAGGAATCATGCTTTAAAGGCTTGTACATAATGTTTTACAAATGCGAAACCCGCCAAGTGTTCGATGAAATGCCTAAGAGAACAAATTTGTGAAATTGTATGTAAGTTGTAAGTAAATACGTATAGAAAGTGATTATGATGTAATTGTTAGCAAACTAATATGTGAAGTGTGCTTTAGATGGAGTCCATATGAGAATTCGGATTGAATGTATGATTTGGTCAAAATTATGCATTAGGGACTTGTACCTTGTGTTAAACGATGAGATGTTCACCATGTATTTGGGTGATTGAATTATGGTGATTAAAAGTGAACGGGTATAAGATGTGAAATGTATGAACTTATTAGAATGGATAATGTTGGAATTATGTTGTATTGTTACCGTAGATGACATTGCCATTTGAAGAATCATAAAGCATTAACATGTGAAAGTATGTGTATGTGAATAAGTATGTGTAAATAATTAGATGAACACGTGGTTCTAAACATATTTCGTTATGAGTAGGAAATCGTATATAGTGTCAATTGTGTAGCCTATTATGATGTCATGATGTCACACCCCGATTTCCGGTGGGCCCGGATGGGTACACATGTGACGGTTGGATAACAGTTATCACAATATAATAATATGCAGCGGAAGTATTGGATTGAAATTATTAAAATAAAGCTTGAAGGTATAAAAGTATTGCAAGCGTTTGATACAAGCCCACAGGCAGGATCCCAATAAACAGAGCTTTAGACATCATAGGCCTTAAGCATCAGGAGTGGAAATTCCTTAGCCTTCATTCTAGCCGACCCGTAATCCCAGCCTATAATAAGGTTCGGTACCTGCTGTTCAATCTTTTGAAAATACATTAGCCAAAGCTGGTAAATACAATTAACTGACTCTTTGGAAAATAGTTTTTCAAAAAGAGTTTTATACATATAGATAACCCGTAGGTGATCTTCTAAACATATTTCGTTATGAGTAGGAAATCATATATAGTGTCGATTGTGTAGCCTATTATGATGTCATGAGTATATGAGATTAAGCCGAAAGTTAAGATAATAAACCATTGACTTTGGAAAGTCAACAACGTGTAAGAAACATTGCTAGACTTGTTGTTGTAATTATAAGATTTTAGATGATAATATGGTACATGGTATATAAATATGTGATAAATGGGATGACATGATGGATTATATGGGTTTGAAAGGATGTGAAATCGGGTACATGACGTATGCTTGTTAGGATTGATTAATGCAAGTTGAATGTGAAACTATGCAAATGTATGCTCGTTATCAAGTACGATGGTCTATGCTAACAAGAATGTGTTGATGATAACATGAAAGTGTAGGAGCTATGTCAACATGGACACGAGCATGGAAGGGCAATGGGTCAAAGGTAAATACGGAAGTTATGCACGAACTCGAACACACGAGGTAAGTGATCCCGGCTCACTTCTTAGTATGAATGTAGAATTTTAATATTTATGTGTGTGGAAAAGAATTATGCAAGGATTATGTAATGATTGAGAGTATTAAGATAAGTGTTATTTTAGTATAACGAAGTGGTTATCTATAACGAAGATAAATTAGTAGGATTTAACGGGTCAAATAATGGTATAAGGATTTTATAAGTTGTTTGCTTATAAATATGCTCTTGATGCGACCCGAAGTGATAAACGGATCCGTAATTAAATTACGGACGCGTAGGAAAAAGAATTACCCAAAACGAATGTCTAGATCAAAAGTTATGCGACTTTAAGTTGAGAATTTTGGTTAGAATACATAGCTGGGCAAAAGATGCAGTAGCAAAACCAAACAGTCAGTCAAAAGTAGGGTGTCGCGTCACGCGATGACGAACACCTATCATGGTTGCGCAACGCGACGGGCGTCGCGCCCCGCGACAGCCGAGGGCTGTATCCGTCGCGCCCCGCGAGGAAGCCACGAGCTGGCATTTGTTGATTTCTTGTTCGTTTTCGCATCCGGACTCGATGTATGAATGATTTTCAATGTCTCTTAACTTATTTTAAAGCTGGCTTAGGACATAAGTAATGTTATGAGCCTCCGGATAATGAAAACATGGATTTTACCTTCGTGTTAGTAAAGGAAATCTATAAGTAACCGAACTTAGGAATGAGTGGGTATGCAGGATGGTAAGTATAAAATTTTATATTATGGAAAGTAGTGATTATGACAAGAAGTATAGGTTTATGTGAATAATTGTGGTAAGCGAGAGCTTGTATGTATGTGTGCATGTAAGAATGTGCGCGTATATATGTAGAAGTATATGTTTGTATGCACGTAGGAATTAGGAATGTATATATGTATGAATGTGAGATGTTATAAATGTATGAAGGAATGGTTTATTATGTTTGGTCATTGACGGTTGCTAATGGTGTGCCTTGAAGTTGGAATGTAATGCAGGTAAAAGAACATCGGGTTCATGAGTTATCGAAGTCGAACTCGGAACGAGAAGATACGAGAGAATAGTTGAATGAATCAAAGTTTATATTGTTGAATGTTATTTGATATTAAATTATATGAGAATAATATCGTATGATGTTGTTAACGACTAATGGTTAAGTTGTATGTGATGTCCACAGGTACTACACGGATTTTTTCTACCACAAACGAAGAGAAGCGGTCATAGATCGAGTCAAGAACGAGGATTGTACAGAAAAGAACGGTCACATAGCTTTAATTATGTAAGGCCTTGAAGTGTTAATTTAAAGTGAATGTTGTATATTTCTTTTAGTTAATGTTTGACATTTCGTATTTGAGCCTTCATGTAAGAAATGTGTCTAATAAAGAAAGAAATTTTAAGGCTCTATTTCCGCTGCGTCGTTTTTAAGTTATTACGTGTTAGGGCGTTTCAAAAAACATACCGGCAATCACATCCAGAATCATCTTGGCTTCTTCAGCTGTCAGAACAAATGCTCTGGCATTCTTAGTAGTTTTGTTGTTTGTTGCTAGAGCTAGTTTTGAACAGTTCGGTTTGATATGCCTAGTCTCTCCACAGTTGAAGCATAGCTTGTTGCTGGGTTTCTTCCTGCAGTCTTCTTCCTTGTGTCCTGACATTTTGTAGAAGTTGCAGTATATTGAACATCTTACTGAATGCTTCTTTTTGCAGTACTAATTTTAAGGTGCAGAAGTAGAACCTGTACTTTTCCCACGGTAGGTATTTACATGACGAAATTCTTGGGTAAGTCTTTGGGCTAGGTTCTTTCTCTGGTTTTCTTCTTGCGTACGTACCAATTCACCAGTCAACGTATTGGCTAGTTCTACCGCTTCTTCTATGGTTTGTGGTCGAGCTGCCTTGACTACATGCCTGATTTCACTGATTAATCTCCAGATGTAACGGGAGATTAATACTGGTTCTGGTGAGGCTAGGGTTGGCACTATTCTAGCATATTCGAAGAATATGGTAGTGTAACCCTTGCAGTCTATTCCAGTCATTTTAAGATTTAAGAACTTATTAGCGATTTGTTCTTCTTCATGAGGAGGACAAAATTTCCTTTCAACTATGTCCTTAAAGTCAGTCTATTCCATATTATAAATTTTATCACTTCCTCTAGACTGGAGAATGGTATTCCACCACTCTAGAGCTGCATTCTTAAAAAGATTAGAAGCAAACATAATTTTATCTTCATCTGCACTTTTGCTTATTTTTAAGACTGCTTCTGTCTTTTCTATCCAACATAGAGCTGCAATGACTCCTTTATTGCCAGAGAATTCTATTGGTTTGCAAGACCAGAATTCTTTGTAAGAACAACCATATGACACGGTTCTTCTTCTTTTTGGAATAGGTAATTGGAGTAGCGGTTCATTATTCACGCTGTGACTGGGTTCAGTAGGTGGTCGTTTACTTCCAGTTATAGTTTTATTATTTTCTGCTTCTTTAACAGTCTTGATAATATATGGCATAGCATCTATAATTCTTTGTGCTACTATATGTTGGATGACACTGTTATCTACTTGGTTTCCATTATTATCATTATTCTGGTTTTCCTGATTTACTTCGTTGTCCATCTGGATTATAAACATTTATCAGGTATTAATATCACAGAATAAGATTCAGTGCAAACAATCAGGAAAACAAATTGATCAAAAATGTCGAACATTGCGACTTTTACTCTTTTCATATATATACCTATTACAATCTACAACTGAAATTTAAACACACTAATAGTTATGCATCGATAGGTATTAGATTATCTATTTTAGTTGATTTTTTTCTACAACACACACACACATATATATATATATATATATATATTAGGGGTCGTTCATCCAGAACTGCATTTCTCGCTTGTCATATTTCCACACAAGCTTTTCTCCTATCTGTCGTATTCTCTCTCCTTCTTCCACTAATTCCTCACCATATGTGCGGAGTTCCTGCACATTCTCTTCACTCATGGTTGGCAGTGGTGCGGGTACTGGGTCAGGGTATCGGGGTATAGGCTCTCCATATAGGTACGGGTTGCTTAACACACTCTGAATATACTGGTCGTCATTCCAATACGGATCTAAAGGATTAAGGTCGGTATACTGTGCTATGGGATTTGGTATCGGTTCTTCCTGTGGATAGAGTTCCTGATATCCCCTATGGTCATCTTCCCATGGATCATACGCTAGAGGATTAGGTGCTGGGATTCTAGGTATCTCGTTAGGGTTAAATGCTGGTATGGGAAATTGGTTTCCTTGGTTAGGTTCTATCTCCATTGGCTGGGTTGGAAATAATGGCAATGATTGTGGTGCAACTATCTTATCAAGGTTTGGATCTGCTGCAGTGGTGGCTAGCATATGAAAGTTTGCCAACTGTCTATTAACTACTTCTTGGGTTTGGGCATTTACTTCCCTATTGGCTGCTGCTAACGCTCTTTGTTGTTGTAACTTTCTCATCCGCTTTCTCCTATCATGTGATCCCCTACTAAACCATCCTCTCTTTTTCGAAGGGAATAGTTCTTTGGATTGCGCCTTAAAGATGAAAATTCCTTCTTCAATATCAGCAGAATACCCCGAAGGAGTAGGTTGTGATGAAGTTCCTTCAATCTTGGGGGAACTAGCTAGATGACGGTAAGCGTCAGACGTACCTTGCTCACTCATACTGTAAACTAACAGATTGTCAAATAACACAAAACAATAATATACATATATACACATAATCACATAGATTATTTCCTAACATAACTGATAAAAATTTTGGTGTCAGCATAACACTTATGTGGCTTAAACCAGTGGCTGTAGCTCTGATACCACCTCCTGTCCCAACCCCCGACCCCTTGCCCCGAGGGGCGGGCGGCCGCGAGATGCACAGAGCTGGTGGTATCGGTGTTTATTAATTTGGCAGCGGAAATTAAACATCAGGGCCGTAGTTAGGAAATAGTTCATCAGAGTTAAAACACCACACTTTTATAAATAATAAATATATGAGAAAAACCCAAGTTTCCTTTATAATATGTTTATAGGGATAAACCCTAATTTATTGAAATAAAACTTCTTTCTTATTTAGGTAACTTTTATAGCTACTTTTCCAAGCATTCAGTGCTCTACGGCTGGCTTCTATCAGCTTCACATTAAGTTACCTGAAACGCGTTTTAAAAAGTTTTATCAGCAAGAATTACTGGCGAGTGCATCCCAGTTTAATCAAAACAAGCGTTTATATCTTTACAGTATTGAGAGCGATTACAATGTTTATATCTACCCAATTACCACCCACGGTACTGTCAATCCTGACTTGTGGTCATGCTACTATTCACAATATAGTAACAAGTAATGTGTACAAAACCCCAACATACCGACAGTAATTGTAGAATACGTAGACTCAATCACTGTTATCATAATTTAAAACAATTGAGATTTTGATAAAACAGTTTGGTAGAAAAGGAGAATGACTCACTTTGCTGACTTAGATAATACTACTGCTTTCTGGTGACTTCCTGGTTATAATCTATTAAAATTAAACAATGCACACGTGTTAGTAAGATAACCCAATTTACATTAGCCGTACCCCCGAGACAGAACTCCAACGAACTGAGTCAGGCAGAGCCTTGACATGCGTTACGGAGCCCTAGATCAATCGGGTAGAGTAACTAATACGTAACCGGGGGTTATAATACTTACAACGAGGCAGAGCTTCGCTTTTTAGGGGTATAATATCGAGCAACACTATTGCTATTATAGGGACAGAGATACAGAAAAGAAATGAGCGACTGAAACTGAGGCCAGAGGCACCCTTTTATAGCGCAGATCGGACAGCGGGTCGCGGGCCGCGACCCAGTTGGCTTTGGCCTTCCCGGCCCGCGAGCGACATAGGGTAGGCTCTAGCTTGGCTGAGTCGGGGGGGGGGGGGGGGGTAGGCTTGACACGAGACAGGGACACGTGGCGAAATCTGGTGTCGCCTGGTGTCCCCTTGTCGCGGCCCGCGACTACTTCCTCTAAGAGGGTCGCGCCCCGCGAGAACCCTAAATTTTTGTTTTTATTTGATTTTTATAAATATAAAGGTATTTTATGCTTGTTTTTCGTATACGGGGTATATTTTAAGACGTGTAGAGCATGTTAAAGGTTTTAGGAGAGTTGTTATACTAACTTTGTAGCACTTTTAATGATCATAAAATTTGATTTTTATATGTAAGATATGTCATGTTCATGTAGCTAGTTTTTTAGTTAAAAGATTGTTGAAGTGTCATTATTTAGTAGGGAAGAGCTTTGTTAACAAGATTTCAAAAGGTTTTAAGCACCAGTGATACCAATGATCTTTCTTTTAAGGAATGCTATACCTTTTTATAATCATTTTTACAATCCTTTATTTAAATTATACTTACACCATGTATAGTAGAAGATACAAATAATGCCTCCACACTTGGGCGTTATGCGCCATATGACAGTCCAGTCAGCAATGAGGCATTATGAGACGTTTTCCTAAAATGGGTGTAGTGAGGATGTGGGTATTGTGAGGCATTATGTTAAAAGGAGGGTAATAGAATTAAATAAAAAAACCATAAAGAAAGGTATTGGCCAAACAAAAAGAAGAATACCTGTGATTGGCCAAAGATCCTGAACATGGGGCGTGGAGAAAAGAACGTTGTGTACTTTTTGTTTTTTTTTTTGAAAAAAACGCCCAAAAGGCGATAATTGGGCGGGGGAGGGTTGGGGAAAAATGCCAAAAAACCCCACTACGGTTCGAATGTTTTTGCCTTTTGTGCATGTGATTTTGTTAGAATTGTCACCTACATTTAATTTTGTTTTTGTCCGTGCATATTATGGCTTACATTCTGTGATTAATTTAATCAAATATTTTAGTTCTTTCAATTAAGACGCAAGTTATTAATAGATGAGGCATACGTTAAATAAAAGAATTATTATTTTTTATCTAAAAAAAAATGTAGGCTCTGCTACAATATTACATATGTATGTAATATATACTAGGTTTTTTTTTTCAGTAGCGCGTTGCGGCGAAACGGAGCAAATGATGGTGGTTGGTTGTAGGTAGGTATGTTGTCGGATTTGAAGGGGTGGTGGTGAGTGGTGTTAGGTGGTGGATGACGGTGAACGCGCACAATGGGGTTTGGTGGTGACGGCGGTCGTTATGGTGATTGTGGGGTTGGGTTTCCGGTGGTAGTGAATGTAATAGAAGTGGTCAGCGGTGGTGCTGGGTTGTGAGTGGTGTTGCGGTGGTTTTGGTTTGTTGAAAAGAATAGAAAATGACCGGAAACCAAGTCGTTGGAGCGGGTTTACCGGTCCCGAAGCTGTTTGTTGACTGTAACTACATAGGTGGTTTGGGTGGGTGGGGGTTGGGAAGAAGTTAAAGTTAATATTTTTTTAATGTAAAGGGTATTTTGTAAATTCACACCCACTTAACTGAAAAAACTAACATCCATCCATTTTAGGGACTATCCGAGTAACAACTGGTCAACCACAGGAAGCAAGAGTGTAATTTTAGAGAGTTGGAGACTAAAGGTAAAATTTCGATAACCCACAGGGACTATCCGGACACTTTACTCTACATTATATTATATTACATCTCTTTAAACTATATATGTTTAAAAAGTATTAGGGGAAAGATAAGGGGGAATGGTGCTAAGCAGCTGTCTGGCATTTACCCATTGGCCCAAATAAATTATGATTTTACCATATGTTTAAAATTACGATTTTGCACCCAGTTCAAAATTACAGTCTTGCCATCATTGTAGCTTTTGACAAATTACAATTTTACCCCAGTCAAAGTTATGATATCCCCCATTTCAAAATTATAAACTTGTCATCATTTTAGTTTTTTTCAGCAAACCTATGGAAGTGTTTTGTTTTAATTGGTTGACTCGATGTAATTTTTATTCACTAGTGCTCGCTCATTGGTCCTGAAAAATTACAATTTTGCCCCCAGCTTAAAATTACAGTCTTGTCATCGTTATAGCTTTTTCCTAGCAAAACTATGATAGTGTTTTGTTTTAATTGGTTGAGAATTATTTGGCTTAGCGCCCCGCTAGCGGACGATGCATAAAACTAGTTAAATTTTAAATGTAAGATATGTAGACATGTAGCTAACTTTGTAGCACTTTTAATGATCATAAAATTTGATTTTTATATGTAAGATATGTCATGTTCATGTAGCTAGTTTTTTTAGTTAAAAGATTGTTGAAGTGTCATTATTTAGTAGGGAAGAGCTTTGTTAACAAGATTTCAAAAGGTTTTAAGCACTAGTGATACGAATGATCTTTCTTTTAAGGAATGCTATACCTTTTTATAATCATTTTTACAATCCTTTATTTAAATTATACTTAGACCATGTGTAGTGGAAGATATAAATAATGCCTTCATATTTGGGCGTTTTGCGTCATGTGACAGTCCAGTTAGCAATGAGGCATTATGAGACGTTTTCCTAAAATGGGTGTAGTGAGGATGTGGGCATTGTGATGCATTATGTTAAAAGGAGTGTAATAGAATTAAATAAAAAAACCATAAAGAAAGGTATTGGCCAAACAAAAAGAAGAATACCTGTGATTGGCCAAAGATCCTGAACATAGGGCGTGGAGAAAAGAACGTTATATGCATTTTTTTGTGAAGAAAAACACCCAGGAGACGATAATTGGGGGGGGGGGGGGGGGAGGGAGGGTTGGGGAAAAATTCCAAAAAAAAAACCCACTACAATGTTTTTTTGCTTTTTGTACATGTGATTTTGTTAGAATGACCTACATTTAATTTTGTTTTGGTCTGTGCATACTATGGGTTACATTCTGTGATTAATTTAATCAAATATTTTAGTCCTTTCAATTAAGACGCAAGTTATTAATAGATGAGGCATACGTTAAATAAAAGAATTATTTTTTTATCTAAAAAATGTAGGCACTGCTACAGTATTACATATGTATGTAATATATATTAAGTTTTTTTAAGTCGCGCGTTGCGACGAAACAGAGCAAATGATAATGTAAAACAAACGTTATTTGAAAATGTAGCATGTTGTTTAGAAAGCCAAACCGTTAAAATCGGTTTAGTTTATCATTGTATCATTTTACGATAGCAAATAAATAGTTTATTTTTGAATATAAATTCGTTATTTAAGCTCAGCTACGTACTTAAGTTTTTAGAAAAAAAATTAACGAACATAAGTTATTAAAGAAATATCAAATTCATTGATAAAGTAAAGATAGATTTAAAAAAAGAAAAAAATATTGTTAAAAACAAAATAAATGATAAAGGAAATATGGTTTTAGAAAAGGAAAAAATAAAAATACGTTAAAAGCTAAAAGTAAATAGAAAAAAATTATATGTTAAAAGTCAAAAGTAAATATTAAATAAATATATTGATATAATAAAATATTAAAAAGCTATATATTATTTTAAATTTGAAATTACTATTCATGATTCTTCGAAAACTCTGTATATAATATAATATAATATAATATAATATAATATAATTGTTTCTAACTTATATAATAAGTAATTACAAATATATACTAAATATATGTAATAACTGTTTCACGTGGGGAGATATTTAATGTTAGATGTTTTGACCTGTTACCCTGCCTAACCTGTCCCACCTAGTGTAGACATGTGCGTTGTCCACCAAGTATAGTGTAGGACATCCTTTAAAACTATATGTGGTGTCACACTTGTGATTTTAGCACCCTTTTGCTGGGCCAATGGGATATTAGTTATGTTAAAAATGTAAGAACAAATACTTAAAACACTCTTGTTTACTTTCCCTATAGATCAAAACCAAAGAGTGTGTGACAATAAATGAAACACAAACCAGGTTTTTTTTTATCATGAAGATATTTGCATCATAGAAAAAGGGTTACCTCATTTTCAAGGCGACATTTTTCAAGAACAGTTGAATCGTGATCGGTCTTGAGCTTCGAGTATTCCTGTTCGAGCTTCTTATTCTTCCATCGAGCATGCCTGTTCTAGAACCACACAGCAACTTCCATCGAGCACGCCTGTTCTGGAACCACACAACAACTTGGCACGGGTCAACCCCAAGTTCAGACGCCGAGTTTATATTTCCTTTCTGATTCCAGTTTATGTTCATCTCCAAAGTTTTGCTCAAGAAGGCTCACTTGTTCATCACTTAGCTTCCTCTTTCTAAACCCTGAGCTGCTCTCCGATTTGATCTTCTTCTATACTCTTCTTCGCGGTTTCACAACTTCCACTAAACATTTCCGAAATATTTCAGATATTTCGGATGTGATATGAAAGCGAATGTATGTATGAAAATTAAATTTTCGGATATTTCGGCACGAGTTTGAGAACTACCAATGAGCCGAGCCAAGCTTTGAAAACAAAGCTCAAGAGCCGAGCTTGAGCTCTTATAAGTTAATCGAGCTCGACTCGTTTGGACCCATATTTTCTTTGATTTTTATCTTCACACCTAGACTCAAGTTCATCCCCTATCTTTGTTGCCAAATCAGGAAAGTCGATTCCTACACAACTTCTCATGTTAATTTTGTTGTTCAAATTAAATGACAGAAAGCAAATGTGTTGTTAACACGCTACACGTTAACAATAATGGAAAAGATGCCCATAAACAAATTTAAGATATTAGCTAATGTCTTTGTTTTAGTATAATGACATTTTATGATATGATATGATCTAGAAGCATATCCGTTATACCTGTTGATAAAACTGCTATGAGATATTTTGTATTTTCTTTTATGTTAGTTATTACATTAGATAGTTACTATCTACAAGCCTAGATTAATTCACACTAAAATTATTTAATTACATCTTCCCTAACAATTAGATGTTGAGCCAATCGAATCCATGTATATACTTGTTATCCTGCACACAAAATACATTCTCCAATCCTTCCATCCCAAATCCGCCAAAAAATGGTGGCTCCATGGCCTCCATAGAGAAGGATGAACTCGGGCTCGTGCTTGATGTTCCATCCAACCGCTCCACCATCCTGTTTATCTCCTTTTCAGCTTCAGATAGTTGTTCTTTAAGCTTTAACACCTATAAAAATCACACGATCGGGATCTTAGAAAAATGTGAAAAATATATTAGTACGGAAGATGAAGGTTCACGTGGGGAGATATTTAATGTTAGATGTTTTGATCCGTTACCCTGCCCAACCTGTCCCACCTAGTGTAGACATGTGCGTTGTCCACCAAGTATAGTGTAGGACAGCCTTTAAAACTATATGTGGTGTCACACTTGTGATTTTAGCACCCTTTTGCCGGGCTAATGGGATATTAGTTACGTTATAATTACATGATGTAACTTTCTATCTCGAGCCTTGGGTCCCATGCATTTCCAAAATAAGGATGCTTATTTTTCGGTTTAAGTGGATAAAAGTCTTCTTAAGTGTACATAAAGTAGTAGAAAATAATTATTGTCATGTTATTCTACTCTATCAAACCAGTAAATGAGAAACCAACTAAAAAATTCTAACACTATTTTGGCCACTTGTCATCATTATATTATCTATCTTTTTTATTATTTTTCAGAACATATAAAAAAGTTACATATATAAAATTTTAAAAATGTAAGAACAAATACTTAAAACACTCTTGTTTACTTTCCCTATAGATCAAAACCAAAGAGTGTGTGACAACAAATGAAACACAAACCAGGTTTTTTTTATCACGAAGATATTTGCATCATAGAAAAAGGGTTACCTCAGTTTCAAGGCGACATTTTTCAAGAACAGTTGAATCGTGATCGGTCTTGAGCTTTGAGTATTCCTGTTCGAGCTTCTTATTCTTCCATCGAGCATGCCTGTTCTGGAACCACACAGCAACTTGGCACGGGTCAAGCCCAAGTTCAGACGCCCAGTTTATATTTCCTTTCTGATTCCAGTTTATGTTCATCTCCAAAGTTTTGCTCAAGAAGGCTCACTTGTTCATCACTTAGCTTCCTTTTTCTAAACCCTGTGCTGCTCTCCGATTTGATCTTCTTCCGTACTCTTCTTCGCGGTTTCACAACTTCCACTAAATATTTCTGAAATATTTCAGATATTTTGGATGTGATATGAAAACGAATGTATATATGAAAATTAATGTAACACCTCGAAAACTTATGTCCAATAAAATTAAGACACGTGTCACGTAAAGCAAACACGTCATGAACTCGGATCAAGTTAAAGATGGATGGCAGGATTTAAAAGTGTCGACATGTTAATTAATACCTCTGAACGACCTCGTTATAAATCCCAAGGCCCAAATTTATATTATAAACATCTGATACATTCAAGTCCGAATTTTTTGATAATGTATAATTCAAATTGGCACAAGAAATGGATCCTATGTTCCATACGACAAATTCTACATGCAAACTTTCTCAAAAGAAGCCAAAATGTGTAAGTGCATGGCAAGGCCATGCAAAGTCTGGTCAAATGGTCCCATTCTGTTGCAAAAAGACCCAAGATTCGAGTTATAAAAGATTGCATGGTCAAAACTTAAAAGTTTACAAATTTTTGTCTTCTGGTCATCGGATACGGACCGTATGGCCTTAGGCTTGCGGTCCGCAAGCACTGCAACTGGGCGACACAATTAAAGGTCGGTTACGGACCGCAAGGCCAAAAGCTTACGGTCCGTAAGAGGTGCTTACGGTCCGCAAGGACTTTAGCTTACGGTCCGTAAGACATGTATCTGGGCAGAATTTTGGACAGATGCCTGTTAAACAAGTTACACCGCCTTATATTAGTGGTATTCGAAAATCAGGGGCCCTATAACTGGTTTTTAGCATCATAGGGACACCTGGGAACATCTTACAACAATTGTAGACTGATTTGGAGTGATCTTGATGCATCAAAGTTGCTATATAAGAGAACCTCTTGTTGCAACATTTGGTCTTTCATTTGCAACTCACTTCAAGCTGGTCTCTGGAGCTCCTCTGGTCAGCAAGCAAGTTCCCTTAAGTTTCAAATCATACTTAGGACCTTTGTAAGTGTCCTTAATCCTTCTTAATTCAGTTTAGCTTAGTTAATTAGCTAAAAGTCAAACCGTCGTAATTAAGGTTTGACTTCGAGATTAACCAATAATTGTTCAGTCAAATCTCGAATTAAAAGTACCTATAAGTAGGTAATTATGTAGGTAATAAACCCTTAAAAGGGTACTCTCTGATTCCCACTCTAACTAGGTCAATTGTCGGGTCAAACTTGATATTAAAAAGTCAACAAAAAGTTTATTTTCAAATTAATGCATAATTAGCAATGTAGAACCCATGCAACCTGTTTTATCATTAATATAACTTGGTAATCAATGTAAAAACATGTCTAAACATGTTCCACCCGACAATTTTCAGTTTAGACTCGGTTCGGAACCGAAAGGCGCATAATTTGACTTTTGCATTGACTTTCGATTCTGACCCATTGTAGCATGTTTTAGAAATGCCTTAGAGCCCTATTAGGACCAGGTTTCATGTTAGTATAACCCTCTGTGATTATACACCTTGGTTCAATAGTTATCCGATTCATATGCATGTTTCCGTTAATTGCTTAAATGTTGACTATTATGCCCATGTGACCTTAAAACGTGATTTTTGAAAATGTAAAAGAGTAGAAACCTTAGTTACTGATTTATAAACTTGCACCAAAAATTTGACATCAGTTTGAGGTCTAGATTAAGAGTTATGCTCAATAGCGTAGTTAGGAAGCTTTTTGTTAATTAAACGGCATAATTAGCATATAGCCTAGTTTAACCTACTTTTTGATATCAAACTTTTTACCCACTGATGTAATATAATATTTTGGGATTTTTGAAGATTTTTAATTAATTTTAGGCTGAGCATAACATAGGGTTGTAGCTTTAATTCGGTTATTGCGGGTTTTGCCCTTTTGAGCTATAAAATGAGTTTTACAAATCTTTTTGACCCCAAAACCTTTTGCTACTGATTTTCTATGATAAATAAATTATTTTAAACCTTCTGGAATAAACAAAATATCAGCTTTCTATATAGAACCCGGAAATGGCTCCAAATCGCCTTTTTAGGCGTTTTTAACGCATAGTATGTACTAAAACTATTTTAAACATATAGGGTTTGATACCTACTAATATTTCAGTAAATTCTTATATATTAACAGTAAGTAAAATTTTTAAACTCAGATTTCCAGTTTTGACCTTTTTAGCCTAAGTGAAATTACCGAAATGCCCCTAAGGTGCATAGTTTGATTTTAAATGATAAATTTCACATATATGTAATAACCTACTATTATAACTTATTAAATTAAGTATTTTCACTGATTACATCAGACCTATAGCTCAGATTATTATTTAAACTCTTTTATAACCTTTTAAATGACCAAAATGCCCTTACGAGCATAATTCGAGTTTAAATCCGTTTTGGGCATAATGGAAGATATCTTACTGATGTCACAACATATTTAAGGCATATTAACTTAGGAAACTTGCATATGACTCATTTGGTTACTCGTTACGCATTTTTCGCATTCGGATCGGCTTATGTAACTAGTTTGCATATATAAGCCGAAACGAGTCAAACCTTATCATTTTTGTCTCAAAATCCAGAATGTGTTTAGTTTACCCATATTATACAAGTCTTCAAACTTGTCGGGTCCAAATCACATTCTATTCCGGTCTTCGCTTATTCATGCTTTTGAACCGTATCTTCCTTTAAAACTAACCGGTCTAAGTTGAGCTTAATTAAAGACCCGTTAGAAATCTAATAGGTTATTGTAAACCTTCGTTCTAGAATAGGAGGCCCAGTAAAAGCTGCATGCACTTGTTATTTGTGATTATTACTTGCAAAGGTAAATACTTTTAACTTATTTTCCCTATACGGGCTTGGGGTACGGTATATAAAATACCGTTTGGTCTGGCATTGAATCTTTAATTGTATGAAGGTTAAATCATTGAAATGTCCCGTTTGAAAATGTTTGTTTGCTTAAAGCCTTTGGGGGGTTAATGACCATGTCCCGGATATCCTTGGCATCATTTTACGAAATGGCCACAACCTAAGCACGGGGTGTAGGCGTACACCCGACAGTGCATAAATAAATAATGTGGTCTGTCAATTAATCTTTAACCCGGTATTCAATCCGGGCTACTGAACGCATAAGGAACATGTAATTCTTTTACAAGATTATATTCAAATAATTATCCCAAGTTATAAAAAGTTTTGTGCCACGTGCATTCAAATCAATTCTATTAAACCTTTTCAAAATGAGTCAGTTAATTGTATTTACCAGTGTAAACTGACGTATTTTCCCAAAAATGTTAAGTGCAGGTACTACTCGAAATAGGCTGGCTTTCTCCTAGCGTCCACAATAAGTCTCGCAAGCTTGGATGTCATAAAACTCTTGAACAATGTTTCCTTTTTATTTTTGATCTGCCTGTGGATCTGTTTCAACTATATTGTGATACTTAATATTACAATTTATTAAAGTTGAAATGAATCTATCTTTTGCTTCCGCTGTGCATTTAAATTTGTGTTGTTTTGACTATGATGATATCAATTACGTCACGATACTCCCCACCGGGCCAACCGGTAATACGTGGAAATATCGGGGTGTGACAATTAAATTTTTGGATATTTCGGCACGAGTTTGAGAACTACCAATGAGTCGAGCCAAGCTTTGAAAACAAAGCTCGAGAGCCGAGCTTGAGCTCTTATAAGTTAATCGAGCTCGACTCGTTTGGACCCCTATTTTCTTTGATTTTTATCTTCACACCTAGACTCAAGTTCATCCCCTCTCTTTGTTGCCAAATCAGGAAAGCCGATTCCTACACAACTTCTCATGTTAGCTTTGTTGTTCAAATTAAATTACGGAAAGCAAATGTGTTGTTAACACACTACACATTAACATTTTTGGAAAAGATGCCCATAAACAAATTTAAGATATTAGCTAATGTCTTTGTTTTAGTATAATGACATTTTATGATATGATATGATCTAGAAGCATATCCGTTATACCTGTTGATAAAAATGCTATGAGATATTTTGTATTTTCGTTTATGTTAATTGTTACGTGTGTTCTTTTATATATTTGTACTTTCTGTGTATACATAGATGTTGTTATGTCACACCCCAACCGATGGCGGAAACATCGGAGTGAGATGAAATAGATTGCTCGAGACACCATAACGCTAATATTTGTGACACGTATATAAATAATAAGTTTCATTCCATTTCTAAAGTGTCAATTACAAGGATTTGAAACAAATACAACATAAATAACAAAAAACAATACAATAAGAATACAAGTTTAAAATGTGTATCTAAGCATCCTACTAGATTCCATGCATCACCAACATCATCGTTAAACCTGCAACATGTTTTAAAAGCATAGTTCAATATAAAAGTATTGGTGAGCATACAAGTTTGGTGCGTAGTATATAAGTAATAAAATAATAAGGAACAATCCACATGGCAAACCTAGTTATCAAGATAACCGTATAAACTGGCATGCAATTTACAAGTCAACCCTCTGTTTACGCAAGTATTAATGAATAAACCTAACATGACCTCTCGTTCACGGGTGGTGCGTTACTCCTATAGCGCTATACATGTTAATGGAGGCTTGTACGAAGCTAATGACAAGTTCATCACATAAGAATCACCCAGAAAACACGAATCAAGCATAACAAATAGTATGCATGTATTGGATTGTTTGTTTGTGTATTTGCATAAGAATATGTATACTAAGTGTGTTTTGTATATAAAAACATGTTACACCCAAAAGTGTGAAAATGGTAAAATGGGTCAAGTATACTCACAATATTGCTAATTCTTCCGATTATCCAAGTGTTGACGAGTGTATGAGATTGGGAGGACAAATGTATAAGGGTTAAAGTTCAAGGTATGTTTAGAGTCTAGATTTGGAATTTAAAAGGAATATGGAAAGTACAAATGCAAAAGTAATCATCTTTAACACATAATGTTTTAGATGATCTAATCAAACACCTTGACAAATGAACACAAATTCGTCATCAAAGGTTCGATTATTTGGAATATTCATATAAGTAGTATGTAGTGTATATTATATCATATAGGTCAAGTAGGAGGTAGGAGGATAAATCCACCATTTAGGAACCTCTTTGTATCATGGAAGTCATGTAGGAGGTAGGAAGAACAAGTCTTCCATTTAGGTACCTCTAGATGTTCACCACTACACTTGATGTTATGAACATTCAAGGAGGGTCATGAACTTACAAGTAATAATGGAATAAGAACAACTAATCTAAGAGAAAACATCAAACAATGTGTGGATTTTCAAGTAGGATAGCCCAAGCTAATCCTAAATCACACATTCATCAAGCTTAAGGCTTGAACATCACTTATGGGTTTAAACCATTGACCAAAACAGAAATTTTGTGAGGTTTGCACCTCTGATTTCACATGTCTCAACCTTGGTTTTTAAGCCTAACTAACCATAGATGTGGTTATAAGCATAAGGACATAGGTTTGAGATGAGTTTCCTCAAGTTTATCAAAGTTTGAATCAAGAACAGAAAAATCAGTCAATTTTGGAGCCCTTTTGGCAACATTCCAGGGCCTGGTTTTCCAAGGAAAACCAATGGAAACGTAGCTAAGGTCAATACAAAGAAGTAGGAAAAAGAATCGAGTGAATCGGATAAGAAATGAGTGAGTTATGCTCACTTTTGTGAATGTTGGTATTTCTATTCAAACTTATGGAATCAGCTGCGATTTGGAGAGAGTTTGAGAGTGTTTTAGTGTTGCAAAAGTGATAGGGAGGCTAGTTATAAGTGGTATTTATAGGGGGAAGGATTAGGGTTAAGTTGGGTCGGCATTTAATACAAGTAGGTGAGAGTTTAAGCAATAAAAAAGAGAGATAATTCAGCAATATATGGCTGAATTGCAAGGGCTGTTTGGCAGCTTTTATATTTGTTTTTTGTTGTTTAAATGATGTAAAATGTATAAATAAGATGTATTTTATATATGGTTAACATGTCCTACAATGTCTAGTGTGTATTGAATATGTATCAAGGCCTAAAGGTATATTAAACATGAATTAAAGTAAGAGTAAAAAAATATGTTATCCATAAGTATGTGTAACAAACCAATATAACATGTATGTACGACATGTGACTTGAGGTATCAAATAAGCGTAAAGAACATGAATTTGTGTCTTGCAAAATGTGACCAAATGTTTGTTTAAGAAGCACGAACACATGGTAGTTGTTTGCGAGTTAATCTTCGTAAGTATGCATTAAGTATAAACAACATGAATTTCATATAAATGATCAATTTTTTTTACTACAACCGAAGTCTCGGATTTACAATGGCTTGAAATGAATTACGATTACAAAGGAGACGGATTTCCAAAAGTAGAAATATACGACAAGTTTTCTAATTAGGGAAAGTGCGGAAAAGCAGGGCGTTACAAGTTATTCCAATACTAAAAAAAACATAAAAGTATGGTGATCAAAATAAAGAGTAAAAAAAATATGTGTGGGCATCTTCAAAGATTGAAACCAGATGGTATTGAATTTTCATTAATATATTAGAGGTACGTAGTAATCTTTAGGGGTATTCAAAACCGGATATCCAAAATTTTCGGATACCAGATTTCACTATCTGAATCCGTAGAAAATCGGTGTTCGGGTGTCCGCGGTAGCATTGGAGACTATGTTTCGGAGCAAGATGTGGGCAACATCGATAGGTTGGTGAGTCACGAGACAGTAGAGGACAGTAAGCTCTCGTAGATTCACTACTACGCCGCCATTATCCCTTTGACACAAAGAACCGCTTAGAACCCGGTGAATGTAGCGGATGAGCGGGTCTCGGATCTTTGTGCTTTTGGTGGAACTGGGATTGTAGTGGCCGTCTCCTATCAAAGCCCATGCAGTCTGGCGGAAGTTGTCGGGTAGTTCGCGAAGTGCTTTAGTAAACTCGGGCTCAGCCGCATCCTCTTCGGTGTATAGGCCAAGATGAACACCGAATTGGGCAACTGAGATGCTATACCATACCGCCCCACACCGAAACTCCACAGCATCCGAATCAAACAAATCCAGCTTGGTCCGTTTAAACTTGAAGGTGCTTAGAAACTCCATGTTATACTGATGTATGGACCGGAGCCGGGTTTCAAGGAAGATTTGTAGCGGACCAGTCACAAGAGAGTCATATCTCTCCCTCTGCCCCACTACATCGAGCGTCTCGAAACACACCTGTCTTGGTGGCTCTTCGTGGTGAGCTTGCAAGATTTCATAGCGATTTTGGAACTCCAACTCAGCAGTTTTAAACCTCAGAAACTTGTGTGGAGCCATCATGCAAGAAAGAACCGGTAAGATAGTTGATACGTATGAAAAAAATGTAAAAACATGATATCAGGGGCTCTGGACACGGCCCCGTGTTGGTTGGGCGCGACCCCGTGTCCGAGGAGTATCTTGGGCATGACCCCGTGCTGAAACAGCACGGCCCCGTGTTGACGAGTCTGTTCATCCAAAATTTAAGGTTTTCAAGCCGGCTTCGAAAAATATAAAATTTTTGGTTCATTAGCAGCGCCTAACCCCGATTAAGAAACCCTAATTATCATTTTTACCAAAAATGCTCGTTTACCCTTCGGATTTTAACATTTCCCATCAAGAACAAGGATTTAGCGAAAACAGTGTGAATCAATCGATTTCCTCAACAATGTTCAAACATTTACTTTCAAAATTACTACTACTAACAAGATCTAAACAAAAATTCGGGATAGACACGGGTCTAGTTCAAGAACCCTAGATTAAACCCGAATTTTTGGGTGTTAAACTACATGCAAATCGTTACACTAACTACAATGATGTTAGAATCATACCTTGTGGTCGGATTGGATCGATCGAACGTGGAAAATTCTCGGAAAATCGGCAGGAACTGTCGTGGCAGAGGAAACGGGTCGTGGTGTGTTGAAAAATGAAGACTGTAGGGTTTTATATCCCAACAGTCAGTCAGCCACGGCCCTGTGCTGGTGCAGCACGGCCCCGTGCCGGGTTTTTATTTTCCTCATGTATCTGGGCGTTTGGGTACGGGGGCGTGTCAGATGGGCACGGCCCCGTGTTCAGACTGCCAGTATCATTATTTTTAAATCCGTGCACGTGTGTTTGACCGTTTCTCTGTGGTTCCTTTGGTACTTACCTGTTTTTCTTCAAATCCTCATGGTTGATGCTTTCCAATGGTCCCTACAAGTTGATTAAAAAGAAAAATATGTAAAATAACTAAATAAAAGTTTGATCGTTTTACCGATCAAGTGTCTACCTCTTGAAGATCCATTTCAATTTCTTCCTCCTCTATGAAGCCTCGGTATGGTTTAAGCCTCTATCCGTTTACCTTGAATGGTATACCGTTTGGAGGTTTTATTTCTACCGCTCCATGTGGAAGGACTTGGGTGATGGAATAAGGTCCCGTCCATCTTGACTTAAGCTTACCCAGAAATAATCGAAGCCTTGAATTAAATAACAGCACTTGATCCCCCTCTCGAAATTCCTTAGGTTTACTTATTTTTTCATGTATATTTTTCATGCGTTCCTTATCAATTTCAGAATTGGAATATGCTTGATTTCTTAACTCGTCTAATTCGTTTAATTGATAGTATCGATTTTTTACCGGCAAGGTCTTGGTCAAGGTTTACGTTTTTTAATGCCCAATAGGCCTTGTGAGCAATTTCTACCGGGAGGTGACAATTTTTCCCATAGACGAGCTTATATGGCGTGCTGCCTATTGGTGTTTTGTAGGTGATTCGAAAATCCCATAAAGCATCATCTAATTTATCCGCCCAATCTTTCTTGTTTTGACCTACGGTTTTCTCTTGGATTCTTTTTAGCCCTCGGTTTGTTACTTCGGCTTGACCGTTGGTTTGAGGATGGTAAACGGTGGAAATGCAGTGATAGACCCCATATTTTGTTAGGATTTTGTATAATTGATGATTGCAAAAATGGGTGCCTCTATCACTAATTAGTGCTTTTGGAGCACCAAAACGAGAAAATAACCATTTTAGGAATCTTATCACAAATCTACCATCGTTGGTTGGAAGAGCTTCGGCCTCGGCCCATTTGGACACGTAATCGACCGCTACAAGAATGTATTTATTACCTTTTGATGGTGGGAAAGCTCCCATAAAATCCATACCCCAAACATAAAAAAAATCACAAATAAGAATGCCTTTTTGGGGCATTTCATTTCTTGTAGAGATATTACCTGTTCGTTGGCGTGCATCACAAGATTGAATGAAATTGTAAGCATCCTTATGGATGGTTGGCCAATAAAATCCTGAATCAAGTACTTTTCGTGCGGTGCTTGCGACTCCATGATGTCCTCCGTACGATCCTTCATGACAATGGCGAAGAATTTATCTTGCTTCTTTTCCATGGACACATCTTCGAATAAGTTGATCCGCACACATTTTAAAAAGATATGGTCTTCCCAAAAATAGTGTTTTACATCGGTAAAGAATTTCATTCTTTGTTGATGTGACCAACCTTTGACTAGAATGCCACTAGCTAAGTAGTTAGCATAGTTGGCGTACCATGGTTCTTCTTGGTATTCGACCATTTCTAAAGATTTGATGGGGAACTGTCGTTAATGAGCTCTTCTCGAGTCGACTCCAAAGCGGGATCTTCTAAAAGTGACAAATGGTCGGCGGCGGTGTTTTCGGCTCCTCGTTTATCTTTTATTTCTATATAGAATTTTTGGAGGAGAAGAATCCACCGGATCAAACGTGGTTTGGCATCTTGTTTCTTGAAAAAGTATCGAATGGTGGCGTGATCCGTATAGACTATTGTTTTAGAAAGATCAAGATAGGAATGAAATTTATCAAAAGCAAATACTACGGCTAGTAACTCTTTTTCGGTTGTTGTGTAATTTTCTTGAGCATCATTTAGAGTTTTACTTGCATAGTATATTGGGTGAAAATGCTTTTCTTTTCATTGTCGTAGAACGGCTCCAACGGCAAAGTCACTTGCATTACACATGATTTCAAAGGGTAATTTCCAATCGGGTGCTATCATGATTGGTGCGTTGACTAGCATTTCTTTTAAGGTTAGAAATGCTTTGTTGCATTCCTCGTCAAAGACAAATGGTGCGTCTTTTTCAAGTAATTTTGTTAGAGGTCTAGAGATTTTCGAAAAGTCTTTGATAAATCGCCTATAAAATCCGGCATGTCCTAAGAAACTTCGAATGGCTCGAATGGAGGAAGGTGGAGGTTGTCGGGAAATAGTGTCTATTTTGGCCCGATTCACTTCCATTCCTTCGCTTGAGATTTTATGACCGAGTACTATTCCCTCCGTTACCATGAAATGCTATTTTTCCTAATTAAGGTCGAGGTTAGTTTCCTCACATCGGGATAACATTCATTCAAGGTTATCGAGACATTGGTCATATGTATCTCCAAAGATAGAAAAATCATCCATGAAAACTTCCATAGTTTTTTCTATCATATCATGGAAGATGGCCACCATGCAATGTTGAAATATAGTGGGGGCTTTGCATAGACCAAAAGGCATGCGTCGATAAGCGAAAGTTCCATAGGGACATGTAAAAGTTGTTTTCTCTTGGTCCTCTGGTGCAATTGGAATTTGAAAATAACCGGAGAAACCATCGAGAAAACAATAAAAATTGTGATCGGATAGTCTTTCTAGCATTTGGTCGATGAAAGGTAAAGGAAGTGATCTTTCCTTGTTGCTTCATTTAACTTGCGATAGCCAATACAAACTCTCCATCCGGTGACGGTTCTCGTTGGTATTAATTCATTTTTATCATTTGTTATTACTGTCATACCTCCTTTCTTTGGAACTACTTGAACGGGACTTACCCATGGGCTATCGGAGATAGGGTAGATAAGTCCGGCGTCAAGTAACTTGATGACTTCATTTTTGACCACTTCTTGAACATTTGGATATACGCGACGTTGTGGTTGTATTACCATTTTATAGTCATCTTCCATTAAAATATTGTGGGTGCACATGGATGGGTTGATGCCTTTGATATCCATCAGCCTCCATGCAATTGCATTTTTATGTTTTTTCAAAAGTTTTATTAATTTTTCTTTTTCAAAAAGTGTTATTTTAGAAAAAATGATGACGGGGAACTTACCAAGTTCGTCTAAAAATGCGTATTCTAGACCTTTAGGTAGTTCCTTGAGTTCAAGTGGCGGTGGGTCTTCAAGAGACCGCTTATTTTCTTCTTTATTAACGTCGATGGTCGAAAAGGATTGCTCAAGGGCAATTTCCTCTTCGACGAACTCTTCTTCTTCTTCCGTATCGGGTGGTTCCGCTTCATCTTCGATTAAGGGGTCATCGTCGTGAATTGGATATTTCATTAATTGGTTAAGATTGACATACCTTTTATCGACCCCTAATCGAAGTGGTAGGTTGGTTTGCTTCCGTTCGGTCAAGGCTTGATGGGATTTTAAAAATGGCTTTCCCAACACGAGGGGAGCATCATCTAAGATGACAAAGTCGATTAGGACTATCTCTTTGCTTGCTTGAATTAAGACATTTCTGACCATTCCCTTGGTAGTAATCGTTTTGCGATTTGAGAGAAAAATAGGAATTTTAAAAGGAGAAAAATCACTTGTACCCAATTTTTCGAAAATATAGTTAGGCATTATGTTAACGCAAAGATCTTTATCATTTAGCACATTACTAACAAAGATGTTTTGAAAAAAACATGGTATCGGTTTTATGTTCATTTCATGATATTCATCTTCTATTAGTGAAGTTTGATCATTTATTAACGTGACGCTTATCAATTCTTCGATTTTAGTAGAAGTATTCAACTCTTTTAAAAACTTAGCATGTGAAGAAACCAAACTATGATTTTCAAAAGAGGGTTGTAAAATGTGAATTTCTGAAAAAGTTTGATCAATTTTAGAATCATTAGTTTTAGAATTACCTTCTTGTTGAGTTGGTTCACACGTGAGTTTTTCATTTTGTTTTTCTATTTTTACTTCTTCGATTATAACCTGTTTAGTGCAAATAGCCTCTTCTTTTTCTCTAGATTTCTTAAGTAAGATTTCTAGATTTTCATACTTTCTATGAGTCTTGCAGCTTCGGGGATGATTGTTGGTGGAGTGTCGTAATTTTCAAATGGATTGGTATCTCAAAAGCTCGACTTTGGGAGTTCAAACCTTGATTCTTCATAAGTGGTGTATGAAGAACTTGGAGTAGTGTATGAGGTTGATGGTCTAAAAAGGTCGCAATATTGTACCGAATGGGATTTTCCGCAAATGGTACAATAAGGGTCCTCATAATCATCCTCTATATGGTAGGTGTCGTCTTCTGAGTAATAATCCATTGTATTGGAAGATACCCAGAAGAACAACGAGCCTCGGGATAAAAAACAGAAATTAAAAATTTAACAGAAAGTTGAGCACGGCCCCGTGCTGAATCGGCACGGCCCCGTGTTCAGTTCTTTATCTGGGCGTTTTAAAAAAAAGTTTTAGAAAAATCTGCAGCACGGGGGCGTGTCCCACCAGCACGTGTTAACCTACTGTTTAAAAAAAGAAAAATGTTAAAAACAAGCTCGCAGTTTTAAAAAATGTTAGAATTTGATTAGGCCGTTAACTTTAAGCTTCCTTAAAATCCTTGTGTCCCCGGCAACGGTGCCAAAAACTTGACGTGCGTGCGGGTGTATATATTTTTTTGTTATATTTTTAGCTCTTTTACTCGCTGATTTCAAGTTTTAAATTTATAAAACACGATATTCTACTATCACTCTACACACACGCTAGGGCAAGTATACCCATCGCGGGCGTAGTATAGTGATGGCAAGATACCGAGGTCGTCCAAGGACACAAGAGCTTTTAGTTCCGGCTTATTGTCAACGTCTAATCGAACCAACTTTTGAGAAAAGATTTTTAAGCTAATAAAAAGATAAAAACAGAAAATAAAAATGATAGACAAAAAAGAATCACTTGGATCCAACTTATCTTTCATTTACCCTTTTGATGATTTCCGCACTTTGGGCATTTTAAGAGATTATCTTAGTTATAGTAGTAGGCCCCTCTTTTGGAGGCGTCGTTACCCTCAACCTAGTGGTTTGAGTCAGCAGGGATACTGTAACACCCCAAAAACGGGTTTGGCAATCAAACCATGATTAATATTAATGAATGGGTAAAAATACCAAAAGTGGTAAAAATTAACCCGGTAAATATTAGGATTTAAATAAATAAGCCTAATATTAATTAAAAAGGAAAATAAATACTTTGAGGAAAACAAAGTTTATAAAAGGCCCGAACTAACGGGACTTAAAGTAAAACGGGTTATAACTTCCCGAACCCACAAAGTTAACTAGGAATAATTAACCTGGTTAGCTAATCATAAGCCTAGAAATAATAAGAAAAACATGGTGAAAAACCCTTTATAAGAACTTGGGTAAAGTTAAGGGACTAGAGTTTGTAAGTTGCAAAATGATTTTTATTAAAAACAAAAGCTAAACACCAAAACACACACTTAAAGTGTATGTTCTGGTCGAGATATCCACAGGAGCCAAGAACTCTTGAGCTCAAAACCCTAACAAGCACAAAATCAACAAATTAGAAGGGCAAATCAAACACAAATCGAAATTCAAGCACAAATTAGTGATCACCTCAGTGAAGGGATCACAAGGCATGTCAAAATTCACAATTTGGTTTCATCTCAAATTCTTGATAAACTTGTGAAATCGAAATCTGAACTTGATTGATTGACGTTTGAATGAAATTATGATAAATTCAGGGTTAGGAATGAACCCTAATCAATAATTTGATGCATTGATGTTCATGCATATGAAATTGAGAATCACCCATTTAGGTGTTAAATGAGTTTTGTAGTATGATGAAAAACATTAGAATCTTGACCATGCAACAAGTGTTATTGATTTTTATGAAATGAATCTAGGTGTTGTTATGCATGCTAGATGTAACGAACTTGAAAATGATCTTTAATCTTGGCTAAATAGTTAGTCATGAACTTGATTGTTAATAGTATAAAATTATGCCAAGAAGGTGTCTGTTAAAATGCCTAAAAGGACACAAATTTGTTAAAATTTAGAGTAAAACGCATAATTGAATAATATGGTGAATTATGCGAAATATGATGTGATAAGAGTTCTAAATATGTCGCTGGTTGAACTCTATAGGCAAGGTAATCGAAATTTCAAGCGGCAAATTGGAGCAGACGCGCGCGCTTGAAGGATAAGCTTTGAAGGTACGTGACTTGTCGTCTCGTTTCGTTACACTTATGTAGATAAACCTAGTCGTAGATATGTTTAATATTCATAAGAGAAATCGTTCTTAACAAACACAACATATCGCGTGCATAAATATTGAGAATAGTGGTGAAACGCTAATGTTGTCTAGCCCGGGGAAATGGGTAATTGTGTTTAGAAATCATTAAGACTGAATAATGTAAGGTTTGATATATAACCAAATGGGTCAAATAAATAAAAAGGGAGATTTCTAGGAGATCAGCCTATAAACGAGTTTTTATGCAAATAATGATAATAAACGGGTTCGTATTTAAATTACGGATTCGTAGGAAAAAGAATCACGAAAAACGGACTTGCGAAACAAAAGTTATGACAGTTTTAAGTTTTATTTTCAGAAAAATTGGTGCTGGGTAAAATGCAGGTCCAGAACCTGCACCTGCTGGAAAATTGTCTCCTCTGCGGCATGCGACAGGGAGCAATGGACCCGGCGCGACACGCGGGGCCGCTCGCGGCCCGCGAAAGATCAAAAGGAGTCTGTCGCGTGGCGCGACAGACTAAATTTTGAAATTTTATTTTGTTTTTAATTGTTTGATATTAGAACTTGTTTATACATGTTTTAATGTTGTCAAAACTAATATTTAACGTGGTTTTGACATTAGGTGAAGTTGGTCTTACTCCGGATAGCGATCAAGCAAGAATCCAAGAACCGAACACAACGTTTTGAAGCTTCCGCGCTAATCTGATTTTGTTGTAGACAATGTTCATTTTGTAAACACTTAATTTAATGTTTTCGACGTTTAAACTAGTTAGATAGTTAACTAGAATACTATCACTATGCAAACTTATCATCTTATCAAATTTAATAAAATGATGCATTTGGTTTAAAAATGCGTACTTGTAACACCTCGTAAAAACGTGTCCAATTATGTAAAGACACGTGTCCTAAACTCTAAACATGTAAAAGTTTGAGTTTGAGGGACTAAAGTTGTCAAACGATGAAAATATGTATGCGAAGGGACTAAAAGTGTCAATATGCCAAACTTGTGCCTCTGATTGACCACACACGATGAATATATTCTTAAACGAGTAATTATTTGGATATAAGAAGCCGTTTGTGAAAGTAAACGAAAGTTTACAAGCCGTTTGGGGGGTTAATAACCATGTCCCGGATATCCTTGGCATCATCTTACGAGATGGCCACGACCTGAGCACGGGGTGTAGGCGTACACCTGTCAGTGTATAACTCTATATTGTGGTGTGTCTATTGATCTTTAACCCGGACAAGATCCGGGCTACTGAACGCACAAGTAACATGTAATTCGTTCACAAGATTATAATATTAAATAATTCTCCCAAGTTATAAAAATGTTTATGCCATGTGCATCCAAACCAATTTTAAATCATTTTTCAAAATGAGTCAGTTGATTGTATTTACCAGTGTAAACTGACGTATTTTCCCAAAAAAGACTGAATGCAGGTACTAAACGAAATTGGCTGGATTGTCTCCTTAGCATCAATAAAAAGTCTCGCAAGCTTAGGATGCCTGAAGTCTGTTGAACCATTGTTTCTATTTTATTTCAATCCGTTCTGTGGATAAACTTCCGGATATTGTGACGTTTGACATTACAATATTAAATTCGGATGTATCATATTTTTAAATTGCTTCCGCTGTGCATATTAATTATTGTGTTGTTTGACTATATGTTGCCAACCACGTCACGATACTCCCCCACCGGGCCCACCGGTGACACGTGGAAATCGGGGTGTGACACGGGACTTCCATTTCAGTTCCCCACGTCAGTCCAGTGGCAGTCACTACCCGCCACATCAGGAGGACCCACAAATGGGTGGGCCTTCCAACCCAGCGATACCGCAGCCGCCGCCAATGGGTTTTGACAACCCAATCCCAGCTTATACAGGTTCCATGGCCTACAACCCGTTCGAGCCGCCAGTCCACAATAACTACGGGTATGCAGAGGCCGACCCCTACTTGGTGGCAGCTAACTACAATGCCCTGCACCCAGAAGGACCATACGGAGCTCCATGGAGAGTTGGGTACCCAACACAAGGGTACCAGATACCACCTAGGCCCATCATGAGGACTCAATCGCAGCCACCTAGGTTCTCCCCACCGGAGCATGAAGAACTCCTTCAGAGGCTGGATCAGGTTGAACGGAAAGTGCACAGGGACCGTAGGGAGAGGCAGACCTTCTTCCAAGGATTAGCAAGTTTGATCAAAGGGAAGAACAAGAAGGATCATTGAATCCTTCCAATTATTGATTGAGCCCCTGCGTGGGCCTGTATTTTGCTGTATCTGTATAAGCCCCTGCATGGGTATGTATGTGTGTTTGTCTTGACCCCTGCGTGGGTCTATTTTTCCGTTGACCCCTGCGTGGGTAAATTTGTTATTTGAAAAGACCCGTTTAGGGCAGTATGTAATATTTTGAATAAATTAATGGAATGTTTGTTTTTGATAAATTTCATGTTTGCCATTTTGTGCATAAATAAATTATAAATGAAATAAATAAATCAAAATCATTCCTTTTAATAATAATCTGCCTACTTAAATATTGAACAAGAATCTTAAGAGTGAAACCTAGCCTGAGTGTCATTATAAAGACCTGGCCATGATGGTAAGACCTGTTTAAAAGATTCAAATTCCTGTTAACATCTGTAAACATGTTAACACTCCTGGCAGACGTGATTTATCAAAAATCACATATGTCATTTTTATAAGGGAATTCTTTAGAAGATTCCTAACCCAGTTTAATGATCTCTGAATCCTGGGTTTACATCATCAATTAAGACGATCATATTGTTACCATACGTGGTAATATATTCCTGTTAACACTCTGTAAACATGTTAACACTCCTGGCAGACGTGATTTATCAAAAATCACATATGTCATTTTTATAAGGGAATTCTTTAGAAGATTCCTAACCCAGTTTAATGATCTCTGAATCCTGGGTTTACATCATCAATTAAGACGATCATATTGTTACCATACGTGGTAATATAGTGCCTACGGGCCCTACTCATTTCCATATGAGACAAAAGACAGTGGTGGCTATGACTCCCTGTCAAATAAAGGTAATGAACTAGGTTCAAACCTCAAATGCTTTGATTCTCTGAAATCCTAGCATATAATTTATAATTGTCCATGTGACTAGGCCTATTGTGCCAGTATACCTTAATGTTTTGATTCTCTGAAATCATAGATTAAATTAAAAGTGTCCACGTGACTAGGCCTTTTGTGCCATAAATAAAATTGTTAATGTTTTATAATCAGGATAAATTATTATAGAAATCCTAAATAAATATAAATTATAAATTAACCAAATATGGTCTCTGTACCATGGTTAATGAATTGCCATAAAAGACAATTCCATAATAAACTCCCAAATAAACTATTGTCCTTGTTTTTCTGCAACAGTTCAATTAAAAATGGCTAACTCGGACGAGGGTAATAGTCATCCAGTGGAGGTTAATAATGACGCCCGAATAAATCTAACGGGTGCGGAATTGAAAGCGATCATAGACGGCGCTGTTACACAGGCTTTAGAAAGGCAGTATGAAGAGTACAGTGGGACTCGTAGTAGGACCCAATCTACACAGCCTTCAAAGCCACCAAACTCATTACCTACTATTATGATATTATTTTTAGGGATTTTTGGAATATTGGGTCAGATTATAAACTGACCATATCCTTGAGTTCTTGTATAAATTCGATAAATGACGATAATGCCCTTTTTGTTAATAAAATGAGTTTTACATATGATTAACATCCCCAACCGTTTCCTACTGATTTTATATGAAAAATAAAATATTTTAAACATTCAAGGCTGATCAAAATCTCAGAATTTCATAATCATCACAAATATCGTCAATTGTCGACTTTTACGCTAATTAGGTGCATAGTATGGTTTAAAACCATATTTAACATCTAAGACTTGTTACCTACTGAGTTTATAAATAAATTTTAATATTTTTACAGTAGGTATAAGTCATGAAGTCAGACTTCCAATAATGTCCTTAAAATCATATGTGAAATGACCAAAATACCCTTTCGGGGCATAGTTTGGCCATAAATGGTAAACCACACATATGAATGATATCCTACTATTTTGACATCATAAAATAAATATTTTTACTGAATATATTAGACCTGAATATCAGTTTACTTTAAAACCTCTTTTATAAATATTAAAATGACCAAAATGCCCTTACGGGACTTAAATTGGTTATAAATACTTTTTGGGCATATATGTTAACATCCTACTGATGTATTAACATATTTTAAGCATAATAACATATGGGACTTGTATATGGTTCATTCGGTTACCCGCTATGCATTTATGCGTTCGGTTCAGTTTATGTAACTAGTTTACATGAATTGGCCGAAATGGGTTTAACCTTATCATTAAATCTTCAAAATCCAGAATGTATTTAGTTTACCCATATTATACAAGTATCCAAACTTGTCGGGTCTAAATCACATTCCATTCCGGTCTCCGCTTAATCTAGCGTTTCGTACCGTAAAGTATCTTTCAAACTAACCGGTCTAAGTCTTTGACTTAAATAAAGACCGTTAGTATCCTAATAGGTTAATAAACCTTCCATACAGATTGAGTAGCTACGGTAGAAGGTATTTTCATAAGGCTTTAGGAAACATACGGCTGAGTAACATCTTTACACATCTAGCTCAGGTAAATACTTTTAACTTATTTTCCTTTATACGGGCTTGGGATACGGTATTATAATAATACCGCTTGGTCGGGTATGAAATCATTTAATCGGATTGTGATTAATAAATTTGCATAACCCGTTTTAATCTGTTTTGTTTGATAACATAAACATTGGGGGTTAATACGACCGTGTCCTGGATATCCTCGGCTCATTTCATTTGAAAATGGCCACGACCTATGCACGGGGTGTAGGCATACACCTGACAGATGCAAATGCTAAATAACCCACATGTTGGGGATAACTCCTTGTGGGCTTTATAGTGGTGAGTCGGTTAATCATAAACGGCTTCTAAATCGGCCTCATATGTATGACAAACATGTAAAACTCTATACAAGATTTTATTAAAAATTGTTCCAAGTTATAAATGGTTTTGTGCCTTGTGCGCCTAAATCAATTTTCTTAAACTCTTTTCAAATGAGTCGGTTAATTGTATTTACCAGTGAAAACTGACGTATTTTCCAAAGACTAAGTGACAGGTACCTCTCGAAATTAGGCTGGAGCTACTTGGTGTCAAATAAGAGGATCTTGCAAATCCTTAGATGCCTGAAGTCTGTTATTTCAGTTTTCTTGTATTTGTTTTTATGATCCGCCTGTGGATCTATATTACAACCAGTCTGTATATTCTTTTATTAGGACACTCAGACATTATGGTTTGTAATAGTAATTATCTACCAAGCCTTCCGCTGTGCTATAATATTGTGTATATTGACTATGATGATATGAACTACGTCACGATACTCCCCGCCGGGCCCACCGGTAATATGTGGAAATATCGGGGTGTGACAGTACTTTTATGTAAAAATCTTAATTATACGAGACGGGTGTTACAAGTTGGTAATCAGAGCTCAAGGTTGTTAACAAAGTGTGTTCGGTTCGAAGCTTGATCAAACATCCGGTAAGAATTAGTCATTTAGTAGATTTTATTTGAATATTAGAAAAAGGAAATTGATTTGATGTGCATGGGAAGAGCGTGTTAACACACACAAACCCGGAAAGTGCACTAAACATGAATGGTTTAAGCAAGTGGTAAACTTGGTTAAACCAAAGCGAATGATGCATATGTTATAAAATGAAATGTTTAATAGTGACATAAACATTACAGATTCGAGATGTCTAGTGTTGATAAAAGATGATTAGGTAGTATAAATCCTAACCATAGATTGATCATAAAATAAGTACTTATGAAATAAATATATTTGAATGCCTCGTATAATAATACGGGCAACATTGAATATCAAGATTAATAATAAATTGGAAATGTTCGAATGATATGATGACCGCATCTGAAGATGACGGGAGATAAATAATCTAAATGGAGGAAGGTTCGGAAGCATGACAAAGAACATGCTAGCAAAGAACTTAAATCAAGTGATGACTTGAGACAGCGGAGTACATCAGGGCGAGTATCAATCAGGTACACGTTATAAATTACGATAAGACAAGTAGAATGCAATAATTCACATAATGAACGATAGTTGCATATGGGCATATATGATTAGTGAAATAAATGAATTATGTAAAAGAAAAAAAAAATATATATATATATAAGTATATATATGTAACACCTCGAAAATTCGTGTGCATTGGAATAACGACACGTGTCCTGAAAGACAAAACGCGTTGTAAACCTTGATAAAATAAAGATGTTTTGGCAGGATTGAAAAGTGGCGTCATGTTAATTTTTACCTCTGAACACCTCATTTATAAATCCCAAGACCCAAGTTTTTATACATATTAAACATCTATTATGTCTAAAATCCAGAAATGGGTTGACAATAATGAATTGGAAATGCATGATAGGATCTCACGAAGAAAAGAATGGTAATCCTTAGTTTTCGGTACTTTCTAAAGACTCCAAGACTTTTCACACAACATAACATGGTGGTGCATACTATACATGACCCAAATTTGAGGCCCCATATTGATAAAACACGGCCAAGAATCGTTTATACTCAGTTGCCCCTTCAAATCATTGAAAAGCCAACATTTTGGTCCCTGATGAATTGTTGCGCACCGCAACAAATATTTGTTACGGTGCGCAAGCAACTGCCCAGCAACAGAAAACCGGCTGTTGCCAGTTTAAACGCGATTCTGACCTCTTAAACGAGTTTCCTCTTACCCCTTGGCCCCTAAACACTCCCTAAACATGTAGGACACATGTAGGAATGTTGTGGGCAGTAGTAGACCTTGTTGTCAATGCATTGTGGTGAGTAAAACCACTATATAAGGGCCTTTAGTTGCAAACAATTCATCACATCTTCTCCTGCATTGTTGGATCACTTCTGGAACTCACAACCTTCTCTCAAGTGTTCTCTAATCAAGCTTAGGACCTTTGTAAGTTACCTAACCTTCTCTAATTAACTTTAGCTTAGTTATTTAGCTAAAAGTCAAACCGACGTAATTACGGTTTGACTTCGAGATTAAGTAGTAATGGCTCAGTCATATCTCGAATCAAAAGTAGTTATGATTTGGTATTTATGTGGGTAATAAAACCTCAGAAGGGTTTCCCCTGATCACCACTCTAACCAGGTCAAAAGTCGGGTCAAACTTTTATTTAAAAAGTCAACAGGAAGTCTAAAATGCCATTTATGCATAATTAACATTGTAGATCATATACAACCTGTTGGATCATTGTTATAACTCAGTAATAAGTGTAAGAACATGTCTAAACATGTTCAACCCGACAATTTCCTGTTTAGACCCGGTTCGGAGCCGAAAGTCGCATAGTTTGACTTTCACTTTGACTTTCAGTTCTGACCCGTATAGGCATGTTTTAGAAATGCCTCAGAGCTTTAATTGGATTAGGTTACTTGTTAGTACAACCCTCTGTGATTATACACCTTGGTTCATTAGTTATCCAATTAATATGCATGTTTCCGTTAATTGCTCATATGTTGACCATTATGCCCTTTTACCTTAAAACGTGATTTATGAAAATGTAAAAGTGTAGAAACCTTAGTTTCTGATATATAAACTTGTATGCAAAGTTTGACATCAGTTTGACTTGTAGATTAAGAGTTATGCTCATTATCGCAAATTTAAAGCGTTATGTTAATAAAATGGCGTAATTAGCGTATAGCCTAGTTAAGCCTACTTTTTGGTACCAAACTTAATACCCACTGATGTAATATATTATTTTGGGTTTTTAAAAGATTTTTAATTAATTTTAGGTTGAGCATAACTAGTAGTCGTAGGCTTAATCCGGTAATTGTCGATTTTGCCCTTACGGGCCATAAAATGAGTTTTACCGATCTAAACGACTCCAAACCTTTTGCTACTGATCACATATGTTAAATAAGTTATTTTAAGCCTTCTGGAAATATAAAAATATCAGATTTAAGTATCGAACCCGGAAATGGCCTTTAAATCGCCTTATTTAGCGTTTTTAACGCATAGTATGTATTAAAATCATATTGAACATACCCGGGTTGATACCTACTGATATATGAGGCAAATTATAATATTTTAACAGTAAGCAAAGGTTGATAAACTCAGACGTCAGTTTTGAGCTTTTCGGCTTATGTGAAATTACCACAATACCCCTACGGGGCATACTTTGGTTAAATATGATAAGTTTCACATATATGCTTTAACTTACTGATATAACTTAGCAAGTTGAGTATATTTACTGATTACATCGGACCTGTAACTCAGTTAAACACTTAAGCGCTTTTATAAACTTTTAAATGACCAAACTACCCCTACGGGGCCTAGTTTGTGTTTAAACACGTTTCGGGCATAATGAAAGACATCTTACTGATGTCACAACATATTTGAGACATAATTAACTTAGGAAACCTGTATATAGCTCTCATAAATACCCGTCACGCTTATTACGCGTACGGTTCGGTTTATGTAACAAGTTTACATAAATTAGCCGAAACGGGTCAAACCTTAACGGTTTTATCTCAAAATCCAGAATGTGAATAATAAACCCATATTAAACAAGTCTTCAAACTTGTCGAGTTTGAATCACATTCTATCCGGTCTTCGCTTAATCGTGCGTACGAACCGTATCTTGAAACTAGCCGGTCTAAGCTTAAGCTTAATAAAAGGCCCGTTAGAATTCTAATAGGTTATTACAAACCTTCGTTCCAGATTAGGAGGACCAGTAAAAGCTACGTGCATTTTGCTTATTGTGATTAATACTTACTCAGGTAAATACTTTTAACTTATTTTCCCTATACGGGCTTGGGTTACGGTATATAGCATACCGCTTGATCGGGCATCAAATCGCCACAATTAAGTGGGTAGTTGAATAATTTGATCGGCTCGTTTAAACAGTCTTGTTACTTAAAGCCTTTGGGGGGTTAATAACCATGTCCCGGATATCCTTGGCATCATCTTACGAGATGGCCACGACCTGAGCACGGGGTGTAGGCGTACACCTGTCAGTGTATAACTCTATATTGTGGTGTGTCTATTGATCTTTAACCCGGACAAGATCCGGGCTACTGAACGCACAAGTAACATGTAATTCGTTCACAAGATTATAATATTAAATAATTCTCCCAAGTTATAAAAATGTTTATGCCATGTGCATCCAAACCAATTTTAAATCATTTTTCAAAATGAGTCAGTTGATTGTATTTACCAGTGTAAACTGACGTATTTTCCCAAAAAAGACTGAATGCAGGTACTAAACGAAATTGGCTGGATTGTCTCCTTAGCATCAATAAAAAGTCTCGCAAGCTTAGGATGCCTGAAGTCTGTTGAACCATTGTTTCTATTTTATTTCAATCCGTTCTGTGGATAAACTTCCGGATATTGTGACGTTTGACATTACAATATTAAATTCGGATGTATCATATTTTTAAATTGCTTCCGCTGTGCATATTAATTATTGTGTTGTTTGACTATATGTTGCCAACCACGTCACGATACTCCCCCACCGGGCCCACCGGTGACACGTGGAAATCGGGGTGTGACACGGGACTTCCATTTCAGTTCCCCACGTCAGTCCAGTGGCAGTCACTACCCGCCACATCAGGAGGACCCACAAATGGGTGGGCCTTCCAACCCAGCGATACCGCAGCCGCCGCCAATGGGTTTTGACAACCCAATCCCAGCTTATACAGGTTCCATGGCCTACAACCCGTTCGAGCCGCCAGTCCACAATAACTACGGGTATGCAGAGGCCGACCCCTACTTGGTGGCAGCTAACTACAATGCCCTGCACCCAGAAGGACCATACGGAGCTCCATGGAGAGTTGGGTACCCAACACAAGGGTACCAGATACCACCTAGGCCCATCATGAGGACTCAATCGCAGCCACCTAGGTTCTCCCCACCGGAGCATGAAGAACTCCTTCAGAGGCTGGATCAGGTTGAACGGAAAGTGCACAGGGACCGTAGGGAGAGGCAGACCTTCTTCCAAGGATTAGCAAGTTTGATCAAAGGGAAGAACAAGAAGGATCATTGAATCCTTCCAATTATTGATTGAGCCCCTGCGTGGGCCTGTATTTTGCTGTATCTGTATAAGCCCCTGCATGGGTATGTATGTGTGTTTGTCTTGACCCCTGCGTGGGTCTATTTTTCCGTTGACCCCTGCGTGGGTAAATTTGTTATTTGAAAAGACCCGTTTAGGGCAGTATGTAATATTTTGAATAAATTAATGGAATGTTTGTTTTTGATAAATTTCATGTTTGCCATTTTGTGCATAAATAAATTATAAATGAAATAAATAAATCAAAATCATTCCTTTTAATAATAATCTGCCTACTTAAATATTGAACAAGAATCTTAAGAGTGAAACCTAGCCTGAGTGTCATTATAAAGACCTGGCCATGATGGTAAGACCTGTTTAAAAGATTCAAATTCCTGTTAACATCTGTAAACATGTTAACACTCCTGGCAGACGTGATTTATCAAAAATCACATATGTCATTTTTATAAGGGAATTCTTTAGAAGATTCCTAACCCAGTTTAATGATCTCTGAATCCTGGGTTTACATCATCAATTAAGACGATCATATTGTTACCATACGTGGTAATATATTCCTGTTAACACTCTGTAAACATGTTAACACTCCTGGCAGACGTGATTTATCAAAAATCACATATGTCATTTTTATAAGGGAATTCTTTAGAAGATTCCTAACCCAGTTTAATGATCTCTGAATCCTGGGTTTACATCATCAATTAAGACGATCATATTGTTACCATACGTGGTAATATAGTGCCTACGGGCCCTACTCATTTCCATATGAGACAAAAGACAGTGGTGGCTATGACTCCCTGTCAAATAAAGGTAATGAACTAGGTTCAAACCTCAAATGCTTTGATTCTCTGAAATCCTAGCATATAATTTATAATTGTCCATGTGACTAGGCCTATTGTGCCAGTATACCTTAATGTTTTGATTCTCTGAAATCATAGATTAAATTAAAAGTGTCCACGTGACTAGGCCTTTTTGTGCCATAAATAAAATTGTTAATGTTTTATAATCAGGATAAATTATTATAGAAATCCTAAATAAATATAAATTATAAATTAACCAAATATGGTCTCTGTACCATGGTTAATGAATTGCCATAAAAGACAATTCCATAATAAACTCCCAAATAAACTATTGTCCTTGTTTTTCTGCAACAGTTCAATTAAAAATGGCTAACTCGGACGAGGGTAATAGTCATCCAGTGGAGGTTAATAATGACGCCCGAATAAATCTAACGGGTGCGGAATTGAAAGCGATCATAGACGGCGCTGTTACACAGGCTTTAGAAAGGCAGTATGAAGAGTACAGTGGGACTCGTAGTAGGACCCAATCTACACAGCCTTCAAAGCCACCAAACTCATTACCTACTATTATGATATTATTTTTAGGGATTTTTGGAATATTGGGTCAGATTATAAACTGACCATATCCTTGAGTTCTTGTATAAATTCGATAAATGACGATAATGCCCTTTTTGTTAATAAAATGAGTTTTACATATGATTAACATCCCCAACCGTTTCCTACTGATTTTATATGAAAAATAAAATATTTTAAACATTCAAGGCTGATCAAAATCTCAGAATTTCATAATCATCACAAATATCGTCAATTGTCGACTTTTACGCTAATTAGGTGCATAGTATGGTTTAAAACCATATTTAACATCTAAGACTTGTTACCTACTGAGTTTATAAATAAATTTTAATATTTTTACAGTAGGTATAAGTCATGAAGTCAGACTTCCAATAATGTCCTTAAAATCATATGTGAAATGACCAAAATACCCTTTCGGGGCATAGTTTGGCCATAAATGGTAAACCACACATATGAATGATATCCTACTATTTTGACATCATAAAATAAATATTTTTACTGAATATATTAGACCTGAATATCAGTTTACTTTAAAACCTCTTTTATAAATATTAAAATGACCAAAATGCCCTTACGGGACTTAAATTGGTTATAAATACTTTTTGGGCATATATGTTAACATCCTACTGATGTATTAACATATTTTAAGCATAATAACATATGGGACTTGTATATGGTTCATTCGGTTACCCGCTATGCATTTATGCGTTCGGTTCAGTTTATGTAACTAGTTTACATGAATTGGCCGAAATGGGTTTAACCTTATCATTAAATCTTCAAAATCCAGAATGTATTTAGTTTACCCATATTATACAAGTATCCAAACTTGTCGGGTCTAAATCACATTCCATTCCGGTCTCCGCTTAATCTAGCGTTTCGTACCATAAAGTATCTTTCAAACTAACCGGTCTAAGTCTTTGACTTAAATAAAGACCGTTAGTATCCTAATAGGTTAATAAACCTTCCATACAGATTGAGTAGCTACGGTAGAAGGTATTTTCATAAGGCTTTAGGAAACATACGGCTGAGTAACATCTTTACACATCTAGCTCAGGTAAATACTTTTAACTTATTTTCCTTTATACGGGCTTGGGATACGGTATTATAATAATACCGCTTGGTCGGGTATGAAATCATTTAATCGGATTGTGATTAATAAATTTGCATAACCCGTTTTAATCTGTTTTGTTTGATAACATAAACATTGGGGGTTAATACGACCGTGTCCTGGATATCCTCGGCTCATTTCATTTGAAAATGGCCACGACCTATGCACGGGGTGTAGGCATACACCTGACAGATGCAAATGCTAAATAACCCACATGTTGGGGATAACTCCTTGTGGGCTTTATAGTGGTGAGTCGGTTAATCATAAACGGCTTCTAAATCGGCCTCATATGTATGACAAACATGTAAAACTCTATACAAGATTTTATTAAAAATTGTTCCAAGTTATAAATGGTTTTGTGCCTTGTGCGCCTAAATCAATTTTCTTAAACTCTTTTCAAATGAGTCGGTTAATTGTATTTACCAGTGAAAACTGACGTATTTTCCAAAGACTAAGTGACAGGTACCTCTCGAAATTAGGCTGGAGCTACTTGGTGTCAAATAAGAGGATCTTGCAAATCCTTAGATGCCTGAAGTCTGTTATTTCAGTTTTCTTGTATTTGTTTTTATGATCCGCCTGTGGATCTATATTACAACCAGTCTGTATATTCTTTTATTAGGACACTCAGACATTATGGTTTGTAATAGTAATTATCTACCAAGCCTTCCGCTGTGCTATAATATTGTGTATATTGACTATGATGATATGAACTACGTCACGATACTCCCCGCCGGGCCCACCGGTAATATGTGGAAATATCGGGGTGTGACAGTACTTTTATGTAAAAATCTTAATTATACGAGACGGGTGTTACAAGTTGGTAATCAGAGCTCAAGGTTGTTAACAAAGTGTGTTCGGTTCGAAGCTTGATCAAACATCCGGTAAGAATTAGTCATTTAGTAGATTTTATTTGAATATTAGAAAAAAGAAATTGATTTGATGTGCATGGGAAGAGCGTGTTAACACACACAAACCCGGAAAGTGCACTAAACATGAATGGTTTAAGCAAGTGGTAAACTTGGTTAAACCAAAGCGAATGATGCATATGTTATAAAATGAAATGTTTAATAGTGACATAAACATTACAGATTCGAGATGTCTAGTGTTGATAAAAGATGATTAGGTAGTATAAATCCTAACCATAGATTGATCATAAAATAAGTACTTATGAAATAAATATATTTGAATGCCTCGTATAATAATACGGGCAACATTGAATAGCAAGATTAATAATAAATTGGAAATGTTCGAATGATATGATGACCGCATCTGAAGATGACGGGAGATAAATAATCTAAATGGAGGAAGGTTCGGAAGCATGACAAAGAACATGCTAGCAAAGAACTTAAATCAAGTGATGACTTGAGACAGCGGAGTACATCAGGGCGAGTATCAATCAGGTACACGTTATAAATTACAATAAGACAAGTAGAATGCAATAATTCACATAATGAACGATAGTTGCATATGGGCATATATGATTAGTGAAATAAATGAATTATGTAAAAGAAAAAAAAAATATATATATATATATATATATAAGTATATATATGTAACACCTCGAAAATTCGTGTGCATTGGAATAACGACACGTGTCCTGAAAGACAAAACGCGTTGTAAACCTTGATAAAATAAAGATGTTTTGGCAGGATTGAAAAGTGGCGTCATGTTAATTTTTACCTCTGAACACCTCATTTATAAATCCCAAGACCCAAGTTTTTATACATATTAAACATCTATTATGTCTAAAATCCAGAAATGGGTTGACAATAATGAATTGGAAATGCATGATAGGATCTCACGAAGAAAAGAATGGTAATCCTTAGTTTTCGGTACTTTCTAAAGACTCCAAGACTTTTCACACAACATAACATGGTGGTGCATACTATACATGACCCAAATTTGAGGCCCCATATTGATAAAACACGGCCAAGAATCGTTTATATTCAGTTGCCCCTTCAAATCATTGAAAAGCCAACATTTTGGTCCCTGATGAATTGTTGCGCACCGCAACAAATATTTTTTACGGTGCGCAAGCAACTGCCCAGCAACAGAAAACCGGCTGTTGCCAGTTTAAACGCGATTCTGACCTCTTAAACGAGTTTCCTCTTACCCCTTGGCCCCTAAACACTCCCTAAACATGTAGGACACATGTAGGAATGTTGTGGGCAGTAGTAGACCTTGTTGTCAATGCATTGTGGTGAGTAAAACCACTATATAAGGGCCTTTAGTTGCAAACAATTCATCACATCTTCTCCTGCATTGTTGGATCACTTCTGGAACTCATAACCTTCTCTCAAGTGTTCTCTAATCAAGCTTAGGACCTTTGTAAGTTGCCTAACCTTCTCTAATTAACTTTAGCTTAGTTATTTAGCTAAAAGTCAAACCGACGTAATTACGGTTTGACTTCGAGATTAAGTAGTAATGGCTCAGTCATATCTCGAATCAAAAGTAGTTATGAGTTGGTATTTATGTGGGTAATAAAACCTCAAAAGGGTTTCCCCTGATCACCACTCTAACCAGGTCAAAAGTCGGGTCAAACTTTTATTTAAAAAGTCAACAGGAAGTCTAAAATGCCATTTATGCATAATTAACATTGTAGATCATATACAACCTGTTGGATCATTGTTATAACTCAGTAATAAGTGTAAGAACATGTCTAAACATGTTCAACCCGACAATTTCCTGTTTAGACCCGGTTCGGAGCCGAAAGTCGCATAGTTTGACTTTCACTTTGACTTTCAGTTCTGACCCGTATAGGCATGTTTTAGAAATTCCTCAGAGCTTTAATTGGATTAGGTTACTTGTTAGTACAACCCTCTGTGATTATACACCTTGGTTCATTAGTTATCCAATTAATATGCATGTTTCCGTTAATTGCTCATATGTTGACCATTATGCCCTTTTACCTTAAAACGCGATTTATGAAAATGTAAAAGTGTAGAAACCTTAGTTTCTGATATATAAACTTGTATGCAAAGTTTGACATCAGTTTGACTTGTAGATTAAGAGTTATGCTCATTATCGCAAATTTAAAGCGTTATGTTAATAAAATGGCGTAATTAGCGTATAGCCTAGTTAAGCCTACTTTTTGGTACCAAACTTAATACCCACTAATGTAATATATTATTTTGGGTTTTTAAAAGATTTTTAATTAATTTTAGGTTGAGCATAACTAGTAGTCGTAGGCTTAATCCGGTAATTGTCGATTTTGCCCTTACGGGCCATAAAATGAGTTTTACCGATCTAAACGACTCCAAACCTTTTGCTACTGATCACATATGTTAAATAAGTTATTTTAAGCCTGCTGGAAATATAAAAATATCAGATTTAAGTATCGAACCCGGAAATGGCCTTTAAATCGCCTTATTTAGCGTTTTTAACGCATAGTATGTATTAAAATCATATTGAACATACCCGGGTTGATACCTACTGATATATGAGGCAAATTATAATATTTTAACAGTAAGCAAAGGTTGATAAACTCAGACGTCAGTTTTGAGCTTTTCGGCTTATGTGAAATTACCAAAATACCCCTACGGGGCATAGTTTGGTTAAAAATGATAAGTTTCACATATATGCTTTAACTTACTGATATAACTTAGAAACTTGAGTATATTTACTGATTACATCGGACCTGTAACTCAGTTAAACACTTAAGCGCTTTTATAAACTTTTAAATGACCAAACTACCCCTACGGGGTCTAGTTTGTGTTTAAACACGTTTCAGGCATAATGAAAGACATCTTACTGATGTCACAACATATTTGAGACATAATTAACTTAGGAAACCTGTATATAGCTCTCATAAATACCCGTCACGCTTATTACGCGTACGGTTCGGTTTATGTAACAAGTTTACATAAATTAGCCGAAACGGGTCAAACCTTAACGTTTTTATCTCAAAATCCAGAATGTGAATAATAAACCCATATTAAACAAGTCTTCAAACTTGTCGGGTCTGAATCACATTCTATCCGGTCTTCGCTTAATCGTGCGTACGAACCGTATCTTGAAACTAGCCGGTCTAAGCTTAAGCTTAATAAAAGGCCCGTTAGAATTCTAATAGGTTATTACAAACCTTCGTTCCAGATTAGGAGGACCAGTAAAAGCTACGTGCATTTTGCTTATTGTTATTAATACTTACTCAGGTAAATACTTTTAACTTATTTTCCCTATACGGGCTTGGGTTACGGTATATAGCATACCGCTTGATCGGGCATCAAATCTCCACAATTAAGTGGGTAGTTGAATAATTTGATCGGCTCGTTTAAACAGTCTTGTTACTTAAAGCCTTTGGGGGGTTAATAACCATGTCCCGGATATCCTTGGCATCATCTTACGAGATGGCCACGACCTGAGCACGGGGTGTAGGCGTACACCTGTCAGTGTATAACTCTATATTGTGGTGTGTCTATTGATCTTTAACCCGGACAAGATCCGGGCTACTGAACGCACAAGTAACATGTAATTCGTTCACAAGATTATAATATTAAATAATTCTCCCAAGTTATAAAAATGTTTATGCCATGTGCATCTAAACCAATTTTAAATCATTTTTCAAAATGAGTCAGTTGATTGTATTTACCAGTGTAAACTGACGTATTTTCCCAAAAAGACTGAATGCAGGTACTAAACGAAATTGGCTGGATTGTCTCCTTAGCATCAATAAAAAGTCTCGCAAGCTTAGGATGCCTGAAGTCTGTTGAACCATTGTTTCTATTTTATTTCGATCCGTTCTGTGGATAAACTTCCGGATATTGTGACGTTTGACATTACAATATTAAATTCGGATGTATCATATTTTTAAATTGCTTCCGCTGTGCATATTAATTATTGTGTTGTTTGACTATATGTTGCCAACCACGTCACGATACTCCCCCACCGGGCCCACCGGTGACACGTGGAAATCGGGGTGTGACAATATATAAATAAATAAATAAATAATGGTGAGTATGTGAAACCGAGGTAAAAGTAATCTCGATAAATATTGCAATGGGAAGGAGTGCGCGTACACTCGAACCCGGAATTTGCAATAGTAGTAAATGGCGAAGACAAGGTTATAGATTTGGCCAAACCAAATAAAAACATGTAGAAACATCGTTTATATTGATAAACGATGTGGGAAAAATCCATACAACGACATGGAATAATAAAATGAAATCAATTGATTTCTGTTATTGTTACAATGGAATGATGTCAACCATAGTTGGCGACGATACGGTATCCCTCATGACTGAGGAGATGCACGAAAGGTTCTATGGGAAAGTCGGAAAGGCTACTAAAGCCGTTTAACCTGGAATAATGGAAAGGCTATAACTCACCATGATGACGGCAAAGAAAGAAAAGATTAACGAGTTGAGAGAAAGCCCATTGGGGTGAGTATTGCAGGTACACGTATTAAAATTTCATTAAGATAACGTTGGGCAACAATTAGACAATGGATTAAGGCTAAGAATGAGAAATTAAGACTTGGGCAGAAAATATCCTTAAGGAAAACTAAATGAATGATACGTATTATTCGCCACTGCGAATAAGAAAGTATCGTTAAATGCGGATTTCGGAACTTGGGTATGGGTAACCATCCAAGTAACACGTTATTAAGTAAATCCTTATGAGGAAGAACAATGATCACATTGATGGGTGTGATTATATAAAAGAGTAGTAAAATTAACACTTTAAAAGTGATGGAACGAAAACGGGTGAACCCCAAAAGTCATATAACAATAGTAGTGGTTTTACCGAATAAGGCTTAAGAAATGGACCCTCGTAACGTTAATAAAAGAGACGGACCTAAGGGTCGCTAATAAAAAGAAAGTTGGGTGTTCAAACCAAATAAATAAAATGTTTGATATTAAAGGAAGACGCAAACCCGGGTAACGGGCTGTAAAGAAATATAAGTATGAATCGGATAACGGTAAGCGAAGAAGAAACCGACGTGTAAATGACAAAAGAAGTCATAGAGTCGGAAGGATAATTCAAAAGAAAGCAAATGTAGCCTTAGACTACGGTCAAGGTCAAATGAAATGCAAAAGCGAAAAAAAATGATCTTAAACATAAAAGGGGTACCTTGACGCCATATATATATATAGGGAGAAGATCATGCGAGAACCACCTCTTATTGCGAGAACCGCGAGAACCAATGTGAACACAACCAAAAATGCCTAAAAATAGCTAAAAATCACACAAATTTTTTTTTTTTTAATATTTTTTTATAAAAAAATCGCTACTTTTCGAAGCCAAAAAAAAAAAAAATTAAAATTTTTTTTTTGCTTCTAAAAGTAGCGATTTTAACATAAAAAATATTAAAAAAAAATTTTTAGATTTTTTTTAGGTTTTTTGGGGGTTTAGTTTTTAGCATTTTAGCTTGGGGGGGGGGGTTAGGTTTTTGGGGGGTGGGGGAGGGGGGGTTAGGTTTTTTTTTGGGGGGGGGGGGGTGGGTGGGGGGGTTTAGGTTTTTTTTGGGGGGGGGGTGGGGGTTAGGTTTTTTTAGCTATTTTAGGTTGTGTTCACATTGGTTCTCGCGGTTCTCACAATAATGGTGGTTCTCGCATGAGCTCCTCCATATATATATATATATAGTTAAATAAAGATTCGATTAAAAGATGATCTACGGGATCATCATAATCTACGGGATCATAAGTAGTGTTAAGGTCTAACGGGACCGAAAAGACTTTTGGGTCAAAAATAGAAAGGAACGAACTGTAGGGGTTTCACCTTAAAAAGGTGAAAATCTAAGGAAAAAGCCTGCGAGGCTAGGTGAGAGAGCCTACAGATCAATAAGGTAAAGCGAGGAAACTGGTTGTAACTCCCCGTGTAAAATAATAACGGGAGGTAAGGTTAGTATAAAAGCGATGGGTTTTGCTAAGTTAACCTAATGGGTTAAAATGAAGAGATCATGAAAGGTCTAGTTGACAAAAAATGAAGGATTTCACTAAAACACTAAAAGAATCGGTGCCAGACGATGCATACGAAAAGAAGATTTTCGATAACGAAAAGTTTATATAAACTTAAACATGACGTGATGCGATCATGGTTAAGAAAAGTAATATATAATATAACCACGTTATAGCGTGAACTAAGAAATGGGGACAATAAGAGTTCGTAAGCCTCGAGAAGGCAAAGTGGATATACCCGAGCGATGGGATATAAGGTAACCGGTGACTATTAAGTCTAACTGCCAAGATAAGTAATCAATAAAGATAATAGATACAAGCTGAAAGTAACGGCCCATGAGGCCTTACGCATGAAAGACATACGCGTCAATATAAATAAAAAAAACTTTTGACCAAAAAGAATGGATGCTTTAAAGATGAAACCAAGTTCGTTTGGTTTAAACCAATGAACTACGCAAATAAGGTTTCGGGGACGAAACCTCTTTAAGGGGGTAGACTTGCAACACCCCAAAAACGGGTTTGGCAATCAAACCACGATTAATATTAATGAATGGGTAAAAATACCAAAAGTGGTAAAAATTAACCCGGTAAATATTAGGATTTAAATAAATAAGCCTAATATTAATTAAAAAGGAAAATAAATACTTTGAGGAAAACAAAGTTTATAAAAGGCCCGAACTAACGGGACTTAAAGTAAAACGGGTTATAACTTCCCGAACCCACAAAGTTAACTAGGAATAATTAACCTGGTTAGTTAATCATAAGCCTAGAAATGATAAGAAAAACATGGTGAAAAACCCTTTATAAGAACTTTGGTAAAGTTAAGGGACTAGAGTTGATAAGTTGCAAAATGATTTTTATTAAAAACAAAAGCTAAACACCAAAACACACACTTAAAGTATGTGTTCTGGTCGAGATATCCACAGGAGCCAATAACTCTTGAGCTCAAAACCCTAACAAGCACAAAATCAACAAATTGGAACGGCAAATCAAACCCAAATCGAAATTCAAGCACAAATTAGTGATCACCTCAGTGAAGGGATCACAAGGTATGTCAAAATTCACAATTTGGTTTCATCTCAAATTCTTGATAAACTTGTGAAATCGAAATCTGAACTTGATTGATTGACGTTTGAATGAAATTATGATAAATTCAGGGTTAGGAATGAACCCTAATCAATAATTTGATGCATTGATGTTCATGCATATGAAATTGAGAATCTCCCATTTAGGTGTTAAATGGGTTTTGTAGGATGATGAAAAACATTAGAATCTTGATCATGCAACGAGTGTTATTGATTTTTATGAAATGAATCTAGGTGTTGTTATGCATGCTAGATGTAACGAACTTGAAAATGATCTTTAATCTTGGCTAAATAGTTAGTCATGAACTTGATTGTTAATAGTATAAAATTATGCCCAGAAGGTGTTTGTTAAAATGCCTAAAAGAACACAAATTTGTTAAAATTTAGAGTAAAACGCATAATTGAATAATATGGCGAATTATGCGAAATATGATGTGATAAGAGTTCTAAATATTTCGTTGGTTGAACTCTATAAGCAAGGTAATCGAAATTTCAAGCGGCAAATTGGAGCAGACGCGCGTGCTTGAAGGATAAGCTTTGAAGGTACGTGACTTGTCGTCTCGTTACACTTATGTAGATAAACCTAGTCGTAGATATGTTTAATATTGATATAGCGAAAATGATTGCGTTTGGTATGTCAATGAAGTGATGTAACTCACTCGAAACCAAACGGGTCAAAATAGTTAAATAAATATGTTTGTTGATGATATTGTTTAAAATAGCCGTGTTGGAATGTCAATGAAGTGATGTAACTCACTTGACAAACCAAACGGGTCAAATAATGGTTGAAATGGTAGTGTTCGAAGTGACTTAAACGTCACTCGTTAAATTGGGTTAAAAAAAAGGCGTAAACCATGGAATGGAAGTGATACGCTAAGGTTGACAAGCCTGGAAATGGGTAACTATGGTTGGAAACCAATGTTGATGAATTAGTCCAGTACGTAACTACGGTTTCATTACGTTATATTTGTTTATGTATTTTATTAGTAGTCTTTGAATTTAGCATAATATATATGAAATTGGGTATTTAGTTGAAGTGACGAAGTCACTAAATAAACAAATGGGTCATATATTGGTTAAGATAGGTTTGGTGTGTCGCGAAGTGGTGATTTCCATTAGACAACCAAACGGGTCAAATAATTGATAAATTTGTAGTGCTTGAAGTGAATTTGATAGTCATTCATAAATGGTGAATTATGGAAATGAAGTCCGTTGAACGGACGCTCCAAAAGCTTAGTTTCTCTTAGTAAGAACCCATGATATGGGTCAAAAGACATGAAACATAGTTGTTGATTTAGTAATAATGTTCATAAGTGAAATCGTTCTTAACAAACACAACATATCGCGTGCATAAATATTGAGAATAGTGGTGAAACGCTAATGTTGTCTAGCCCGGGGAAATGGGTAATTGTGTTTAGAAATCATTAAGACTGAATAATGTAAGGTTTGATATATAACCAAATGGGTCAAATAAATAAAAAGGGAGATTTCTAGGCGATAAGCCTATAAACGAGTTTTTATGCAAATAATGATAATAAATAGGTTCGTATTTAAATTACGGAGTCGTAGGAAAAAGAATCACGAAAAACGGACTTGCGAAACAAAAGTTATGACAGTTTTAAGTTTTATTTTCGGAAAAATTGGTGCTGGGCAAAATGCAGGTCCAGAACCTGCACCTGCTGGAAAATTGTCTCCCCCGCGGCACGCGACAGGGAGCAATGGACCCGGCGCGACACGCGAGGCCGCTCGCGGCCCGCGAAAGATCAAAAGGAGTCTGTCGCGTGGCGCGACAGACTAAATTCCGAAATTTTATTTTGTTTTTAATTGTTTGATACTAGAACTTGTTTATACATGTTTTAATGTTGTCAAAACTAATATTTAACGTGGTTTTGACATTAGGTGAAGTTGGTCTTACTCCGGATGGCGATCAAGCAAGAATCCAAGAACCGAACACAACGTTTTGAAGCTTCCGCGCTAATCTAATTTTGTTGTAGACAATGTTCATTTTGTAAACACTTAATTTAATGTTTTCGACGTTTAAACTAGTTAGATAGTTAACTAGAATACTATCACTATGCAAATTTATCATCTTATCTAACTTAATAAAATGATGCATTTGGTTTAAAAATGCGTACTTTTATGTAAAAATCTTAATTATACGAGACGGGTGTTACAGATACAATCCCACTAGGTCGGAATATTGAAAGATAATTAAGTAAGTTATTAATGCAAAATGTGGTGGACCCTTCGTAAAAGGCAGAGATCACCGTTGGTCTGAGTCAGTAGGGATACAGTCCCCGCGGGGTTGGTTTAAAGTTTTAATATTAGTTTAAGAATAAGGGATTCAAGCTTTTTGCACCTCTCCCGGGGTGGGTAATGCCCGCTCCGACTCATTAGGTGTTACTAGGCTTGAACCAGTTTCTCGCAGGATCTATACACTGAACGAGACATAGAATTACCCAAACCACCCTTCTAATCTCCCTTTCGCATTAATTAACATGCTTTATATAGACCGTAAAGACATGAACATGAAGAGTATTTGAATAAATTCGCCTTCAATAAAAAAACTAATTACTAAAGTCATTAACACATACCCAATTAAAAAGTAGCCAAAGATTTGAAATCATAAAAGAAAATACATAAAAAAAAGTCTTCTCCAAGTGATATAAGAATTTAGCCAAGCATGACCTTTGTTTGACAAAGATTCTTACGATCAATCTTGGATCCCGAGACTACACACACACTCTAAAGATGGAAAAATGGATGATGGTGGTGGATGATGGTGTTATAGTGGTGGTGGAGTGGTGGCAAGTGAGAGAGAAGTGGTTTGCCAAGGGATGAGTTGAAGTGGAACCAAACATCCATATTTATAGCTGAAAACAGAACATCCAGCACGGCACGTGCCCACCTGGCACGGCCCCGTGGTCATCAGTCTCTCTATTCTACATTAACTGCAGTGTCAGACTTGTACTAACACGGCCCCGTGTGTTAACGGCACGGCCCGTGGCCAATGTACTTGCTGTACTTCTTCAGATTCTGGAAATCTAAGAGTTGACCATGCCCCGTGTTACGTTAGCACGGCCCCACGTTGAGCTTAAATTTTGTCTTTTGTTGTTGTCTTTTTCTACTGTAGTAAATTCCCACCGGGCACGGCCCGTGCTAGGTGAGCACGGCCCCGTACCAGGGCTTCTGTCTTTGTTATTTCTTGGGTTTGGATGTGGACGGGGGCTCGGCAAGTTGGTCAATCCTTCTTTATAGCATTTCATGTTGGTTTTTGCTGTCTTTTTGCTTCTTTTGTTCTTTTAACCTCATTTAACCCTATTTATTCAAAAGGAATAAAAACGCAAGCTTTTTCCGACATTAGTACTAGAAAAAGGTTGATTTTATGGCTAGTTTGATGTAATTTATATGTTGTATTTTGAACACATCAGTCACTTGACCCTTTAGCCGGAAAATCTACCGTATACCATATTAATGAAAAAAGAAAATTAACATAGCTTGACTCTTTCGATTTTCTTTGATAGAGTATCTAAGCTTCAAAATGAAAAGTGGTATCGGGAAGAAGATAAGACTGTTTTTTTTAATGCCAAACCTACCCTAAAAGTTTATAGTTGGGCTTTCAAATGACTTTTGAGTTTTTTTTTGTTTCAAGCTCCTTCAACCAATCAAGACTTTTTATTGAGTATGATTTTTTTCTTAAATTTTAATTTATGCTCATTTTGGTCATTTTATACATTTTATTAAAAGCTCCAGCTACTCTGCCAAACATCAAATATATCTAAAAAGCTACAACTACTAGCTAACAACTACCAGCCACCAGCTTCTAGCCACCAGCCACCAGCTACTTTTGCCAAACATACACTTAATGTAATTTTTCCTCATTAACCTAGTGATTACCGACGCGCAGTTGTATACGGCGATTCAACGAAGGAACTGTTCCAGCCTCTTTAACCTACTCTACCGATGCAACCTACCGGTACCTCCTTTTACACTTTTACTCTATCTCAATTTTCAAGATCCCGTTCATGATAAACCGAAATCAAATATCAAGACTAAATCAAATTCATTAAATGCTAATGAAAGTAGTGGTGGTGGTCGTCGTCGTCGTGTCGTGGTGGTAGTGGTAGTAGGAATAAGAATAATATATATATATATATATATATACATATATATATATATATTATTGTTTATTAGTGATCATGAATAGTGATTTAAAGTTTAAAATAATATATACTTTTTAAATATTTTATTATTTTATATTATAATAGTTGTAATGTAATTATATTTTCTTTAAGCTTTAACGTTATTTTCTTTTTTTTTCTTTTCTAAAACTATATTTATTTATTTTCTTAATATTTTTTCAAAACATATTTTCTTTATTAATTAATTTGATGTTTCTTTAATTTTTTTTTAAAATTTAAGTACGCAACTAAATCGATTATGACAGTTTGGCTTTCTAAACAAAAATGCTACTGTTTATGAGTGATCATGAATAGTGATTTAAAATTTAAAATAATATATACCTTTTAAATATTTTATTATTTTTATATTATAATAGTTGTAATGTAATTATATTTTCTTTTAGCTTTAACGTTATTTTCTTTTTTTTTATTTTCTAAAACTATATTTATTTATTTTCTTAATATTTTTTTTCAAAACATATTTTCTTTATTAATTAATTTGATGTTTCTTTAATTTAATTTTTTTTTAAATTTAAGTACGCAACTAAATCGATTCTGACAATTTGGCTTTCTAAACAAAAATGCTACATTTTCAAATAACGTCTGTTTTACAGTATAATTTGCTCTATTTCGCCGCAAAGCGCGACGCGAACAAAACTAGTAATAGTAATAATAATAGTAATAGAAGTCGAAAAAAGATGTATTATGAGAAGATAATAGTGACTTTCAAGTTAGGGGAACTCGAACATTACAATTATCGATTGTTGTAAAAATAGTAAGTACACTAGCAAATTACGAATACAGAAGAATTTTGTTACGACCCCCAATAAAAATGTTCTGAATTCGCCACTGGTTTCAGACAAATTTGACGACGAGGCTCCCCGCGTGGGCTCCTCGTCTGGGCCCATTTGGATTTTCCCAGCATGAGAAGGTTTGAGTGGACCTAATTCTGAGAAGCCCATTCTTAAGCCAGCCCACTAGGGTTTTGGCCCAAGAATGCCATTATAAAAGGAATGTTTATCTTCCTAAACCAACAGGCTTCTCCCTTACAACTTCAACTCCTTCTCTCTATACCCTTTATTTGCACTTATAACTATCTTTACCATACAAGATACTGACTTGAGCGTCGGAGTGCCCTCGGGGTGAACCCCCTCGGGCCCCCTAACTAGATTTTCATGTGGCTGCAGTTCAAGACCCGACATCCCGCAAGATGAACCGTCACCGCGACGATGAGAGGACGAACCTGATCCGGAGCTCATCGAATCTAAGATATCCTCAGGGATTTGAGGATTCAACATTGGCGCCATCCGTGGGACCGAGTACAAGCGTGTCTCGGCCTCTTCATATGAACGGTCAGATCTGCTCTCCTCGTTTAGTTTACACGATACTTAGGTCTGCTTACAAATCTCCGGTTAACACAGGTTCCAAACCTCGCACCCCCTTTTACATCATAATGCGTTCTACGAATATCGACACACTTTTTAGATCTATACTACTCCTTGTCATATTATGAACTCAAAACACAGATCCATGTCTATATTAATTATTTGCTAAGTAAATAAAAAGCAACTCTTTTTTACTAATGTGAAAACACATACGGGACTAAAAGGAAAGCAGAAACGATGTTTTACAACAATTCTCTCTCTTAGACTGTCTCCAACGCGTCCTTGCATCTTCCGCCCGTGACACGCTAGAACCATCCTCTGCATTGGAGATCATCGCCTGAAGAAGTCCGAAGATGATGAGCCTGTGCAGAAGGGCGTGACTTTTCCTCGATCCAAAAGATGGGGTGGGCCCAATAGACCTGCCAAGGTTTGTATCTCCTCCGTTGAACTCCCTCACATCTCTTCTTTCACTGGTAAATGGGGCCGTAAATTGAAGGAGACGAGAAGGTTTTCACCGGAGCGACGGAAATTGAAGAAGATGATGGTCTGTGGTCGGGCCGGATCTACGCTTCTACCTTTGTTCTTCCCTTGTTTCGTTCCATTTTATAAGTAAAGGGAAAGATGAGATGTTAACGTTGTTGGTGGGGATATACGGTGATGAGGAAAGAGATCTCAGACTAAGGGGAATGGGGCGTCTCCCCCTCCCAAGTCGCCCTAAGAAGCCCCAAACACCGCCCCCCATCGGCGTTCTCAAGGGCATCCCCCTCCTTGGCGTCTCCCACAGAACGCCACCCCCATTTCTTTTCCTTTTTCATCCACCAATCAAAAACCTCACTTTTTCAAACAACCAATCATAACTCTTTATTGGACATCTTGAGTTTCCATGAACACCACCCCCATTTTTTTACCCAACTACCTCTATGATGACGTGGCGACACATGGCGCAAATCGCCCCCTCCAAAGGTCGCCCCCTCCCCTCAGTCTCAGATCTGTAAATTTGTTTTGATTGTCAAAGTAACTTTTTTGACTTTTTATATCCCAAACATTATCCAGATTTTAAAATATATACATACAAAGAGTATATTTCTAATTTTTATATTAGTTAAAAGTATTTAACTGATTAAATCAAAAGTAAAAATTGGTAAAAAGTGAAAATATATATTATGGGAATGTGAGCTATTATGAGATAAATCACTTAAAAATACGGATAGATCATGTTGGGTAGTTATATCAGTTAAATAATAAATAGTTGTACTCAATACATTTTAACAATTTAAGTAATTAAATTAAAAGTAAAAAATAGGTGATGATTTGGAAAATGTAAGGATATACAAGGATGTTTGTAGGGTTAGAGGTAAAATTAAGGATTTGTAAGGATTTTTAAGGATTGATAAGGACACGATGTGGCAGCTAAGGGCGTCCTTAGCATTGGAGATAGTCTTAAAAATTGAGGTTTAAAATGCTTATGCATGGGGTACAGGCATATCCTGCCCATTGAAATGTGATACATAAATCTCGATATAACATCATGGATCTTCGTTTTTGGGGCCGCTTTATGCGTCTTCCAAACTTTATCATTTCCATGAATTAGGTTATGGATCTAAGATATAAAGTCTCGCTCATGAAGAATTTAAAAATCAAAGCTTTGCTCATGAAGTAGTGCCCTAGGAGAGTATCAATTTGGGTTTTTACTTTATTTTCTCCGAATAATATATGGTGACTTGACCAGTGTACAAAGTCAGAACGCCTTTGTTTTCATTGGGGATGGGACACATGCACAACTTTTATGTCATATCCATTACAAAAGGTTAAAGACATACACTTGTTACTGCACAAGTTACAACTATGTAAAGCGTGGTGAAGTACAAGTCTCTAAGGCATATCCAGATAGTAACTAAGGTTTAACCCCTTTTATTTAATATGTGGACATGGAATACTGACATTAAGTGAAAGATGGTGAAAAGGTAATTTACCTTTTCAAAGTTTTCAAGTACAACCAGTGGCGAAGCTTGACCCGCATGACGGGGGGACGAAAACGTATATACCCAAAAATTTCTATAGAACCGGGGGTCGAAAAAACGTATATACTAAAAAATTTCTATACGAAAACTACATATATAATCCCACTGAGCGAAAAGTTCGTGGGGTCGGGCGCCCCCTCCCGCCCCTTCTATACTTCGCCCCTGAGTACAACATAGAGGCATAACCCCCTTTTCTTCAAAAGAAAGATAAATTAACAAACAGGAAGTATTTTCTATTAATAAATCTAAAGTACAACACATATATATTTCTGACAAATGCATGTTACCCTAGAATTGAAATATATCCATAAGACTATGGGGTATGGGGCGGGGGTTTGGGCGTGGGTTGGAGAGAAACGCCCAAGTCACCACCCCGGGTGGGCTTGGGTTTGGGCGTGGCCCCTTGGGAGGGAGTTTAGATCGTGGGGTATGGTGGGGCTTGGGTTGGGGGCATGAGTTGACACGTGGAGTTGGAGCCCCCCCACCGGTGAGTGACGTGTCCGTGGGGTATGGCGGGGCATGGGTTGGGGCGTGGCATGGCTGTTTATTAAAAAAAATTACAAAAAACTAAAAAAATACACACAACATTAAAAAAAAACCTAAAATTTTATTAATTACAAAATAAAAAAACCTAAAAACGATTACAAAATAAAAAAACCTAAAAATTACAAAAAAACCTAAAAACGATTACAAAAAAAAAAAAAAAAAACCTAGAGCGTTAAGTAAATTTCAAAAAGCGCGAGCTTGTCGAAAGGCCTTCGCTCCTTGCCCCGAAACTCAATGTTCGCCACCGCCACCCGGTCCTCCTGGCTTAACTCGCCGCTCGGAACGGCTTCGTAGTAGGCCTTGAAACGATCGAGCTTGGGCCGTAGCTCGCGCCATTTATGTTGGCACGCGTTTAAGTTGTGCCGGTCGTGTCCGACGTTATGTCGGTAGCTTGCGAAGGCTTCCAGCCAATATCGTGTTTGGCCGGGTTGTCGCCCCTTCATAGCGTCAACGACGCTTGTGACGAGAGCTAACTCTTCTTCGTGGGTCCAAGAGGCCATCTTCTTCGGGTTGGGGTAGCGGGTTCGTGGGATCAAGTGGGGTTGGGGTTGGACAGCGATGGTTTGGGTTGGGGTAGCCGGTGGGGTTGGGGTTGTATTTATATGGGATGTTGACTGTTGGGGGTTGGAGTGACCGCTTGGCTTGGCCAAACGGTTACAATTTAAAATTCAAACTCAAACCCCGCTATGACATGGCCAACAAAGCGAATAGGAGGCCGCCACATCGGACCGCTAGCCCGCCCCACGCCCGGCTTCAAACCCAAGCCCCAAGGGCCACGCCCCAACCCAAGCCCACCCGGGGTGGTGGCTTGGGCGTTTTCCCCCAACCCACGCCCCAACCCAAGCCCCATACTCCATAGTCTTAAGGCCGGGCGTGGGGCATGCTAGCGATCCTATGTAGCCGTCTCTTATTGGCTTGTTGGCTAGGGCATAGCGGGCCATTTTAAATTTAACAAAAAATGATGTGGCTTGGCCACGCCAGCCCAACCACGCCCACCATACCCCTATGAAACTTGGGTTTGTGTATTGAGTGCCCCATATCCACGTGTCAACCCATGCCCCAAACCCCCGCCCCACCATACCCCACGGTCTAACATCAAATCCTACATTAAAACCATATAACCCATGTGGTTTATCTTTCTAGAGCTCTCCATATAGTTGCTTTGTAAACATTTATACTAAAAAAGTTTACACATATTTGGGTACGTGGACACCCATATTTGTTTCTAATATAAAAAGAGACGCACGGAGCACGTGATAGCTCTATGTGTTATGTATTTTTTCTTCATACCGAAAAAATAAATTATACAACAATTAACTGTTTATCTATTCGATAGAGAGCTTCACACATATACACACATTATTTTATGTGAAATATCGGCTCCCATGGAAAACATACGATTACTCTGTCAAAAAATTTTGATACGCAAGCAAGAATACATGACAAACAACATGTATTGCTTAATGGGTATTAACATGCCAACTTGGTCTTTACTTTTCAAAAAAAAAAAAAAACGAGGAAGTACGTTAGTTGAAAAACTGATATGATAAAATAATATTTTTATATGACAAGAATTAACAAAACTTTTCCAGTCACAAACATTTTACCCCCTAAGCTACGCGTACAGCTCCTGCATCACACAGTACATGTGTAAAGCTAGGGTCAAACCCTACATTAATTACCTTGTTTTCATTTGACTTTCACTATTCTGACAAAAAAAGGAAGGAAAAAATGCTAAGTCTTTGTTTTCCTAAGATGATGTGACCTTACTTTTTGAAAAAAGAAAAAAAAAGTAATGATGTCTTACTCTTACCAATGTAAATAACAATATTTTACTAGTACCAGGTCCTTTCAACAGGTCCTTTCGCGGGGCCCCTTCCCCTAGCCCCTTCCTCAGGCTTTTCAGCCAAGATCCTTCCCCAGGACCTTCCTCGGGTCTTTTCACAGGGTCCTTACTCAGGCCCTTCAGCCAAGGTCCTTCCCTAGGACCTTCCTCAGGCCCTTCTACCAAGGTCCATCCCCAGGACCTTCCTCAGGTGTCAGGTCCTTTCGCGGGGTCCCTTCCCCTGGCCCTTCCTCAGGTCTTTTCACAGAGCTCCTTTTACAGGTCCTTCCTCAGGCCCTTCAGCCAATGTCCTTCCCCAGGACCTTCCTCAGGTCCTTTAGCAGGGTCCTCTCTCAGGCCCTTCCGCCAGGTCCTTTTCTAGATCCTAACAGAAAACACTTATGCAAGGCCCCCCTTCAAAGTCTTGCGTCGTGCACCACTTCTAGATACAAATTTATCATTCCCATTACAACGTTGTTAGGGTACGTAGGCTAACCCCCTTAATGATATGATGGTCACACGTCTTCACAAAGTAAAACATGAGACACAAGTGCTTGTACACACAGCGTAACATGTTTAGCACATAAAGAAATTGATCCTTGGTATGACTTACCTTTTGAAAGCGTTTTCGTGGCAAGTATCGAATCATGAACATGAACAACGCAAGAAGCTATTAGTCACGATCCACAGGATAGGTCGACGAAGGCTAATATTGGATCAGGTTATGTGCACAAGAGAAACAAGGAATGATCTTTGAAAATGTACTGAATAATAGTGATCACCTTAAACATCCCTAAACAAGGATGTAGTTCCAGCTAGGAGGAAAGTGACACAACACTAGTAAAAGCAAGGAAAACCTTCATGCAACATTGAGCTGGGGCTGCAAAAATCACGACCGATTGTCTAGACAGTCGGGCTGAAGGACAACTTATTTTATCGGTTCAGTATCACCAATTACGACCGACAATACGGAGCTAAAGAGCTAGCATGGTATAACACCATTGGGTTCTACATTGAAGACGTCCAGAAAGGATCTTTATTTTTTGTATTGCCCCCTCCAGAAAGGATTAAGCCCCCTCTATAAGTTCTCATGTTTGAAGATCTCTACAACAAAAAAAAAGGAAGGAGGGAGAAGGGGCATAAACTGCCTTATTAATTCCTCCTTTGAAGACAGGGAAAAGCCTGAGCCGTGTATTTGGCTCCTTCCCAGAAGAAAAAAGAATCATTGGACCACGTTGTTAGTCCTTTGGGAAAAACCAAACACTGCTTCCTTGAAGACGGAAGAATCATCGTACTATGTTATTAGTCCTTAAGGAAGAACCAGACACTCCCTCCTTGAAGACAGAAGATTCCTTGGATGACGCTATTAGTCCTTAAGGAAAGCATGGACGATCCTTCCTTGAAAGAGGAAGAACCCTTGGACTGCATTATTAGTCCCCCTCCTGAAGAAGGAAAGAACCTGAGCAGGACATCTGGTTCCGTCCCTAAGGAAGGGAGAACTCCCCTCTACGAGCCGCTAATTCAGTTCCTTCCATGGAGAAAAAATAATCCGCGAGATAATTTCCCAACACTTATATTCTATACTTTAGATGGAAGTGAGTTCCTTCCGTCAGCCCCCATCTCCAAAGGTTCTACAGGGAAAAAGAAAGAGAGGGAAACCGTAATAAGTATATCTTCGCTTTAAGGGGAAAGTGAAGTCCTTCTACGGTCTTTCGTGCTCAAGAAACCCTGGTCTCCTTGAACAAAACGATATCCTCTCCTAAAGGCTAAAGCATTTCGGAAGTCCCTTCCATCAACAAGAAAATCCCTTCTCTTGTGGATAAGGTACCTCAGCAGTCGCTTCCAAGAACAGGAACGTATACTTTCCATGGAATTAAGTCCGGGAAAAGTTCCTTCCAAGAATATGAAGAATATCCCATTCTCTGGGATCAAGTATTTTAGAAGTCCCTTTCATAAACAGGAACATACCCCTTACTTGGGACTAAGTCTTGAAGAAACTCCTTCCAAGAATAGGAAGGAACATACCCCTCCCTCGGAATTCAGCCTTGAAGAAAACTCCTTCCAAGAATAGGAAGGTTTAATTGCTTGATTCGGTAAAGTTAAGGAATTTAGAGATGAAGCGGAACAGACGAAGATGATAAACGAGGTAAACAAGATTGTTTGGATGCATTTCGGGTCGAGTTGATGGTTTGAATATGCAAGTAATATGAAATGATGAAGTACAAGGGCCGTTCGGTCATTAATCAAGAGTTGAATTGAATGAAAATACAAGAGGAATGCGAAGTAAATAAGTTGGAGGTCCAATATGTCATTATTTGAAACTTGAATGTGTGAGGTGACTGAAGTGGGAGTTTCACGATGGGGATTAATATCCATGGGGATTAAGTCTTGGAGGAGTCACTTCCAAATAAAAGAAAAAAATGAGGATATCCCATCCTATGCGATTAGGTGTTTCAGAAGTTTCTTCAACGAACATGAACGTGTCCCCGCCATTGAATTAAGACTCGAAGAACTTCCTTCCAGGAATAAGGAGATAACTCTTTCTATGAGACTAAATATTACAAAAATTTCCTTCCACGAACAGGAACAAGTTTCTCCCAAAAAAAAAAACGGAGGGTACCCCCTCCCGTGGGATTAAGTATTTCAGAAGTCTCTTCAGCGAACAGAAGTGCACCCGGCTACGGGATCAAGTATTGGTGAAGTTCCTTCTAAGGACGGGAAAGTACCCCCGTCCCTGGGATTTGATATCTGAGAAAAATCCTCCTTGAGATTTCGCACCTGAACAACTTATTAAAAAAAAGAGGGGGGAGAGCCCCCTTGACAAGGGACTTCGAATCTGAAGAATCCTTTCCTTGAAAAAAAAAAAGATCTCTGGCACAGGTCTGTGTTTTAGAAAGCATCTCTCCAAAGAAGAGGAGCCCCATCTCGGGGTCACATATGTTTGAAGAAGTCTCTCCAAGATGAGAGGGTTGCACTTTCCATGGGCACCCATTCTTAGAGAATTACAACATCTCTCCAGGGGAAGAAAGAGCCCTTAATAAGGACTCACGTAGAAAGATTCCTTCTACGCACCAAGTGTTTCTAAAGGGCTCACAAAACCCCTCCAAAAGGAGAAGATGCCACCCCTTCTCGAAGAACAAAAAAAAAACCTGAGCGGTTTAAAGACCCTACTAATGGGTCAAACACAATCATTTAGGCAAACGTGCCGAACGATCTTACAACAAAATGAACATGTACATAGGCATACAAACATGTTGCCTTAGTCTAAACAAGGCAAAGCCCGGCCGTGGGGCTAGGACTAAGTCGACTACGTCCAAAAACGCCGAAACAGGCATATGAAAATCCAAGTGGCCCAAACGCCATTGAACAACAGGCCCAAGATGAGCTTTAACAACTTAGACGAGTTACGAAGCGGGCCTACATAAAGCCTTGACAACTTAAACGAGTTACCAAGCAAACCTATACAAAGCTTTAACAACTCAAGCAAGTTACAAAGCAAACTTATACAAAGCCTTGACAACTTAAACGAGTTACCAAGCAAACTTATACAAAGCTTTAACAACTCAAGCAAGTTACAAAGCAAACTTATACAAAGCTTTAACAACTCAAGCAAGTTACAAATCAAACTTATACAAAGCTTTAACAACTCAAGCAAACTTATACAAAGCTTTAACAACTCAAGTAAGTTACGAAGCAAACTTATACAAAGCTTTAACAACTTAAACAAGTTATAAAGCGACTCATATAAAGCTTTAACAACTCAAGCGAGTTACAAAACTGGCCTATGCAAAGCTTTAACAACTTAAAAAGGTTACAAAGCGACCTATAGAAAGCTTTAACAAGTTATAAAGCTAATTCATGAAAAAGTTTAACAACTTAAACATGATAAAAACCCTCTTCCGAGGGGCGTCGAACAGAAAATATAACACGGCAAACAACACATTCAAGTTAATGCTCTTAAAGAAACTACTCTTGAACAAGTATCTCAATCGAAATGCCCTCAAGGAGGACATGGCAAAACAATCTAAATAGCATAAACGCTATAAAAAAGCACTATCGAACAAGTGCATTGGAAAAAATGCCTTCAAGGAGGCATAGATCGAAGTAAAAGGTATTGTGCTACCCTACTTGAGGGGTCACCTTGCTATTTTGAGTACTAAATGCAAGGTTGTCCCAAGGATAACTAAACAGATAACTTTGGCATAACGTGCCTTAGACTACATGTACCAGACGGATAGGGGTGACAGTTAAAGGGCGGAGAGCGACCCGCCTAGGTTTTCAAAGACTAGAATAAGTCCTACACCCATCCATAAGTGAATGGGCTTGGACTAGGGATGACTTGACGACGAGGCTCCCCGCGTGGGCTCCTCGTCTGGGCTCATTCCCTTGGATTGATGACTTGGCCTGAGCCCATTTGGATTTTCCCAGCATGATTAGAAGGTTTGAGTGGGCATAATTCTGAGAAGCCCATTCTTAAGCCAGCCCACTAGGGTTTTGGCCCAAGAATGCCATTATAAAAGGAATGTTTATCTTCCTAAACCAACAGGTTATGATCCCCTCCTTCTCCCTTACAACTTCAACTCCTTCTCTCTATACCCTTTATTTGCACTTATAACTATCTTTACCATACAAGATACTGACTTGAGCGTCGGAGTGCCCTCGGGGTGAACCCCCTCGGGCCCTCTAACTAGATTTTCATGTGGCTGCAGTTCAAGACCCGACATCCCGCAAGAAGAACCGTCACCGCGACGATGAGAGGACGAACCTGATCCGGAGCTCATCGAATCTAAGATATCCTCAGGGATTTGAGGATTCGACAAAATTATTTACAGGGTTGGCTAAACGTATCTCACCCCTCCGAAATTTTACATTGTACACCACGCTAAAAATGTAAATCAATGATGTTTTAATAAAATGGGAGAATCTTGGCTTTAACAATTTAAGGGCGGGTAAGACAAGTAAAATGGAGATATAATTATCATAATCTTCCAATAAGGTGGTGGTGGAGTGGTGGTAAGGGAGAGACTTGATGTTCTAAAGGACTCAGGTTTGATTCCTGCCCTCCCTATTATTTTCTGTGGCACCTAGTGATGATGGGAGACTATGCGAATAGGTAGAGATCGCTAGAGATCGCCTTCGGCCGAGTGTTCACGGGCCTCGGCCCTAGGTGAGGGTTTTCCCCGGTTCGGAGGTTAGTGTATCCCGATGTGGTGAATTTCGCCAGTAGCCCATTTGGAGGGTTCGTTGGCTGTTCAAAAAAAAATTATCATAACCTTTATAAACTTGTCCATTCAACCTGATTACATCCGAGTTTTCAGTTTCGTCTCACCAACATAAACAAAGGTCGATACCAGAAGGTATTTTCAATTTGGTCACCTTAAAATAGACACACCCACGTCACATTTTGTAACCTTTGCCAGAGGCGGACCTACCCCACCCGGTGGGGTGGCGGACGCACCCCTTGGAAAAAAGAAATTTAGTGTTAATTTTTACCGAAAATCTCGACCGTACCCCTTAAAAATTTTCCTTTGCACCCCTTGAACTTTGATGTAAAGCAGTAAACGAGTTTATGTTGTCTGCAATAAAGAAGAATTAATGGAAATTATGGCAAGATCTTGAAAAGGATTTTAGGGTTATGAGTGTGTTACAGGGAAGGTAGCGAAGAAGAAGGTTGTTATGGAAGAACAAGAAAAGAAATTAGTTTTTTTTTGGAAATAACGAAAGCCAGAATCTCGAAAATTATAAGCTTATCAATTAGCTGAACCCTTTGGAAATGAATTAATTATCCACTAAATATTACTAGTGGGAATGCCCGCACGTTACCGCGGGTACTTTGGTAATTTTTTTGTGCACGTTGCATAACATGTTTTGCATAATTTATTTTTAGTACTAATTTGCTAAGACAACTAATATAAAAAGTAACAATAGATGGTTAAAAATATTGTAACTTAAAGGGGAGTCGTACATGAGAATGGAGATACATCAACCCAGAAACTATATCGCGCAAATACCTCCTTAAAACATTTTGACCGAAACCACTTGATAGTAGAGCACCTTCAAAGACCCATTTTCCTTCCACATATTCTAGAACTGAAAAAATAATAATAAATAAAATATAATAATCAATGTAAAGAAAAAGAAAACACTGATGCAAGAAGAAAAAAAAGTGGAGAGACTATACCCATGTAGAAATGATCTGTGTTTGGGTGTGAGATGACCATTATTTAACTATCAGTTGATGAACCCCCATTAACCAATAGAAGTTATAAACCAACAAGCAAGTTGATGAACCTCCATTAACCAATAGAAGTTATATCATTATCAAGATTCACCTCATACAAAGCCACTATGTGTATGTGTGCGTGTGAGATGACCATTATTTAACTATCAGTTGACTGTAACTATTAATGACCATTATTTAACTATGTGTATAAGATGTTTTGTACAGTTGTGTTTCTAGGTGTAGTGTAGGGTCGTAGATATGTAACTATGTGTATAGACTGTTTTGTGTTGTCATATTTGTTCTGTTCTACCATACACTATTTCGCAACTCATACTACATTGGTAGCTTCATACACATACACACACACCTCATGCTCTATTTATTTCTTTCCTGGGTGTTTTGGAGCCGAGGGTCTCTCCGGAAGCAGCCTCTCTATCCCTAGGGGTAGAGGTAAGGTGTGCCTACATCCCACCCTCCCCAGACCCTACAAATAGCTTTGCTATTTGTGGGATTTTACTGGGTATGATTGATTGATTGATTGATTCTAAAGATCATTTGTGTTTTACATCATTAAACTTGAAAATTTAAGAGCTTAAAAATTATCACCACGTTTTTGAAACTTGCAAGATAGGTGATCTTATAAATAAAGTTTTTAAAGTACCTTAGGACGTTTAAATTGTTAAGGTAAATACAAAATAAAAAAGAGATCATTTTAAAATAAAGATGCAACAACAATTAAGAAGCGTAAATTCACCTCTGGTGCAAGATAGCAGCATCTCATTCGTCTAGTATCAAAGAAAAATCAAAGGGATCATCATGAGGGATGTATGTTGGTTTAAAGGACACAAAGTCAGCAAGGTAACGCCAGTTCCAAAAAGTAACTAACACATTCTCGCATTTAACATCACCTGCAAAAGTGATTAATTTACACCACCATAGATAAGAACGACGAGTGACCTAGGGTTTGCTTTTGGAAATGTAACAGCAGTGGAAATAGTGATTTCTGCAGGCATGCCTCATGCCTCTTTATATGAAGAGTGTTGCCGGAACCTAAAACCGTGGCGCCTAATCGAACCACCACCATCAAAGTCCCTTCCTCACCTTGCCTGTTCCCGTTTCCCCCATTCTCTTTCTGGCAATTCATTCCTGATTCTCTGTCTATATGTATTAATTGAGCATAAATTGAAGCAGGGTTGAAGGAATTGAATCGATTAGAAACTGATGGATTCAATCGCCGATACAGGACCTTGAAAATTTCATTAAGTTTTAAATTTTGGCATAAAACACTCGATCAATATAACTAAAAACACAGACACATTAAAAAAAACTAAATGGGTTATGTGGCAACCCGCAAACCCATTGGCTTGCACAAACACGACCTCATTAGCTGAATGTGTCAACAGGTTCAGCCCGAAAATACTCAAACCCGTTTATACTAAAACCGACCTTGAAAATTTCATGTAAAGTTAGTGTCGTCTCATATTTGCACACCCCCAGCAATAAACTGTCAAAAACTTCAAAACATACCTGGTTCATTGTAGCAGTAGGATTCAAACCCAAATGAACCAAAGTCGGATCTCACCAGGCTCCACATCCCTACCCGTGGGCAACCCTCTCAACTGATCCAACGCCTCAATCCTCTTCCTAATCTTCAACCCTTTAACTTTCTCCCTAAACCCACCATAATTCGTTGGCATATCTTCCAACTTAAACAAAAAAAATCATCAATATGATACAATGTACTCCCCGCAAAATACTTAACCTTCTTCATTTCAACCTTCCCTTCCCCCCTTAACCTCATCAAATGACACTTCCCTATGCGTATACACCACCTCCGCCCAACCGCCTTAACCGATTCAGTTATCACCATTTCAGGTTTCCCAATCTTACCAATAACAGAAGTCTCCAATCGATCTCAAATTCCTAAATGAAAACAACAATAATAAAAATAATTCAATTAAAACATCAGTTAATTAACATCGGGTGGTAATAAATTGTTATAATGCTACAACTTACAGGCCAGATTTTGTCTCCGGGTTTGAAAATTGGGAATTTCGGGAACAATTGAGAAAGGCTTGGTGGATTTGGTGATTGTAACTGTTGCCACTGATGATGTAAATGGTCACGGTGGATTTGGCAATCAGTAAAACCAAATCATGCCTGAAATTTGCTGCACGATGACGCATAGGGTTTGTTCTATAGATAAAATATTGAACACACTGCCATGGGTCTGGGAGGCAGAGGTTTGGAAGAGAATATGTTTTTGTCCTCACCAACGTAAACAACATCAGCCTTCACTTCAGTTTTTCTTTTCTTCATAATTTTTATGTTCTTCATAACGTAAACGAACATTCTCATAAACTCATCTACCAAACTCAAGAAAATGAAGAGTTTAAAACCAAATATTACATATATACATACCCTTCTTTGCTTTTCGCATTATTGTTGTATCTAAAGGCTAGGCTTCAATCTTCAATGTTCATCTACCATTCTACCAAATCGTAGGTTGCCGGAACCTACTGGAGTTCTCACCGGAGTGTGACCTAAAGCCTAGGTTGGCCAAAAAAAATAACATAAGTTACGGATCTTTATTAATACGTATTGACTTACTGAAAAAATCGAATGTAGATATAGGGTTTTACCTGGTTCATCGAACAAGAATGATCGTCATTGGATCTTGGTCGCCTGAAAGTGTAAACAGAAACATAATTTTTCTCCATTTTTTCCTTTGATTAAACTGTAAACATAAACAGAAATCAAACTTATCTTCCAAAGATTATAAATTTTTTACCTGGCTAGAATCAAGGGAACCCTAATCGTTCCCTACTCTGATGTGGTTCTTCAAATTAAAGGAAATCAACTTCTGATAAGAAACCATCTCTTTCGTCATCATCCACCACTCACGACGAAGATGCTGTATGATCCAGATGTTATATGCTAGCAAACGTGTGTGCCTGATCTTCCATTGCCCACTTCTTAACAGGGGAATTGAGAGGATGAATTGAAGGTGAGACCCTTCCTTGGCCTGAAGATTAATTTAGGGTTCTTTTAGAATTCCATGTCAAATCTCAAATTTAACCCTTTAGTGTCTTAAAATTTTGAAGAATTTACAATTTTACCCTCTCTTAAATGGCTTTAAACACCTTGTACATGTTGCTTTAGAATTGATACGTGTGGCAAAATTACCATCTTGTACGTTAGATTTCCTTTATATAGTATATTATAGATTATAGATATAGATATTGTATTTACACATTCTATAATTAATTAATTTATTTACTAAAAAAATTATCCATTCTCTTTTAATTAATTCAGATAATAATATATTAATAGATTTTTACTAGCCTATAAATAAGTAAATTGCAATACATATAACTTTTTACTAAACTAAACCATATCGATACCGTTATAAGAACATCCGTAACAGTATTAGTTATTATTTTAATTGTCTTTTGCTTTTGATACGAGTCGGTTTTTACATTTTTTGGTATTTTTTTACCACCTGCAATGATACATTGTAACTCGGAACCTTTTGTTTTTAACTAATTTTTATTAGGTTGATACTATTGTAAACATCATTTTATGTTTTGTACATGTACCGAAGTACCACCTCAAAACGCGGGAAAACCTACATCATAGAATGATAAGAATTTATGCCCCCACGATCCGATCCGACCCGACCCGACCCGCCGCTAACGGTAAAAAAATAATATATAACAATAGACAAACGACTGTTAAAAAATTTCCGCACCCCAAGAAAATATTTCCTGGGTCTGCCATTGACCTTTGCATAGACCAAATTATTCAAAACCCATGGAGGGCAGAACCGTAAATATAATAAACTAACAAGGGCATTATGAGAATAATTGTTTTATAAGTAAAGGGACACCCTTGCACAATCCAAAGTAACAGCAGTCTTCACTCCACCTTTATAAATAAAGATCTACCCACCCTAAGACATATTCCACTAGGGTGTTCAAGATCAGATTATCCGGTTTTCGGATATCCGAAAATTTCGCAAAGTGAATATTGATATCCGAATTTATAAAAAAATAAAAAAAAATGTTTTGTGCATAGATTAAAACTAAACTTATATTCGATTTTCCAAATTTCCAACATTGAAAACTTAAAAACATTCATAAATCCACATCTGAATCCAATTATTTACTATTTTTTACTATATTTCAAACTAAATATAATGCTCATATACTATATATATTTATAAAAAAAAATTAGTTTTCGGATATCGGATAAGCGGGTTATCCGAAATTTTTGAAATTAATATCCGAATCCGAAAATTTGGATTATCCGGTTTTCGGATATCCGAATTTTCGGATATTTCGGATTCTGTTTCGGATACGGATTTTTTTGAACACCCCTATATTCCACTTGTTTCACCAACATGAAAACTCAAACTCAAGTTGATGATCAGTTGGTTCTACTCTCCCACCCCAGTACTATCCTGCGATATATGAACAGCTAATACCGGAACAAGGTTTGAACTTTTGTAGATTATTAAAAGAAAGTTATACTAAGTGATTATGCATTTGTAAACTTTGATGTTAATTTGATTGTTAACTTGTAATAATGTTTAGTGGAAGTTGTGAAACCGCGAAGAAGACGGAAGAAGATCAAATCGTAGAGCAGCACAGGGTTTAGAAAAAGGAAGCTAAGTGATGAACAAGTGAGCCTTCTTGAGCAAAACTTTGGAGATGAACATAAACTGGAATCAGAAAGGAAAGATAAACTCGCGTCTGAACTTGGGCTTGACCCGTGCCAAGTTGCTGTGTGGTTCCAGAACAAGCGTGCTCGATGGAAGAATAAGAAGCTCGAACAGGAATACTCGAAGCTCAAGACCGATCACGATTCAATTGTTCTTGAAAAATGTCACCTTGAAACTGAGGTAACCCTTTTTCTATGATGCAAATATCTTCATGATAAAAAAAAAAAACAACTGTCCGGTATTTTTCAAGGCGACATTTTTCAAGAACAGCTGAATCGTGATCGGTCTTGAGCTTCGAGTATTCCTGTTTGAGCTTCTTATTCTTCCATCGAGCACGCCTGTTCTGGAACCACATAGCAACTTGGCACGGGTCAAGCCTGTAACATCCGTCAAAAACGGATATCTAAAATCCGACCCGTTTTGAATTTTTGGATCCTAACCCTTGAAGCTTGGATATATTTTTTTTTTCGCGAATTAAATAATCGTCAAAAAGATTTTTTTTTAAATTTTAATGTAATCATCAATATAGTTATTATATATATTTAGTTAATTAAGTAATCTTTTGTGATTTTATTTTTTAATGTAAACTAGTTAAAGTTTTTAGTTATATCTCAGTTAGAGAAACTAAAGGGTTGATCTGTAATATTAACCTTGTTTTAAAAAAAAAAAAAAAAAAAAAGAAACAAAAAGAATGCGTGGACCAGGGATCGAACCCGGGTCTCACGAATAACCTACGAAAACGCAAACCATTCCACCACTGCCTTGATATCTAGCTAACATCCCATTTTTTTTTTAAACTTAAATGAACGACAAATTCGCTTCTTTTGAAATAGAATTGCCGCCAAGACAGAAAGTTGACAACCATTGTTTCCATTTTTTTTCGCTGATTATTCGGGATTGGACCGTATACGCGAGTTTCCATATCCTTGATCAATTGATTCCTGATTCCTCGCTGATTGGAGTTTCCTCATATACGTATACGAACCTGGTCATGATCTTGTCTTCCATGCATTCACGTTAAGAAACCTTCCATAACCTCGTAACCACCTCGGCACTCCTATATAAACAAACGTAATGCCCACTCAATCCGATATACTTTCTCTCGACACCTTCACCGTTCACATCTTTTTCTCACACACACTCACAATATCACTTCAAATCATTAGCGCACTAGTCGGGAGTCGAAGTGTTTGCCGGAGTAACCGATCACGTCGCCGGAATTCCAAGCTTTTCACCCGGAGAAGTACGGAGACCACACACGACAGTTCTCGACATACTTCTCTCTCACTATTACACCCGCACCGGAGTTCGTAACCTGCAAGTTTGTCGGAAGGACTAGACACGCCGGAGACGCCCCCGGAATCGGAACTCACGCGGATTGAAGCCCGAACCGTTTCGGTATAATTTCTCGTCTCTTTTGTTCATCGTTTTATTCAGTTGATACATCACATTTGCAAAACAACTGAAGGAAAAGAATACATGCAATACAGTCGATGTTTCGGTTCGTCTCTTTTATGAGGAAGGTGATGAACTGTTAAAGTCTAAATGGAATTAAAACTATGATTTTTTTGAAGTTATTGTTAATACACACCTTTCCTAATGTTCTAATAACATAAACTTATGAGAATTATGCAAATAGTCGATCTTATGTTGTTTCTTTTTTTGAAGAATATGAACTTTTATTAAAAATGGAACATAAGATATACATCGTTACTGTTTCGTAAATGCTTCATTATAATAAAAAGATGACAAATGAAAACCAATAATATTGTTAGTATATTTTATTATATTTCAATTAGGAAGTAATTTCTATTATTTAATGAAAACCAATAACTTTGCTTTAGGGCAAACCTCGTGGTCCTCAATTCTCCAAATCCCATTCGTACGTTTAGTTTTACAAGGAATCGCAACGCAACCAATGTGAGTATACATGACCCATTTTCCATTTTAACACTTTTGGGTGCAATATGTATTCTATATCAAACACACTAATCACCTCAAAAAGCTTTATGCACACTCTATCCAAATTCTATGTGATACAATTTGATTCATGTTATACATGTTATGCTACTGTAAACTCTCATGACTATGTGTTCATTAACTTTGCAAGCCTCCCCTAACAATGGTAGCGCTATAGGTTGAGAAACGCCCCTCCCGTTATTTTGGCGGGTATTGTTAGGTTAAACTACGTTAAACTATGTTAAACCATCTCATTCATTGGGATAGGCATGTTAATTGCGTTAAACTTTGGTTTGGACACATAGAGTAACATCGTTTCAAGTATATACTGTTAATATGATCATGTTATTCACATTGGATATGAGAAACATTTATACAAATTATTATGCTATGTATCAAACTTGTATACTCGCCAACATTTTTTGTTGATTTTATTTTAATACATGTTGCAGGTTGATTAGTACAAGACTCAAGAAACAAGCTAGGATGGCTTTAGATACCCATTTTAGCAAATAAAGAATTGTTTGAATTTATGTTTGTTAATTTGAAACATTGTATTACATTCTAGTTTTAATGAAATGAATTTTAATCATATTGTCACATTTAGTGTTATGTTGTTTTGAGCAATCTGTTTCGCTTAGTGCCACATCCCGATGTTTCCGCCATCGGTTGGGGTGTGACAGATTGGTATCAGAGCCATAACTATAGGAATTAGGAAGTTTGCCATACTTTTCCCTAATCTATAGTAGGAATACTCTGATACCAGATTGGTATCAGAGCCATAACTATAGGGAATTAGGTAAATTGCTACACTTTTCCCTAGTCTATAGTAGGGAATTAGGAATGCCTTGCCTAGTCTATAGTTTAAGAGCTTATTCACTATGTGTTGCTTAAAACAACTTCCTTTCTATCTTCTTTGCTTCCCTCTACTTTCTTGGACTCTTAATATACATGCCTTCCCTAAGGCATAACACAATACACACTTGGAAGTTTTGAAGACACTCTTATAACACAATCGAAACGACTCATCAAAATAAGGGTGATTCCTACATTTGGTGATGACTTTCACTCAACTATACTTTGTATTTTGCACGAAATCTACCCTCAAGTTAGGAGTGATATCCAAACCTTGAAGGAAATTTCCGTTTCATATTCTGGTGGACCCTTATCTTTTGATAAGTACTAACCACGTTAAGGTACGATGTTATCAAGTTAGAGGTGAAACTCGCATCTTGTTAACTAGTCCCATTCCTCGATTTTCGATCTCGCCAAAGTTTTGATTTTCCCAACCGATTAAGGACGTGTAGCCTGGTGAGATCCGACTTTGGTTCATTTGGGTTTGAATCCTACTGCTACAATGAACCAGGTATGGTTTGAAGTTTTTGACAGTTTATTGCTGGGGGTGTGCAAATATGAGACGACACTAACTTAACATGAAATTTTCAAGGTCGGTTTTAGTATAAACGGGTTTGAGTATTTTCGGGCTGAACCTGTTGACACATTCAGCTAATGAGGTCGTGTTTCTGCAAGCCAATGGGTTTGCGGGTTGTCACGTAACCCATTTAGTTTTTTTTTAATGTGTCTGTGTTTTTAGTTATATTGATTGAGTGTTTTATGCCAAAATTTAAAACTTAATGAAATTTTCAAGGTTCTGTATCGGCGATTGAATGCATCAGTTTCTAATCGATTCAATTCCTTCAACCCTGCTTCAATTTATGCTCAATTAATACATATAGACAGAGAATCAGGAATGAATTGCCAGAAAGAGAATGGGGGAAACGGGAACAGGCAAGGAGAGGAAGGGACTTTGATGGTGGTGGTTCGATTTGGCACCACGGTTTTAGGTTCCGGCAACACTCTTCATATAAAGAGGCATGAGGCATGCCTGCAGAAATCACTATTTCCACTGTTGTTACATTTCCAAAACCAAACCCTAGGTCACTCGTCGTTCTTATCTATGGTGGTTTAAATTAATCACTTTTGCAGGTGATGTTAAATGCGAGAATGTGTTAGTTACTTTTTGGAACCTGCGTTACCTTGCTGACTTTGTGTCCTTTAAACCAACATACATCCCTCATGATGATCCCTTTGATTTTTCTTTGATACTAGACGAATGAGATGCTGCTATCTTGCGAGGTGAATTTACGCTTCTTAATTGTTGTTGCATCTTTATTTTAAAATGATCTCTTTTTTATTTTGTATTTACCTTAACAATTTAAATGTCCTAAGGTACTTTAAAAATTTTATTTATAAGATCACCTATCTTGCAAGTTTCAAAAAAGTGGTGATAATTTTTAAGCTCTTAAATTTTCAAGTTTAATGATGTAAAACACAAATGATCTTTAGAACTGATAGTTAAATAATGGTCATCTCACACGCACACATACACATAGTGGCTTTGTATGAGGTGAATCTTGATAATGATATAACTTTTATTGGTTAATGGAGGTTCATCAACTTGCTTGCAGGTATTAATTATGAGTTTCATCAACTTGCTTGTTGGTTTATAACTTCTATTGGTTAATGGGGGTTCATCAACTGATAGTTAAATAATGGTCATCTCACACCCAAACACAGATCATTTCTACATGGGTATAGTCTCTGCACTTTTTTTTTCTTCTTGCATCAGTGTTTTCTTTTTCTTTACATTGATTATTAGATTTTTTTTATTATTATTTTTTCAGTTCTAGAATATGTGGAAGGAAAATGGGTCTTTGAAGGTACTCTACTACCAGGTGGCTTGGGTCAAAATGTTTTAAGGAGGTATTTGCGCGATATAGTTTCTGGGTTGATGTATCTCCATTCTCATGTACGACTCCCCTTTAAGTTACAATATTTTTAACCATGTATTGTTACTTTTTATATTAGTTGTCTTAGCAAATTAGTACTAAAAATAAATTATGCAAAACATGTTATGCAACGTGCACAAAAAAATTACCAAAGTACCCGCGGCAACGCGCGGGCATTCTCACTAGTAATATTTAGTGGATAATTAATTCATTTCCAAACGGTTCAGCTAATTGATAAGCTTATTTGGGATGGAAGGATTGGAGAATGTATTTTGTGTGCAGGATAACAACTATATACATGGATTCGATTGGCTCAACATCTAATTGTTAGGGAAGATGTAATTAAATAATTTTAGTATGAATTAATCTAGGCTTGTAGATAGTAACTATCTAATGTAACAATTAACATAAACGAAAATACAAAATATCTCATAGCAGTTTTATCAACAGGTATAACGGATATGCTTCTAGATCATATCATATCATAAAATGTCATTATACTACTAGAAAACATGGTTTTTGTCATGTAATTTTTTGTTACAAAATGGTAGCAATTTCCTTGTTGTTACCAGTTTGCCATCGAAAATACGGTGACAAAAACACCCGTGTCAATTGCCCTAATGCCACCAAATAGCCACCATTTTTATATTTTGCTACCTTATTTTTACCACCACAAAATTGGTCAAAATTATTTGCCACCCTTCATGTTTGCTACGCTCCCCCTTGTTTGCCACCGAGTTGTGACGCGTTTTCATACCATTTAGCCATTGTTTTGATACCATTTAGCCACCGATATTGCCACCATTTTTTACAAAATTTGCTAGTTTTGATACCATTTAACCACCGATATTGCCACCATTTAGCCACCATTTTTTACATAATTTGTGAGTTGTGACCGCCTTGGTATAGTTATTGCTACCATTTACTGATTACTGGAATATTAGTTTGGTTTGGAATATTGGTTTTTAATACAGATTTTTTTTTCTCCCTGCTATTTTCATCAAAATTACATATAAATAAAACTACAAATAATATAAAAAAAAAAGTCTAATAAAATCTCAAAACTATATAAAACATCTCGTTTTCAAAAGCATATAAAAATACCAACTAAAACATAAAATAACTAAAATTATCCTAATAAAATAAACATCTAAACATTCAAAACCAAGTGCTTATAGCTTATCTTCGAACTGTAGCTGTTAACATAGCTTCAATTTGTGATATCCTATCAAGCATAGCATCTTTATCCACCTTATCTTTTTCTTTTTCAGCCAACAACCTCGCAATAATTCCCTTGAACCTTTCTTTTTCTTCATCTTTTACTTAACGAGCTCCTTGATAACTAAGTTCAACTTTTCAATCTACAAAACAACCAATGAATAGAATCAAGATCTATACGTTGTGAATGGGAAGAGATGGGAGGATGTACCTTGCGTTTCCATTTGAGAGCTTCAGAACTAGAGGTATCGGATGGAGGATGAGAAGTTTCAGAAGTTTTGTTCACGAGCTTAGAACGAAGAAGAGCCATTGCTAGAGCGAGCTTCAATGGTTCATCTGAACCGGCGGTGGTGGTGGTTTGCATACTACTGTATCTGAAGAAGAGCCATTACATAGAAATCGTAAAAAGATGACTAACAAATATCACAACAATACAAGGAATATTTGGCATACTACTGTATCTAAATTGCACATTTGCATTATAGAACAGAAAGATACTTACCGTTTGCTTGTAATGTAGTGCACATTTTCCGCACTAAATGTAGTGACAAGCTGCCAGTAATCCCTTCAACAGATTCAGTATTCTTTCCCTTGGACAATGTATTATTAATCACATCTTCACAGATGGGACAAAGGGAAACAAACATAAGAATAAGTTACAGGTTTTAACAGGAGCGAAGCAGGAGGATTCTGCCAAAAGTCATGTGCTTAGGTGATATAAACATGCTATTTGTGCATGATAACAAAAGATATCCAGTGTGGAGAAGTTAGGTGACCAGAGATATACTTCCAAATAAAAATGTGAAAGATATACCCAAAATGAAGTCTGCAGCCTGGTGTGACCAGTTTGCAAAATTACCATCATCTGGCTGCAACAATAGTAAAAAAAAGAATGGTAAAAAAGGTTGGATAAATTAAGCAGAATGATGGAAAGAATGACTAGAATGGATATTAGGTGACCAACACAGTCTTGCAGTGTCACATAGCTCCACAAGGAAATCCACCGAGGCCCTAAGTTGTTCAGTCTCCTCTTCAGCTGTATTATCTGCCGATATAAAACAGTTATATCTACTTGTACCGAAGAAATAACACAAGTTAAATCTCTCATCAAATCCTTCTCTTGATATCTCATTTGCCTCTTCAACCCATGGTTTAACCAGAGGCTCATCTTTATCTGTTGAAAACAAAGATGACCTCAAAGTTCACCAAACGCCCGTTTCACAGCCGGGTTTCATCAAGCTGGAGAAAACGCTTATGTGTTTGCAATATGGTTCACGACATCCGGTGCTCAAACGGCTCGCACCGTGGTCTGGATGGCTAACCGAGACGCACCCAACGGGAAGAAATCAAAACTCTCCCTATGGAAAGATGGCAATCTTGTTCTCACAGATGCCAGTCAGCACATCATCTGGTCAACGCCGACCGAGTCAAAGTCATCATCTGTGGAACTAAAACTGCTCAACACAGGTAACCTTGTACTTAAGATCAAAACCAGATTGTGTGGCAAAGTTTCGATAATCCAAGTGACACCCTCCTTCCAAACCAAAACTTCACTAGAAAAACACAACTTGTTTCTTCTAGAAGCTCAACTAACTACTCGTCGGGTTACTACACGTTGCTTTTCGACAACGATAGTATTCTACGACTCGTGTACAACAGTCCCGACACGACTTCACTTTACTGGCCCGGTAGAACAGCAGTATTCGACTCTTACGGACAGTTCAACTCAACAGACGGGTTCAGCTTCGAATCCGCTGATTTCAGATTGGGCCCGCAACGAATGATGCGGCTTGACACCGATGGTAATCAAGACTTTATAGTATAAGTAGAGGAATGAAATGGGAAGTTCAATGGCAGGCGATTTCGCATATTTGTAGGATTGATGGTACGTGTGGACCGAATAGTCTGTGTACTTGTACGCGTGATTCGGGAAAAAGATGCAGTTGTTTACACGGGTTCAAGATGGTGAATGATCAAGATTGGAGTCGCGGGTGTGAGCCCGAACAATTGAGTGTGTGTAACAAGGATGACGATTGTGATTTCATGGAGCTTCCGTATACGGAATTCTACGGATATGATATTAGTTTCCATCTCAACACTACACTTGATGCTTGCAAGAAGACTTGTTTGCAGGATAATAACTGCAAGGGGTTTAACTTTGCACCGCAAGTTGGGACCGGACTCTTTTTTTGTTTCTTGAAGTCTTCGTTGCATAACGGGTATCAAATGGGGGTTTACGGTACTATATACAGCAAGTTACCAAAAAAGTTGGTATTGTCGTTTAATCCTGCGAAAGCCATCGGCTGATCGAGCTACAACTGTCCACCACGTGTGGTTGTAACGCCGCTTGTAAGGTTGTACGAGAAAAAAAACAACACAAAGCCACTTGGGTTCATGATAGTGGTCGGGAGCACGATTGGGTTCATCGAAATCCTCTGTATAGTGTTTTTTCTGGTATTGTAGTAGTAAACGTTACTCTACAACTGAGCAAATGTACTTCCTAGCGTCAATGGGGTTTAGGCGATTCACGTATAGTTAGCTGAAGAGGGCGTCGCGTAATTTCAGTGAAGAGATCGGGAGAGGCGGTGCGTCGATCGTGTATAAAGCACGGTTAAAAGATAACCGGATCGCAGCTATAAAGTAGCTTGAAGAACCAAAGAATCGAGTTAAGGCCGGAGCCTGTTATCGAGGGTTTGGATCTTGTAGGAAAACTTGGAAAACAGTCCTGCAAAACAGAAAACCGTTAGGCTCGCCGCAGAGATGGGAGGGCCCCTCTGCGACCACCCTCCGGCGTGAGGATAAGTATTGGTAGAGAGAGAAAGTAGAGAGAGAAAGTAAGGACGAAGGTTCAGAAAATAGTACTTGGCTTTGTACTTGGTGAGGTATTTATAATGGTCAACTGAGATGACGTCATTCGTCCAGACGCACTTGAATGGAGGTTCGTCCACGGAGTTATGGGGGAACAGACATATCCAAGATGTCCGTTCCATTGGGGTCCGGTTCGTCCTGAGGGATTATATCCGGCCTCGGATATGTATCTTCATAGCTTAAAAACAATGGTGACCAAGGGGAAGACAAGTTTCAAGAGGAGATAAGCACGATCGGGAGAATGAATCACATGAACCTGATCGAGACATGGGGGTATTGCGCTGAAGGAAAGCACATAGCAGTTTTATCAATAGGTATAACGGATATGCTTCTAGATTATATCATATCATAAAATGTCATTATACTAAAACAAAGACATTAGCTAATATCTTAAATTTGTTTATAGGCATCTTTTCCATAAATGTTAACGTGTAGCGTGTTAACAACACATTTTCTTTCCGTCATTTAATTTGAACAAAAAAGCTAACATGAGAAGTTGTGTAGGAATCGGCTTTCCTGATTTTGCAACAAAGAGAGGGGATGAACTTGAGTCTAGGCGTGAAGATAAAAATCGAAAAAATAGGGGTATGAATTATGATGTGGGGAGGGTTTTGATCCCAAACCTGTCCACCTTAAAGTTAGTAAACAAACACATTTTATAAATATTATTTGTTCTTTTGGCTGGATTAGAGGGGCCCCTGGATTCGGATAAAGTCTCCAATTGGGTGGTATTGATTCCCATTTCTGTGGGTGGGTACTTAGCTAAGCCACTCAAAAGTTGTCCTCAATGGCTTTTAGCTCTCGGCTGTCACTCCCTTGGCTTCATGTCTTATTGCATATGTGGCTCAAGGAGAATAAATGGGAAAACAATGTAATTTAAAATATGCTATTGTTTATGATATATGGCACATGTACTTAGGCCGTGGGGTATGGGGCTTGGGTTGGGGTAAAACGCCCAAGCCACCATCCCGGGTGGGCTTGGGTTGGGGCGTGGCCCCTTGGGGCTTGGCTTTCAAGCCGGGCGTGGGGCGGAATGGCCAAGCGAGCTGGCGGTATTTCATTGGGTCACCCTGCCACGTCAGGCGGCCAATTCAAATTTTGAATTTAAAAATTCAAACGGTCCCCCCATACCACCCAACCGCCACCCCGGTGGTGAACATAGAGTTTCGAGGCAAGGAAAACAAGGCGTTCGACAAGATCGACCTTTTTGAAAATTTTTTAACGCTCTAGGTTTGTTTATTTTGTAATTTTTAGAAATTATGTAATTTTTAGGATTATGTAATTTTTAAAATTTTAATGAAGTTGTAGGTTTTTTTATAAATGTTGTGTGATTTTTTATAAATTTTTTGTATTTTTTTTTTTAAACCATTCTGCCACGCGGTGCACCCAACCCAAGCCCAACCCACGCCCCGCCATACCCCGCGGACACGTAACCAGGCAGTGGGAGGGCTCCCTTTACACGTGTCAGCAAATACCCCAACCCAAGCCCAACCCCCGCCCCACGGTCTTACATCATAGGTGATTTCTCTCTCGGAGTGAGATATATAAAAGCATAGGTATTATTTTAGTGTGAGATGGTTTTTTTCTTCTTCTATGATTCTGACATAAGAGCTCAAGTAATAAAAGCATTCTAGTATTACGTTTGTGGAATCTGAAACAATAATGTTATTATAACTTGTAACTCATGCAAATTATTATAGGAAAGATGATAACAACTACTCCGTATGAACATCTCACCCATAGAATGTGGGAATTGGAGGGGCTTAGGTTGGGGGCATTGCTCGACACGTGGCGAGGGTGGGATCTACAAGCTTATGGTGAAAAATAAGGGGTGTTGTGTGGCGTGGCTTAGCTTGACGTGGCCAGCCATATGAATTTTTTTAATTAAAGTAGCCAACCAATACCAGCCAACCAAAGCCAGCCAAGTCACCCTGTTCCCCCCCCCCCCCCCCCCCTCGGCGCCCCACGCCAGCCTGAATACCCACGCCAAAGGGGCAACGCCAACCCGGGGTGGAGCAGCTGGCGTTGAAGGGCATCCCCAGCCCCAACCAACGCCCCACTCCCCACAGCCTAAATATATAACTTACTATTTTCGTCCCTATGTTTTACACCCTACTCTTCTTGCAGCGAGGTTTTCATCGAAATTGCTATTAATATTCATTTTTATAATTTTCTATGGATGTAAAACATGTGTCGATATACTTTTGGGTATATCACAGCCTTTTCTTTTTGGATTTTCTCTTCTAGTTGCTCAAACGAACCGTTACAAAATGAATTCCCACCGCATAACGCGATGTAATTCTCAGGGGCGTACCCACTTGAAGAGCCCCCTGATCTTCCTGTTTGGTTCAATTTCTTTCGGATAATGAGTAAGAGAACGGAGCGAAAAAGCAAGGCCCAGAGGTACTCAATGAGCCGGTAACCCTTCCTTCTCTTACTTGAAGAAGATCGAATCGGTCCAAGAAAAGTCATGCTGACTCTGGCTATTGCGCTTATGAAAAAAAATTCTAAGTTAATTATACTATTTTGAAAACCATTTAAACATAAAAAAATAAAAATAAAAAAAGGTGCTGCTAAATGTACCATTTTTTCTACTAAATGTACCCCCTCCTTTAACTTTCACGTTAATACGATTCAAACCCTTTTGTTTTTGTTTTTGTCATTTTGTTATTATTATTACTAGTATTTGCTTTTAAAACATTATTTTATTTAAAAAGATTTTTTTTATTTGAAAAAAAAAATCGTTTTCTTATGTTTTAAACTGAGGCGAGTCATTTTAATTTTGAAGTAGGATTTTTTTCTTTCATAACGGCTTGAAGTGGGTGTTCGAATTCAGTTTGTATAAACAAAAATACACAAAAAATTAAATGAAGCTTTGAAAACAACCAACTTAATATAGTTTTTCGAGTTAAAAGAAGAGAAATATATTTGAGAATCATTACTTTAGCTTGTAGATAATGATTTTTAATTAGTCAATAACATACCCTCACAACAATTAAATTTCAACTTACGTCGATCATTGATTGATATTACATGCTTTGATCAAATCATTTTACAACCTAATGTGTTAATTAACGTTTTATTTTCTTTTTGCATTTTATTACTTTTAATAAATAAAAGTTGTTAATTATATTATAATACATTTTAATATAATAATAATAATACTAATAGAAATAGAAAGATGAGAGAACTAAAATACGAAATAAATAAAAAATATAAAATCAACTTTTTTTTTTCAAAAAAAAAGTTTTATTTTATTGTTTAATAAATATCTCTTTTTATTAATATGTAATGATGTTTTATAGAAATATAATAAAATACTAGTTAGAGAAAGTGTCATCAAAACAACATTTGAATTGTATAGAGGGGTGAAATTTGACAACTTTTAAACTGTATTTTTAGAAAGGAGGCATGACTAGTAAAAAAGATGGTGCATTTAGCCAACCCCTTAGCGTACCCCTTTTCTATATATAAAACTGTCAAACTAATTATATCTTAATCTTTCATTTGTTACATTTTATAAATAATTTATTAAATAATAATTGTTTTAGAAATGCCATATACAATAATGTTATATTTCTGTTGTTCACTGAAGGACCGAGGATATATTTTTTGGGGGTGTGATCATTTAGGCAAAAATCTTGATAGTAGTGTGATCATTTAGGCAAAAATCTTGATAGTACCTCTTAAAAATGATCACACCCCCAAAAAAATATACCCTCGGTCTTCAGTGAACAACAGAAATATAACATTATTGTATATGGCATTTCTAAAACAATTATTATTTAATAAATTATTTATAAAATGTAACAAATGCAAGATTAAGATATAATTAGTTTGTCGGTTTTATATATAGAAAAGGGGTAGGCTAAATACACCTCCCCTTTTAATTTTTATACATCCCTTTTCATAAAAACCAGTTTACAACTTTTCAAATTCAACCCTTTTAAAAATTCCTTTTTCTATGTTGATCCTGAATCTGTTTTGATTGGAAGATAAATCCCATATTAAATAACCATTATTTATATATATTTATTTACCGTGATACTTGTATTATATTTTTCATTTTGAAGTAATTTTAGTTTTTTGCACATAATGCCTTCTCGTTATGAATACCATATTGCATTAAATGTTTTTGTAAGAAGCTTTTTAGTTGTGAAAATATTAATAATAATTAATAAATACGTATAATAAACTAATTTGTTTAAATTGTACATTATGTTATATATCTTTCAGCATGTTGGCTTTCGTTGTAGTCGTAATCCAATGGCATTTCAATTATGCTTGGTCCTCAAGTACAAACCACACCAGACAATATGATTCTCTTAGTTTGGACAATTGTATATTTGCATACTGCACTATTAACTACCCCAAAGAAAATAGCTTGCCTACTCTCCATAAAAATATAGCCTCATCATAAACCACATTTAACAAACACAACCAAAAATAAGGATTATCTGAGTAAGGATATTAAAATAAATTATTCAAAGAAATAATAAGATGAAAAGGTGAATGAGAAATTGAAAAAAATATAATTTATGAAAAGAATTGGTTATGAAAAAATCGGTGGTATGTATAATGGGTATGTATTCAAAATTCAAGTTGTGGGAAGTCAATAAATTCTAAGAATAATTAGGATTGTTTCCTAATGTAGTTTTTAAAAAATTAGAAAATGTAATGTTTAGTTGTATTTAGAGAAAAATGCAATTTGCGTCCCTGTGGTATGTGTGAAACATCAACCTGAGCCTCTAAATTCATTTTTTGGTTTTTTGAGCCCCTGAGCTTATAAATTCATAACAGTTTGAGTCCTTCCGTCTGTTTGACTGTTTGACAATTGTGAAATGTCCTTTATACCCTTAATGATACACACATATAATCCCTAATCCCTAAATTGATCAAACTGATTCATAAGACAACTGATCTCATACGAACCCTAACCCTAATTCCCAAATCGATCGATCCAACCTGATCTATTATGAAGATGTCTCAAAAATCCGCTGCAAGCTCCAACAAGAAATCATCTCAGGGCGGGGAAGCTTCTCAATTCCTGTGTTCATGTGGTGCAGCGACTTGGTACAAGGTTTCAAAGACTGAAGCTAATCCAAATCGACGCTTCTTATGCTGTGTAAGTTAAAATTATAGAAGAAAGATTGAAGTTAATTATATGGCTATTTCCTGATTGATGTGTTTTTACAGAAGAAAGATTGTGGTTTTATACGGTGGGATGATACACCTTCATCTCCACCTTCATATTCATGCTCTGGTTGTGAGAAGGTAATACCCGTATTGTTAAGGAGCATGGAAAACAAAGATGATTTGGCAATTAAGAAAGCTAAGGAAGTGATGTTTTTGAAGATGTGTTTATTGTTTACTTGATTAATGATTGTGGTGGTTTATGTGTATTTTTTTTGGTTAATGTAATGAATGTTGGAGTTTTTAGAAGAGAAAGAAATGCAAAACACGGTCTTACCCCTGGCTCAAACAGTCAAACAGACGGAAGACAGACGGAAGGACTCAGAGTGTTATGAATTTATAAGTTCAGGGGCTCAAAAAACCAAAAAATGAATTTAGGGGCTCAGGTTGATGTTTCGCACATACCACAAGGACGCAAATTGCATTTTTCTCTTGTATTTATTTAAAATTTTAAAGGGGGAGTACAACCAGTAAATATAGAAAAAAAGGGAGTGCATTTAGGAGCATCCTACAGAAAAATGTTATCTTTTTTATTCCACCCATCTATTGACAGATCGTGGAGGTCGGAGGAGATCAAACTTCGGTCATTCTCATGGGTGTTTAATAAGGATAAACTGGTGGTGGTTGCTTGGGATAATTGGTGTTGCTTGCCGTATTGTCTAATGTGAAATCATAGTTGGTGTGCTCTATTTTATACATTACCAAAAATGGATTATACATTACTGAAAATGGATTAAAATTGGATGGGCATGAACTCTAGTACAACATTTTTGTTTTTATAATTTTAATTAAATATTATTATCATAATTACTTTTGACCATATTTTGTTTTTCCTTATTCTGAGTGTGTCGTTACGGCATGCGTTTTTTTATCTGCATATAGATACATTTTTTACTCAAAACCAAGTTATAACTAGTAATGTACAAGTTATCGGAGTATAAACGTACATGTCATCAAAGTTGCCTCAAGGTTTAGTTTGTTTTAATCATCATTTTTGTTATTCTAATAATATAATATAATATAATATAATACATCATAATATTTCGAATATATCGTTGTAGTGTAATCTGTTTATTATTATCTATGGTTCAATAAAAGTTCAACATCGAACACGTCAAACATAGCTCATTTTTTTGGTTCTTTATGATGACGAACCAAACTGATCCTATCCATACAACACCGGTACCGTATTCCTTTTTTACGGTTTTCTCGATGTGGCGGTATGTTCACCTTTTATGTTATTTTAATAATAAAATATAATGCATTATCAAATTCCGGATATACCGTTGCAATGTGCTTATTTTTATCAAGTGATTCGACAAAAGTTCAATGTCGCACGTGTCAAATATAGTTGATTTTTTTCGTATTTTGTTGTGATGAACTGAACCGATACCGTCTGTACCTTTTATGATTTTCTCGACATAGGGGTATAATAATATGAACCTGATGAGTCCCTCCCTTGGAGGTTAATAATATGAACCTTAGACTAAAGGGTATGGTGAGGCCCATCCCCACAAGGATGGGCCGCCACGTAGGCGCCACATCACCGGCTCGTGGGGGATGGGCCTCCTTCACTTATGAACTTCTGGTTTTAAAAGGCGCAGAAGACTTAGCTAGAAAATGTTTTTGCCTATAAAAGGCGCGGAAGACTGGGCTATAAAATGTGAGGTCCCATATACTTCTGAGTCAGAACAAGTCAAGCGCGGGTCTTTAGGAGGCTAATATGTAAAAACAACTAAAGGGACGAAGAAATATAAACGGTTTACTTGATATAAAAGTTGATATGTAAGACATATGAGAGCATATAGCCTCTAAAAGTATATAAAGCTTATTTGGTAGTAGGTCCAATGCCTCACATGTACTCGCCTCAGCTTTTAAAATCTAAATGCCGTAAAATGCTTCGTTCTTTTTTAAACCAAGGATGGATTCGTCTTTCGATTATGCAGAAAATTAACACATAATGCATATACAATAACAGCAACGTGATTTATACACCAAAAAACAATAGAAAAAGATGTATGAAGGTTCTTTCTTGAATCCAAAAGAAAGGAACAACAAACACTAGATCCTAACAGCCTTTCAACATTTCAATCCCCTACAAGCCATGAGCCAGACAATGATGATGAAAACAGCAATGGCTCCACCAACCATCAGCTTCATCTGAAGATTCTGCAGCCACATCTTCCTTCTTAGTTGTCTTCCCTGCCTTTGAAAGCTGTCAGCCTGCATTCAACAGATTCCACAACCAGTAAACCGACGACCTTCCATTAATTGACCATTGGACTGAGTGTTGTGAAAATAAGCAGGGCGCTATCCCAGTGCCAAATCAGCAGCTTGGGCGTGCACACCAAAATAGTTTGGGCGTGAAAGGGTGCTGCCCCTTGAGGCGTGGCCATCTTCACGAACGCGAGGGCGAATTATGTTGCAATTTCTTTTCTTCTTTTTTTAAATAGAGTAAAATGTCATTTCGTCCCTGAGGTTTGACCAGTTTTGCAACTTTGTTCAAAAGGTTTGTTTTTCTGCATCTAGATCCAAAAGTTTAAATCTTTGCCGATTTCATCTAGCTCGTTAACACCATCCATTTTTCTCCATTAAGTCAAGGGTATTTTTGTCTTCTTTGTTAATTTAACGGGCATTTCAGTCTTTTTCACTTTATGTACAAGCATTTAGCATAATGTATAAGTATTCAAAATACTCTTACTAAACAAAAAAACAAAAACAAGTAGGTAAAAAGACGGAAATACCCCTATCTTAACGGAGAAAAATGAATGGAGTTAACGAGCTGGATGAAAATTGCAAGATTTCAAACCTTTTGGATCCAGATGCGGCAAAACAAACCTTTGGACAAAAGTCGCAAAACTGACCAAACCTCGGGGACGATAATTGGCATTTTACTCTTTAAATTTTATTTAACCTTTAAGCCAATCATTTACCTCACTATTTATTCTTCCAATTTTTTATTAAAGTAAAATGCCTGGGTAGTCCCTGTGGTTTTGTAAAATAACACCGATAGTCCCCAACTTTTAGAAATTACACCGGTACTCCCTGTGGTTTGACATGTTATTACTCGGATAGTCCCTGGAGTGGATGTCCGTTAGTTTTCACCCTAAAGTCTATCTGAAATTACTTATTTATCCCTCCCCTTAAAACAAATATGGATTATTAAAGGTATGGGGCCACACCTTATTTACCCCTCCCTTGTAAACAACCGGCCACCATCACCATAGCCACCCACCCCCACCCCCACCATCACCATAGCCAGTAACCGACATCGGAACATGAATGATCGCTTTCTCCGTACTCATATACATCATCAACGACTTCCCTTCTCCAAGAAGAACAATCTTCTTCTCCATACCCAAAATCAACACAGTCCCTCCAACCAATCTCGACATCACAGAATACCAAACTAACGCCGACCCACAAAAATACAGAATCTTGGATGTCGTAAAAATATGATTTTTACCATCTTTTACTGTCAAATCTTCAACTAACATTACCCTGTCCCTAGAACTACACAATTCACACTCACAAACAATAACCTCAGCAAGAAACCCATTATATTTAGTTGTACCAATTTGTTCAATATGTTCAAGACTCCACCTGATAATTTCTAAATACCCACCATGGGGTTTGACCGGAATAAAGTTCCATGCGAGAACTTTGATTGTTTGGCCAATGATTCGAAGATTGAAGTCGAGAATGTCGCACCAAACGGTGGCAGAGTGATCGGAGAAGTGGAGGCAACTGGAATTGGAGCAAGAGGGCGGGATGGTTAGGGTTAGGGTTCCGATTAGGGATGATGGGTGGTTGAAAGGTTTAAGAATTTTGGGATGATTGGGGGTTTGTGAATGAGAGGGTGGAGGGGTGGCTGGTGGTGGTGGTTTTGGATGGTGGCGTTGTTTACAGTGGTGGTTTGGTCGTGTTTTGGTAGTTGTGGTGTGGTATAGTGGTGGTGACCGGTGGTTTGATGGTGGCATGATGGTGGTAGACTGGTAGTGGTGGTTTTGAAGAGAGATGCACAGAATTAGAAAGGGAGGTCGGGTGGGGGTGGGGTGTTATATATTATATTTAACAATTAACAATTAATTGTGGGCCCAATTGATATTTTAAATTACTAATTAGTTTTTACTTATATTTTATTAAAAGCAAGGGGTAATTTTGTCATTTTACATGGATTTAACAGAGAAAACTAACGGACATCCACTCCAGGGACTATCCGAGTAACAAACTGTCAAACCACAGAGAGCACCGGTGTAATTTCCAAAAGTTGGGGACTATAGGTGTTATTTTACAAAACCACAAGGAGCATCCGAGCATTTTACTCTTTTTATTAACACGCCTTAAGTAAAAGGTAAAATGTGAAGCCCCCGTGCCTATGTGACACCTTTTTTTTCACATTTCACCCCACCACAACACAATTTTACGAGAAAATAAGGATAAAACCTGTACCTGGAACTGAAGGTTTTCTGTCTTGTCAACCAATAATTCAATCTTCTCGCCACGATCCAAAACCTGTATTACAAAAGAAAATAAGATTCATCTTATTTATGAACATGTTATGAGAAATGACTCCGTTAGACACGCCAAACGTGTCTCTGTCCCAATAGAATTGCAGCATTTTTAAAAGCTTTAACTTCTACCCGTTTTTTATAAGTGGGTCAGATTGTTTGTGTTTAATCTCAAAACGGGTCACATAAAAACTTAGCTAAAAGAGAAACAGTCAAATGGGTTGAAACTTGAAAGTGGCCCCAAAGTCTATTTTTGATTCATACAGCCTCCTAAATCATTTATTCAAAGATTTAGATTATTGTGTAAATACTATTGTTTCTGTAATCATAAGTCATAGCTACACATCAGTTATTAATAAAAATATACAATGGGTGCGGGTCAACCCAGCCCATCCTGCATAAGAAGTAACATGTTTTTACCAAGATAAACGTATCTTTTCCCCCTTAAATGCCCATCTATAATAAATACTTTGGACTAAGTAGAGCCTTTGGCCCTATGCACACATTATGAACGCTCAACAACAGTAATGCAAATTTTAGATTTCAAAATGCCTTCTGGCTTCTTTGTTGCTTATTAAGTAAAAAAACAAGTATTACATTGTGCAGAAGATCAATGGTTAAAAGATCTGACAATGCAGTGATGCATTAAATGACATAAATTATTTGTGTGAAGTTAATGAGAAGACAACTTTCATTAAATGTGATGTGCCCATTCTCCTTTTGCTCCCTCAATCTACGAGTTCTAAATTGGTTATACGCAAGTTTGGTTACCAGAAGTAACTGCATGTTTCTCTAATCATGTTTTCCAATATTATATTCACCCCCAAATTGACTAACACGTCACTAAATCCTATCCAACAATCCAAAACACCAAAAAAAATTCTATGAGTAACTGAATTGCAAACTTAAGATATTCTTTGTGTGCAACAATTATATTGAGCAAATATGGTCAAAAGCTCTTAAATTTCAATAATCACGAGTGGTGCACCCTTTAGAAGGTTCAAAACTTGTACAAAAAGTATAACTATTAAAAAATTTCCTAAGTATAACCATTAAAAATTTTCCTAAAATAGCCGATGCGTAACACGCAATCTTAATATGCTGAAAAATAATCCACTTATTGAACTACGATACATTTTCAGGGGGGACCGAAATGTCTTGGTTCTAAATGAATACAGTATCTTAGCACAATATAAAAAACATTTCTCATTACATGTAAGTGTTGTTTTCTTCTGTCCTTGATGTTGATTCACTTACACTACACGCATATATTTATATTTACTTACTTATACAAGTCACAGAGAAGAAGAAAAACATTTACCTTCTCAATGTTGTCCATCATAATCCCTTTAACCTCCGTAATTTGAGCCTTCAGTTTAGACAGCTTGCTCATTTCATCTGGATGGTTTAAACAATACTCCATGTGCTCCTTTATCTTCGGCCTATTATTAATAAAAAAAAATACAACAAAAACTTAATAATACTACTGCAAAACAACCCAAAATAAGTTAATAAGATGTGAGATATCGCACCCGAATTCCCTATCAAGATTATAAGCAATACTAAACCGATCTTCAAACAAATCATCATCACTGTCATCAGCAAGCGGGTGATCACTTCCAATACTTGCTCCATAACGTTTCTTGAAGTCGTCTCTCACTCTCTCCAGAAACACAAACGGCACACTCCTCCCAACAGATTCATCCGCAACAACAAGAAAAACTACATCAAATGTACAACAAAATCACTCATCTTACTAACACAAAACCGACAGAAACAGTCGAACAAACAAACAATTATCATAAACAATCAAGTTCGTAATTACCAAAGCCGCTATCAAGCAAGAAGTTGAAGGTGTATCCGTCACACGAATACGTGTATTTTGTGCTACCAGACGGCAGCTTCTGTAAGCACTGAACAGCAACCGTACTCACATTCCCAGAGTACGCTGTATGTTCGGCCAATACAATGGTTCCTTTAGCAACGAAGCTGTAAATCAAACCTTTCTGACTCATTTTTAGGTCTCCAAACACTTAAATCAACCGTTTGTCACAATAATCCTGACAAAAATATACAAAAAAACCCGTGTTAGGATCAAATACACATAAATTTAACGTGTTAAGCATACAAATAACTAGAGTAATTATAGTTCATTTGTTGTAGTGTAATTACTCTTGTTCAAAATTGTAGAATACTAATAATTCCTCTAGTTATTTATACGTTTAGTAGGTTAATTTCATTCGTACCGCATCCATGTTAGGATCAAACACGAACAGATTTAAGTATTTAACGCGCTAAGCATGCAAATAACTTGAGTAATTATTAGTACTCTAGTTAATTTGTTGTAATTAACTAATTACTCTAGTTATTTGCAAGTTTAGTAGGTTAATTTCATTTGTAACACAAGCAAAAAAACATAAAATTCATCTCACTCTGCAGTTAACGAGCATACGACAATACGACATCGTTTTGATCGTGATCAGATGATCCACAAATTTCGAAACAAAAAAAAAAGTCTATACATATTATATGAGAGATAAGTAAACCCTAAACGAGATAATTAACTGTAATAATCTAGAATTGGAACTGTAAGATGCAACGAATCAATAGATTTACCTAATTGTATCAAGTAGATCAAATAGACTGATGGAAAATTAAACTTATGTGCGATAAATTTGTTGAATTAGCGAGATGAAGAAGAGAAAGTGATACCTGAAATTGAATTAGGGCTTGATCGTTTCGTGTGTTTTGGTTTTGCTTCGTTGGCACGATTACGGAACGAGTGGGAGTCTGGCGGAGAATGAATTCCTGTGAAGTTTTTATTTTTACGCGATATAGATGATGAGTTTGTCAGTTTTGATCCTTCGAGAGTTGAAGTTTTGTCATTTTTAACCCCAACTCATGAAACTTTATATCTTTAGAATGATTATGCTTATGCTTATTATGTCTAACATATGGCCTTGTTTTGAGATAATAATGTTGGAATGATTATGTTTATGCTTCTTATGTGAGTTATGTCTAACATGTGCCTTTATTTTGAGACAATTATGTTTATAACAATTATGTAGGGCTGAGCATATGATACTTAGTATCGGTACCGGTACCGAATTTACCGTGCTGGTTTTTTTTCCAGCATTGAATCGGTACCCATTTTTTGGCATTACCGGTACGGTACAAATATTTTACTGAATTTTACCCTTAAATACTAGTATTGTACCGGTACCAGTACCCATATTTGGCGAAATTCGGTATTGGTATTTTCGGTACTGGTACCGAGCTCATCCCTACTATTATGTCAAATGCTTAACAAGGTAATTATGTCTAAAGTTTAGGATTAAAAATGTTGGTTTTTATTTTTTTTAATTATACATGTTTGTTTATATTTATGAGAAATTCAATCCCTTGATAAACGAACACGTTCAATTTTAAACGAACGACTTATGAGTATCACTAAAGACTTAATCGAATCACAATTGAAACAATCGAGTCACAATAGTTACTTCCTAGTTGATTATATCTTCGTTGTGTTAAATTGAGTACACAAAATGGGCGGTCCAAGTATTCTCGTTGCCCGTACCGTATAATTTCCAAATTGCTAAGGGGCTGTTTGGCAACATCTGAATCAATAAGTGCTGAATGAATAAGAGGTTTGAATGGGTAAGAGGCTCTGAACCAGTAAGTGCTGAACCAGTAAAGTGTTGTTTGGTTACACATCTGAATGACTAAGTAAAATGACATTTTACCCCTCAAACATTTTACCCCACTAATCATCCTCATCCTGCCACCCCCACCCCACCCCCCCCCCCCAATTATTATATCAACAATATTTCACTCAACGTTCACCCCACCTACCCCCTTTCAATCCGTTGCTTCTCCAGATCAAACAATTGAACCCAACACCAACTGTTCGATCATATGCCTAGCAGAATAACCCAGCCAATTTCAGCTGCATTTTTTTTCAATTCTGAATTCTGGGTCTTTGTTTGCTAACATGGAGGCATAGATTTGGATTTCAACTAACTGGGTTTGATTAAAAAAGGTAAGAATTGAAGATGAATTGTGTGATTGTTTGTGTTGGTAAAAATTGGGGATTTTGATTACAGTTTGTTTCCCCCTTTTCCAAGTAACATTTTACAAACAAACCCCCCTTCATTCGTATCGTCATCTTCATCTCCCCTTTCTATCTTTCTTGTGAGCTCACCCTGCACCTGGTCAGATCTCCGACCGTCGCAGTGGTGGCGGTTATGTTGATGACGGTTTCAGGGGGCGCTGTAGAGGAGCAGAGGAGGAGAAGGAAGCCGGCGTCGCTGTGAAGGAGGCAGAGGAGGCCGGCGTCACTGTGAAGGCGGCGGAGGAGGCGGCGGCGTTGTAGAGATGCAAAGGAGACGGTGGCGATGTGGAGGAGGAGACGGTGGCGGCATGGTGGAGGAGGCCGGTGGAGGAAGGAGGTGGAGATGGAGGTGTCGATATGTGAAGAGAGGAGAGCACAGGTTTCTTTTGTAGGGAAAAGGGTATGTGTGTCAATAATTTCATTCAGCATGTATTATTAGCTGAATGAATCAGTCTGAATGGAACCATTAAGAGGTGGGCTTTTTAGCGAACCAAACACATATGCCTCTGACCGAATCAGAGGTGCACCTCTTAATGAAATCATTCATGTAACGCCCCAAAATCTGAATGTTAATATTTGTTGTATGTTCTTATGTGACACGTCATGAAATAAATAACTAGGCTATTTAACCTAGTTAAAGGTATGGTCAAAAGTATTAAATGATGAGGGTAGTGTCATTTATGTTTTAAAGGTAAACCCGAGGGGCTAAAGTGGAACAAATGAAAGTTAAGTTATTAAATAACTTAATCACACACAAACATACACATACGTGTGTTTGAGAAAGATCAGGAGGCTCCCATGGAGCCTCAAACCCTAACTTCATCTTTATGCTCAAATCGGAAGGCAAGATGAAGCTTAAATCCATAACCGAGCATGGATTAATGATCACCAACACGAGAGGATCATAAGGTATGTTTTAAATCTAAGATTGGTGATCATGGGTGAAGTGGGTTATGTTCTAATCTGTGAGTTAATATGAAATTGATCATGTACACGGGTTAGAATCCTCGTATAGAACATGGGTTATGTATGGTTTGCGTTAATTTGATGATTAGAGGTGAAACCCGTTAGTTAGGGTGAAGATGATGACTAGAATCACCTCCTATGTTCAAGTCTTGTTGAATGATTGATGTATTATGTGGGTATGATGAATTATTGTTAGATGAAAGTATAGGAATATGATGATGTTATGTTTAATGTTCATTTGGAATGATATATGATGATTAGTAGAAGGATTTGATGAGTTATGTATGAGTTTAGAAGATTCATGCATGAATTAGTTGTACGTTATGCTTAAAAGGTGGTACGCACACCAAGCGTATGATAAGATGTATAGAGTGTCGCCTGTATAGTCGATTATGATGTTACGGGTATATGATGATAAGTCGATAGTTAAGTATGGTTAATAGTTGACTTTTGAAAGTCAACTAAGTATAAGAAACAGGATTTGACTCGTTGTCGTAAATGTAGGTTGATGGGAAGTCGTATGGTACATGTTATAGCAATCCGTGTTAAATGTAATGACATGATGAGTTACATGAGTTTAACGTATACGGATATGATTATATGAAGTTGATTATATATTTTAATGCTTGTTAGAAATGACTAAGGAAAGTTAAGTGTGAATTATGCGAGTGATATGATTGTTACATGTACAAATGTGTATGCTAATAAGAGCGTGATTTCGATGAAATGAAAGTATAGGAATCACGTCGAGACGGACTCAAGCATGAGGTGTTAACGGGTCAAGAAGAGGCAGGAATCGGATACGAGCACGGACGCATAAGGTAAGTGATTTCTGTAATCAGTTCTTAGTTCAAGTAAGTAATAAAGTGTTGTAATTAATTAAACATGATGTTTGAGGTCAAATATGTGTTAAAGTCTTTCGTCGTAAATGATGGGATTAAAGTTGACCAAAATGCCCTTGATGAGTATTTTGGGGTAAACGATCTTAAAAGTAGTTTAGAAACAAGTTATTCGATTAGAGTAATGTTTTGGACAAGTATGGAAGTGGGGATGATGGTTTGGTTAGTCATAGACCAATTAATGCGCGAATACCCTTAACGGGTCAAAATAAGCATATGAACGATAATGTGTTAAGAGGATGTAAGACATCTAAGAATTTAGTAATTTATGATAGACGTCACTGATATTGTTAGAATTATAAGAGGTTATGGTAAAATAACCAAGTTATGTTGATGAATGCATGAACGGGTCAAAGTTTGGTAAAAGGGTAATAAGCCGAAGAGTTAGAAGTCTGAAATTTATTATGTTGGATGTTGGTTTTTAACTCCACTAGGTGGAGGATTAAATTACGGACGCGTAGGAAAAAGAATCGGGCAAAACGGATCAAAAACGAGAGAGTTATGCTCGTTTCCGTGAAACGGGATCGTGCTGGGAATATGCAGCAAGTTGCTGCACCTGTTCTATGAAAACAGGGGCCTAGCGTGACGCCAAGGCCCTTGGCGTCACGCGAGCCCCCCCTGGTTGGCGAAAGTTGCTCGTTTGCTCAGTTTTGGCTTGGGAACTCGTTTAAACGCGTTTCAAGTTACGTTTGACTAATTTAACTTACGTTTTTATGAGCATAAATGTATGCATCTATGTAGATAGGCAAGTATGTATGTTTGAATGTGTCTAAACACGTATGTAGAAGTGTATGTGAGCATGTATGGGCAAACATATGTAAGATTATATGTGTGTGAGCAAGTATACGCGAATATATGAAGACGTATATGAGTAGGTAAGTATGGGTTGAGTATGTTGCAATAGGTGATTGTATATATATATGTAAGTAAGTATGTAGGCATATACGTATGTATGTTTTATAAATCTAAGTGTATGTATGTAGGTGTGTATGTAGGTAGTATGTATATGTACGCAAGTGAGTATGTACGGATGTATGCACGTATGTAGGTTTGTGTGAAGGCATGTAATAAGTATGTATGTATATATGTATGTATGTATGTATGTTCGTATGTATGTATGTATGTATGTATGTATGTATGTATGTATGTATGTATGTATGTATGTATGTATGTATGTATGTATGTATGTATGTATGTATGAATGGATGTATTTAGGTATGCACGCATGTGGGTACGTACGTATGTATGTAGGTACGTATGTATGTAAGTTGTTACGTGTGATCGTAGGCATATGTATAAGTTTGTATGAAAGTATGTAAGCAATGCATTCACTGAATTTGAGTACTAACGATGATAATAGCGTGCCTGGTGATGAAGTGTAATGCAGGAATACCAAAGAAGTCTCACTACGGATCGTATGATCAGAGGGAAAGCCGGGATGTAAAGAGTTTAATGAAATGAAAAGTAAACGTGAATAAATCTTAAATGCTTATGATACGTACTAACTTTATGAATTTTATGTGGTGAGAGCAGGTAGTACAAGCCATGAGGATTACTAAGGAATAGAGATCGAAGATCGAGTCACTAGAGAGATTGTACGGGAACGTTGATGTGTATATTGTAGTAGACATAAGCTATGTTTTTAATTAGTAAATAAGAGGATGACGGATTTATGAGAAAGAGCTATGTTAAAGTTAAATTTTAAATAAGTTGAGGTATTTATTATGAAAGAAATTTTATGGTTCGTGTTTCCGCTGCGACTTTTGTCATGTTCGAATTAGGGTCTTACAAGTTGGTATCAGAGCCCTGGTTTGAGGGAATCAAGTACGAGAAGGTAAGTACTTGAACTCAAACTTGTGTGCTCTTGAGATAAGAAATCCGTACAATCTAAGACTCGATCAAGATCCAAAGGTAAAGGCTAATGTAAGTATGTACTTATGTATACGTATAAAGAAACTGACGGTTTTGTATGTTCAAGGTAAGCATAAGTGTTGGAAGAGGATGATCCGTGAATGCAGTCTAGGATGAATACTAAGGCAGGCAAAGAGGTAATAAGACAAGTAGGCAATTGAGCCCAGGTACGTAAATTTCATAAGTGGGTGTAAGAAATGGTAAAATTCATTAAGGGAAGGAGAATTTTAAAATGAAAGAGAATGATTGTATAGTAATGAAGTATTGGAAGTGATACACGCGCCGAAACCTAAGTCTACGGGCATAAGGTGACAATTACATGAAGGCATGAAACTACTATGTGGATTGTGTACCTGGCCAGTACACGAGAAACGTATGACGTTCGTGAGATCATGATAATTGTTACAGGTATGTCCGGTAGAGTTGGGTAGCAGGCGGGCGTGTGGGTGAAATGGGAAGTAAGACTCTCGGGAAATTGAGAGTACTATGTAAGAATGAAAAACATGCCTGATAAGAATGAAGAATGTTGAATCCGTGATTAAGTGTGGATCAACGAGATATGAATAATATGTTTGAATCCGTAAGACGGATTCAGGGAATGAAAGGTATGAATGCAATGTCTGAATCCGTGAGACGGATTCAAGGATGAAAGGCATGGATGATATGTTTGAATCCGTGAGACGGATTCAAGGATGAAAGGCATGGATGATATGTTTGAATCCGTGAGACGGATTCAAGGATGAAAGGCATGAATGTAATGTTTGAATCCGTAAGGCGGATTCAATGAATGAAAAAGCATGAATGATGCGTCTGAATCCGTAAGACGGATTCAAAAATATAAAAAGATGAAATTAATCCGCCTAAGAAAATGTCGACAGTTTGACCATGATTGAGTCGAACGGGTCATAGAAACAAGTATAAAGTAAAAAGTGATAGTATAATAGACGGAGTTTTGTATAGGTTACGTGTTAGATATGTTAGTAATTGACTCTTAGAAGTCAGAATGATGACGGGCTGTGACCCGGACAATAACTTGAGTATGGGCGAAAATGGTAAGCTTAGTAAGAAATATTAAAACGATGTAATAAGGTCTTTGCAAGTAAGCATGAATGAAAGGAAGTACGAGCGTGTACTTCAGTTGGCGAAATGATTAATTGAATGAAAAGATTGCATGTAAGAAATAGAATGTGCGGTACGTTATAGCAGGTACGTAGGAAATTGTAGAAGAATTATAGGTGGGTAATCACCTAGTGTAATGAATGTTTGAATGACATATGCTAACCGCCGATGTTGTTGATGATAATGTTAGAACTATTGATGTGATGAAACCAATCGTATTGGTGAAAGGACGTGCACGAGCGGAAGCTCATTACACGAAGGAATGAAACCTGACCTGTACGGCTAGTACTCGAGGAGAAGATGATCGATCTGGGTTGCGGATCGTGGTTTAGGAAATGAAAAAGAGGTTAGTAAAATGTTTAACTCATGATTGGAGAGATATGAACTATTTATATACGTGAATTAAGTAATGCATGAAGTGAAAGTAATAGTAATGTGAAATGAATGAAATGATTTAAACATAATATAAAGGTATGCAAGGTATACGTAACTGTAGAAAATGTAGAATAAGGTTAACGTTAAAGTTAAGCATATATGAGTATGTATATATTTCAAATTCAAAGTAAGGTCGTTTAGTCGACGAAAACGATAGGAATGTGCAAATAAACAGAAAGAATGTTAATAATGAAATGTTGGAATTATTTAAGTAAACAAAAGGATATATTGCACATGATGAAGGAATATTTGAACGAGGAATAAACCACTAGCTATGAAGGTTGTTAGAAATTAGCGCTATTAGTGAAAGCGATACTAATAAGAACTCCGGAACGGGTTCTTGGAGCTAGAAGATTCTCATTAGGATGGGCTAGTGGTCGTATGATGGACTGGAAGAAAAGATAATGTGTGTTCGATGAAAGTGAGAAAGGTTTCGGGGACGAAACCTCGTTTAAGGGTGGTAGACTTGTAAAGCCCCAAAATCTGAATGTTAATATTTGTCGTATGTTCTTATGTGACACGTCATAAAATAAATAACTAGGCTATTTAACCTAGTTAAAGGTATGGTCAAAAGTATTAAATGATGAGGGTAGTGTCAGTTATGTTTTAAAGGTAAACCCGAGGGGCTAAAGTGGAACAAATGAAAGTTAAGTTATTAAATAACTTAATCACACACAAACACACACATACGTGTGTTCGAGAAAGATCAGGAGGCTCCCATGGAGCCTCAAACCCTAACTTCATCTTTATGCTCAAATCGGAAGGCAAGATGAAGCTTAAATCCATAACCGAGCATGGATTAATGATCACCAACACGAGAGGATCATAAGGTATGTTTTAAATCTAAGATTGGTGATCATGGGTGAAGTGGGTTATGTTCTAATCCGTGAGTTAATATGAAATTGATCATGTACACGGGTTAGAATCCTCGTATAGAACATGGGTTATGTATGGTTTGCGTTAATTTGATGATTAGAGGTGAAACCCGTTAGTTAGGGTGAAGATGATGACTAGAATCACCTCCTATGTTCAAGTCTTGTTGAATGATTGATGTATTATGTGGGTATGATGAATTATTGTTAGATGAAAGTATAGGAATATGATGATGTTATGTTTAATGTTCATTTGGAATGATATATGATGATTAGTAGAAGGATTTGATGAGTTATGTATGAGTTTAGAAGATTCATGCATGAATTAGTTGTACGTTATGCTTAAAAGGTGGTACGCACACCAAGCGTATGATAAGATGTATATAGTGTCGTCCGTATAGTCGATTATGATGTTACGGGTATATGATGATAAGTCGATAGTTAAGTATGGTTAATAGTTGACTTTTGAAAGTCAACTAAGTATAAGAAACATGATTTGACTCGTTGTCGTAAATGTAGGTTGATGGGAAGTCGTATGGTACATGTTATAGCAATCCGTGTTAAATGTAATGACATGATGAGTTACATGAGTTTAACGTATACGGATATGATGATATGAAGTTGATTATATATTTTAATGCTTGTTAGAAATGACTAAGGAAAGTTAAGTGTGAATTATGCGAGTGATATGATTGTTACATGTACAAATGTGTATGCTAATAAGAGCGTGATTTCGATGAAATGAAAGTATAGGAATCACGTCGAGACGGACTCAAGCATGAGGTGTTAACGGGTCAAGAAGAGGCAAGGAATCGGATACGAGCACGGACGCATAAGGTAAGTGATTTCTGTAATCACTTCTTAGTTCAAGTAAGTAATAAAGTGTTGTAATTAATTAAACATGATGTTTGAGGTCAAATATGTGTTAAAGTCTTTCGTCGTAAATGATGGGATTAAAGTTGACCAAAATGCCCTTGATGGGTATTTTGGGGTAAACAATCTTAAAAGTAGTTTAGAAACAAGTTATTCGATTAGAGTAATGTTTTGGATAAGTATGGAAATGGGGATGATGGTTTGGTTAGTCATAGACCAATTAATGCGCGAATACCCTTAACGGGTCAAAATAAGCATATGAACGATAATGTGTTAAGAGGATGTAAGACATCCAAGAATTTAGTAATTTATGATAGACGTCACTGATATTGTTAGAATTATAAGAGGTTATGGTAAAATAACCAAGTTATGTTGATGAATGCATGAACGGGTCAAAGTTTGGTAAAAGGGTAATAAGCCGAAGAGTTAGAAGTCTGAAATTTATTATGTTGGATGTTGGTTTTTAACTCCACTAGGTGGAGGATTAAATTACGGACGCGTAGGAAAAAGAATCGGGCAAAACGGATCAAAAACGAGAGAGTTATGCTCGTTTACGTGAAACGGGATCGTGCTGGGAATATGTAGCAAGTTGCTGCACCTGTTCTGTGAAAACAGGGGCCTAGCGTGACGCCAAGGCCCTTGGCGTCACGCGAGCCCCCCCTGGTTGGCGAAAGTTGCTCGTTTGCTCAGTTTTGGCTTGGGAACTCGTTTAAACGCGTTTCAAGTTACGTTTGACTAATTTAACTTACGTTTTTATGAGCATAAATGTATGCATCTATGTAGATAGGCAAGTATGTATGTTTGAATGTATCTAAACACGTATGTAGAAGTGTATGTGAGCATGTATGGGCAAACGTATGTAAGATTATAAGTGTGTGAGCAAGTACACGCGAATATATGAAGACGTATATGAGTAGGTAAGTATGGGTTGAGTATGTTGCAATAGGTGATTGTATATATATATATATATAAGTATGTAGGCATATACGTATGTATGTTTTATAAATATAAGTGTATGTATGTAGGTGTGTATGTAGGTAGTATGTATATGTACGCAAGTGAGTATGTACGGATGTATGCACGTATGTAGGTTTGTGTGAAGGCATGTAATAAGTATGTATGTATATATGTATGTATGTATGTATGTTCGTATGTATGTATGTATGTATGAATGGATGTATTTAGGTATGCACGCATGTGGGTACGTACGTATGTATGTAGGTACGTATGTATGTAAGTTGTTACGTGTGATCGTAGGCATATGTATAAGTTTGTATGAAAGTATGTAAGCAATGCATTCACTGAATTTGAGTACTAACGATGATAATAGCGTGCCTGGTGATGAAGTGTAATGCAGGAATACCAAAGAAGTCTCACTACGGATCGTATGATCAGAGGGAAAACCGGGATGTAAAGAGTTTAATGAAATGAAAAGTAAACGTGAATAAATCTTATATGCTTATGATACGTACTAACGTTATGAATTTTATGTGGTGAGAGCAGGTAGTACAAGCCATGAGGATTACTAAGGAATAGAGATCGAAGATCGAGTCACTAGAGAGATTGTACGGGAACGTTGATGTGTATATTGTAGTAGACATAAGCTATGTTTTTAATTAGTAAATAAGAGGATGACGGATTTATGAGAAAGAGCTATGTTAAAGTTAAATTTTAAATAAGTTGAGGTATTTATTATGAAAGAAATTTTATGGTTCGTGTTTCCGCTGCGACTTTTGTCATGTACGAATTAGGGTCTTACAATTCAAAGGCAAACAAACAGCCCCTAACTCTTGTCCAAGGACAATTGAATAGCAAACAAGTCAACCAATCCCAATTAATGTGCTTCTTTTAGCAAAGTCAATAACTAATTAACCTATTGACCAGTTTCATAGTTTCATAAAGTACATTAGACTATGGGGTATGGGGCTTGGGTTGGGGCGTGGCCCTTGGGGCTTGGGTTTGAAGCCGGGCGTGGGGCGGACTAGCAAGATGACATGGCAGCCTCTCAATGGCCAAACCAAACTAGCCATTTCACATGCCCCCATGTGTCAACTCATGCACTCAACCCAAGCCCCACCATACCCCACGGGCGTGGGTTTGGGTTTGTTTTCCACGTGTCAACTCATGCCCCCAACCCACGCCCCACCATACCCCATGGTCTTACATGTTCAACTCCAAGTGTTTTGATTCAACTACGAGCAACAATTCAGTCATGCTAAACACCTAAAGGTTGATTTGAGTTTTATTAGTTATAATTTCAACCCAAATCATCATTTTAGTCATGTTAAACACCTAATGGCGGATTTAAGATTTATTTGTTAAAATTTGTTTCAAAATCTACTAAAAAAGCTAGTCACATCCAATGTAAACTTTAAGGTAGTGTTCGTTTCATGGATTGTAATGGAATTGGAATGACAATTCGCGCATAAATTGCAATTTGATTTGTAATTTAGGTGTGTTTGTTTTGTAAAATGGAATGAAATTTGGATGAAATTAGAATGTAGATTCTCTTTCTTATGTTGTTGTTCAATTCCAATTCATGTTCTTGTTGAAATCGTGAAATCAACATTCCAAATCTCTTAAGATTCCATTCCATTCTGTGAAACGAACACTACATAAGTTTCACACACATGTATAGAATATAATCGATCGCTCGAGACCATCTTTTGTCATTTCCACCAAATTGTCATATACGATCACTTTTATTAAAGTAATCACTTAAAAAACGCCAACTCAATTTCAGTGGTGATTAAATCATTTTACATCAGTTAGTGATAGTTATAATATAATTTTACATAAATCCTTAGTTTATTGGTAAAACTATAAGCTAATTATTTGTAACAGTTTTTAATAATCATATATCACGATCCTAACCTATTAGAAGAATAATCCCTAAAATTCCATACATGGTTTTAAAAATAAGGAAACTTGGGTGGATAATGAATTAACGACTGGAATATACTTTTTTCTTACGGATGAATTTTAAAACTCCATTGCCCAGCAAGAAACTAGACACGCCCCGCTTGCGGTATGCGCATATAATGTATATATGTGTTGGCCATCGGGGGGCAAAAGTAAAAGTGCACTAATTTTAACGTTATTTTACTAATTTCGTGAAAATAACGTTAAAAGTGGAGGACGGTTAATCATGCATCATGTGGTGGCGTTGATAGCTGAAAGACAAAAGGGTACATGCACTAATCGGTCTTTGTCCCGATTGCCGAGTGTTATGTGCCTTATGTCCAAGGCTTGATGCAAAACTACTATCGAGCCGGGGGTCTCACTGGAAGCAGCCTCTCTATTCCTACTGGGTAGAGGTAAGGCTGTCTACATCTTACCCTCCTCAGACCCTACCTTTGCTTTGCTATTGGTGGGATTTACTGAGTATGATGATGATGATGATGATGACCCCGAACAATGTTTGACTTTTTTATCCTAATAACAAACCACATATACGAAAAATTAACAATGGAATCGAAGATGAAATCCCACAGTTTGATATTACTCTTGAATGTGATATTATCCCAGAACTTCCAAATAACCCACCATGCTGACATGACATGAAACTCAATCAACGATCTCTTCTTTTTGGTAGTCGGCAACATATCTATACACTTGGTTAGATCCGAAGGAGGTTTAGAATTACTTCATATCTAACCATCTTTCAATCGCACACTAGGTCATCAAAGCTAACTTGCACAAACCAAAACACGAGCCACATATTCCACGTCTTTGGCACACGATGAATAGGACCAATCATCAATCATGAAATCTCCTTCCACAATTTTCCAAAATTTATTTGACTCCTTTTCTTGGTTCTCTCTTACAAGCTGACCCCAAGACCTATATGATAAAGTAAAGGATTTATTTTTGTGGGATGCCAATTTAAGTCTTCAAGTGTCAATATGACAATTTATACCAACCTATTGTAACAAATTAACAATCTATGCCAAAACTAGTGATAAGGGGAGGCGGGGTGGTGCGTGATGTACCATATACCACGAGTGATGGCATGCATGTTTCCACCGCCACCAAGCTTTTCCACGCTTGACAGCATGCAAGTTTTCAAGTTCCGTGATTTTTTTCACGCCGTGATGGTTTTTAATTGTGAGGGTAATTGTTGGTTGTGGGGAAATTGTTGGGTGTGGTGATGAGTGATGACTATTGCCACTAAAAAATGTTGTGAGTGATGGAAAAATGGTTGATGACATGTCGGAACTTGATTGGGTGTTGTGAGTAATGGGTGATGACCACCCCCACCCTCTAATAGTATTGACAATTTATACCAAAAAGTACATTTTATACTTTTGACTTTACTGTTCTACATTTTTTTGAGTAAATTCTACAGGTTTTTGGGTGGTGGTGGTGGGGGGTGGGTGTTTAATTTTTTTTAGGTTTTTGGGAGTGGGGGGGGGGGGGGGGGTTAGGGGTTTTTTTTTTAGGTTTTTGAGGGGTGGGGGTGGGGAGGTTAGGTTTTTTGGGGTTTTTTTTGGTGAGGTATAGTTTTTTTCTTTTTTCTTTGCGCGGGGGGGGGGGGGGGGGTTAGGTTTTTTGGGGTTTTTTTTTGGGAGGTATATATTTTTTTTTGCTCGGGGGGGGGGGGGGGTGGGTTTTAGTGTAGTGGGTTTTATTTTAGGTTATTGGACACTTGTCACTCTATAAATCATTCTTACACTTCTTACAATTAGGAGAGTTTGTAGAATAAATTGACCCATATTATCCATGATATATATTATCCATAATAATGACTACTAAAAAAACCAACAAGTAACAAGTGAAGCAACAGTCTTATAATTATTTTATGAGCTAAACTTTAGAAACTTAAGTAACAAGTGAAACAACAGACTCATAATTATTTTATGAGTTACTTTACAAACTTAAAAAATATTATCCAAAACCGCTTTATGAAAACTGTTGTTCTTTATACCACTTTTATGTAAAACTTATTCGTATGACGACATTATTCCTAGCATTTTTCTTCCAATGGACCCATCTAAAGTAGCTTTCTGGAAAAAACAAAACATGTGAAGTGCACATAACAAATTGCACAAACACCCAAGGACAATTCAGTAACTTCACCCAATATGTCAACAAACACAAGAAAAACCAATACTTATTATACCCGGGATCACCCTAGCAAATTGATATTTTTTTTTGTCTCAAGAATACAATGTGATGATCTGATCCACCTGCCTACAAAGAAGCCCATAATTGGAAAAAACCCCTAACTAAAGTGCTAAATCCGGAATAAATTGCTTCGGACAAGACTCAAAGCCATCACTTTATGGGCCTAAGAGTTACTGTCGGACCAAATGAGATTTGAATGGTTCAGACATCTTACTGATTCATCACTTAATGTAGTGGTGCACAAAAAACCCGAACCCGGACCCGAAAATAAAACCCGGAACCGGGTATTATAAAACCCAGGTTTTTTATACCCGAACCCGAACCCGACCCTACCCATAGGGTAGGGGTTGGGTATGCATTTCTCTTATAAAACCCGAAACCGGAACCGGGTTTTTTTATACCCGTTTTCAACCCGGGTTTTACGAGTACCCGATTTCAACCCGAACCCGGAACATGGTTTTTTCAATACTCAGTTCGGGTTTCCCAATACCCTGTTCAGGTTTTTTCTTTTTTTGTGTTTTTTCGAGTTTTGTACCTTGGTAACGGCTATATAGCCCTTAGAAAGTGTATTATGATCATTTGTTTGGTTTACATTGTATCTCTATACCATATAAAAGGGGTCTTTGATGACGAACAATAAACGAAGACGATCAAGTTATTCGAAGCTATGATCATCATCTTATTAGATCCGATTCAATGATTATTTAGGTGTCATGTATTGCTATGTTTTATGAAATAAAAAGGTTTTACATTTTATATTTCTATGATTTATCCAAAAAAAATAAATACCCGAGGCATACCCGAACCAAACCCGATCCATACCCGACCCTACCCGAACCCGAAAATAGGGTATTAGAAAATCCGACCCGAACCCTACCCGAACCCGGGTATATAGGGTATACTTTTTTATATAAAACCCGGACCTCGACCCGACCCGGGTATTGTCAATGCCCGATTTTGTAGAACCCGATCATACCCGAACCCGGTTCCATACCCGGAACTGGGTATTCAGAAAACCCGATTTGTGCACCACTAACTTAATGGTTCAGACTCTTTGTTTCGCAAGCAGATGTCTGAATGGCTAACCATTATATTGAGTCTGAATGGTTAAGACCTCTTATCTGAATTGATCAGACATTTACATCTAAACGCTTAAGTATTATACCGACTTTTAATGGTTGAGACATCTTACTATTCCAACACTTGAGGGTTGTTTGTTTAGCTCTTAATGGTTCAGACCTCTTACTGGTTTAGTACTTAATGGTTCAGACTGTTTGTTTCACGAGCAAATGTCTGAATGGTTCAGACACATTTGCCTATGAATGGTTAAACATTATACTGAGTCTGAATGGTTAAGACCTCTAATCTGAATTGGTCAAACATTTGCCTATAAACGGTTAAGCATTATACTAGCTCTTAATGGTTCAGACCTCTTACTATTTCAACACTTAATGATTCAGAACTTAACCATTCAGAAATTGCTAAACAACCTCTTAGTGATTCAGACCTTTACTGATTCAGCACTTACCCATTCAAAAGTTGAAAACAACTGGGTTGTTTCTTTAGCACTTAATGAGGCTCTTGATGGTTCAACCCTCTTATTTGTTCAGCACTTAATGGTTCAGATTGTTTGTTTTGTGAGCAGATGTCTGAATGGTTCAGACATTTGCCTCTGAATGGTTAAACATTGTCCTGAGTGTGAATAGTTAAGACCTCTAATCTGAATTTGTCAAACATTTGCCTCTGAACGGTTAATTATTATACTAACTCTTAATGATTTAGACATGTTTCTGGTACAATACTTAATGATTTACATTTACTGGTTCAACACTTAACAAAATTCATCAAAGAACCGAAAAAAAAAAAACTAATTATTGGGGGCAAAAATCCTCACTCTTTTCACATTCTTGTCTTCGTCGGTATCGGTGATATTACTCCAATAACAATAATAATAATCAGGGAATCTTTTGAACAACAGCCAACACTCCACCCCTTCTGATTTTCAATTACACGTACCCACAATTCCCCGATTATCAGGTATATCTTTTGATCAATTCTGGTTGAATATCATATGTTACAAATTTATTTATCTGTGTTGGTGTTATCGGCATTTATTTGCAGAGAGAATTATCAACGAAATTTAAAGAAATGGTGTCGGCTAATAAGGAGATGGTGGTGTATTGTTTTGATACCCTGGTGGCGCATTTTAACGGCGATCAAGTGCCTCCGCCTGCTTTTGATGAGGGTCAACAGTAATGTTTTTCGTTCCTTTTTTTTTTTTTTTTTTTTTTTTTTTTTTTTTTTAGAAATAGTTCGCATTACATTACATGTCTCCTTAATTTTTTTTTTTTTTTTTTTTCAGCTGCAATTACTTTATATATAAGGTCAAACAAATTACACCAAGATAGCCGGTAAGCGGGCAACAAGCTGCGCCGCTACCCCCTTTTGAATAGCGAAACCTAACCTAGTAAAAACGAAACCCCGATCTCTAGGAGACGAAATGTTGCTGTGAACAACCCGTTGGACCCGTTCAAGAAATCGGATGGCTTCTGGAGCTAGCGCGCCAAAGGTATCAAAGGCAAAAGGGATAAAGGAATGTTGATTATCCTCGCAGGCTTTTGCGTGTTTGTCCATTTTCTTTGCTGCCGCCCTTGCAATCGCCTGACCAGGGACAAAACCTGTATCCCGTAAGCCTACAAGGGGGGACACCCCAGTAAGATCAACACAAGCGTGTTTACCTGCATCCCACCCGAAAACTAAAACGTCCGCGGGGCGCAATGTAGATCTTCCTTCCCTCGGATCTGTCAAAAAGTTTACGGGGGCTTCTTTCTTCACCGAGATCCCCGCTCGTTTGAGGATGTCCCCCAAGACATCCCGCACCCAGTCGTGCCTATACTTAAAACCTGGCAGTTCTTTACAGTGCAGAGCATGCTCCCCAAATTGGTCTAAGCAAGCTTTCTGGCAAATCGGGCATTGCTCATCATCAGGGAACATAGGAATCATGAGCCGATATTTTAAGATAGCACGATATTCAACAGCTGACATCTTTTGGCCTAAGCCCTCGATGGGGATGACCGATAGAAAATCTTGGGCGTGGGGGCCCCGCAAGCATTCTAGGACGGCGTTCTGACGGGGGGTCGTACAGAAATCTGATCCAATATTCTGGGCGATACGACAAAACAGAGCACTCGCCAAAGTCTTCTGGGTCTTCGGTGGGGCGGTGTCCCTGTTAGCGAAACCGCCAATATCCAAATCCGGGAGGTGTCTATGCAACTCCCCCAGAGCCATGTCATAATCCCCATCCATTCCAATAACTCCACTCTCGCGCAGGATGTGATCTTGCAGCCCCCATGATTGAGCTCGCGAGGCAACAAAACCGTAAATGGAGACATCCATGGCCGATAAAAGCCCCAACCCCCCCATCTTACAGGGTAGAGAAGCAACCCGCCACTGAAAATCCCCAAAAAACGGACCCCCACACACCACAATGTCCTCTATAGCCCCCCGTAGCCCTTTATCGAATACGGATACCGCCTCCTTTACAAACACAGGTTGACAAGTTCGCAGACCAAAAAGGAGCTTGGCGACACCCATGCAAGAGCGCAGCAGGAGAAGCTCACTTTGCGGGTCTCGGAGTTGCGAAAGGCTACTCATAAGGTCCACTGCCCGGGAAGCTCGCCGCGCAGCCAAAGCACTAATGAAACAGGGGTCCCGACTCACAGCCCCCCCAAGGAGTCTCACGCCCCCCGTTGGTCTTCCAATCTCCTTCGGGAATAAACTAGCCTCCAATTTTTCTCCATTGCAAGACGGCCAAAAAACCTCTGTTTTTTTTAAATTAAGCTGAAGCCCCAAAGGTGGCCCCTCAGATTGAATGATAGCCAGAGCCTTTGCTACCTCAGATGTTTTTCCCATAATAGTACCATCATCCAAATACCACGCGTGGAAGGGGAGGGTGCAACTGTCTCGTATACGTTGTGTGAGGGGGTGCAAGACAAGGGCGAACAAAAGAGGCCCCAAAGGATCCCCCTGCTGGACCCCCGTGGACGACCCAATGCAGTCATTACCCACATAAAGCCTAGCGGTTTGCCCATAAAGAAAATGTACCCACGGAAATATAGATGGGCATCGAATCCCAACCTCCCGCAGAAGAGCTGTGCGATCCACTAGGTTGAAAGCATTGGAGAAGTCAACGGTAAGCATGGCGAAGGCCCCATCATCGTGAAAGGCGTTAAGGAACCTGTTCGCGCTATGGAGGATAGCTTCAGCCCCATCTGGTGTCCCAACCCCGAATTGATGGTCCCCCAGGTACCTGACCATCTCTTTCCCTACCTTTTTCATCGCTACCTTGGAGACTAGCCTACGCCAAATGGCCCCGACCGCAATAGGACGGATCCCCCCATCAGGTTTCAGCAAGGGGGTCAGAGGAGCGGAGGCAACGAACTCAGCAAGAGACCTGGGGCATAACCCCCCCAAGAAGACATTGACTACCCCGGTGATGGCTAAAACTAAAACTAAACCCGAGGAGGTTGAGGACCCCTCCCCACAAAAGCTATCCAGTAAGTGTTGCGCCCTGAGCCCATCTCTCCCGCACGAAGTTCCTTTGGGGAAAGACTTAATGCACCCCAAAACGCACTCTGCATCAACAGTCAGGGGTGCCTGAGGGATTGGGTCTGCTGGCACAACCGGAGGGGGTGTAACCGGGTGTTTCTCCGCGAGGGCCTCCAAAGTGGAGGGCCCGAGGGGGGCAACTCCAGACGAGGACAACACCTTGACCGCAGCTGTGAAATGACCATCTGCCACTTTACGAAGGCACTGCTTAACATTGGTACAGCCCTCCCGAAGGTCGGACCCAGTTACCGCCCCTTTCTCTTTTACATCCTGAAAGAGGGAAGCAACTAGCTCGCTGATCCCTTCCCCGTCTTTCCAGATAGAAAGAGCCCGTTGGATGCTAAGGCACTGTAACGTTTTCCTGTTCCCGGACCGACGTTCCTGCCTATTGGCAGGGCGCACAACTTTTAAAGTACAGCGAGGCAACAAGAGTAGCTTAACCTAATATTCAACCGACCCAGGGGTAGCAACCACCTTCCGCATAGCCGATGTTAGAGCTTGCGCGAACGCCATTCGACAACTAGGAGGAATGCTCTTGACTGTCGTGATGGGAAGAGAAAAAACCCGCTCCAGAAGGGAGCCATCCACACCGACGGAGGCAATGTCTTCCCCTGAAGCCCCCCCTCCCGAACCTTGTGGTTTGGGAATCCCCACAATAAAGTCCTCGGTCCCCCTCGAGCTAGGGACGAATTTAACAAGGTCATCAACATGATGACACCCCCGGCTAAGAGCATGCACAACCATGCACTCCCCGCACAGCCAGTTGTTAAGCGCTTTCAAAGTTTCTCCCACGTCCTCGTATAAGTCGGGATCCTTAGCAATCGCATCCCGTAAAGCATCTTTCCTGTTATCTGACTTGAGATGGTCCCGTTGGAAGTGAGAGAGCAGTCTCACGTACCCTTTGGACCCTACAAAACCATCTTTGCAAGAGTGGAAATTCCTAAAGGGGCAAGGCCTAACACCCCCAGGGCCTCCCCCTTGCACAACACCTTTCACCATACACCTAAGAACAATAACCCAACTCGAGCGAAGTAGGGGGATGCGCCAAAAACTAAAACTCCCTGCCAGGGAGGAAGGAGGGGGAGCAACCACGAGTTGCCTGCCCCCCTTACGGGGTTAGGACCCCACGCTTTAAAACATGGACAAAAGGTGCATATATCTTCTTTAATTTGCTGTTTTAAGTATTATATGTGATAAATGTTTCTAATTGTGTGTTTTTGGGGGATTTTTGTGATAAATTGGGTGCATCTGATTATCATGATTGAGTAGGGTGTGAATTTCTGACACGACCCAGAAAGACGAAAAGCACCTAACATAAAATTTGCGGATTTGGTTTGTGTCGTGTTCGGGTTCACCCAAAAACACGACAAGCACCTGCGGATTTGGTTTGTGTCGTGTTCGGGTTCACCCAAAAACACGACAAGCACCTAACACGAAATTTGCGGGTTTGATTCGTGTCGTGTTCGGGTTCATGTGTCTGACACGACCCAAAAAACACGACAAGCACCTAACACGAAATTTGCGGGTTTTGGTTCGTGTCGTGTTTAGATTCGTGTAAAATTTTCGGGTTAGTGTCGAGTTGGGTTAAACCCGCTGACACGACCCGTCTAGCACCCATCAGATTGAGGGATATTTTAGTCATTTTAGTTATTGTCAAAGAAACAAACATATTCAGTTAAATCTCACTCGTAGCAAAGTTCATGATAGTCATAAGTAGTTTTGTTAAATTGGTTATATACTTATATATACAGTCAAAGATTAAAACTTTATTCAGATGGAGGCCATATTTGAATGTTGTGATTTCAGCCCATTGTTTGTGACTTGGAAGAAAGCTGTGAATGGCGGGGAACCTCGTTTACGTGGATGCATAGGGACTTTGGAAGCTCGCTGCATAATAACCGGCTTCAAGGATTACGCTATAATCAGGTAGGTCTTTATACTAACCAGAATTAGCTTAAAACACCTGTGTGTATAGCAATTCGCTCATTCGTGCACAGTTATGGGACTATGGGGTGTTTGGAAGTTGGTATAGTGAAACTGATTCTGATTATTTAGCAGTCGATTAATCAGTTTTGGATAATCTGTTTAAAAAATTGATACTTTTGATGTGAATTCTTAAGGGGAATTGGCATGTAATAATCCCACCTAGACATTATTGGCCATTAATAATCCCACCTCAGAATATTCCCCCCACCAGTCCCACCTTTCACCTATTTTTCCTACAATGGTCCCCCGTTAAAAAAACTTAACGGAGTTAAGCTTTTTTCCAAATTACAAACATATTTTTTAGGGTTTTTGATCAGAACGATGATACGAGTACATTGATGTAAAACTTACTCGAAATGCTGCTCCAAGTGACTTCATTTTGGTTAATTGGAAATTTAAACACCCGAATTGAAGCGCCGTTTTCATCGTTTGGAGCACCGTTTTTAGGCAAGTTTTACATCAATGGACTCGTATTGTCGTTCTAATCAAAAGCCCTAAAAAATCTGTTTGTAATTTGGAAAAAAGCTTAACTCCGTTAAGTTTTTTTTAACGGGGGACCATTGTAGGAAAAATAGGTGAAAGGTGGGACTGGTGGGGGGAACATTCTGAGGTGGGATTATTAATGGCCAATAAGGTCTAGGTGGGATTATCACAGGCCAATTTCCCAATTCTTAATAATCAAAATTTGCCAAACACTCCAACAACTGAGAGTATCTGCAGTGGGCCGGAGGCCACGAACCTTAAAAGTTTTCATCCAAAACTGACGAACCTTTAGGCTTATAACGGGCTCGTGGGTTGTTACATATTTGCCTACTCAGAAGGTTAATATGTTATATGTGTTTTTTTTTTTCTCACAGTGCTTTAAGGGATCGGCGATTCCCACCGATCCAAGCTAAAGAATTACCGTTCTTGCAATGTACAGTTTCCCTTCTTACTAATTATGAAAACGCTGCTAATTATCTCTATTGGGAGGTACTGTACATTGTATAAGTCTATTTTGAGTTCTTTTATTTTTGTTTATGTATACATACAAAGACTCTCCTCCCTTAGTCTTGGTTTTTAAATTTTGTTTTCTAACCCTTCTTTAGACCATCCTATCTTGCAGGTTGGAAAGCATGGAATTATAATCGAGTTCACCGATCCCGACAATAATACAAAGCGAAATGCTACGTACCTACCCGAAATCGCTTCTCAAGAAGGTTAGCTTTTAGTGATGATGCTTTTTGTTAACCTTTTCTCTTTTCATTTAGAATATTAGAATGAAAAACCCCATTATGGGTGAAAGCAAATCATTATAAATCATTTAGAATTTTGACCCATTTACTTGACATGTGCAAAATTTGTTTCGACCCGTTGCCCCAGGGCCAGCCCGGATGGGGTGCGGGGTGGGCGACGGCTCAGGGCCCAAACCCTCTGGGGCCCGAAAAATTATTTTTTTTATAATAAAGTTACGCTATAGAACTTAGAATATATAAGTACTGAATTGGAAAATGATATGATGAGGCACATGGTTTGGTGGTTTCCATGTCGCTTTATTAGCAAGCAGACCTTGGGTTCTACTCTTGATTGCTTCAGTTTTAGTTGATTTTTTTTCTTAATGTGTTCCATATTTTTTTATGAAAAAAGTCTTATTTTGTTTATTTTTCTTTCAACTCTGTGTATTTTCTAAATAAATTTATATATTTTCAAAAATGTTACATTTTAGGGGCCCGTATTTTATCTTCGCACAGGGTCCACAAATTTTCGCAGATTTTCAAAGACGGCCCTGCGTTGCCCCCACCTTTTGACCCATTTACTTGACATGTACAAAAAAAATGAGATTTTTAATCCGAATGTATTCGACCCGTTGGCCCCACCTTTTGACCAGTCAACTGGCAATTGCTAAAACCGACTATCAACATCCCCATGATTTCTATATTTTGGGTCTTGCAGGTTGGACAAAGATAGAAGCCATCGACTCGTTGATGAGGAAAGCTGGTTACAATGGCCCCATAACTGAATCAGTTAGGAAGCGTATCCAACTAACGCGTTACCAGAGCACATTATTTACAATGCACTATGACGATTATGTGAGCTACGTGAAGAAAACTCGAGGTGGCGTGCCCTCTGTTGCTGGTCTCAAATCACATTAACTGATGGGAGCCATAAATGTATTTTAATTTAAGAAAAAAAGTGACCCGTTAAGGGCGGGTCAATCTAACCTGCCTATGTACCTTAGAATTGAGGTCACCTTTTATCTAAGTAATTTTATGAAATTTGGTTGACTTGTATCTCAGTTCTCAAGTCCACTGATGCTGTCATGTTGACTTTTAATGTATGCTGACACTAAAATATTGCAAGTGTGTTTTATTCATGCGTGTCATATGACTTCTTATTATGATGGTTGGCATTGTAATTGACTATTGATCTTTAAGCTTTGATGTTTGACTTGATATTATGAATGACTAAAGTAAAAACATGCTAGTTTTGAATTTTGATGTTATAAATGAGCAACTGTGCTGCAACTGAGATCTTTTAATGTACCTTCGCGCGAGGCTAATCTCACATGAGGTAAGCTGGGGAGACGGTTTCATTACTTACAACGTGAAACACAACACAAAAATAACCAGGTTTTGAGTTGGTATATCTATTATGGGTAGTGTTTGGGCTACCTTAAGCTGTTTTATAAAACAAGTCATCCCACCAACCCATTTATGACTCGATAAACCCATTGATAATAATCCACCAACCCGATTAGCACGTTTATGGTTTGATTACTACCCCTCAACTCCTTTGACACATTTAGATAAATGAATTAAATGAATTGTGTTTGGGTTACACGAATTTAAATGTGTCTATGTAGGGTTGATGTTTTTGAATTTTGACATGGATATATATTTGGGTCATGTTTAGATTAAACAACTTCGTCTACAGATTCAACATGATTGACGTCCTTAGAGGTAAGGACATACTTAGGGTGGACCCAAATAGTGTGTACCGAGTCAGAGGACTGGTATTTATTTGTTTGTTTTTTCTCTATGGTACTTGATATTCAATAATTTTGTTTTATGTGTAATATATGAAGAGTTATCTTAATCCAACAGATATTCGAAGAGCGATCAAGGTAAAAAAATCATGGTCCGTCACTCAACATGCTAATACTAGCTTATATAATCTTATCACATCACCGTTTTAATAGCATAATGCTTGGTTTTAGCCAGCATTCTTAATCGGATGAGCTCCCTAAGGCAGGACGGTATGGGTAGCACCCCCCTCCACCTCAGCACAATAACACCCAACACACCCCCTCCCTATTCATGGGCGCCATTGGGGGGGGGGGGGGAGGGGGGAGGTTAACTGATATTTTGTGGGGCTAGATCAATATTAAATCGGTAATAGGAGGCACCCTTGACCATTGGGGGGCTTTATCCTATTTTTTGGTTGTTAGGGGGGGGGGGGGGGGGGGGGGGACGTCATTTCTTACGTGGAGCTGATATATAGCTTACGTGACTTTGAGGTGGCGCAATGGAGTTTCATACCATGTAGCCTAAATGAGCTCCTCTCTGATTTAGATATTCTTTTAAAGACAAACTTTATATAAACCAAATCATTAGCAAATCGCTAACCATCGCATCACCATTTTAATAGCATAACGCTTGGTTTTAGCCAGCATTCTTAATCGGATGAGCTCCCTAAGGCAGGACGGTATGGGTAGCACCCCCTCCAACTCAGCACAATAACACCCAACACGCCCCCTCCCTATTCATGGGCGCCATTGGGGGGGGGGGGGGGGGGGGCTTAACTAATATTTTGTGGGGCTAGATCAATATTAAATCGATAATAGGAGGCACCCTTGACCATTGGGGGGCTTTATCCTATTTTTTGGTTGTTAGGGGGGGGGGGGGGGTCATTTCTTACGTGGAGCTGATATATAGCTTACGTGACTTGGAGGTGGCGCAATGAAGTTCTGTACCATGTAGCCTAAGTGAGCTCCTCTCTGATTTAGATATTCTTTTAAAGACAAACTTTGTATAAACCAAATCATTATTTGTATAAACCAAATCATTAACCAAGAAAACAAAGAAAGTTACATATTAATCATCTCGTCTTTAAGCCACTCTGCCCAACACAATTGCACTTGTCTCTTACTTTAATATTGACTGAATTGACAATCGAAAATGATTATTTATAAGTTCTAACCTATAGTTTTTCTCTCTTTGTAGTACTACTCATTCCGACCCGTTTTAAGACTGTAGAAAGTGGAAGGACTTGGATTGGGGGCATTGCTCGACACGTGGCGAGGGTGGGATCCACAAGCTTATGGTGAAAAATGAGGGGTGTGGTGTGGCGTGGCTTAGCTTGGCGTGGCCAGTCATGTGAATTTTTTTTAATTAAAATGCCAACCAAAGCCAGCTATATTGGACCAGCAAACTAAAGTCAGCCAAGTCACTCGACCCCTTGCCCCACGCCAGACTGAATGCCCACGCCAAAGAGGCAACACCATGACTAACGCCAACCCGAGGTGGAACAGCAGACGTTGAAGGGCATCTCCGCCCCAACCCACTTCCGACAGTCTAACCTCGCGGGACCTACCAACAACCTCTACTAAATAATAAACCATGACGTATTTAAATTATATAAAAAATTTCTTTCACCACTATACATTCCAATCATTATTTTTCATAATCTAGTCATTTAATTACACAACCAAATTAAATTTTGTATTCTATGATTTTTTTTATAATTTAATCATCTAGTCATTTAATTACACAACCAAATTATTTCTTTTATTCTATGATTTTTATATAATTTGAATAAATTAATTACAACCAATAATTTAAAAAAAAAACACACTCCGTTCTGTTGACCCGCTCTTTTGGTAACCAACCTCCAAACACTCAATAACCACCAATTCATCAAAACACACTCACACTCTTCATTAATTCAAACACATTCCTAATAGTATTCACATCAACAATGGCAATGAGATCCATAATAATCTCACGTGCACATCCTCTCTTGTCGAATGCACGATCAGCTCCTCGTTTTCTAAGCGATCAAGGAGGCGGTGGCCGTGTGCTTGAAGATGAAGAACGTGCACGTGAGAATCTATACGTGAAGGTATAATGTATGTTTGTGTTCAGTTTTATGAATTATGGTTTGTTGATTGTTGAATGATTGCTTGATTTGGTATGCAGAAAATGGAGAAAGAGAAGCTGGAGAAACAGAAACAAAAGCTGGAAGAGAAAGAGAAAACCGATAAGGACAAATGTGACAAGGTATTATGAATTAATTATAATTAGATGGATGCCTGCCTGTGTGATGCGACGATGCCGGTAATCACTTAACATGTTAAATTAAAAAAAGATGGAGTTAACTGTCATTTTCGTCCATGTGGTTTGGTGGAAAATGATACTTCAATCCAAAAAAAATATTGCGCCAGTTTCGTCCTCAACATTTTTGAAACGTGCCACTTTAGTCCAAAAAGATAACGCCTTGCGCCAATTCCGTCGTCAACGTTTTTAACGGGCATTATCTTTTTGGACTGAAGTAGCACGTTTCAAAAATGTTGAGGACGGAACCGGCGCAATTTTTTTTTACACTGAAGTGGCATTTTCCACCAAATCACAGGGACGAAAATGGCAGTTGACCCAAAAAAATGTTATGACAATACTATATTTACATAATAAAATGCTCATTCTTATGACATAGCATTTTTCTAAAAAATATTACCGTTTAAAATTCGTGGGGTCAATCTTACTGTATGTTTTAAAAGTTGCAATTATTTTGTGTATTATAATGTAGTATAGATGTGCCGAATGTTATCTAGCTGTGTTGGGATACCTGATTGAGTAATTTGAGTCTGTGAGTGTGTATGGAATTCGTATCAGGTTTGTTAATTCTTACTATTAAATGTTTTTTTTTTTTAGAAGCCTTGAGGATTGAAGATGGATCTGCACTTGTTGGCTCTTTACTGAATGAATAAATGTGAGTTTGAAGGCTGATGTACTTTGTATTACGTTTTTTAAATTTATGCAATTTTTAAATTTCTTGTATTACGTTTTTCTGATATACTTTGTATTGTTATTAATTTTGAGTAATACAGTTATTATTTGTTGTCTAGAAGGTGGGTGTGTTTAGGTCTTGATTCTGATTGATTTACGAGTGGGTTGGGTGATATGTCAAAATGGATTTGGGTCTAATTGCGTTCGGGCCAAAATAGGCTAGTGGTGATAGGTGGCGGCAGTGTTTGTGGAATTGTGGGTGGTACTGGTCTATTTTGACCCGTTTTAAGTTAGCATGTTTATATGAGTGGTCCATTTTGACTCATTGTGGAATTTGTGTAGATCTAAATTTAATCATTTGTTAATATGAGTAGACCCAAATCGAATACAAAAGTTACCCAAATCAACTTCTGTTTGATGAACGAGTCATGATTTCCACGTGTAAAAGTATAAGGGTTATTATATTAAACAAACACCCAAGAACCCTGGATATTTTTAATAAAATGGAGGCTCAAAGCCCAAGCCTCAAAATACTTGGGCTTGGGCCGGCCCTGCCACTTGGTCAGATTTAACCATGAAAACTAATTGAGTTAGAGCTAAAGGACATAACGTGCAGGGTTTGCAAACACTGAGTACGCTTTTTGTACTTTTTGAAGACAAAGGACACACTTTGCAATCTGGTGTCAACATAAAGGACGATTATTGTAATTTACTCATAATTTTATCTTTTTTTTTTTTTGAACGGCAAATTAGGATCACTGACGGACCACTGGAGTATCATCATGCCACCAGCAGAACCACCCGATCATATCCATCTCCACTAGGCAATAATGCCTACACACTAATTCAGGAGGAAACCCAATAAATCTGGGAACGGGTCAAATAAAAGAACTTAGCTAAAGGAAATAAGTCAAACGGGTCGAACGAGCCAAACAAGTTGAAAGTTGTTAAAATTCTAGTTTTAATGAATGCACCATACTATATATTTTGACCTGAAGGTTTAGATTATTATTTATGTCATAGTAGTTACCACACTAATGATGGTGGAGAAAGACAACCATTAATGGTGGTTATGGTTGTCACTGGAGAAAACAACAAATATAGCCGTTCAATAAAAAAATAACTAAAAATATACTTAGCATAAACAAGAAAATCAATAGAATCCCCTTAAACAAACCATCAATGTAAAAAACTAATACAAGAAGACAAGAAACCACAGTTGTTTCTTTGTATGTTCAGATCAACATAATACATCATTCAGGATCACAAAAGTATATGCTCATTAAACAGCAAAACAACAAACCCGATCGACATTTCTTAGGAATACCTACTTAATATATCTGTTAAAACAAGTTACTATAAATAGAAACCACCCTCATCATACATGAACATCATCAAAACTCATAAACCTTCAATGGCACCGGCGATAACAACATTTTTGTTCATCGCATTTGTTTCCTATACTGTGGTTAAAGTAGCGTTCGCTAGCGACCCTGATATCCTAACCGACTATGTGTTACCACCAAACACGACTGCAACAGACCCAAGCTATTTCACATACACAGGGGTGCGATCAATCGTTAATACCACCTACCCTTCAAAGTTTACAGTTATAAAAGCTAGCTTAAAAGAATTCCCAGGTCTTCTCGGTCAAAGTGTATCCTATGCTATTCTTCAGTTCCCCGTGGGCTCTCTTAACCCGCTCCACATCCACCCTCGGGCCACTGAACTTCTGTTTGTGATTGCGGGCTCACTACAAGTCGGGTTTGTTGACACAACCAACACGCTTTTCAGTCAGAAACTTGAAACGGGTGACATGTTTGTGTTCCCTAAAGGACTTGTTCACTATCAGTATAACGCTAATGGTACTGAACCGGCTTTGGCGGTTTCTGCTTTTGGGAGCGTGAGTGCTGGGACGCAGTCCATTCCTAATAGCGTGTTTAATAGTACTATTTATGAGGGGATTTTGGCTGAATCGTTTAAAACCAGTGCGGATGTTATCGAAAAGATCGAGTCTGGGCTCAAGAGCTGACCCGTTTCGTATGTTACTTTCTTTTGTTGAGATTGTTGCTTGAAATATGAAAATAATTGTTGACATGAATTCTATGTTGTGGATTCTAACAAAATGTTATCAAAATAAGTGTTGTATGAAATCTTATTGATGGTTCTCATATTCAGCATGATGTGTAACTCAAATGCAAGTAAACAAACAAGAAAAAAACCTTTAGAATTTGTAGTGATGGTTAACTGGAGGAACAGTGTAAATTTACGCGTATTTCGTCCGAAAATTTTATACGTATTGAGCCTGCCCCCCCTGAATTGATTTTGCTTAAAAAATTATGGGGCCTGTGACTTTCGGCCCCCCTATATATTTGTTCAAGCTCCGCCAACGATTAGTCTGTTGTACTAAATCATCATCTAGAGAGTAACCTGAAGCCAAATTTTCTTGAAACTCGTACCCCATTTGTGGTGGCGGTCCTTGGCCACCATAGAAATTAGTGGCTGATGGTGGCGCTCATCCTTGGCCACCATAGAAATTAGTGGCTGATGGTGGCGCTCATCCTTGGCCGCCATAGAAGTTAGCGAATGGCGGCAGTTGTGCTGTTCCTTGGCCGCCAGGTTCCAGTCCTTGGCTGCCATAGAAGTTAGTTGATGATGGTGGTGCTCGTCCTTGGCCGCCATAGAAGTTAGCGAATGGCGGCAGTTGTGCTGTTCCTTGGCCGCCAGGTTCCAGTCCTTGGCTACCATAGAAGTTAGTTGATGATGGTGGTGCTCCTCCTTGGCCGCCATAGAAGTTAGTGAATGGCGGCAGTTGTGCTGTTCCTTGGACGCCAGGTTCCAGTCCTTGGCTGCCATAGAAGTTAGTTGATGATGGTGGTGCTCGTCCTTGGCCGCCATAGAAGTTAGCTTATGGCGGCAGTTGTGCTGTTCCTTGGCCGCCAGGTTCCAGTCCTTGGCTGCCATACAGGGGCGGACCTATAGGTAGTTAAGGGGTGGCGTCCGTCACCCCTTGGTCGGAAAAATTTTGGAAAAATTAGTGTAAATTTTGGAAAAATTTGACGTTTTTTCGATTTCTTTACCGCTTATTTATAAAACGTTACCGCTTGGTCGGAATCCTAGATCCGCCACTGCTGCCATAAAAGTTAGTTGACGATGGTGGTGCTTGTCCTTGGCCACCATGGAAAGTAGTCAATGGCGGCAGTGGTGCTCTTCCTTGGCCGCCAGGGAATGTAGTCGATGGCAACGGTGTGGTACTGGTGGCGGAAATACCTGAGTTGTTCTTTTCAGTATGTGGCTTCCGGTTGAAACAGTAAGTGAAATGGCTGCAGACTTGTTTTGCTGTCTTTGTAACCACAAATTCTTATGAATTTTTTTTCCAGTTTCCTTTTCCATATTTCTCCAATCCCTCCAGGAGTTTACTGCCAACAAATCAATCAAGAATCAATGGAAACGTTGACAATGACGCAAAGTCAAATATTGACTGATGCAAAGTCAAATCTTGCCTTTTTTTATTCATGCCCATATACTTCATACAGATTATCATTCAAAATCACTTAACAACCTAAAAATCCAATACACCTTTCATTGAAAATTCAGTTCAATTACACTAAAAGTTTAATAACCATACGAATAATCGTCATTGTTAGGATAATAATGAGTCAGGGACTGAAATGTAATATTGTGAAAGATAAAGGATCTTAGTGTAAACAGTTGTTAGAGGTTAGTTAACAGTTGTTAGAGGTTAGTTGATAACCGTTAGTGTTAGTTAGCTGTCTATAAATAATTGTAATCATTGTTAGAGGAGATTAGCTATGACATTGTTGATTTCTCTCTCTCTTTTGTTCTTCTTCAATTTGTAGCTAACAAATTGGTATCAGAGCTACCGATTCTCGGAGCTTCTGTGTATCAATCACGATCATAATTCGTCCGGTTCATTCGTTTCCTTGAAATTGATCATTGTTGGATCAATTTTTGCTGGTGATTTCGTTTCAAAAACTTTGAAATTGATTTCTTGTTCAATCAATTTCTGTGCGATTCTTTCAATTCTCAAATTGATCTTTGTTCGATCAATTGCAATTTAATTCAAAGAAGATGACAACCACTCGTAATCAATCAATGGAGCAGAGGATGCAAGATTATGATGTAGCTTTGGTTCGTTTGGAATCAGTAGCTACCAAGAATGCTGAAAACATTGCATCAATGAAAAGTCAAATGGAGAATCAGATGAATGAGATCATACGAAGCATTCAAGCTTTGGGCAATAATCAACCACTGAACCAGCAAGTAATTACTAATCAATTCCCTTATCACAATAGTAACAATCGTCTTACTAAGATGGAATTTCCAAAGTTTAATGGAGAGAATATTGAAGGATGGATATGCAGAGTGGAGCATTTTTTCGAGATTGATACTACTCCTGAGGCCCTTAAGGTAAAATTTGTGATAGTTCATTTGGAGGATATAGCTCTGCTTTGGCATCAGTCTTTTGTTAAGTCAAGGGGGGGGGGGGGGGGGTAGTATTGAGGGCATGTTGTGGAATGTGTACAAGGGGTTTATAGTTGCAAGATTTGGCTCAAGTCTTAATCAATATGCTATGGGGGCTTTGGTTGATTTAAGGCAGACAGGCTCTTTAAATGAGTTCTGTAAAGAATTTGATCTAGCTCTTACTAGGGTCAATATTTGTGATGAGTATGCAGTAAGTTTGTTCTTGAGAGCCATTAAGCCTGAAATTGGCAATCCAGTTAAGTTGATCAGGCCAAGAAATTTTCCTGAAGCATACATGTTGGCCAGAATTCAAGAAGATAATAATGCATCTTCTAGCAGGTATAATAAACCCTTCAAATCTTCGTTCTCTCCTATTAATAAGCCTGTAGGAGGAACCAATATTCCATTGTTGCCTGCACCATTACCTAAACCTAAACCCATGAATGCTAGAAGATTGTCTCATAAGGAAATTGAAGAAAAGAGGGCTAAGGGGGAGTGTTTTGGGTGTGATGAGGAAAATACACCTAATCATATTTGTAAGAAAAAACAGCTGTTCTCTATTGAAATTGTAGAAATAGAAGAAGACAGTAATGACGGAAATACCCTTCATGAAATGGTGATGAATCATGTTTAAGATTAGGAGCCATGCATTTCATTGAATGCAATCATGGGAGTGCCTTCTTATTCTGCAATGAGGGCATAGGAGCTATTGTGTCACACCCCGATTTCCACGTGTCAATAGTGGGCCCGGTAGGGGAGTATCGTGACGTGGTTGGCAACATCATGGTCAAACAACACAATATATAAATGCACAGCGGAAGCAAAAGATAAAAATATTACATTCTGAATATAAGTAATGTCAAAGTATTACAACGGAAGGTAAAGGATCCACAGGCGGATCAATAAAAGAAACAAAAAAACTGTTCAACAGACTTCAGGCATCTAGAACTTTCAATATTCCTTATTAACGCCCTGAGCTTCCAGCCAATTTCGTTCAGTACCTGTCACTTAACCTTTTTGGAAAATACGTCAGTTTACACTGGTAAATACAATTAACCGACTCATTTTGGAAAAAGAGTTTGAAAAGTGATTCGAGTGCAAACGGCACAAAATATCTTGACACATTGATTAAAACGCACAGAGGCGAAATTAATCTTTTATAACTTAGGACAATTTTATTAATAAAAATCTTGTATCCGATTTACATGGTTGTCCAACATTTAGGGCCGGTGATTATACAATACAAGCCGGACAAGATTAATCGACACACCACAAATATAATCTCACAAGAAGACACCCTTACGAGTGAGTATACGTTATACATATGCAACAAGAGGTGTTTTGTCTACACCTTGTGCTTACGTCGTGGCCATTCACTTTTTAAAATGAGCCAAGGATATCCAGGACACGGTCATTAACCCCCAATGTTATTTGTTATCAATCAATACAGATTAAAACGGGATTATGCAATTTAATCATCTCCGATTAAAAGGTTTCTACACCCGACCAAGCGGTATTTTATAATACCGTATCCCAAGCCCGTATAAGGGAAAATAAGTTAAAAGTATTTACCTGAGCTAGCAATGAAATTTATACTCAGCCGTATATTCTAATCAGCAAGCACAAGTACTTCTACTGGGGCTCTCAATCTGGAACGAAGGTTTTATTAACCTATTAGATTCCTAACGGGTCTCATTTAAGTCGTAACTTAGACCGGTTAGTTTTAAGGAGGTTTTTCGGTTCAAACGCATGATTAAGCGAAGACCGGAATAGAATGTGATTTAGACCCGACAAGTTTGAAGACTTGTATAATATGGGTAAACTAAACACATTCTGGATTTTGAGATAAAAAGGATAAGGTTTGACCCGTTTCGGCTAATTTATGCAAACTAGTTACATAAACCGAACCAAACGCGCCAGAGGCGTAACGGGTAACCATATGGGTCCTAAACAGGTTTCCTAAGTTAATTATGCCTCAAATATGTTGTGACATCAGTGAGATGTCTTTCATTATGCCCGGAACGTTTTTAAACACAAACTAGGCCACGTAGGGGTAGTTTGGTCATTTAAAAGGTTATAAAAGAGTTTAAGTAACAAGCTGAGTTACAGGTCTGATGTAATCAGCAAATATACTCAATTTACTAAGTTATATCAGTAGGATAAAATACATAATGTGAAATTTATCAATTATAACCAAACTATGCCCCGTAGGGGTATTTTGGTAATTTCACATAAGCCGAAAAGCTCAAAACTGAAGTCTGAGTTAATCAACTTTTGCTTACTGTTAAAATATCATAATTTGCCTATAATATCAGTAGGTATCAACCCGGGTATGTTTAATATAGTTTTAATACATACTATGCGTTAAAAACGCTAAATAAGGCGATTAAAGGCCATTTCCGGGTTTGATACTTAAATCTGATATTTTTATATTTCCAGAAGGCTTAAAATAGTTTATTTATCATATGTGATCAGTAGCAAAAGGTTTGGAGTCGTTTAGACATGTAAAACTCATTTTATGGCCCGTAAGGGCAAAACCGACAATTACCGGATTAAGCCTACGACTACTAGATATGCTCAGCTTAAAATTAATTAAAAATCTTTAAAAATCCCAAAATAATATATTACATCAGTGGGTAAAGGTTTTGATATTAAAAAGTAGGCTTAACTAAGCTATATGCTAATTACGCCATTTTAATAACATAAAGCTTTAAATTTGCGATAATGAGCATAACTCTCAATCTACACCTCAAACTGATGTCAAACTTTGCATACAAGTTTATATATCAGTAATTAAAGTTTCTACTCTTTTACTTTTGCAAAAATCACGTTTTAAGGTAATAAGGGCATAATGGTCAACATATGAGCATTTAACGGAAACGCGTAAACGAATGGGTCAATCAATGAAACAAGTACAGAGGCTTATACTAGCATGTAACCCGGTCCTAATTAAGCTCTAAGTCATTTCTAATTCCATCTAAATCGGGTCAGAACTGAAGTCAACGCAAAAGTCAAAGTTTTGCGACTTTCGGTTCCGAACCGGTTCAAAACTGAAAATTGTCGGATCAATTATGTTTAGGCATGTTTTAACATTGATTACCAAGTTATATTAAGTTTAAAACAGGTTACACGCCTCTCGTATTGCTAATTGTGCATTAAATCGCAATTTACATTTCTGTTGACTTTTTCGGATAATGTTTGACCCGACATTTGACCTAGTTAGGATGGGAATCAGTGAGTGCCCTTTTAGGGGTTATTTGCCCACATAATTACCATCTTATAACAACTTTTAATTCGACAAAACTCTGAACCAATTGTGTTTTATCGTTAAGTCAAACCGTAATTACGACGGTTTGACTTTTAAGCTAAATACTAAGCTAAACTCAAATTAGAAAGGATTAGCCGACTTACCAAGGTCTTATGCACGAGATATGATCAGTTGGAAGAAGGGTTGAGCTCCAAAATCGACCAGAAATGCAGATGAATGATGTGAAGAACATGTTTGCACTAATAGGCCTTTTATAGTGGAAATCCCACCACAATTCTTGGACACACAGGTCTATGATCGACCACAACCATCCAACATGTGTCTCTAGGGTAGTGTAGGGGTCGTCCAAAGTGCAGAAAAACCGGCCAAATGGGTCAAATTCGCGTATAACAGGCTGCTGCCTGTTTTTCTGGTTCTGGGCGGCTCAGGCGGCCCGCCTCAGATCTGGTTAAATGCCACGCGGGCCGCGTGGGACTTAAAATCAGATTTTTTTCATTTTAATTGTTTTGCAGCTTGACCTTTGGCTTCACGAAGGGGCAACTAGGGTTATTTCTTGCATTTTGACCCCCTTATAATTACCCATAAGGGCTTTAGGACATATACTTACTTTGCCAAGTCCCTGAACACTTCCGGTTAACCCGAAAAGTCTTAACTTTCAACGTTTGCACTTTAACCCCTTGAATACGAATTTGATCACAACTTGCTCATACGATTACGAAACTTTATGAAATTTTAATCGTACAATCTAGTGATCATAATTTACCGTTACAAAGCTTCGGGTTTGTCAAAAGGTCACTCAGAGGTATAAATTAAACATGTTGACACATTTAGCCCCTGTAGTTTGTAATCTCTCACTTTTTGCTTCGTATGATTCATGATTTATCCGTCTAAGGGTATAAACATCATGTAGGGTTAGTGTAAAGTATATTTATCCCTTGTTGACATTTTGAACCCTTATTTTCACATACTTTCTATGTTTGTCAACTTTAGTCCCTCTAAAGTATACTTTCTCACGTTTAAGCTTATGACACGTGTCAATACCTTATAGGGCGTGAATTTTCGAGGTGTTACATATTGGTACCAAACCTTTGCAGATTTTGGTGGACTCAGAATCCACCCATAATTTTTTGAATTTGGAATTGGCCTTAAAAATGAAATGTCCTATTAAGGAGGTGGCTGAGTTGAATATTACAGTGGCAGATGGTAATAAAATGTCTTGTACTCAGTTGTGTGAGAACTTTAAGTGGATGTTGCAGGGTAATTGGTTTAGTACTGATGTGATGCTTGTTCCTTTAAGCAATTATGATATGGTTTTAGGAGTCCAATGGCTACAGACCTTGGATGATATAAATTGAAATTTTAAGCAACTCACCATGAAGTTCAAAGTGGGAGATCAATTGTTTGAGTTGAAAGGCATTAGTTCATATATAATGACATTTTGTTTTGCTGAAAAGATGAATATGCTGCTCAGTGACCCTAAGGGAATAGCCAGTACACAGTTGTACAGTTTACAAACCTTGAATGCTAAGACCTTTCAACATGAAACAAGGGTTGTACAGAACAAGGAAAATGAAGCACTGAATTCCTTATTAAAAAGGTATGATGATGTTTTTGCTGTGCCTACTGTTTTACCTCCAAAGAGGGATTGTGATCATAAAATTGTTCTTAAGGATGAGAATATCACCATTAATCAGAGGGCCTATAGATATCCTGCTCACCAAAAAGATGTGATTGAAAAACTCACTCAGGAATTGTTGGATGCTGGAACAGTAAGGAATTGTCAAAGTGCTTTTGCTTCTCCTGTAGTTCTGGTCAAAAAGAAGGATGAAACTTGGAGGTTTTGTGTAGATTACAGGAAACTGAATGAGGCAACTGTCACACCCCGACTTTCCACGTGTCACCGGTGGGCCCGGTGGGGAGTATCGTGACGTAGTTGATATCATCATAGTCAAACAACACAATATTTAAATGCACAGCGGAAGCAAAAGATAAATATATTACAAACCGATTATAAAGTAATATCAAGTATTACAACGGAAAGTAAAGGATCCACAGGCGGATCTTAAAACATAATTATTGTTCAACAGACTTTAGACGCCTAGAACTTGCAAGATTCCTTATTAACGTCCTGAGCAGCTTCCAGCCTATTACGTACTTGTACCTGTCACTTAGACTTTTGAAAATACGTCAGTTTTCACTGGTAAATACACTCAACCGACTCATTTGAAAATGTCTATGAAAATTGGTTTAGGTGCTCAAGGCACGAAGATGTTTTGACACTTTGATTAAAATGCACAAGGCAAAATTTAATCCTTTATACTTGGGACAAACTATATTTCATGTTATCAGTTTTACATGACTTGCTCTACATACGGGGCCCGGTTCTATGCCGGTAAGAATCAGCATACTTTAGCAGTTTGACGCTTTAGGTCCCCCTAATGCGCAAACTTGCGTAAATCATCATTTAATAGCATTGAAGCCTCATCTAGTCCATATTAGGCATTCTTGAAAATATTATTAAACATCATAATGCTTCGGGCTCGATAAAAGGTCATTCAGAGGTATAATTAAACATATTGACACTTTTAGTCCCTTATACTTGCAAAGTTGCGCGTAACTTCACTTTTAGGCATAAAAGCTTTGGATGGCAAATGATTGGCATTCCCAAGAGTATAATCAAATATCATGAGGCTCTCGGTTTGTTAAAAGATCACTCAGAGGTAAGAATTAACATGTTGACGCTTTTAAAAGATCACTATTCCCTTATTGGGTATAATTAATTAATAAACATATGGCATCTGTCAGGTGTATGCCTACACCCCGTGCTTAGGTCGTGGCCATTGCAATTTAATGAGTCAAGGATATCCAGGACACGGTCGCATTAACCCCCAATGTTTCAGTCAAGCAATACGAATTAAAACAGGTTATTTGGATTTCCCGACTCATTGGTCTTTGAATCCCATACCTGACCATGCGGTATTTATATTACCGTATCCCAAGCCCGTAATAGGGAAAATAAGTTAAGAGTATTTACCTGAGCTAGCTCCTGTCTTAAATAGCAAGAATTTAATAACTTAGCCGTATTCACTTAAGTAAGCGTAGGTACAATTTACCGAAAGGCTCTAGTCTGGAATGATGGTATAAATAGCCAATTAGAATGCCAACGGGTCTTTAATTAAGCCTAAGCTTAGACCGGTTAATTATATGGTTCAAACGCACGATTAGGCGAAGACCGGAATAGAATGTGATTTAGACCCGACAAGATTGAAGACTTGCCTTATATGGGTAATCTAGGCACATTCTGAATTTTGGGGTAAAACCGATAAGGTTTGACCCGTTTCGGCTAATTTATGTAAACTAGTTACATAAGCCGAACCGAACGCGAAAGAGGCGTAACGGGTAATCATAAGGGTCCTAACCAGGTTTCCTAAGTTAATATGCCTCAAATATGTTGTGATATCAGTAGGATACCTTCCATTATGCCCAAAACGAGTTTAATCTCAAAATAAGCCTCGTAAGGGTATTTTGGTCATTTTAAAGGTTATAAAAGAGATCATCTAAGTTTCTGAGATTCGGGTCTGAATACATCAGTAAAATAATAGTTGGTAATAGGTCATAATATTTGGTAATAGGTCTTATATGACAAAATGGTTTTAAACCCAAACTATGCGTTTAATATGCGTAAAAAGTCATTTTAAGCGATTTCCGGGTTATACAGGAAATCTGAGTTTTCTGATCAGGTTATAAAGTTCAAAATACTTTATTTATTATATAAAATCAGTATCCATTGGATTGGTATAAAAAGGGCTTGTAAAACTCATTTTATGGCCAAAAAGGGCATAATCGGTATTTACCGATTTGAGGCCATAACCTTCGGTTATGGACAGGTTAAAAATGGTTAAAAATCTTTAAAAATCTCAAAATATTATCTTACATCAATGGGTAAAAGGTTTGGTGTCGAAAATTGGGTTTAGATAGGCTTTATGCTAATTGCGCCTTTTAATTACTAAAAGGCGTTATAATTACGCTAATGAGCATAACTCCTAATCTAGACCTCCAACTGATGTGAAAATTTAGGGACAACTTTATAAATCAGTAATAAGGATTATTGTCCTTTCACATTCCCAAAATTCTCGTTTTATGGTCAAAAGGGCATATTGGTCAATATTTAAGCAATTAACGGAAACATGTAAACGAATCGGATAATCAATGAACCAACCACGGAGGGTTATGCTAACATGTAGCCTGGTCCTAAGGAAGCTCTAAGGCATTTACAAATCATACTAAATCGGGTCAGAACTGAAGTCAAAGTAAAAGTCAAAGTTTTGCGACTTTCAGTTCCGAACCGGGTCTAAACAGAAAATTGTCGGATCAAACAAGCCTAGCTCAGTTCTTATACTTATTAACAGGTTATATGAGTGATAAAATAGGTTACATTCCTTCTATATTGTTAATTACATGTAAATTTGCAATTTAGGCTTCTGTTGACTTTTTCTAATCAACTTTGACCCGACATTTGATCTAGATAGGATGGGAATCGGTGGGTGCCCTTTTAAGGGTTTATTGCCCACATAATTACCAACTTATAACTACCTTCAATTCGACAAATCACTGGACCATTAATAATTAATCGCTAAGTCAACCGTTAATTACAACGGTTTGACTTTTAGGCTAATAACTAAGCAAAACTTAATCAAGGAAGGTCAAGGGTGCTTACCAAAGTCCTAATCACGATTAGGGATGCTTGGTGTCTGCTCTTGAGCTCCAGAAAGTCCCACAATTGCAGATGGAATGGATGATCAAAATGTTTGCAAACAATGGCCTTTTATAGTGATTTTTGATCCATTAGGTGATGACAACTAAGTCTATGAAGTGATCTAGATCAATAACAAGTGCCCCTAAGCTCTAAAATCAGTAGGGGACGCGCATGGAATTGATAAATATCTCCATAAGTCGTTTCATGGACTTGAACAGCCAAGAAAAACGAGTTTATGCATCTGGGAGATGCTTGCGCACCGCAAGGTAAAAGTGTTACGGTGCGCAAGGACCTGGGCAGCCACCAGAAACTTTCAAACGTTGACATGTTTGGCCCCTGAACTTCCAAATGTCATTTCCGACACCTCTAAGGCCCGTTAAGCCATTTTTAAGGCTTTATAATGATGCCTAAGCATAGAGAACATGAAAAATGCTCAAAAATATGCCGGATGTCGGTTTGTTTGGTCGTACGGTCACGTTGTTCGGCTAATTACGACGAAACACGGACGGACGCGAAAACAATCCAAACGACGCGACGAATGGAATTTTATCAAGCCAAACACTAAAATAAAATATTTTAGTGCTTACATAAATTTTTGGGTGCCCGGGAATATTCAGAATGTAAGATATGCGTGTAAACACAAACTTGTGCGCTTTTTGACAATTTAGTCCCTGCATGACTTAAAAGTTTATTTTTTGCGCACTAAACACCTCAAAGCCTATATCTAAGCTATGAGAAGGATAATTAAGGTATGTATAACTCATGGTCATATTCCGAAAGGTCCTATAACATACGAATCAGCATACTTTAGCAGTTTGACGCTTTAGGTCCCCCTAATGCGCAAACTTGCGTAAATCATCATTTAATAGCATTGAAGCCTCATCTAGTCCATATTAGGCATTCTTGAAAATATTATTAAATATCATAATGCTTCGGGCTCGATAAAAGGTCATTCAGAGGTATAATTAAACATATTGACACTTTTAGTCCCTTATACTTGCAAAGTTGCGCGTAACTTCACTTTTAGGCATAAAAGCTTTGGATGGCAAATGATTGGCATTCCCAAGAGTATAATCAAATATCATGAGGCTCTCGGTTTGTTAAAAGATCACTCAGAGGTAAGAATTAACATGTTGACGCTTTTAACCCTTTTCTGCGCAAACTTTCAATTAATTACATAAACGGCTACACTTGATTAACAAGTGGCTCATTTGTGAATATAAAACCGTAAAAGGTTATTTAGAAACTTATTTTAGGTATGTTAATACTTCCAGTTCTTTCATAATTAATGTTTTTTTATTTTTTCGAAAAATTAGTCCCTTATATTCAAGGTTTGACTTTACTAGGGTTTATTACACGTGTCAATACTTCATTGAACGTGATTTTACGAGGTGTTACATCCTCACCCCCTTAAAAGAAATCTCGACCTCGAGATTTGCTAGAATAATGGAAGTATTTTCTGAAGTAGAATGGACTTAACTTCCATAGTATATTTGGGCCTATAAGGGTATCCCAGTTGACCTATACAATAGGTACATACTCTCCTTCGGAGCTTCTTAACCTGTCGATTCTTAGTCTATACAGGTTTATTGTCCAATCATAAAGTTTCATTAATCTGCCTATCATTACGTGATAATGTGTTTCGACTTATTGGCGAAACCTATCCTTAAATCATCAGTGTGGGTCGCATTGCGAACTCCACTAAGCTCCTTATATAGGTTTTAGCTTATAGGCTATGGACCTTTGTCGCATTCGATTTCCCGAATGTTCCTATATATCCTGGGCTTAACTTACCCGGAGAAATTGGAATTTAGCACACCCTTCTTAGAGCGATACTTTCGATTGAACCTTACTCCTTATTAAGGACTTAAGAAGGTTGCGACTTTTATCAATTCTTAATTTTTCTGCCGATTACTGGCAACTTTAAGATGATTATAATTTCGAATGATCTTATTTGTTGTTTCCAATGCAACTTTTAGATCCTGATAATTGGACTTACCATTCTATTGTTCTAACAATAGATGTTTATCATTCCATCTATACAAGGTCTCCAAAGGAGTAGCCTTGATGCTTACATAATAATTGCTATAAAAACTTATTTTATGGTGAGATGGTTATTCCAACCACTGCTTAACTAATCTCAAAGAATAGCTAATCCTTACAGCTAGTCGAACCAATTGACGATCCTGGGCAGGTAATAGCGATTCTTAATTGTTGCCTAAATAGGGTTGCGGTAATCAATGCATAAGCAAGATGATCCGTCTTTCTTATTTATATAAATCGGAGTTCTTAGAACTTCGAATCTTGGCTTTATGAAATCTTCTCTAAAAACTTATCGATTTGGCTCTTAGTTCTTCCTATTCCGTTGGTACTAACCGATATAAGGCTTTTACAATAATTGCAGCCCTAAGCGGGATGTTTGTTCTAACATCCACTTGCCTCTCAGAAGGTAAACATGGTAATTCTTATAAAGACGATAATTATGACACACAGAGGTGTTAGAGATGTCTGTATTCTCAGGCTTTGGTTCATCTATCGATGTCGGTGTTAGATAATGACACATTCTCTTTACAAATGCAAGGATGCCATAAGTAGAGATACTTATAAGGACATTTTATATTGGATATCTTCTTTGAATACTACTAGTCGACTTTAGCATAATATGACCATTGGGATATCTCAGGGGTTCCATGCATTAAACCTCCATACTGATCAGGCATGGAAGTAATCTATGGGACACACTAGGATACGCCAATCCTCATATGGCACTTTTATCAAACATAGTTTGGCATTCACAGGCGATAGAAAACAAAGAGAAAAAAATAGCAAAATAAAATAAGGTAATATATATTGTCGTACTCTTTTTGGGGAAAGGTACTCCAGATTCTTATAAAAGGATTATCTTCGAGGATGGGAGAGATGGTTATTTAGATTCCATTGGTAAGTTATACCTTATTTTTAATATCTGAAGTTCTCATGAATGTAATCAAGAGTTTACTAGGCTTAAGGTTTACTAAAGGTTTATTATCCCTTGCATTAACGTAAGATACTTAGCAGAAACTATCAAGGCTAAATGGTACGGGACGTACCTGATGCTATTATTGATATGTACTGTCTCTGTCATTCAATCGGTAGTTCAGGCGTTTCCTTTCTTATCCTTCCCAGACTTAGCTGCTCCTTCCTTGGCGGCCTCAGGGCAATTAGTACTGATGTGGCCCTTTTCGCCACAGCTGAAACAGTTTGCATTCTTTATGTCCCTACATTCGTGGGACTGGTGGCCAGTTCTTTTGCAGATGCCACATTGCTTTATCTTTTGGTTTGATCGACACTGTCCCCAGTGTCTTCTTTTGCAGGTTTTGCATGTAGGCTTCTTGTTGGAATCCTGTTGGTTATTGTTGAACTCGGATTTGTTCTTCTTAGGATTCTGGGAGTTATCCTCCTCCCTTTTTCGCTTCCCATCTTCAGAGGCCTTGGCAGCCTTGTTTCTAACCACATCGAGTGTGAGAGATAGCGATAGATCTGCCGCTGACCTGAATATAGTAGGTCTCGATGCTTTCACACTTGCCTTTATTTCTGGGGCTAGAACCCCAATAAAGCGAGCTATTCGCTTTGGTTCCGGTGTGATCAAATAAGGAACCAATCGAGACTAGGTATTGAAACTTGTAAGGTATGCTTGACAATCTAAGTTCTCCATGACTAATGTCAAGAATTCAGTCTCGATCTTCTCAACTTCATGTTGAGGATAGTAATTTTATTTGATAAGAGCAACGAACTGATCCCATGTCATGTTGTACAAAGGGATCTTCCCGGTGGCTTGAATCAACGATATCCACCAGGCTAAGGCCTCACCCTTAAATGATTGCGACACAAACTTGACCACATCCCTCTCAGCGCATCCGCTGATATCCACAACTGTATCCATCTCATCTAACCACGTCATACAATCTACAGCTCCTTCCTCCCCGGTGAAATCCCGGGGTTTACATGAAACAAAGTACTTGTTGGAGCAACCCTTATCACGGGGTCCTTGATTCAGTATGATCTGTTGAGACGGATCACTGTGATGATTAGAAGAGTGACGCTCATCATCTTCCTTCTTGGGTCCATCCTCCTTGGGGGGTGGCTTTGTATGTGGTGTTGATAGGGTCCTACTTCGAGTCCCACTATACTCTTCGTACTGCCGCTCTAAGGCCCTTGTAACTGCGTCGTCTACTAACGCTTTTAGTTCAGCACCCGTTAAATTAAGTCGGGCGTTATCATTGTTCTCCACTGGGTGGCTATTAATTTCATCTGAGCCAGCCATTTAATTGAACTGTTACATAAAACAAGGACAATAGTTTACTTGGGATTTTATTGTGGAATTGTCTTTTATGGCAATTCATTAACCATGGTAACGGAGACCATATTTGGTTAGTTTATTAATCACATTTATTTAGGATTTATATTATAACTTATCCTAATTATAAAAACAATAACAGTTTTACTAGTGGCACGAAAGGCCTAGTCACATTGACATTTATAAATTATAAGCTATGATTTCAGAGAATCAAAGCTTTGAGGTTTGAATCATAGTTCATTACCTTTTCTTGACAGGGAGTTGTAGGCTACCACTGTTTTTTTTTCCTCAGAGGACATTAACTATAGCCCGCAGGCACTTCCCTTCTAAGGGATGTTTATAATATGATCATCTTATAGGATGATATAAGCCATGATTTCAGAGAATCGAGGCATTAAGGTTTGAATCAAAGTTCATTACCCTTTTCTGGACAGAGAGGCAAAGGCTACTACTGTCTTTAGTCCCTTAGGACAATCAGTATGGCCCGTAGGCATTTCATCACTCATGGATGTTTATAATATGATCATCTTCATTTGATGATATTAGTCAGGATCGCATTGATCATACAAACTATTATGCTTGGACGTAGTCCAATATCTTTAGACGGGGGTCAGAGACCACCACGGTCGTTGTCTTATCGGACAACAAGTTTGGCCCGCAGCGATTTCATCACTAATGGATGATTATTTCAAATAAGGGAATTTAGATTAACCCCCTTTTTAAAAAAATGGCCTGTGTGACTTTAACGATTCACAGTTTACCAAAAATGTTAACGTACTTACAGATGTTAACAGGGATTGGAATCATTTGGATAGGTTTTACCGTATTGGCCATGTCTGCAATGACATTTAGGCTAGGTTTTACCATCTTGGCCATGTCTGCATTGACATTTAGGCTAGGTTTTACCTTTAAGATTCCTTTAATATTTAACGCAGAACAATCCTAAATTGAAATGTTAACAAGGATCTGAATCTAATTGTGGAACTACCGTCTTGGCCCTGTCTTAAAATGACACATGAGCTAGGTCTTGTCCTTTTTTAGATATTGTCATTTTATTATAATGGTAGATTTTATAATATAGGAATGATATTTTTAATATAATCGTTCCTTTAAAATTTAAACAAGTATATGGTTGCCCTAAACGGGACTTCTACAAAAATGACTTGCCCATGCAAGAGCTAATCAGAAAATAACAAAGGAACCAAATAAGGACAAATAAAACGAATTAGAATTTGTCCTATGTTCTTGTCTAGACTCAAGAATGTGCAACTGTGTAACTGAGATTAAACACAAAAGGCTAGCGTTTAATTCACTCAGTGTTGGCTCTGATACCAACCTGTCACACCCCGACTTTCCACGTGTCACCGGTGGGCCCGGTGGGGAGTATCGTGACGTAGTTGATATCATCATAGTCAAACAACACAATATTTAAATGCACAGCGGAAGCAAAAGATAAATATATTACAAACCGATTATAAAGTAATATCAAGTATTACAACGGAAAGTAAAGGATCCACAGGCGGATCTTAAAACATAATTATTGTTCAACAGACTTTAGACGCCTAGAACTTGCAAGATTCCTTATTAACGTCCTGAGCAGCTTCCAGCCTATTACGTACTTGTACCTGTCACTTAGACTTTTGAAAATACGTCAGTTTTCACTGGTAAATACACTCAACCGACTCATTTGAAAATGTCTATGAAAATTGGTTTAGGTGCTCAAGGCACGAAGATGTTTTGACACTTTGATTAAAATGCACAAGGCAAAATTTAATCCTTTATACTTGGGACAAACTATATTTCATGTTATCAGTTTTACATGACTTGCTCTACATACGGGGCCCGATTCTATGCCGGTTCAAGATTAACCGACACACCACTATTCCCTTATTGGGTATAATTAATTAATAAACATATGGCATCTGTCAGGTGTATGCCTACACCCCGTGCTTAGGTCGTGGCCATTGCAATTTAATGAGTCAAGGATATCCAGGACACGGTCGCATTAACCCCCAATGTTTCAGTCAAGCAATACGAATTAAAACAGGTTATTTGGATTTCCCGACTCATTGGTCTTTGAATCCCATACCTGACCATGCGGTATTTATATTACCGTATCCCAAGCCCGTAATAGGGAAAATAAGTTAAGAGTATTTACCTGAGCTAGCTCCTGTCTTAAATAGCAAGAATTTAATAACTTAGCCGTATTCACTTAAGTAAGCGTAGGTACAATTTACCGGAAGGCTCTAGTCTGGAATGATGGTATAAATAGCCAATTAGAATGCTAACGGGTCTTTAATTAAGCCTAAGCTTAGACCGGTTAATTATATGGTTCAAACGCACGATTAGGCGAAGACCGGAATAGAATGTGATTTAGACCCGACAAGATTGAAGACTTGCCTTATATGGGTAATCTAGGCACATTCTGAATTTTGGGGTAAAACCGATAAGGTTTGACCCGTTTCGGCTAATTTATGTAAACTAGTTACATAAGCCGAACCGAACGCGAAAGAGGCGTAACGGGTAATCATAAGGGTCCTAACCAGGTTTCCTAAGTTAATATGCCTCAAATATGTTGTGATATCAGTAGGATACCTTCCATTATGCCCAAAACGAGTTTAATCTCAAAATAAGCCTCGTAAGGGTATTTTGGTCATTTTAAAGGTTATAAAAGAGATCATCTAAGTTTCTGAGATTTGGGTCTGAATACATCAGTAAAATAATAGTTGGTAATAGGTCATAATAGTTGGTAATAGGTCTTATATGACAAAATGGTTTTAAACCCAAACTATGCGTTTAATATGCGTAAAAAGTAATTTTAAGCGATTTCCGGGTTATACAGAAAATCTGAGTTTTCTGATCAGGTTATAAAGTTCAAAATACTTTATTTATTATATAAAATCAGTATCCATTGGATTGGTATAAAAAGGGCTTGTAAAACTCATTTTATGGCCAAAAAGGGCATAATCGGTATTTACCGATTTGAGGCCATAACCTTCGGTTATGGACAGGTTAAAAATGGTTAAAAATCTTTAAAAATCTCAAAATATTATCTTACATCAATGGGTAAAAGGTTTGGTGTCGAAAATTGGGTTTAGATAGGCTTTATGCTAATTGCGCCTTTTAATTACTAAAAGGCGTTATAATTACGCTAATGAGCATAACTCCTAATCTAGACCTCCAACTGATGTGAAAATTTAGGGACAACTTTATAAATCAGTAATAAGGATTATTGTCCTTTCACATTCCCAAAATTCTCGTTTTATGGTCAAAAGGGCATATTGGTCAATATTTAAGCAATTAACGGAAACATGTAAACGAATCGGATAATCAATGAACCAACCACGGAGGGTTATGCTAACATGTAGCCTGGTCCTAAGGAAGCTCTAAGGCATTTACAAATCATACTAAATCGGGTCAGAACTAAAGTCAAAGCAAAAGTCAAAGTTTTGCGACTTTCAGTTCCGAACCGGGTCTAAACAGAAAATTGTCGGATCAAACAAGCCTAGCTCAGTTCTTATACTTATTAACAGGTTATATGAGTGATAAAATAGGTTACATGCCTTCTATATTGTTAATTACATGTAAATTTGCAATTTAGGCTTCTGTTGACTTTTTCTAATCAACTTTGACCCGACATTTGATCTAGATAGGATGGGAATCGGTGGGTGCCCTTTTAAGGGTTTATTGCCCATATAATTACCAACTTATAACTACCTTCAATTCGACAAATCACTGGACCATTAATAATTAATCGCTAAGTCAACCGTTAATTACAACGGTTTGACTTTTAGGCTAATAACTAAGCAAAACTTAATCAAGGAAGGTCAAGGGTGCTTACCAAAGTCCTAATCACGATTAGGGATGCTTGGTGTCTGCTCTTGAGCTCCAGAAAGTCCCACAATTGCAGATGGAATGGATGATCAAAATGTTTGCAAACAATGGCCTTTTATAGTGATTTTTGATCCATTAGGTGATGACAACTAAGTCTATGAAGTGATCTAGATCAATAACAAGTGCCCCTAAGCTCTAAAATCAGTAGGGGACGCACATGGAATTGATAAATATCTCCATAAGTCGTTTCATGGACTTGAACAGCCAAGAAAAACGAGTTTATGCATCTGGGAGATGCTTGCGCACCGCAAGGTAAAAGTGTTACGGTGCGCAAGGACCTAGGCAGCCACCAGAAACTTTCAAACGTTGACATGTTTGGCCCCTGAACTTCCAAATGTCATTTCCGACACCTCTAAGGCCCGTTAAGCCATTTTTAAGGCTTTATAATGATGCCTAAGCATAGAGAACATGAAAAATGCTCAAAAATATGCCGGATGTCGGTTTGTTTGGTCGTACGGTCACGTTGTTCGGCTAATTACGACGAAACACGGACGGACGCGAAAACAATCCAAACGACGCGACGAATGGAATTTTATCAAGCCAAACACTAAAATAAAATATTTTAGTGCTTACATAAATTTTTGGGTGCCCGGGAATATTCAGAATGTAAGATATGCGTGTAAACGCAAACTAGTGCGCTTTTTGACACTTTTAGTCCCTGCATGACTTAAAAGTTTATTTTTGCGCACTAAACACCTCAAAGCCTATATCTAAGCTATGAGAAGGATAATTAAGGTATGTATAACTCATGGTCATATTCCGAAAGGTCCGATAACATACGAATCGTCATACTTTAGCAGTTTGACGCTTTAGGTCCCCCTAATGCGCAAACTTGCGTAAATCATCATTTAATAGCATTGAAGCCCCATCTAGTCCATATTAGGCATTCTTGAAAATATTATTAAACATCATAATGCTTCGTGTAACACCCCGTGTTTTCGTAAGTGAAAGTCAAAATCAAGATAAAAGTCAACGACCGATTCGCGTAACGTGACTTGTAGAAATGTCTTTATTTTATTTGTATTATGTGGAGTAAGTGTCATTCATTACAATAATCGATGAGTATTAATCGTATTTCAATCGACCTACGGCTGTGAACTATAGGAAGTAACAATGCGATAAAGTTAATCAACCAATAATCAAGCTATGCTAATTGAATCGACATCGAATCGTAACTCGAACTACGTAATTTTACTTATTAATTGTACATGTGTGTGTGTACCTTACATGTTACCTGTGCATGTCTATTTATGTTATGTTACGTTGTGGTAATCAAGCGAACTCAATCGAACTCAAAATCTAACTCGAATGCTATCAAACTCAAACTCAAATCGCAATCGAACCATGGTAGATAGTGGGAAAGAGATTACGCTAGATACGAAGTAGTTGAGACTGAAAGTAATTTGACTAGGAAACCCTATCATATCGAACCGCTAGCAATCGAAATCGAAATAACTGAAATCATCGCGCGAAACACTCAAAAGGTGCAACCGATCGATCAGGCTTCCCAGCCGATCGAACAGCCAGCCGAACGGACTGCTGTCCGATCGGACAGGCTGTCCGATCGACCTGCCAACTGATCGGCTAGCCCTTTCCTCTTTTGTCATCCTATAAATACCCCTATCATTATCACCCTTTACCACTTTTGGAAACCTCTGTTCGACCAGCACGCTCAACTCGCTTTTTTCCAGATTTCTCTCGATTCCGGTAAGTTTTCGTCCTAAATCTTGTACTTTCTGGATCTATGCACACTCCTACACCTTTCTATCTTTCGAATCTAAACTTTTAACCGTGAAATCATCAAGAATCAAGTGTTCTAAGATGATGTCATCATGGGTTCTTGAAGAACTTCATGTTTTGGCCTCAATCCACCAAGAATGACTTGGATCTAGCCGATTTCCACATAAACAAACAAGGATCTCATGTAGATCTAAACATATACGTGGTGAAAGGGATTGAAGAATGGATTTTTCCAACTTTCTTCAACTCTTTTCACTCAAACCAGTAGAAACAGAACCCGAGCCGGTTTACTGACCACTTCGGTGGTAATACGACTCGAGATCTGGGTTCTATCCACGAGGTTAACCGACTTCGGGTTAAATGTTAAACTTCGTTCCGAACAGACCACCGACCGGATTCGGGTGATTCCTGTCCGACCCGGGAGACCAAGTAAGAACGAGGCACCCATGGTTTTACTCGCTGTCAAAGTACCTCGATAAAACGACAAGCAAACAGAACAACCAAGGTGTTAGACTCAAGGCTGATCAGGTCAGGATGCTGACCGATCGGACTGCTGTCTGAATGGACAGCCAGCCGATCGGATAAACCAGCCGATCGACTTGCCAGCCGATCGGCTAGCACATGGTCCCACACAAACAACTTGTTTGAAGAATGGTATTGAACGGACTGTTGTTCGATCGAACTATTGTCCGATCGGATTACTCTTCGGATCATGAGATACTATGCTTCAACACTTGATCAATTTTCAACATGTTCAATGCACTAAGAAGTGCCTCCCGATCGAACTGCCGTCCGACCAGGTGACACCCTGCTGACCGATCGAACAGCAGATGTGCTATTCGATCGACCAACCATCCGATCCAATGAATCACACTCACTAAAGTATTTGACTTGTTGACTTGCCAACCGATCGAACACCTGTCCGATCGAACTCCTGTCCGATCGAACACCTGTCCAATCGAACACCTATCCGATCCAAAGGCTAGACCTTGAAATTCTGTTGAATGCCTAACCGATCGGGCTGCCGGCCGATCGAACTGCCGTCCGATCGACCGACCTGAAAGGCAAAGGTACTTCAATGTTTTCAAAATGCTACAACGAAAACTTCAAAGGTCAAGCCATCATACACAAACACATCCTTCCCAAAGGAAGAAACAATCCACTCGTACAGCCATCCGATCGGCCTACCGACCGACCGAACAGCAGACCGTACGGACTGTCAGCCGAACGGTCAGCCGTCCGATCGAACTGCCGTCCGATCGACCTGCTGTCCGAATCCCCAGCACTTGTTTCCTGTTTTACGTTTCTCTTATCGTTATGCTATCAAATCTATTCAGGCTAACCGTGTTCGCTAAGCGCTCCCTTCAATCCATAAATCACTGTGAGTATACTCGACCCCTTTTTGCTTTAAGCACTTTTGGGTGTTACATACGTTACGAATATTCAAACTACAATTATCACACTACTCGAACTATTTGAACGCTAACCGATAATGCATGTTATACGTGGCTTATGAATGCTTGTTTGTTATGTTTACACATGGAATGCTGTCTACCTGCCTTAGCAACGATAGTACTATAGTTTGGACTCAGCACCCGTTCACACGGGGGTTGTTAAGGATCTTTTACTTGCATGGATTACGGTGGTAATCGTGTATTGCGAACTGCCTCGGGCAGTCAACCCGCAGTCATTGGTATCGATGGGTCTATGTCGATAACTAACGTGCTTCATTTCACTATGTGTACGTGCTGGTTATGCGTAAACGAATTCGAACTCTATATGCTATTATCAAACTTGTATGCTCACCTTTACATTTTATGTATTGACTTTATTTTAACGTATGTGACAGGTGCTTAGGAAGTTTACATGCTTAGCATGCTGTGAACTTGAGGCTAGGAAAGGTCTAGGATGCTTTCTACGTGGTGATGAAATCCAAGCTAGGAAAAGGGGTCCTAGAAACCAATAAACGAACTACTTTTTATTTAAATCTGAGTTGTCGGAACAGAATATTTGTCTTGATGTTTATCTGTAATAATTTGTTTGCTATTTGAGACATGGTATGGGACATGTTAACTTAAATTGAATGGTAATGATAGTTGTTATGGAAACTTCTGGACAATCTGTTTCGCTCAGTGCCATACCCCGATGACTCCGCCATCGGTTGGGGTGTGACAGATTGGTATCAGAGCCATAACTATAGGGAATTAGGCAAGACTCGACCTAGTCCGGGTCAAAGTCTTAGATACCTAGACTATAGTTAAGAACCAGCAGACCGACTTGTGCATAACCGGTAGGAGTTATGTACGAGCTTACTTCTCGTTATTTTCACTTGTTCTACACTCTCACTGCACACAAAATTTCAACTACGAGTGAGCAATAAGGTTGAGAATAGGTGTGAAAACCGCAAACTCTCGTCTAAGGGTGCTTACTCAGCTCGCATTTCAATTACAAGCAAGGGGGAAATTATACCAAATCAGGAGTGAAATCCATATTTTGATGAATAATTTCCTCTATTTTATCAACACAGGGACGGAGTTGTTAAGCCACGGGTGAAACCCTAACCTTGACGACTTGTTCCTCGCATTTTACAAAACTCTCACCAAAGATTCGACGGACTCCAACGATCTGAAGACACGATGGAACCAACGGGATGTGTGCCAATGCCCAAGAATCGAGGCAAGGGCATACTCCTGGGGGTCAAACGTGTACAGCGGATCCTTGTGAATAGTTGAATTACTTTGGTTAGTCGAAGTCTACTAACCGCAGACAATCTACCTCTCTCGATTTTATGTGTTTCAAATCCAAGCCGCTATTGCTGACTTTGATAATTTGTCGATTTTATGTGTTTTTATGTGCTTCTACCTGTTTATGCGCTAAATTTTGAAGAATTAATCGATTTATGCATCTGCTTCAATCGACACACACGACTCGCACTGCTATCCTACCTCAAATCGCTAACAAATCGCTCGCACTATACTACATTCGAACACTCGCGAGCTTTGAATGATAGGTTTCTGTATTCTGACTGCCTCTTGTGTGAAAACGCTTCTTTGCTCTACGTGCCTAGGAATTTTGTGACTATGTGCCTTATGTGCTTATGTGATTATGTGATTTCATGTTAAGTACTTCTGTAATTATACGTGTTCCTGCGCTTTAGTAATAGTAGACGTGTGAGGTGAGATTCGAATACATGTGTTGAGTTCCGTGGCGATGTCTATTACAGACAATGTCGTCTGGATCACGTCATGCTCTCTTTCGTCAGGAAAAGAGGGACAAACGCCTTGCTTCCATCATCGCGAAAAGTGTAGCTAAGGCCGTGAGTGATGTTTACGAGAATGCCAGCAAATCGTCTGAAGAATCAAGAATTGAAGCTCCCAAAGCTAACGCGAGGCCTTTCAGTTTCAAACAATTCAAGTCGTGTGGGCCAAAAGAATTCACAGGCGAAGGAGGTCCTACTGCACTATTCCACTGGTTTGACTCTATCGAGGTTACTCTGCGACAAAGTGGTTGCCCTGATGACCTTCGAACTCTGAACGCTACCGGCGTCTTTCAGTCCCGTGCTCTAGACTGATGGACGGCCGAGAGGAACAAGCGAGGGAATGATGCAGCCTACGGTCTGTCGTGGGACGAGCTCAAGGAAGTCATGCTAGAGGAATTCTGCCCTCCTCACGAACGTCAAAAGCTTGAAGATGAATTTTGGCACTTACACCAGCACGAGGGTGATAATGCTGCTCTCACTGCTCGTTTCAAACAGCTCAGCATTATCTGTCCCGACCAGGTCAAGACTCCCGACATGACCATCAAGAAGTATATCCGAGCTTTGCCCGACTGCGTTGCTGATTTTGTGCAAGCGGCTAAGACTACAACGATCGAGGAAACTTATCTGTTAGCCGCAGAGATCAACGACAAACGGGTTAAGGCTGGGGTATGGGATAAGACTTCCAAGCATCTACATCAAGCTACCGCTACCGCACCAACTGCTGAACCCACCTCATCAAGCAACAAGAGAAAGAACAAGAGAAAGAACAAGAGAAAGAACAGCTCCACCAACAAGAACTGTGCGATTACTGCTGCACTGATTCAAACCGTACCTGCTCAACAGCGTCAAGTAGCGGCGCCTGTGGCCAATGCACCGCCTGCAAAGCGTGCATACACTGGACCACATCCACTCTGCCCTACTTGCACCTATCATCACCCGACTGCTATTCAATGCCGCTTCTGTGCTCATTGCAACGTATACGGCCACTTTACCGCCAACTGCCGTATTCATCAAGCTCCTGCCAATCAAGCTCTCCTCACTGCCCCACAGGGTCAGCAAGCCCCTCTGGCACCCGCAGTCAAAGCCAGAGCCTGCTTCTCATGTGGCGACCCGAACCATTTCGCCAATGTGTGCCCAAACAGGGTTGTGAAACAAGAGCCTCAGCAACAGCAGCCACAGCAGCAACAGCAGCAGCAACAACAGGCCGCACGCGCCAGAACTTTCAATCTCAACGTGCGTCAAGCCCAGGCCGACAACAACGTGGTCAATGGTACGTTCCTTGTGAATGGTATTTATGCTTCATGTTTGTTTGATACTGGAGCCGATAACTGCTTTGTGTCGCTCGAATTTGAGAAATTCCTTAGTCGTAAACGTTCCCAACTCTCCTCTGCATTCGATGTTGAAGTCACTACCGGAAGAACTGTCACTGTCAATTCCGTTATCCGTGATTGTACTCTTGAGCTAAACAATCACAACTTCCCAATTGATCTCATTCCGATGCAACTCGGAAGCTTCGACGTCATAGTAGGCATGGACTTTCTTCGAGAGAACCATGCTGAAGTTGTGTGCTTCGATAAGATGATTCGTTTTTCGCTCGCGAATGGTGATTTATTGTGTGTTTATGGTGATACTACTTCGAAAGGTCTCAAACTTATGTCATACCTCCAAGCTAGCAAGTATCTCCGCAAGGAATACAGAGCTTTCTTGGCTAACGTCGTAGCAGCGGAGAAGGAAAAGAAAGAGAAGAAGGAAGTGAAAAACGTTCCTGTGGTTCGAGAATTCCCTCAAGTTTTTCCAGAGGACCTTCCCGGACTACCGCCAAGTCGTGATATCGACTTTCGTATTGATCTCATTCCTGGAGCTAATCCTATTGCCAAAGCTCCTTATCGACTCGCGCCGTCCGAAATGCGCGAACTCTCAACCCAACTCCAGGAATTACTTGAAAAAGACTTCATTCGCCCGAGCACCTCTCTTTGGGGCGCACCAGTCCTTTTCGTCAAAAAGAAGGATGGGTCGTTCCGGATGTGCATCGATTACCGGGAATTGAATAAGTTAACTATCAAGAACCGCTACCCTCTGCCTCGTATCGACGATTTGTTTGATTAACTACAAGGTGCTACGTGTTTCTCAAAGATCGATCTACGTTCAGGTTACCATCAGCTACGCATTCAAGAGGAGGATATACCCAAAACCGCATTCCGAACCCGTTACGGCCATTACGAATTCGTTGTCATGCCTTTCGGTCTAACCAACGCACCAGCGGTTTTCATGGATCTGATGAATCGCGTGTATAAACCATATCTCGACCGTTTCGTTATCGTATTCATCGACGATGTCTTGATCTATTCCAAATCGAGAGCCGAACACGCGCAACATCTACGTTTGGTTCTCGAGTTACTCCAGGGGAACCAACTCTACGCCAAATTCTCCAAGTGCGAATTTTGGTTGGGGGAGGTTCAGTTTCTGGGTCACATTGTAAATAGTCAGGGTATCCACGTTGATCCTGCGAAGATTGAAGCAGTCAAGAGTTGGGTTACACCTAGGAATCCGTCTGAGGTCCGCTCCTTTCTCGGGCTAGCGGGCTATTATCGACGATTCATTGAAGGATTCTCGAAGATTGCTGTACCGCTTACCTCCCTTACGCATAAGGACCAGCCTTTTGTCTGGGGAACCAAACAAGAGTCTGCCTTTCGAACCCTCAAACACATGCTTTGCAATGCTCCTTTTCTCACGTTGCCCGATGGAAATAATGATTTCATTGTCTACTGTGATGCTTCCAACCTTGGTCTCGGTTGTGTCCTCATGCAACGGGACAAGGTCATAGCTTACGCATCTCGTCAGCTCAAAATCCACGAGAAGAACTATACAACTCATGATCTCGAGCTAGGCGCGATTGTTTTTGCATTAAAGATTTGGCGACACTACCTGTATGGTACTAAGTGTACGATCTTCACCAATCATAGGAGCCTACAACATATCTTTAATCAGAAGGAACTTAATATGCATCAACGCCGATGGGTAGAACTTCTCAACGATTACGACTGCGAGATTTGTTATCACCCAGGCAAGGCAAATGTTGTTGCCGACGCACTTAGCAGACGGAGCTACCTGCTTAGCACTCGTAATGTTCAAGCCCAGCACAACCTCGAAACCCTCATCCGCGACGCTCAGCATGCATGTTTCAACGAACACACTTTGAAGAAAGAAAGAATCTACCACGATGGAGCCCAGCTTGTGAGCAAATCAAATGGGATATTCCACTTTTTAGACCGAATTTGGATTCCCAAGCGAACCAATTTGCGACAGATTATCATGGACGAAGCCCATAAATCCCGCTATTCTATTCATCCCGGTGCTGGCAAGATGTACCTGGATCTTCTTTATAAGTACTGGTGGCCGGGTATGAAAAGGGACATCGCTCTCTACGTAGGAAGATGCCTAACTTGTGCTAGAATCAAGGCTGAACATCAAAGACCCTCTGGCTTGCTCGAACAACCACCGATTCCCATGTGGAAGTGGGAGAGCATAGCTATGGACTTCGTAACCAAGCTTCCACCCACGTCATCAGGGCACGACAACATATGGGTTGTGGTCGACCGATTGACTAAATCAGCTCACTTTCTGCCTATACGGGAAGACTACAAGGTGGAACGATTAGCCCGAATCTACACCGACGAGATCATTTGTAATCATGGGACGCCTCGTGACATCATCTCTGACCGTGACGCTCGGTTTACTTCACGATTGTGGGAAACGTTTCAAACGGCACTCGGTACAACGCTTAATCTAAGTACTGCTTTCCACCCTCAAACCGACGGCCAGACTGAAAGAACGATCCGTACTCTTGAAGACATGCTCCGTGCGTGTGTCCTAGACTTCGGTGGTAATTGGGATAAACACCTGCCGTTAGTCGAATTCTCGTATAACAACAGCTATCATTCTAGCATCGAGATGGCACCTTTCGAGGCATTGTACGGAAGAAGATGTCAGTCGCCTATTGTGTGGCACGAGATCGGTCTCTCGCAACTAACTGGCCCCGAGCTATTACAAGAAACGACAGACAAAATTTTCCAAATCAGAAACAACCTGGTGAAAGCTCGGGATCGACAGAAGGTTTACGCCGATAAAAAGCGCAAACCCCGTGAATTTGGCGTTGGTGACTACGTACTCCTAAAGGTATCACCTTGGAAGGGTGTAGTCCGATTCGGCAAGAAAGGGAAACTCGCGCCTCGATATGTTGGACCTTTTAAGATTCTGGAAAGGATCGGAAAAGTCGCCTACAGACTCGAATTACCGGAGGAACTTAGTAATGTCCACCCGACTTTCCACGTGTCAAACCTTCGAAAGTGCCTCGCCGACCACGATTTACATGTCTCTCTAGACGATCTACAAGTGAACGAAACATTACACTTCGTGGAAAAGCCTGTCGAAATCATGGATCGCCAAACCAAGCAGCTCAGGCGCTCACGCATTCCTATCGTGAAGGTCCGATGGGAAGGCAAACGAGGCGCATAGTTCACTTGGGAACTCGAAAGCGATATGAAGGCTAAGTACCCGCAGTTGTTCAAAGAGTGAGGCTAGAGAGAGAAAGTAGTATTGTGACCCTAGTGTTTGTACGATTTCATATCAAATTGTAGAACCACCGATTATAGTACGAATCTGTGCATTTGACCTTCGCAACCGAGAACCTGCTCAGATACCACTTGTAGGTCCCGGTTTTCAACTCCGTCATGATTGCGTATGACACGTTACACGTTCGGTTTGCAATCGTTTCAGAGTCAAAATCGGTCCAAACAAAAGTTCTCACACGTGATTCACGGCTTTGTTACGGCTTCCAGCTTAATTTCGGGACGAAATTCCCTAAACAAGAGGAGGCTGTAACACCCCGTGTTTTCGTAAGTGAAAGTCAAAGTCAAGATAAAAGTCAACGACCGATTCGCGCAACGTGACTTGTAGAAATGTCTTTATTTTATTTGTATTATGTGGAGTAAGTGTCGTTCATTACAATAATCGATGAGTATTAATCGTATTTCAATCGACCTACGGCTGTGAACTATAGGAAGTAACAATGCGATAAAGTTAATCAACCAATAATCAAGCTATGCTAATTGAATCGACATCGAATCGTAACTCGAACTACGTAATTTTACTTATTAATTGTACATGTGTGTGTGTACCTTACGTGTTACCTGTGCATGTCTATTTATGTTATGTTACGTTGTGGTAATCAAGCGAACTCAATCGAACTCGAAATCTAACTCGAATGCTATCAAACTCAAACTCAAATCGCAATCGAACCATGGTAGATAGTGGGAAAGAGATTACGCTAGATACGAAGTAGTTGAGACTGAAAGTAATTTGACTAGGAAACCCTATCATATCGAACCGCTCGCAATCGAAATCGAAATAACTGAAATCGTCGCGCGAAACACTCAAAAGGTGCAACCGATCGATCAGGCTTCCCAGCCGATCGAACAGCCAGCCGAACGGACTGCTGTCCGATCGCACAGGCTGTCCGATCGAGCTGCCAACCGATCGGCTAGCCCTTTCCTCTTTTGTCATCCTATAAATATCCTGTCATTATCACCCTTTACCACTTTTGGAAACCTCTGTTCGACCAGCACGCTCAACTCTCTTTTTTCCAGATTTCTCTCGATTCTGGTAAGTTTTCGTCCTAAGTCTTGTACTTTCTTGATCTATGCACACTCCTACACCTTTCTATCTTTCGAATCTAAACTTTTAACCGTGAAATCATCAAGAATCAAGTGTTCTAAGATGATGTCATCATGGGTTCTTGAAGAACTTCATGTTTTGGCCTCAATCCACCAAGAATGACTTGGATCTAGCCGATTTCCACATAAACAAACAAGGATCTCATGTAGATCTAAACATATACGTGGTGAAAGGGATTGAAGGATGGATTTTCCCAACTTTCTTCAACTCTTTTCACTCGAACCAGTAGAAACAGAACCCGAGCCGGTTTACTGACCACTTCGGTGGTAATACGACTCGAGATCTGGGTTCTATCCACGAGGTTAACCGACTTTGGGTTAAATGTTAAACTTCGTTCCGAACAGACCACCGACCGGATTCGGGTGATTCCTGTCCGACCCGGGAGACCAAGTAAGAACGAGGCACCCATGGTTTTACTCGCTGTCAAAGTACCTCGATAAAACGACAAGCAAACAGAACAACCAAGGTGTTAGACGCAAGGCTGATCAGGTCAGGATGCTGACTGATCGGACTGTTGTCCGAACAGACAGCCAGCCGATCGGATAAACCAGCCGATCGACTTACCAGCCGATCGGCTAGCACATGGTCCCACACAAACAACTTGTTTGAAGAATGGTATTGAACGAATTGTTGTTCGATCGAACTATTGTCCGATCGGATTACTCTTCGGATCATGATATACTATGCTTCAACACTTGATCAATTTTCAACATGTTCAATGTACTAAGAAGTGCCACCCGATCGAACTGCCGTCCGACCAGGTGACACCCTGCTGACCGATCGAACAGCAGATGTGCTATTCGATCGACGAACCATCCGATCCAATGAATCACACTCACTAAAGTTTTTGACTTGTTGACTTGCCAACCGATCGAACACCTGTCCGATCGAACACCTGTCCGATCGAACTCCTGTCCGATCGAACACCTATCTGATCCAAAGGCTAGACCTTGAAATTCTGTTGAATGCCTAACCGATCGGGCTGCCGGCCGATCGAACTGCCGTCCGATCGACCGACCTGAAAGGCAAAGGTACTTCAATGTTTTCAAAATGCTACAACGAAAACTTCAAAGGTCAAGCCATCATACACAAACACATCCTTCCCAAAGGAAGAAACAATCCACTCGTACAGCCATCCGATCGGCCTACCGACCGACCGAACAGCAGACCGTACGGACTGTCAGCCGAACGGTCAGCCGTCCGATCGAACTGCCGTCCGATCGACCTGCTGTCCGACTCCCCAGCACTTGTTTCCTGTTTTACGTTTCTCTTATCGTTATGCTATCAAATCTATTCAGGCTAACCGTGTTCGCTAAGCGCTCCCTTCAATCCATAAATCACTGTGAGTATACTCGACCCCTTTTTGCTTTAAGCACTTTTGGGTGTTACATACGTTACGAATATTCAAACTACAATTATCACACTACTCGAACTATTTGAACGCTAACCGATAATGCATGTTATACGTGGCTTATGAATGCTTGTTTGTTATGTTTACACATGGAATGTTGTCTACCTGCCTTAGCAACGATAGTACTATAGTTTGGACTCAGCACCCGTTCACACGGGGGTTGTTAAGGATCTTTTACTTGCATGGATTACGGTGGTAATCGTGTATTGCGAACTGCCTCGGGCAGTCAACCCGCAGTCATTGGTATCGATGGGTCTATGTCGATAACTAACGTGCTTCATTTCACTATGTGTACGTGCTGGTTATGCGTAAACGAATTCGAACTCTATATGCTATTATCAAACTTGTATGCTCACCTTTACATTTTATGTATTGACTTTATTTTAACGTATGTGACAGGTGCTTAGGAAGTTTACATGCTTAGCATGCTGTGAACTTGAGGCTAGGAAAGGTCTAGGATGCTTTCTACGTGGTGATGAAATCCAAGCTAGGAAAAGGGGTCCTAGAAACCAATAAACGAACTACTTTTTATTTAAATCTGAGTTGTCAGAACAGAATATTTGTCTTGATGTTTATCTGTAATAATTTGTTTGCTATTTGAGACATGGTATGGGACATGTTAACTTAAATTGAATGGTAATGATAGTTGTTATGGAAACTTCTGGACAATCTGTTTCGCTCAGTGCCATGCCCCGATGACTCCGCCATCGGTTGGGGTGTGACACTTCGGGTTCGATAAAAGGTCATTCAGAGGTATAATTAAACACATTGACACTTTATTCCCTTATACTTGCAAAGTTGCGCGTAAGTTCACTTTTAGGCATAAAAGCCTTGGATGGCCAATGATTGGCATTCCCGAGAGTATAATCAAATATCATGAGGCTCTCGGTTTGTTAAAAGATCACTCAGAGGTAAGAATTAACATGTTGACGCTTTTAACCCTTTTCTGCGCAAACTTTCAATTAATTACATAAACGGCTACACTTGATTAACAAGTGGCTCATTTGTGAATATAAAATCGTAAAAGGTTATTTAGAAACTTATTTTAGGTATGTTAATACTTCCAGTTCTTTCATAATTAATGTTTTTCGATTTTTCGAAAAATTAGTCCCTTATATTCAAGGTTTGACTTTACTAGGGTTTATTACACGTGTCAGTACTTCATTGAACGTGATTTTACGAGGTGTTACAGCAACTGTAAAAAGACAGGTTTCCTATTCCATTAATTGAGGAACTGTTTGATGAACTTGGAGGGGCCACTGTATTTTCAAAGTTGGATCTTAGAGCTGGTTATCATCAGGTGAGGATGAATGAAAAGGATATCCACAAGACTGCTTTTCGAACCCACCAAGGGCTCTTTGAGTTTGTGGTCATGCCATTTGGGCTGACCAATGCTCCTGTTACTTTCCAATCTATGATGAATGCCACCTTCAAGTCATTAATGAGGAAGATTACACTAGTATTTTTTGACGACATTCTAGTGTATAGCCCTGATATGAAGCAGCACTTGACTGATTTGGAGCAGGTTTTACAACTGCTGAGGAAAGATACCCTATTTGCAAAGAAATCGAAATGTTCTTTTGCAGGGGCAAATGTGGAATATTTGGGTCATATCATCTCTGGGGCGGGGGTACAAACTGATTCTAAGAAAATTGAGGCTATCCAACAGTGGCCAGTGCCTACTAGTCTTAAACAGTTGAGGGGTTTTCTTGGTCTAACAGGTTACTACAGGAGGTTTATCAAGTCATTTGGAATTATAGCTAGACCTCTGAATGATCTTATGAAGAAAGATGGGTTCAAGTGGAATGATGTTGCACAAGTAGTTTTGATCAGTTAAAAAATGCCCTAACCACTGCTCCTGTTTTGGCTTTGCCCAACTTTTCTAAGGTATTCATAGTTGAAACTGATGCTTCAGCTAAGGGATTAGGGGCAATACTGATGCAAGAAGGTCACCCTATAACTTTCATAAGTAAGGCTTTGTTTACCAAACAACAGTCCTTGTCAGTGTATGAAAAGGAGTTGTTAGCTATTCTTATGGCAGTTAAAACTTGGCATCATTATCTGATAACTAAGAAGTTTCTCATAACGACTGATGAAAAGAGTTTGAAATATTTGCTTGATAAAAGGATCACCACTCCTTTACAGCAAACATGGTTAGCCAAGTTGATGGGGTATGAATATGAGATAGTTTATAAGAAGGGGTCTGAAAATGTAGTAGCTGATGGGTTATCTAGAGTACAAGGCCTAGCATTATTTGAGTTGGGGATGAGTTCAATCAGTCCATTGTTATTGAACATAATTAAGGGTACCTGGCAGGCTGATGTGAAATTACAAGACATTATTCAAAAAATTAGTCAAGGCAAAGTAATTCCTCATGTGACTTGGGATGGGCAGTTGTTAAAAAGAAAGAATAAGTTGTGGGTAGGCAATGATTTGCAGCTGCAAAGTGATATAATTCAATTGTTTCACTCATCTCCTATAGGAGGGCATTCTGGGTATTATCCTACGTTGCAAAAAATAAAAGCTTTTTGTTATTAGAAGGGGTGTTATAAACAAGTGTTTAAGTTTGTAAAAGAGTGTTCTCAATGTCAGCAGGCCAAGTATGAAACAGTGGCTACTCCTGGGCATTTGCAACCACTGCCAGTTCCAACACATGTTTTCACAGATGTCTCTATGGATTTTGTGTCAGGGCTTCCTAAGGTGCAGGGAAAAGATACAATATTAGTGGTGGTGGATCGCCTAACTAAGTATGCTCACTTCATGCCTATGTCTCATCCTTATACAGCTTCTCAAGTGGCCCAAATTTTTACAGATAACATTCTTAAACTGCATTGTTGTCCTATGACCATAGTATCAGACAGGGATCCAGTTTTTCTAAGCACTTTTTGGAAAGAATTTATGAGATTGTAAGGAGTTCAGCTGGCCTATTCTACTGCTTATCACCCTCAAAGTGATGGTCAAACTGAGGTACTGAACAGGTGTTTAGAGACTTATCTGAGGTGTATGGGTATGCATTCTACCAAATAGTGGTTGAAGTGGCTTAGCTTGGCTGAGTGGTGGTATAATACTACCTATCACTCAGCAATAAAAATGAGCCCTTTTGAGGCCTTGTATGGGTTTCCACCTCCCACGCACATTCCCTATATTCCTTATGATACAACAGTGGAAGCAGTGGAATTTGTATATAGGGACAGGGAGGCCATGATTAATCTTTTGAAGGAGACATTAAATCAAACAAGAAACAGAATGAAGCAATATGTCGATGTTAATAGAAGTGAGAGAACATTTCAAAATGGAGATTGGGTGTATCTTAAGTTGCACCCTTTTGTACAGAATTCAATACGGAATCAGAGGCACTCAAAGATTGGACCTAAATATTTTGGGCCATTCCTGGTAATTGAAAAAATTGGAAAGGTTGCTTATAAATTGGACTTACCCAGTGATGCTCAGTTTCATCCTGTATTCCATGTGTCTTTGTTGAAGAAAGTTTTTGGTCAACATGCTCCAATTGTTCCTCTGCCTACTGATTCTCGTTTCTTGTTGCAACCCAGATCAATTGTGGATCGGCGTTTGGTCCGGAAGGGTTATCATATGGTGAATCAAGTCTTGGTTCATTGGCAAGGTTTACCGTTGGAAGATTCGTCATGGGAAGATCTAAATGAGTTTGAATTGAGGTTTCCAGGCTTCAATTCTTGAGGTCAAGAATTCAAAATAGGGGGAGAGTATTGTTATGATAATAATGAGCCAGGGACTGAAATGTAATATTGTGAAAGATAAAGGATCTTAGTGTAAACAGTTGTTAGAGGTTAGTTAACAGTTGTTAGAGGTTAGTTGATAACCGTTAGTGTTAGTTAGCTGTCTATAAATAATTGTAATCATTGTTAGAGGAGATTAGCTATGACATTGTTGATTTCTCTCTCTCTTTTGTTCTTCTTCAATTTGTAGCTAAGAGTCATACTTGACAAAAATAAGTAAATGTGTTGCCATTTGTCACAATTCTAGGAACTCGACATTGTTTTTCCCTTTTTTTATTAACTTAGTCTGATCCATGACCCATGACCTATGACTCGCTTCTTTTGAAATTCCCCGGCCAATCGTTTTCTTATTTTCCTATGCAATCCAATTCCAATCAAATCATCATTTCCTTTATTTTCCTCCATAATCAAATTATATTTTCCTTATAAACTATTTAATTCCTACATCCTCATTACTATAGATCTAATATTTTATTTATTCAACTCGTATAATACAGGATTATCATAAAATCAAGAATCAATGACAAATAATTTAGTACTAGGTACCTGTGTTCTTCTGAAGTCCATCGAATTCGAATGAATGTATTCCTCTCTTTCTTTCTAGTCGTGGACCCCGTCCCCTTACCATCTTCACCGTTTTCAGCCCGTAAATGGACTTTAATATACTAAAGTTAGATAGTTAGATTGAAACTTAGTTTAATGACTTTTTTTTATGTATTTTTTGCAAAAACACATCATTTTACACGTCATTTTAGGTAAGTAGGGGCTTAATTATGTAAACTTAGTTTAATGACTTTTTTATGCATTTTTTGCATGTATATGGCTATAGGGTATGGTCATGACCATCATGACCCTCCACATAGGCACCATATCATCTATCTTTAATCCATCATTCAAAACCACTACTCTAAGGATGTGGTCATGACCCAAACCACTATCCCCTTTATTTTTTTAATTTAGTTTTGTCTTAAAATTATCAAATGGGAGGGTCGTGGTAATCGTGGTTTAATCCATGGGAACCACCATTAATCAAGGAGGGGGATGGTGTACCATTTAATTAATGGTCCTATGTGTAAATAATGTTCCAATCCATAACCCCCACACCCCATAGCCTAATATACTAAAGTTAGATTGAGAGACTTTTTGTAATATGTTATGTTTTGTAATTATGATACTATCCCTAGATCTTATTACATTTAGCTATGACATTTGTGATATACAAACATAAAATTAAAAGGAACTGCAAATTATTCAATGTAGGGTAAGCTCTTTGAAACTTGCCTTACAAGTAAATAAAGACAAGTATGGATTTATGGAGAACTAGATTCGTCCGTTCATTACTTCATTATAATGTTGTTTAAAATGCTTAGTCACAACAAGAATTAATTATACATAAATGGAATGATAGAGTGATGTCTCATAGTCTTGAACAAACATGCCTTTATTCATAGCATTAATAATGAAATTCACACACATACATACAGAAGGAAAACATATAACCGTTGTAGCCTAAATGTATCATAAGATGGTACACAAGCTACTACCCAAGACGCTGACATGAATTGCCGCGTTCAATGCTCCTAGCGCTGTCTGCCATTTTTGCTGAAAAAAATCATAATTTTAGTACACAAGACAAAATCAATGTAACAATAATAAGCTATCTAAATTTATAAAACACTAGCTATATGCCTTGTCTAATAATACTCTGCCTAACCTCCTAACTGGGTTGGCCCAAAGGGTTTGAGCCCACACATAATTACCAATAAACATCTTTAGACTTTAGCCCATATATCTCATTCAGGATCTTTTTCTTCCCTGATCACTCATATCGATTATGATGGGCCATATACTGACTTGACCGTCAGAGGTGGTCCCGAGCTTCAGCCTTGGACCCCTTTTAAAGAACTTTTCAATGTACGTTATAGTCTTAATACAAGATAGAGAAGACGAAGTGTGGCTGATTCATCTCCTTGATTGTTATTATTAAGATTAACACAAACTTGATTTTCGATGACACATTGATACTGATTTCATATGTCTATTTCAATTTGTTTGATACATGCAAAACCGTATGTATACACTATACATTATAAGCCGGTGTGATCTAAACGTTGCAACACTTCAGAAACATCGACTAATCCTAATTGACCCAATTACAGTTTCGGGTTTATGTTTAGGGTTTAGTTTTAGGTTTCTTTTTTTTTTTTTTTTTTTGTGTGTGGGGGGTGGGGGGGGTGTGGGGGTTTAGGCTTTTTTTGGGAGAGTGAATTTATGTTTTTGGGGGGTGGGGGGTTTGGGTTTTTGGGGGGTGTCGGTGGGGGTGGGTTTGGTGGTTTAGGCTTTTCCGTATTATTGCACATGTGCAGTACACGTTTTTTTTTTTTTTTTGAAAAAAAGTTTTTTTTATACATAAAAACTAGCGAAAATTTATAAAAAAAATTGTAAAAAAAATTGGTATGTTTTTTAGTTAGTTTTTTAGTTTTCTCATTTAAAGTAGTTTTCTCATGATTCATCTCCATACTTAATAATATAATAACTATAATAATTTAGTTTAACTTCTTATTAAATGAGAGAAAGACTCGAGATATCAATATGACTGAAGTTTTAGAACTCACTCGTTGCGGGATGGTTGTGTTAAGCGAGTGCTGAACATGATGAGGCGGTGTATGATTGTATGAATAATTGTTTTGAATCCATGTATGGTTGTGTACCACAGACGTGAGAGGAGTGGTCGGGGCGGCACATTGACTCAACCAATGGTGATTATGACCAGGAGGGGGTCCTTGTGGAACTTGAACCAATGCGACGGATGGATTCCATGTGTGGCTATCACCTGAATGCGGTTTATCTGGAACCAAGATTGAGTCTGTTTCCAATGGTCTAGACCTTGAGTCAGAGGATCTTAGCTGGAACAAATATATATAAGTACATAAATCACTTTGTAACTACTATTATTGCACAACATGAGTAATGATTAAAAAATACCTACCTCCTCTCCAAATTTTAACTTGGTCATAGCTTCAAGTAACGAATAATTGTCCAAAAAGCGTGACAAATTATTGTGAGTGTGATCACACTTCTGCATAATATAGCAATCGAGGCAAAGATAGAATGGTGGACGCTTTGGATCTTCTAAGCACCCGACACATGTTAAATATGTAGACACGATAAACTTTCTACAATAATCACAAAACGGCCTTCCGCTTTTGATTATATAGTAAACTGTCATCACTTCAACAAAATCAAGAGTACCATTTCCATCAAGGTCCAATTGGTTGAAGATGAAGGGGTTAGTCATTTGACTATACCCTTCCTCTTTCATGAACTCCATGAACTCTTTTAGATCTATCGTACCATTGCCATCATGGTCCATTGCGCTAAAGAAGTCTCGAGCCAACTTTTGAAGGTGGTCCGTACTTGCTTGGTAATAAGCCATGGCTATCTTGGAAAGCTCTTCCATGTTTGTTACGTGAAATTTCCCCTTCTTGTTTTGGGTCAAGGGCAAGGTGCATATAGATACAACACTTGCAAGTTACAATTAATGTTTTGGGTCAAGGGCAAGGTGCATATAGATGCAACACTTGCAAGTTACAATTAATGTCTTGGGTCAAGGGCAACTGGCAAGGTGCATATAACACTTGCAAGTTACAATTAAGACTGTCTCCATTGCATAATTAAAGCCCTTCCCTCCGCCCTTAACCTCTGCCCGGTGCCACCTCAGCTGCCCAGCCCTTTCCTCCCTCTTCTACAACAGGCTCAAGACCAGTAGGTCCCACCTCCCCTCTCAAAACCACCCTTTTCTTCTCTTCTCTCTCAGCCCTTGGCTTCAGATGTTCTCCCCCCTCTCTCATCCATGTCACTCAGCCACATCATCTTAAGATATTAAGGGCAGCAAAGGATCTTCATTTTGTTCCAGCGTTGGAGACGGTCTTATGTGTGGGGTACTATTGATTAATTATTGGGTGAGAAGTTGACTTTTAGAATTTGGTAAAAAAAATTCATTGTATGTTTTTAGTAAAAAAGTTAATAAACCAAACGCAAGGCATGTAAATGGGAAAATGGGGTTAAATTTAAAAGTATGTATAATGAATATAGTAATTCAAAAGTGACAAGAAACTACATCTTATGCAATAACTGTGCTTAAAGCAATTTTTTCTCTAGTGCTCAACAGAACAAAGCGAATCGCTTATCAAGAGATACAACGAAGAAGCAATGAGTGGTATATATCAATCCATAAGTGGTGGATAACTGATAAGTCTAGTGTATGAGTATTCAAGTATTTCAAGTATTTAGTAATTATACTTGGTCAGTACCAACATAAATATCTAGTAATGAGAAACAAAGTTTTGGTGTGTACAAAAACAATTAAATAAAGTATGGTTGATGTTATATATAAGGTGTGGTTGTGGCATTTTGAACGGTCACGAAACCCCCTTTAATAGGCACATTTTACCCATGACTTATTGGTCTAGTGGTATGGTGTCTTCCCTCACAAATGTGAGGTGGTGGGTTCAAATCCTTGCAAGTGCAACCGTTTGAGGGATTTATGAAAAAAGACACAATGGCTAGATGGTAGCTGCCAACTAAACACCTCAAGATTTACCTGGAGGAGTTTGTAGTTTGTGTAATATTAACTATTAAGTATTTGTTTTTGTAACATTTCAACCCAAGTTGTTGTATACTTGTATAAGTAGTTAATGTGTATGACAACAAGATATTATCATTGACACAACTAGCCTATATAGTATTCCCTGGCCCAACCTACCTAAGTCTTTTCAATGATGACCATAAGTGCGAAAAACTCGGGAGGATAAGGTGTAATTTTCCTTTTAACGGCAATGAAAATTTTATTATAATGTCTAATCTAACAAATGAAGTTTTGTTTGGTTTATCATGCAAAAGTGAATGTTTGTCTTCAACTCTTCCATCATCTTCATGATCGTTAGGGTTTTGTTGTTAAATACCTTGTCGTTTCTTGCTCTCCATACGAACCAACATGTAGAAAAGTAGATTAACATAATAACCTACTTGTGTGTCTTCGGCAATGGCAATAATATTCTCCTTGACTGATGTAGAAGCTATAGGTTGAATGTTGGGCCATGTATCAACTTGAGACCATATTTATTTTGCAAAGAGACAAGAAGCTAATAAATGGGGCATGAACTTGAATTGATGATCATACATTGCTTTGCAAACGCAACCCTTAGGGGTGGGGTGGTCACTAGTGATAGAATTCCATCACTCACAAGCACCCAATCAAGTTCCGCAATGTCATCAACCATTTTTCCATCACTCACAACCTTTTTTAGTGGCATTGCCTATCACTCACAACACCAAAAAATAAACCCTCATGTTCCCTCACAATTTCCATTTTCCACGGCGTGATAAAATCCACGCGTGGAATATTGCACGCGTTATACACTATGGTGGTGGTGGTGTATCATTCGTGGAAAAAGGCCATCACGGAAGTTCAACGCTCCACCCCCAGTGGCCTTAGGTCGGAGGGTGCCACCCCTGTCACCTCACCACCGATAGCGCCGGAGGGGCGCCACCACCCATACCCAGCGATTTAACAGGGGGCGCCATGGTTCCATCGCCATCGTGATAAGGAGGAAGAAGGTTATGTGCAGGTGGGGCCTACATCATTTCATCCAATAATTTTTTTTATTTTTGTTTAACAGGGGGCGTTATCCCACACCCTGCAAGTTAAGGGGAGGGGCCTTAAAGCCCCCTGTCTGACGTGGACGTGACGTGGCCCTGACGTGGCGTGATAAAGCCCATAGGGGCTTTATCCCACACCCTTCAGCCTTATTGGTACCTTGTTGTTTGGTGCCGTTTTCCAATTAAAAAAAATTAACTTAGGATTCCATTTTATCCACATATAATTATAGTGCATAAATTGAGCCGATTCTAAGAATTCAAGTGCCTACAAGCAACAAAAAAGGCCCTTATGCCATAATGAATTTACATAAACTAATTTTCTTTAAATGATCGATGTTTAGCATTATAACAGTAAACATAGGGCGAGATAAGAAGGTAGAACAAAAAAAAAAAAACATACCGTGAGTGGCTGGCTGTTGTGCTTGTTTTTTTTTTTTCAATAATGTTTATTATCATCATTTTATTGTTTTTTCAATAACTTGAGACCATGTTGTGCTGCTCATACCGACGTCGACGTCGAACTCGACATAATAATAATAATGTTGTATATTTTAGCCTATATACGCTCCTCATACCGACGTCGATGTCGACCTCGACAAAATAATAAAACTATATATTTTTGCCTATATACGCTGGTCATACCGACGTCAACGTCGAACTCAACATAATAATAATAATAATAATAATAATAATAATAATAATAATAATAATAATAATAATTTATACTTTCTATAAAAGGAGAAATCCCAATGACATAAGAAAAGCTGATGTAGCAGCCAGAGAGGCTGTCCAACAATGCTTTTCTTATGTCATTACTGCATCATAAATCATAATATATAAAATCATTTTAAAATCTATCTAAAAGTCTGCCTCCTCCCAAAACCTCTGCCCATATCTATCTTTTAAAGCCAGCAGAGGTTGAAAGTCCTTTCTTTGGGATGCGTATAACTTAGCAGATGTTTTGAAATTGCCGGTAATTTCAAATTCAAAATGTCTGAGGGTACGTAATTTGCAATTAATGGATGTCACTCACTCACTTCTGTCAATCATCTTCTTATATAAAGGTTTTTTTTTCTCATTTCCCTCTTCATATTTACACTCTCGTGTTCTCTGCTTTTGTATTTTCAAACCACACTTCCAATGTATCTCTCCCTCAAATCCCTTCTTCTCAAAACTCGACATTTGTTCATAAAGGAAAAGAGAAAACCGAAGCTCTCTCTTGTAACATCTGTCAAAATGGGACTTCCGAAATCCGACCCGGATTGTAAAACCGGACCCTTATCTATAAAATAAAAATAAGAATTTTTATTAGTATTTTTTACGTAATTAATCGTCACGTTTTGCATTGGATTAAAACCGGAATAAAAGTGGATGTTTATTAGCGAAACTCGGTGAACTCGGTTACTAGTTATAAAGGACATAATTAATCACGTTAAAAGTTGTGGTTAAAACAAGTTTTTAACTTAAAAGGGTTAAAACCGTCAAAATATAAAAGTACAAGTTAAGGGGGTTGTTTTTGTAATTTGTGGAAACTATATATTTAAAATAGGTTAGCTAACTAGGTTAGTAAACCTAGTTAAGTTAATATCTATTTTAATTCACTAGGTTAGTCTATTGGTTAGTTTATAAAGGGAACATCCTAACTGAGTTAAGTTGTAAGTTATATTCAGTTAACAATGTTTAGAAACATCAGGGACTGAACTGTCATTTGTTGATAGTGTATCTTAAAAAAAAAAAGAACAAAACTGTAAAAGGGACGGGATTCGAACCCGGAACCCCAGAGCATAATGAGGGGCGCAAACCACTTTGCAAACCTGTATTGCCTAAGAGCATTCCCATCCAGTCCATCATATCCAGTGTGTAGAGTTTTTATAATATAATGAGTATAAAAAGTGGTTGTGAGTGGAGGAGAGAGAAAATGTTACTGTTCATCTGTATATTTGGAGGGACACTGTTCATCAACTATAATTTTTTAATATATATTGAAAGTGGTTGTGAGTGAAGGAGAGAGAAAAATGTAATATATATTGAAAAGGAGAGAGAAAAAACATTTGTTTTTAGTGGAAATATATTGATATAGGAGTTGTTTTTTAGTGGAATGTATGTATATTTTTAGTGGATTGGATGTGAATGCTCTAATACATAAACCCAATCTAAGTCCATCTTCATATAAAAAAATGGTTGACGATCTGATTCGAACACGGAACCTCATACACAACAAACAGAGCCTACACCAAATGAGCTACGCTTTGTTGTTTGTTATACCTGAACCCGTTGATATTTATCCACTGTCCAGAACGCGACTGAATACCTTACCCCTCTTTCCAACTTACCTGTACGCGACCCGAATGGTGTACCGACCCAACGTGGCTGTTTTCACGTCGTTTGGACTTCCATTTAATCCTCATTAAACTTGTTTTAATGGAGATTAAAGCTTATTAACAATCTAAACGTCTTATAATCAGTAAAATCGACGAATTAAGAACAATCATAATCACCATTGAAGCATCAAGAACACCCTTTTGGGTTTTAGCAAAATTCATAAAATTGGCCTTCCATTTTGACACCATTTATTCTACTGATAAAACCAAGCAAAACCCCATTGGAATTTCTTCATTTCACCAACCACACAACGCGAATTCGATCGAAGAACATTCTAGGGCTCATAATTTGTTCGGACGATATCTCCTTCAATTCTCAACCTTTTCAGGTGATTCCAAAGCCCAACTTGCTTAATTTTTCGTGCTCTACAGAAGCCCTCTATAAATTTCAGTGATAGAAGGCTAATTTATCCGAATTTAATTTTAGTTGAAATTAGGGTTTTTCGTGCATAGAATTTGGGGCTTTTGGATTTAGACTTGTGTTTTGATGAAATTGAAAGTATAATATTGTTATATATCATACTAATATATTGTGTTTAAATTTTGGGAATTTTTAGATATCAATTGGAATTTTGGTGAATTATTTATGTTTTAATCATTAGATAAATCAAATAAAAATACAAGATAATCTCAAATAAATTAAATAAATATTTTTACTGATTTTTCAGATTATATAAACACTAGGGAATTTTTATAGAATTGTTCCTTAATTTTTGGAGAATTCATGAATATAATTTGGATACACACACACACATATATATATATAGGGAGGAGATCATGCGAGAACCACCCTTATTGCGAGAACCGCGAGAACCAATGTGAACACAACCTAAAATAGCTAAAAAAACCTAAAAAAAACCTAAAAAATCCTAACCCCCACCCCCCCCCCCCCCCAAAAAAAAAAAACCTAACCCCCCTCCCCCCAAGCTAAAATGCTAAAAACTAAACCCCCAAAAAACCTAAAAAAATCTAAAAAAATAAAAAAAAAAATCTAAATTTTTTTTAAATATTTTTTATGCTCAAATCGCTACTTTTAGTGGCAAAAAAAATTTTTTTAATTTTTTTTGCTTCGAAAAGTAGCGATTTTTATATAAAAAATATTAAAATTTTTTTTTTGGTGTGATTTTTAGCTATTTTTAGGCATTTTTGGTTGTGTTCACATTGGTTTTCGCGGTTCTCGCAATAAGAGGTGGTTCTTGCATGATCTTCTCCCTATATATATATATATATATATATATATATATATATACATATATATAAATAGGGGTAAGATCAAATAAAAAGTTAATTTTCCCTAAGTAGGATAAGAAGGAATCTTAACCATTCATTTTTCAAATCAATGGTTAAGATGAAAGTGTAGGAGAAATGAGGAGTGCAAGGGTATCTTGGGAAAATCATATTTATAGACTTTATCTCTCCACATGCAAGACACATGCATATTTCACCCTAATTTTTTAAACGTTCATAACTTTTTTTATACGACATTATTTTTTCATAAAAATTTCACCATAAAATCAAGCGTCTTTTTATATTTAATTTGAGTACCATATAGCTATATAAAATATGAAGACTAAAAAACCCCACTAAAATGTGTTGCATTTCTTTGTTGTATAACATTTTTTTGTGCTGGATTTTTGTACTATATTTTTGTGCTAAATTTTTTGTGCTGAATTTTTTTGTCTTAATTTTTTTTTCTCAATTTTTTGTGCTTGATTTTTTTGTACTACATTTTTTTGCGGAATTTTTTCGTGCGATATTTTTTTTGTACTAGATTTTTTTGTGCTATATTTTTTTATACTAGATTTTTTGTGCTAGATTTTTTTGTACTAGATTTTTTGTGCTAGATTTTTTTTGTACTACATTTTTTTTTGTGTATTTTTGAAAAACAAAAGGGGTGTCACATGTCATTTTCATTCCTATTTATAAGGACCAAAATGCCCTTCATTCCTATTTATTAGGAGTGCCACATGTAATCATCACAATCCTTCTTAGACTACTTAGTCAAAATCTACTTTTTAGTGGATCCTTCCCCTATATAAATATGTGTGTGTGCGTTTAATTATTTAAAAATACAAGATTGTTGCAAATAAAATTTGATTAATGTTTCTACTGATTTCTAGAGGTTGTATAATTTTTATAGAATTATTATGGAATATATCTATAATTTTTTAGTAATTATTATGTAACTAAGGAATTGATGAAATTGTTTAGAAAAATAATTACCATTATAAAAATTATCACTTTTAAATTAAAAAAATATATAATAATCATTAAATCTATTTTAAATGATAATTAGATGGGTTGATGAACTTATTTAATTATTGGCTTTATCAAATATTTGAAAACCATTAAAATGATAATTTTATGATTTTTCTATTTTAATAAATTCTAGAATCGTATAATTATTAATTCGGTTATTTTGGGTGAATAAGTTTTGACAAAATTCTAAGTCCCCAAATAGAAGAACCCAATTTCCTAAAATCATTAGGTTATCCTTTCGAATAGTATTCTATCTATTTGCATTGCGATTATCATTTAGATAAACCGTTCCTTTTCGTGCGGTGCGTTCTCGTGGATTTACTCTTCGCAACCTGTGAGTAATCTCTTCCACTTTCCCCTTTTTAACTTTTCAAATTTTGGCGTGCATCATGTTACACTTTTTGATTTACTTAACATGCTATGATCAAGTGTTATTATGTGAACGTCTTATGTGTATTCTATTATTCTATATGCTATTTGATGTCAAGTCTATTGCATGCTATTGTGTCTTGTGGATCCACGGCTGACTAGGTTCCCCACAGCCATGGGTTGTAGCCTAGTATCGCCAACGGTATTAGACTCACTCATCGGGGCTTGAGCCTAATGCACGCTATTATCAGGAGTCTATTTACTTTGGTTGTTTGTGTTGTTATTTGATTGTGTATTCTGGTGTTGTACATTTGGATTTATGGATATGTTGACTATGTTGATGATATGAGACCATTTACACACTATCCTTGAGGTGCATGTTAAAAATATTTTTTTTAAAGAAATAAATATAAAACTATTTTCTATAAAACGGAGGAAATTATTCACCAACATATTTGTTGACCCAAAAATATATTTTTCTAACGTGGTGCAGGTTTTCAAAGTTGATGATCAAGTGATGTGGACACGTAGCATGGGCCTTAGGAAATTAAATTGAAATCTTGATATGCTTGTTTCGAACAATGTATGAACAATTTTTACTATTATATGTTATGTGACTATTTAAATGGTTATGCTTTAAATATTGAAACAATAATTAGTTGTCATGAGCTATGGGCAATCATCATACCCCGTACCTTTCCGCTGTGGGTCGGGGTGTGATATCTCTGACCCACTTTCAGAACAAATTTTGGGGATATGTGGTTTGCCTTGATGATGGTAACGTCATATATAATTATGTTTGTTTTGGTTTTTGTTTTTTCGTAATTGTTTTTTATCTGAGTTATGACTAAATGATGATTGTGAATTATTTGAGCAGATGATGATGATGATTGTTCTATAGTTGTTTCCAGCATCATTGTTCCAACATCGTTGAAAGTACATTTTTTTTTGAAATTTTGAAATTTGAATTTTGAACTGATCTACTCTAATTCTCGCTTTATATTTCAGTCTAATCACAGTTGTTTGAAATTCATACAATAATCTGCGGGTTATTTTAGGTTTGTGGATTTTTTTATACTATTGACAATGTTGATAATTTTTATTTTAAATTATTGATATATTTCAGCTCTGTTTTCTTCGAGCGACCAGTGGTAGAAGTATTTGTGGAGCCATAATGGTTTTAGAATATGTTAATATGGATATTGATAGTATTAAATTAAACACAAAGAAAGATTATTAGATGTACAGTTAAATTAATCTGGGTTATCACTAAATGATGATTATGAATGATTTGGGCAAATGATGATGATGTAGAATCTACAGTGGTTCCTACTAAACGCAAGAAAGGATCTGCTTCTGCTGTAAGATAAGATTTTATTTAATAAGATATATAAATAGATTCAGTTTGTTCTTTCCTGCCTTTTTGTATTAAAAGATGCATAAAGTTTGGAATTTTGATGTACAGAATGTATACATATAAGATGCATACACTTCTTATGATTTAAAGTAGCTCTTTATCAAGCAAGTTGAGGATTAAGTATATGAGGATAGGGCTACTCTTCAAGAGCTGAAGAGGTGTTTTGATGGACTGCATCTTGGTCTGTTCACGAGAGACCAGGTTTCCAGAAACCTGATGGCGATGCCTTCAACTTCCGTAGAGTTCATGGCGATGGTCAAAAATATACATTGAGAGGTTCAGTACTCGAAGAAGTTGAAGCTAAAAGCACTTAATTTTTGTTGTTAGATTCTTAAATTTCTTGGTGTTGTTGTTAGATTTTAAAGTTTCATTGTTCAGTACTTGATGTAATTGTTGATCTTTTAATCTCATAATTAAATTTTAATCCTATTAATCTTTGTGGAGCGTTTAAATTTTTACTAATTTTAGGGTGCATAAGTATTATTATGTAATTTTTAATATCATCTGAGTATTGCAGATCGATATAGATGTAGATGTGAAATTGTCTCTGAGTTTGATTTAGATTATGTTGATGTTGAATTGTGCTTGAACAATTTTTTGAAGAATTACAAAGAATCAATTTCTATTACTGTATAGATCTGTCAAAGTTAAAGTTTGTCAAAAGAGAACATCTGCTCGAAATCATCATCTGCTGATGATGAAAGCATAATAATGTATTCAAAACATCAAAAGTCCCTTCTTAAAAAATAGTTAAAAATTCTGTTGATGTCTATCTGTTTTTTAAACCTCTGTTTTTTAAAATCTGTTGATATCTATTTGTTTCTTAACTGTTGGTCTTTAAATGAAGAGTTTTTTTTATTGTTTTTTATTCCAGAGGTTTGAAATTTTATTATTTTTTTATTATTTGGTAAGTTAACAGTTTTTTGAAGAATTTTCTCCTCTCAATTGCAAATACTCGACATCTGTTACTTTAAATGTCTGTAAAAGGTAAAGTGTGCCCAAAGAGAACATCTGTTTAGTAGTGATCCTCTGCTAATCTAACGGCCGTTTGACTTGCTACTGTTGCCAACATTTGTTGTTGCCTAACAGAGCTTCTCAACATCCATATGCGATGAAGTGGTAGAAGTATGTGTTTAGGATGTAGAGTACTGTTGGTCTTTAAATGAAGAGTTTTTTTTTATTGTTTTTTTATGCCATAGGTTTGAAATTTTATTATTTTTTTATGATTTGGTAAGTCAACAGTGTTTTGAAGAATTTCCTCATCTCAATTACAAATACTCAACATCTGTTACTTTAAATCTCTGTCAAAGGTAAAGTCTGCCTAAAGAGAACATCTGTTTAGTAGTGATCCTCTGCTAACCTAACGGCTGTTTGACTTGCTACTGTTGCCAACATCTATTGTTGCCTAACAGAGGTTCCCAACATCCGTGTCTGCTGAAGTTGTAGAAGCATGTGTTTACTATGTAGAGTATTGTTGGTCTTTAAATGAAGAGTACTGTTGGCAACATTTGTGTCTGCTAGAGTTGTGGAAGCATGTGTTTACTATGTAGAGTATTGTTGGTCTTTAAATGAAGAGATTTTTTTTATGCCAGAGGTTTGAAATTTTATTATTTTTTATTATTTGGTAAGTCAATAGTTTTTTTGAAGAATTTCCTCTCAATTATAAATACACAACATCTGCTCCTCTAAATGTCTGTCAGAGGTTAACTCTGCCCAAAGAGAACATCTGTTTCAAGTGATCCTCTGCTGATGAAGACATAGTCTGAAGAAAGATTGAAGAAGCAAAGGTTTGCTATGGGTCAACATATCTTAAAGAACAACAGATGATATTCAATAGATCCTGCTCAATAGAGGTTTTCAATGTAATAGTGCTTAGGCTAATAGTAGATGTAGGGAGTTTGTTAGGCTATTAGATGTAATTGCAATCTTTATAAAAGCATGATGATGAAAGCATTCTTCTCATTGTGTCTGAGTTTGATTTAGATTATGTGGATGTTGAATTGTGCTTGAACAGATGTTTCGTAAGTCAAGAAATGTGAAAATTTTAAAAGACAATTGTTGAAGTTTTGAAATGCGGATAATGGCAAATAATCATTTATAGTGTTTAAAATGCGTCTTATGGTAAATGAAGAGTTTAATTGTAATTATGATAACCTGTTTTTTTTAAGGTTTAAAATTTGCCCTTTGGATTTCTTGATATTTAATTTTATAGTTTTCCCATGAAAACTTATTTTTGAAATGTTTTGCATTAAAAGCCCAACCATCGTCGCATCATATTCTTTAACAGTAAGTTAGTATGACGATCTATTTAATCATAACCGCCTTCATTGGGTATATAAAATACATTGGGAAACTGCTTTCATCATTACCTCTTTCATCCATCTACTCAATCATCTTCAAAGTTTTTTGTTTATCAATATCATTACAATCTCTTTGGCTTTCAAACACACATTTGTTCATCGCAAAATGGAAAACATTGGGTTTCAAATGATCGTTGACGAAATTTTCACAAGGCTCCCTGCAGAAGCTATTGGTCGTTTGAAATGTCTTTCAAAAAATTGTCATAGGGAACTGTCAAGTCATGCATTTGAGATGATGCATTCTCTCCGAAGTGGAGATTCACTACAAAAGAAACTACTCTCCTTTAAAGACACGTCAATTGTCGTTGACAACATAGTAGCTAGTAATTTGGATGTCGTTACAAGCAAAACCATAAGTTTTCCTAACAATGTCCCCCCTGCCTTCTTACGTATTCTATCGTCATTTAATGGGTTGTTGTTAGTTTGCAATGAACGGATTTGCTGTGAGCTGATCCTTTGGAATCCAACCAGGCGCTATAAGTTTTTGTCTGACGACTACTTAAATAATAGTCATGATCGAAACTCTGATACAGGTGGAATGTATTTTGATGAATCCAATGATCTGAAAGTGCTTCATGGTGTGCGTTAGGTGTATTATGATTTTATTGATATTTTAAGCCCATTTTACGCATTAGTCAAGTTTTAAATTTATAAAACACGATATTTTAGTAACACTAAACACACACATGGGCAAGTGCACCCATCGTGAGCGTAGAATAACGTTGGTAAGATACTGAGGTCGTCCAAGGACACAAGAGCTTTTAGTACCGGTTTATCCTCAACATCTAATCAAACTAAAATTTTTGAGAAAAGATTTTAAACATGAAAAATAAAAACTAAAAATGCTGAAATAAAAATAAAAATAAAATAGATAGATAAGATGAATCACTTGGATCCGACTCGCCTTTAATGTATCCTTTGATGATTTCCGCACTTTTGCACTTTTTAAGAGATTATCTTAATTACAGTAGTAGGGCCCTCTTTTGAAGGTGACGTTACCCTCAACCCTGTTGTTTGAGTCAGCAAGGATACAATCCCAAAGGGTCGGAATATTGAAAGATAATTTGTAAAAACCGTCTCAATTAATCAAGATTTTAAAAATAAAATACACATTTTAATGCTAAAATGTGACTTTACAAAAACTTGTCATACTAACATTCCCATATGTTTACAACATTACAAAAACATATTTATAAGTGTTTACATAATTCACTTTTAGCAAAACAACTCAAGATTTGACGCGGAAGCTTCATCTAACGTGTGTTCGGTTCTTGATCGCCGCTTGATCTTCATCTGGGACTCTCGACATTCACCTATGATCAAAACCAACTTAGAAGTCAGTTTTGATAGTTAAATAACAAGATAATTGGGCCAAATAATCGAAATAAACAAAATAAAACAAAATTTTCAGCATTTAGGCCGTCGCCGCGTGCAATGGCAAAAGGGCCTGGCCGTGGCGCGAGATCACGGTCTTGTTTCGACAGAATATTGATGCTGGTGCTGCATATTCCCAGCATAACCCGATTTCACGGAAACGAGCATAGCTCTCTCGTTTTTAATCCGTTTTACCCGATTCTTTTTCCTACGCGTCCGTAATTTAATTCTCCATCTTATGGAGTTAAAATCCAACATCCAGCATAATAAATTTTGAGACTTCTAAGCCTTCGACTCATTACCTTTTTACCAAATTTTAACCCGTTTATGCATTTATCAAACAAACATATTTGTTTGATCCTTATTTCACATGCACCTCTTCAATTCAATATTATCTACCATGTTAGGTTCTAATCACAGGTTTCTTACACAATTTTAAACCCGTCTTCGCTCGTATGCTTATTTTGACCCGTTAAGGGTATTTAAGTATATTTTAAACATGATTCGCTTTCATTTGTATCTAGCTTTATATTTCCACATTTCTTACCAAGTAATCTTCCACCACAACTATGTTTGAGGTGGATTCAATGTGGAGATATATATATTCCGAGTTTTATCCCTCGGACTATCATTTTACGGCAAAGACCCATATAGAGTCATTTGACCCAAAAATTCGCATATTTCACTTTTTATACATATTCCAAGTATCTATTTGATCACAAAACTCATTTCTAAACAACCTTTAAGGGTCGTTTGCTCAATTTCACTTACAAGGGCATTTTGGTCGCTTTTACCCCTCCTATTACGACGAAGGACCTTTAAAGCCATATTCGACCAAAATCCCACTTTTAAAACTATAATCTTGTTTAGAAACCTTTATATTTCTAAAACGCCATAATTATAACTCAATTTATTCGGTTTACCTCAAAGACAACCGAATATATATATTTTATCCTTGTCTAACTCTTATAGAACCTCAAGTTCTACATAATGAGTTGAATCATTATACAAACCTGGCTCGGATCAATATATTGACCCGTTTCGAATACCTTGCCTTAGTGGCCGCTAAGTAATAGCGATGTAAACATCCATGTGCTATTTATTCCTAAATCACACAACTCGACAAACCATTAGTCAATATTTTCAAAGGGTGATATTTTCACCTTTTGACCCGTTTGGTCTAAATGACCATGAATCTTTATGAGATGTTATTTATTACCATCTTATCTATATGACTTGCTCCGGTTTACACCGTATAGTCTCTTTTACTTATAAATCATTTATCGATTCTTTTGACCCACTATAACTTACGCTATAAAGTGTCTTTCACAACTAACGGTTATTATCAACAAGTGACCAAAATACCGTTTTACCCTTATTATTTGCAATGGTTTACCTTTTAAGGTAACCATTTAAAAACTCGTTATCTTTTAGTCATTTCATGACTAAGTAACCGCATTAGCTCCTTTTTAACCATTCCACATGGTTTATGACCATTGTCTTTTGTTCCGGACCGCACTTGTCGTGTCGGAACATCATAATTTAAATAAGACTTATCATTCATAACCTATTAAATCATTAGGTATTAAATAATTAGAGTGTAAGCTTTACTTACCTTACATCCAAATTATGCTTTTCCGTCATTCATGCTTCGTTTGACCCGCTTCCTTCCCCAAGCTTTCACCTAGCTTGCCAAGCGTTAAACTATCATTGTAATTGTAAGATGGTTAGGTTAGTCATAATCATTTACGACTATTCCATCCTACGCTTCTTATGTCGAATTTATCATTCGATCATATACTTGGTCGGCTTGACTTTTTAAAGTAAATCGACTTATCAACTTATTCAATGCACATTTGGTTTATTGAATTTCACTTAGGCATTTTAACGAACACCTAACGGATATAATTTTTACATATTTAAAATCAAGTTCATAACTTGTTATTTTTGCCCAATATAAACATGCATTTCAATTCCATTATGTCAAGCATGCATACTATTATCAGAATCATCTTATAGAAATCAAGTAGCACCACTTTTGATAGTCATAATTCTTGTGTTCATCCTATTTCTACAAAACCCATTTAACTTATAAATGGATTATCATGAACTTCATAATCTAAATACAAATTCAGCAAGTTATTGACTAGGGTTTACTCCTAGACATGTTTTCATTACTAATTTCATCTAAACATCAATTAATCAAGCTCAGATTTTGATTTCACAAATTATCAAGAATTTGAGACAAAACCAAATGATGAAATTTAGCATACCTTATGATCCCTTCACCGAGGTGATCACGAATTTGTGCTTGGATTTCGATTTGGGTTAGATTTACCCCTTCAATTTGCTGATTTTATGCTTGTTAGGGTTTGAGCTAGAGAGCTTCTTGGCTCCTGTGTTTATGTCGACCAGAACACATACTCAAGGTGTGTGTTTTGGTGTTGGGTTTTTATTTATTAAAAACTAGTTTCTAGTTTAACACTTTTAACCCCTCTACTTTTCCCAAGTTTTATTTAGGGTGTTTTAATCAAGTTTCCTCATTACTACAAGACTTGTAATTAACCAGGTTATTTATTTTCTAGTTATTTTTATCTTGTTCATAACCCGTTTTATTTTTAAGTCCCGTTAACTCGGGCCTTTCGTAAATTTATTTTCTCAAAAGTCTTCGTATAACCTTTATTTAATATTAGGTTTAATTATTTAAATCCTAATATTTACCGGGTAAATTTTACCACTAACGGTACTTTACCCGTCTTTTAGTGTTAACGTGGTTTGATTACCAAACCTATTTTCGGGGTGTTACATAATTAATTAAGTTATTAATGCGAAAAGTGGTAGGCCCCTCTTTTGAAGGTGACGTTACCCTCGGCTAAGTGGTTTGAGTCAGCAGGGATACAATCACAAGTAGCCGGTTTAATGTATTAATAGTAGTTTACATATGAGGGGATCAAGCCATTCACACCCCCGCCATCCAATACCTATGGGTATTGAAGGAGGTCCTAGTAAGCTTGACCCAGGTCCTTGCATGATCTATACACTGAACAAGGCAAGAACTTTACTAAACCATTCCCTTAACCCCTGACCAGGTAGCCAACATATCTCTATATAGACCGTAGAGATATGAATGGTGTAAATCTTTTACTTTATATAGACAGTAAAGTAATGCCAAGACACCACGGACAAATGACAAAGAAGTTTCACCTTCAACATAAGAAACTAGTTATTAAAGGCATTAATACAAAACCAAATAAAAAGTGCGAAAAGATTAAAAATCAAAAGTAATACATTAAATGCTTGTCTTCACCAAGTGATGTAAGAGACTTAGCCAAACATGGCCTTTGATTGACAAGAACTCTTACTATCAATCTTGGATCCCGAGACTACTACACACACTCTAAGGTGGATGATGGATGATGGTGGTGGATGTGGGTGTTGTAGTGGTGGTGGAGTGGTGGCAAAGTGGGAGAGAGGTGGTTTGCCAAGGGATGCCTTTGAAGTGAGCCAAGCACCCCTATTTATAGCCTGAACAGAAGCCCGGCCACGGCCCCGTGTCCAGTGGACATGCCCCCGTGGCCATCCCTTTTCTCTTCCATCATTAATTGCATTTGTCAGCATTGGGCTCCACACGACCCGTGTTCGCTGGGCACGGCCCCGTGTGCAGAAGCGTATCAGTACTACCAAGATTTGCAAGATTCTACAAATCTTAGCGTTGACTACGCGCCGTGCTGAGCTGGGCACGCCCCCGTGGTGGGCATAGAAGCTTCCATAGCTTTGTCCATTTCTGCATACATCTGACCACGCCCCCATGTCCAGTGGGCACGGGCCATGGTCAGCCTTCTGTTTCTTGTTTTTGCTCTTAGGGATGCTGCCGAGGAGTCGGGCATGTCACGTTTATTCCTTTTTTTTGTATTTATGTTAGTTTTTGCTGCATATTTGTTCCTTTTGTTCGTTTAAACTCATTTGGTCCTGAATATACAAAACAAAGACAAAAACACACTTTTCCAACATTAGTACTAAAATAGGGTTAGTTTTATGCCTCATTTGATGTAATTTATATGTTGCATTTTACACACATTAAATACCCCCACACTTGAATCTTTGCTTGTCCTCAAACAAAACTCTTTATTATGTGGCTTACACACCCAAATGGAATAGGTATGAGAGAAGTTTTGGGCTTGTCTTGAGTGTCGGGAATCCAAGATCTTTATTTGGTTTTATTTTTATACTATTTACAATCCTATTCGTTATGATTTATTTAGAACGTTTCATAAGAGAAATTATTTATTTGGGCATAACATGCCTCTTTAAAATTTCATTTATATACAAGTTCACATACCTCACGGGAGATCACTCAACACTCGGCCGAAGATGTATTTTTATGAAACACTCGAGACCGGCATGGAACTTACTTCTACCATATGTTTGCCAAACAATCAATCCTCCACCTTTTTAACTATAAACCTTCATAAATATCAAGAGGACTTGGGGAAAGGGTAGGCTTGCGTTAAGGGTAGGTGGTTTTGGGTTAGTGGTTAGTAAAAAGGGCTAAAAGCGTAAAAAGCATCGGTCGTCCTAAAACTTTTCGTTTTTGTGACTTTTATTCAAGCTAAGGATCTTCAAACAAAGTTTCTTTGAGGAACTTGTTTGTTTATTGCTAGAGTATCATTTTTTTTTATAAAGAAATGTCACAAGAAAACCGAGCTTTTTACTGAAATAAAGGGTTGAAAAGAAAAAGATTTTGGTGGGTAAAGGGTATTTGTTTTGTGGGTTTAGAAATGAAAAGATTTAGGCTCAAAGGCGTTAACTAGGGAGTGTCACACCCCAACCGATGGCGGAAACATCGGGGTATGGCACTGAGCGAAACAGATTGTTCAGAAGTTTCCATAACAATTATCATTACCAATCAATTTAAAATAACATGTCCCATACCATGTCTCAAAAGGTAAACAAAATTATTACAGACAAAATCTAGGCAAATATTTCTATTCCGACAACTCAGATTTAAATAGAGCAATTGTTTATCTGCTTCTAGAGACCCTTGATTTAATTAGTACAGACAACTATTTGTTGGCCTCTAGAGCCTTATTCTAGCTTTGATTTCTTACCAGATGTGCATCCTAAGCACCTGTCACATACGTTAAAATAAAGTCAATACATATAATGTAAAGGTGAGCATACAAGTTTGATAATAGCATATAGAGTTCGAATTAGTTTACGCATAACCAACACGTACACATAGAGAAATGAAGCACGTTAGTTATCGACATAGACCCATCGATACCAATGACTGCGGGTTGACTGCCAGAGGCAGTTCGCAATACATGATTACCACCGTAATCCATGCAAGTAATTGTCCTTAATAACCCTTGCGAACAGGTGCTGAGTCTAAACAATAGTACTATCGTTGCTAAGGCAGGTAGACAACATTCCATGTGTAAACACAACAAACAAGCATTCATAAGCCACGTATAACATGCATTAATGGTTAGCGTTCAAATAGTATTGAGTAGTGTGTTTGTCGTGATTTGAATATTCGTAACGTATGTAACACCCAAAAGTGCGTAAAGCAATCGAGTATACTCACAGCGGTTGATGGATTGAAGGGAGCGCTTAGCGAGTAAGGTTAGCTTGAATAGTTTGATAGCATAACGATAAGTGGTGCGTAAAACGGTGCAAAGTATCAGTGGCTCGGACAACAGTTTGGTCAGATGGTAATCCGATCGGACGGCTTGTTCGTGCGGATGACAATCCGTTCGGATGGTCATCCGGTCGGATAGCTTGTCCGGTCGGATGACTATTCGAGTGGATTGTTTCTTCCTATGAGAAGGAGGTGTTTGTGTATGATGGCTTGACTTTTGAAGTTTTCGTTGTAGCATTTTGAAAACATTGAAGTATCTCTATCCTTCAAGTCGGTCGATCGGATGGTCAGTCGTGCGGATGACAATCTGCTCGGATGGTCATCCGGTCGGACGGTAGTCCGATCGGACGGCGACTCTATTGATGAGGTTACTTAGTGGGAACAAATTCACAGCAGAAGAGTCACTCGGTCGGATGTCCATCCGTCCGGGTAGCAACCCTGTTAATGAACATGTTGAAAATTGTTTAAGTCTTTAAAGTCCTAGTATCTCATGATCCGAAGAGTAATCCGGTCGGATGGTAGTCCGATTGGATGGCAATTCGTTCAATACTCAAACTTCAGATAAAGTTGATTAAGCGTGGGACCCAAGGTGTGATCCGTTCGGATGGCAATCAGTTCGGGTGGCTTATCCGCTCGGACAGTAGTCCGGTCGGTAGCACTCCGTCCCGGTTGCTCCGTCCGTCTTACACTTGGTCATTTTGTTTATTTATCGTTTTATCGAGACGTTTTGACAATGTGTTAACCAATAGTATCCCATCTTGACCCAAGTGACCTGATCGACCAGGAATCACCCTAGTTCGACCAGTTAACCGGTTAAAGATGGTTGTTCTTGTTTAACCCGAAATCGGTGGTCTCGTGAGTAGAATCCAGATCTTGAGCTAGCATAACACTAAGAACGAGCAGGAGACTAGAACAAGGCCCGATTAGAACAAGGCCCGATTCTATCGGTTTTGAGTGCATTGAGTGTAAAAGTGTTGAAAGAAAGTTAGAAACCATCTTTTAATCCTTTTTCACCGTGAATGTGTTTAGATCTATGTGAGATCTTTGTTTATTTGTGTGGAAATCGGTTAGATCTAAGTTGTTCTTGGTGGATTGAGGCCAAAACATGAAGTTCTTCAAGAACTCATGATGACGTCATCCTAGAACACCTCAAATCTAGTGATTTCACGGTTAAAAGTTAAGATTCAGAAGATAGAAAGGTGTAGGAGTGCGTGTAGATCAAGAAAGTACAAGATTTAGGATGAGATCTTACCGGAATCGAGAGAAATCGAGGAAAAGGTGAGGAGCACGAGCTGGTCGGTCAGAGAGTTTCCAAAAGTAGAAAGTTTGAGAGTGACATGGGTATTTATGGGATTCCAAAAGGGGAAAGTGTGGGTCGGTCGGATGGCATCTCGGCACCACGACCAAGTGGCAGCCCGGTCGGATGGCTATCCGGCCGGATGGCACTTGGTTCGTGTGTTCGACGCGACGATTTTTGCTGATTCGATTTCGATTGCGAGCGATGCGAATACGATGGAGTTCCTATTCAAATTACTTTTAATTCCAACTATTCATATCTAGCGCTGTCTCTTCTCCACAAATTATCATACCATTTCTATTGTGATTCGAGTTCGATGTCGACTGAGTTCGATTGCATTTCGAGTTTCGATTGTTTTCCACAACATAACATAAATAAACATGCACAAGTAACACATAAGGCACGCACAAACGTATAACACTATTCCAAATTCGTATTTCGAGTTTCGATTCGATTCGATGTCGATTTGATTAGCATAGTTTAATTATCGTTTAGTTAACTTTATCGCATTGTTACTTCCTATAGTTCATAGTCGTAAGTCGATTAGGTAGCGAATAACATACGTCGATTGTTGTAATTATTGTCACTTACTCCATATATTACAACTAAAATAATCATATAGAAGAAATCTACTGCAAGTAAAGTTGCGAAATCGGTCGTTAACTTTGACCTTGACTTTGACTTTTGAAAACACGGGGTGTTATAGCCTCCCCTAGTTGAGGGAATTTCTTCCCGAAATTAGGCTGAAAGTTGTACATCACCGTGAATCACTTTTCTCTCTCTAGACTTTCTCCTTAAACAAATACGGGTACTTCGCCTTCATGTCACTTTCATGTTCTCAAGTGAACTCCGCGCCTCGTTTGCCTTCCCATCGGACTTTCACAATAGGAATGCGCGAGCGTCTGAGCTGCTTGGTTTAGCGATCCATGATTTCAACAGGCTTCTCCACGAAGTGTAGTGTTTCGTTTACTTGGAGGTCATCGAGAGGTACAATTAAATCATGCTCAGCCAGGCATTTTCGGAGATTCGACACATGGAAAGTCGGGTGGATGTTACTAAGTTCCTCCGGTAGTTCGAGTCTGTAGGCGACTTTTCCGATCCTTTCCAGAATCTTAAAAGGTCCAACATATCGAGGCGCTAGTTTCCCTTTCTTGCCGAATCTGACCACAGCCTTCCAAGGTGATACCTTTAGGAGTACGTAGTCGCCAACGTCAAATTCAAGGGGCTTGCGTCTTCTATCGGCATAACTTTTCTGTCGGTTCCGAGCTTTCGTTAGATTGTATCGAATTTGGAAAATTTTGTATGTCGTTTCTTGCAATAGCTCGGGACTGGTTAATTGCGAGTGACTGATCTCGTGCCACACAATAGGCGATCGACATTTTCTTCCGTATAAAGCCTCGAATGGTGCCATTTGAATGCTGGAATGATAGCTGTTTTTATACGAGAATTCGACTAACGGAGCATGTCTTCAAGAGTACGAATCGTTCTTTCAGTCTGACCGTTGGTTTGAGGGTGGAAAGTGGTACTTAGATTAAGCGATGTACCGAGAGCCGTTTGAAATGTTTACCACAGTCGTGAGGTAAACCGAGCATCACGATCAGAGATGATGTCGCGAGGCGTCCCATGATTACAAATGATCTCGTCGGTGTAGATTCGGGCTAATCGTTCTACCTTGTAGACTTCCCGTATTGGCAAGAAGTGGGCTGATTTGGTCAAACGGTCAATAACAACCCAGATGCTGTCGTGGCCTGATGACGTGTGCGGAAGTTTTGTTATGAAGTCCATAGCTATACTCTCCCACTTCCACATAGGGATCGGCGGTTGTTCGAGTAAGCCAGAGGGTCTTTGATGTTCCGCCTTGACTCTTGCACAAGTTAAGCATTTTCCAACGTAGAGAGCAATATCCCTTTTCAAGCCAGGCCACCAGTACTTGTAGCGAAGGTCCTGGTACATTTTATCGGCACCGGGATGAATAGAATACCGGGATTTGTGGGCTTCGTTCATCAAAATCTGTCGCAAATCGGTCCGTTTGGGGATCCAAATTTGGTCCAGGAAATGGGATATCCCATTTGATTTAATCACAAGTTGGGCTCCATCATGGTAGATTCTTTCCTTCTTCAAAGTGCGTTCATTAAAACACGCGTGCTGAGCTTCGCGGATGAGGGTTTCGAGGTCGTATTGGGCTTGAACATTACGAGTGCTAAGCAGATAGCTCTGTCTGCTGAGTGCGTCGGCAACAACATTTGCTTTGCCTGGGTGATAACGAATCTCACAGTCGTAATCGTTGAGCAGTTCTACCCATCGGCGTTGACGCATATTAAGTTCCTTCTGATTAAAGATATGTTGTAGGCTCCTATGATCGGTGAAGATCGTACACTTTGTACCATACAGGTAGTGTCGCCAAATCTTTAACACAAAAACAACTGCGCCTAGCTCAAGATCATGGGTTGTATAGTTCTTCTCGTGGATTTTGAGCTGACGAGATGCGTAAGCTATAACCTTGTCCCGTTGCATGAGGACACAACCAAGACCAAGGTTGGAAGCATCACAGTAGACAATGAAATCGTCGTTTCCATTGGGCAATGTAAGAACAGGAGCATTGCAAAGCATGTGCTTGAGGGTTTGGAAAGCAGATTCTTGTTCAGTTCCCCAAACAAAAGGCTTGCCCTTATGCGTGAGAGCGGTGAGCGGCACAGCGATCTTTGAGAATCCTTCGATAAATCGTCGATAATAGCCCGCTAGTCCGAGAAAAGAACGGACTTCAGATGGGTTCTTAGGTGTAATCCAACTCTTAACGGCTTCAATCTTCGCGGGATCGACGTGAATACCTTGACTATTAACAATGTGACCCAGAAACTGAACCTCCTCCAACCAGAATTCACACTTGGAAAATTTGGCATAGAGTCGATTCCCCTGGAGTAGCTCGAGAACCAAACGTAGATGTTGCGCGTGTTCGGTTTTCGACTTGGAATAGATCAAGACATCATCGATGAATACGATGACGAAACGGTCGAGATATGGTTTACACACGCGATTCATCAGATCCATGAAAACCGCAGGTGCGTTGGTTAAACCAAAAGGCATAACAACGAATTCGTAGTGGCCGTATCGAGTGCGAAACGCGGTTTTGGGTATATCCTCCTCTTGATTGCGTAGTTGGTGATAACCTGAGCGTAGATCGATCTTCGAGAAACACGTGGCACCTTGTAGCTGATCAAACAAATCATCAATGCGAGGTAGGGGATAGCGGTTCTTGATAGTTAACTTATTCAATTCCCGATAGTCGATGCACATCCTGAACGATCCATCCTTCTTTTTGACGAAAAGGACTGGCGCGCCCCAAGGAGAGGTGCTCGGGCGAATGAAGCCTTTCTCAAGTAATTCCTGGAGTTGGTTTGAGAGTTCACGCATTTCGGACGGTGCGAGTCGGTAAGGAGCTTTGGCAATAGGGTTGGCTCCAGGAATGAGGTCGATATGAAAGTCGATATCACGACTTGGTGGGAGTCCGGGAAGATCGTCCGGGAAAACATTAGGAAATTCTCGAACCACTGGAACATCGTTTACACCAGGTCTTCCTTTCTTTTCCTTCTCCGCTACTACAATGCTAGCCAAGAAAGCTCTGTATTCCTTGCGGAGATACTTGCTAGCTTGGACACATGACATGAGCTTGAGACCTTTCGAAGCGGTTTCACCGTAGACACACAAAGCTATTATCGGCTCCAGTATCAAATAAACACGAAGCATAAATACCATTCACAAGGAACGTACCATTGACCACGTTTTTTGTCGGCTTGGGCTTGGCGCACGTTGATGTTGAAAGTTCTGGCGCGTGCGGCTTGTTGTTGTTGCTGCTGTTGCTACTGGTGAGGCTGCTGCTGCTGGGGCTCTTGTTTCACAACCCTGTTTGGGCACATGTTGGCGAAATGGTTAGGATCGCCACATGCGAAGCAGGCTCTGGCGTTGACCGCGGGTGCCGGAGGAGCTTGTTGACCCTGAGGGGTGGTGAGTAGAGCTTGATGAGCAAGAGCTTGTCGAGCACGGCAGTTGGTAGTGAAATGGCCGTACATATTGCAATGAGCACAGAAACGGCAAGCGATGGTAGTCGGGTGGTGGTAGGTACAAGTAGGGCAAAGCGGGTGTGGCCTAGTGTATGCATGCTTAGCAGGCGGTGCATTTGCCACAGGCATCACTACTTGACGCCGTTGGGCTGGTACAGCTTGTATCGGTGCAGCAATGATCGCACAGTTCTTGTTGCTGGAGCTGTTCTTTCTCTTGTTCTTCCTCTTGTTGCTCGATGCGGTGGTTTCAGCAGTTGGTGCGGCGGTGGTTGCTTGATGCAGGAGCTTTGAAGTTTTATCCCAGACACCAGCCTTGACCCGCTTGTCGTTGATTTCAGCGGCCAGTAGGTAAGTCTCTTCGATCGTCTTAGTCGCTTGCACGAAATCTGCAACACAGTCAGGCAGGGCTCGGATATACTTCTTGATCGCCATGTCTGAGGTTTTGACTTGGTCAGGGCAGATGATGCTGAGCTGTTTGAAGTGAGCAGTGAGAGCAGCATTTTCACCTTCCTTCTGCTTTATGTGCCAGAATTCATCTTCTAACTTTTGGCGCTCATGAGGAGGGCAGAATTCTTCCAGCATGACCTCCTTGAGTTCATCCCACAACAAACCGTAGGCTGCATCGTTTCCCCGCTTGTTTCTCTCAGCCGTCCACCAGTCTAATGCGCGGGACTGGAAGATGCCGGTAGCATTCAGAGTGCGGAGGTCGCCGGGGCAACCGCTCTGTCGCAGTGTGACCTCAATGGATTCAAACCATTGGAACAACGCTGTAGGGCCTTCCTCGCCAGTGAATTCCTTTGGCCCACAAGACTTGAATTGCTTAAAATTGAAGGGAGCTTTGGTAGTAGCTTTAGGAGCTTCGGTTCTCGACTCCTCAGATGATTTGCTGACGTTCTCGTAGACATCACTCACGGCTTTTGCTACTTGTTTAGCGATGATAGCAGCAAGACGTTTGTCTCTCTTTTCTTGATGAGAAAGTGGTGTGTGACGGGATGATGGTCCAGTTGACATTGTCTGCAACAGACATCGCCATAGGTCTCAGACACATCATAATCGAATCTCACCTCACACGTCTACTACTTACTAAAGCCTAGGAACATGCAATGTATCATGTATCGCACAAACACGTAAGCACATAATCACAGATTCATATAAACACAAAAGCACATAAGCACGTAGAGCACAAAATCACAGAAGCACCTAATCATGTAGTCACAAGAGGCCGTCAGAATACAGAAACCTATCATCCACAGTTCGCGAGTGTTCGAATATAGCGATCGCGTTTAATATATCGAGTCGTGTAGTATAAGCGTATAACGTAGCATAAAGTCGTCCATAATTTAGCGATTTATTAACGTTTCGAGGTAGAAGTGCAATGCGAGTCGTGCGTGTCGATCGAAGTGAAAGCAAAAATCGAGTGAATCTCCAAAAATTTAAACACATAAACAGGTAAACACACATATAAGCACATAAAATCGACGAATCATCAGAGTCGGCAGTTACGGGCTCAGAATCGAAACTTATAAAAATCGAGAAATAGATTGTCTGTGGCTAGTAGACTTCGACTATCCAAAGTAGTTCAACTATTCGCAAGGATGCACAACAAGTCCTTGTTGACCTAATAGACTGTGCTCTATCATCGTCATGCGGTGAATGGCACACATCCCTTCGGTTGTTTAAGCACTCGAGTCCTTGGAATTATCAAAACTTTGGTGAGAGTTTTGTAAAATGGGCGGAACAAGTCGTCAAGGTTAGGGTTTCACCCCTGGCTTAACAACTTCACTCCTGTTTTGATAAAAAAGGGGAGATTATTCATCAAAATATGAATTTCACTCCTGATTTGGCATATTCTCCCCGTTGGTAGATAAAATACGGGTTGATTAAGCAACTTTAGTCGAGAGTTTGTGGTTTTCACACCTAATCTTGACTTAGTTGTTCCTTTATAGTTGAAAATTCGAGTGCAGTGATAGTGTAGCATAATCGAGAGTAGCGAGAAATAGCGATTCCTCTGTTTTTGCACAAGCTTACCGCCATTCCTATCATACATATCCCTACTGGATGTGCACAAGTTTATCTTGTTGGCTCTTAACTATAGACTAGGTTTCTAAGACATCGACCTGGATTAGGTCGTGTCTTGCCTAATTCCCTATAGTTATGGCTCTGATACCAATCTGTCACACCCCAACCGATGGCGGAAATATCGGGGTATGGCACTGAGCGAAACAGATTGTCCAGAAGTTTCCATAACAATTATCATTACCAATCAATTTAAAATAACATGTCCCATACCATGTCTCAAAAGGTAAACAAAATTATTACAGACAAAATCTAGGCAAATAGTTCAATTCCGACAACTCAGATTTAAATAGAGCAATTGTTTATCTGCATCTAGAGACCCTTGATTTAATTAGTACAGACAACTATTTGTTGGCCTCTAGAGCCTTATTCTAGCTTCGATTTCCTACCAAATGTGCATCCTAAGCACCTGTCACATACGTTAAAATAAAGTCAATACATATAATGTAAAGGTGAGCATACAAATTTGATAATAGCATATAGAGTTCGAATTAGTTTACGCATAACCAGCACGTACACATAGAGAAATGAAGCACGTTAGTTATCGACATAGACCCATCGATACCAATGACTGCGGGTTGACTGCCAGAGGCAGTTCGCAATACATGATTACCACCGTAATCCATGCAAGTAATTGTCCTTAACAACCCCTGCGAACAGGTGCTGAGTCCAAACTATAGTACTATCGTTGCTAAGGCAGGTAGACAGCATTCCATGTGTAAACACAACAAACAAGCATTCATAAGCCACGTATAACATGCATTAATGGTTAGCGTTCAAATAGTATTGAGTAGTGTGTTTGTCGTGATTTGAATATTCGTAACGTATGTAACACCCAAAAGTGCGTAAAGCAAAAAGGGATCGAGTATACTCACAGCGGTTGATGGATTGAAGGGAGCGCTTAGCAAGTAAGGTTAGCGTGAATAGTTTGATAGCACAACGATAAGTGGCGCGTAAAACGGTGCAAAGTATCAGTGGCTCGGACAGCAGTTCGGTCGGATGGTAATCCGATCGGACGGCTTGTTCCTGCGGATGACAGTCCGTTCGGATGGTCATCCGGTCGGACAGCTTGTCCGGTCGGATGACTATTCAAGTGGATTGTTTCTTCCTATGAGAAGGAGGTGTTTGTGTATGATGGCTTGACTTTTGAAGTTTTCGTTGTAGCATTTTGAAAACATTGAAGTATCTCTATCCTTCAAGTATCTCTATCCTTCAAGTTGGTCGATCGGATTGTTATCCGGTCGGATGGTAGTCCGGTCAGACGGCGACTCTATTGATGAGGTTACTAAGTGGGAACAAATTCACACCAGAAGAGTCACTCGGTCGGATGTCCATCCGTCTGGGTGGCAACCCTGTTAATGAACATGTTGAAAATTGTTTAAGTCTTTAAAGTCCTAGTATCTCATGATCCGAAGAGTAATCCGGTCGGATGGTAGTCCGATCGGATGGCAATTCGTTCAATACTCAAACTTCAGATAAAGTTGATTAAGTGTGGGACCCAAGGTGTGATCCGTTCGGATGATAATCCGTTCGGGTGGTTTATCGCTCGGACAATAGTCCGGTCGGATAGCACTCCGTCCCGGTTGCTCCGTCCGTCTTACACTTGGTCGTTTTGTTTATTTATCGTTTTATCGAGACGTTTTGACAATGTGTTAACCAACAGAATCCCATCTTGACCTAAGTGACCTGATCGACCAGGAATCACCCTAGTTCGACCAGTTAACCGGTTCAAGACGGTTGTTCTTGTTTAACCCGAAATCGGTGGTCTCGTGAGTAGAATCCAGATCTTGAGCTAGCACAACACTAAGAACGAGCAGGAGACTAGAACAAGGCCCGATTCTATCGGTTTTGAGTGCATTGAGTGTAAAAGAGTTGAAAGAAAGTTAGAAACCATCTTTTAATCCTTTTTCACCGTGAATGTGTTTAGATCTATGTGAGATCTTTGTTTATTTGTGTGGAAATCGGTTAGATCTAAGTTGTTCTTGGTGGATTGAGGCCAAAACATGAAGTTCTTCAAGAACTCATGATGACGTCATCCTAAAACACCTCAAATCTAGTGATTTCACGGTTAAAAGTTAAGATTCAGAAGATACAAAGGTGTAGGAGTGCGTGTAGATCAAGAAAGTACAAGATTTAGGACGAGATCTTATCGGAATCGAGAGAAATCGAGGAAAAGGTGAGGAGCACGAGCTGGTCGGTCAGAGATTTTCCAAAAGTAGAAAGTTTGAGAGTGACATGGGTATTTATAAGATTCCAAAAGGGGAAAGTGTGGGTCGGTCGGATGGCATCCCACCCGGATGACTATCCGGTCGGATGTCATCTCGGTCGGATGGCATCTCGGCACCACGACCAAGTGGCAGCCCGATCGGATGGCACTTGGTTCGTGTGTTCGACGCGACGATTTTTGCTGATTCGATTTCGATTGCGAGCGATGCGAATACGATGGAGTTTCCTATTCAAATTACTTTTAATTCCAACTATTCATATCTAGCGCTATCTCTTCTCCACTAATTATCATACCATTTCGATTGTGATTCGCGTTCGATGTCGATTGAGTTCGATTGCATTTCGAGTTTCGATTGTTTTCCACAACATAACATAAATAAACATGCACAAGTAACACATAAGGCACGCACACACGTATAACACTATTCCAAATTTGTATTTCGAGTTTCGATTCGATTCGATGTCGATTTGATTAGCATAGTTTGATTATCGTTTAGTTAACTTTATCGCATTGATACTTCCTATAGTTCACAGTCGTAAGTCGATTAGGTAGCGAATAACATACGTCGATTGTTGTAATTATTGACACTTACTCCACATAATACAACTAAAATAATCATATAGAAGAAATCTACTGCAAGTCAAGTTGCGAAATCGGTCGTTAACTTTGACCTTGACTTTGACTTTGACTTTTGAAAACACGGGGTGTTACAGGGAGATTTTGGGTAGGTGATAAAGAAAATGAAAAATAATGGTGTTGAAAGGAAAATGGGTTAGTCCTAATTCCTCCATCATTTACTTACTTGGGTTTAAGTTGGTAAGGTCCGGGAATGTATCGTCGTGGCAAGTTCTAGAGTCGTAAGAACCAAGCGGCTATTCACACAAGAAACGAAAAATGAGCATTTAGTTAAAGATGTATGCTGGTATGCTCAATAAAGGCTCAAAACTCACTTATTGTGGGAATGAGTTTTTAATGTGATCAAGTATATATAATCAAATTTTAACTAGATTAGTCATGCCGTTTCATAATTTTCTTATATTGGTTCTTTTTATCACGATGCTATCGGTTGTAAATTTGTAAAAATATAACCTTTTTAGAACTTGTTATTCCCAAATTAAACCAAGGCAAGCAAAAAAAATGAAAAGTTTTTGAAAAAAATTGGGGTGATTAGCGGTTCCAATAGAGTTTTGTGTAAGGCTTGTTGTTAGGACTTGCAAAATTCAAGGTTTTAGCATCCTCCCCCCACACTTAAATTACACATTGTCCTCAATGTGTCCCAAAAATAAGTTTTTAGGTTGATTGAATGTGTAAAAAGGTGTTTAGTAACAAAAATTTGTGTTACTGGGAGTCTGGCCACGGGCCCGTGTTGGTCCGGGCACGGCCCTGTGGTCAGATTGCCAGTATCATAATTAAACAGAAGGCTGGGCACGGGGCGTGTTCAGTGAGCACGGCCCTGTGTCCAGTACCTTGGGCACGGGGGCGTGTTGGACTGAGCACGGCCCATGCTGAACTTGCTGTAATGCTGGAAAATTGTCGGGAGGCTCTGTTTTTGTGCATGGGGTGTGGTTTTAAAGTTCCCGTGGTAACCTCCACCTTTTCGAGTGTATTCAACCATTACAACATCATCCAAACACCATTAAATAATTTAAAACCATCATTCAATAGAGAGTGACATTCATAGTTCCTAAAAAAATAAAAAGTACATACTAAAAGCTGGATAAGTAGGTCATACAACGCAAGAAATCTTAAACCACAAAGAAGTCCTAGCCTAGATGTTTTTATTGTAATAGCAACAAAATTTCCGAAAAATGATTCTTTCGGTTGAATAAGGCCTTTAGAACTTCTTTTCGGAAAGGGCTCCTCACACAATGTTAAGCCACTCCTCTATCTCCCGGGGGAGAAAAAAAGCGGGCTCATTGTCTTCCTCATGTGGAGGAGGTGCGACTTCAACCGGAACCTCTTGTAAGGCGTCTAGAGGAGGTTCCGAGGAATGTCGTCCCATCCGGTGGGATTAATAACTTCTTGTGCCAAGTTCCAATCTTCTTGAGGGAGGATTGGTTCCATAGGTGGCATTGCAAGAATATTCAACCTTTGGTGCAAAAGGTTGATTTCTTGGAAGCTACTCTCTAGTCCCACCATTAGATAGTTGATACGGTCAATTAGGACTTTCTCCAATGATGTCATCTCGTCGAGTGCTTCTCTTAGCACCATTACGTAACGCATAAGGGTTGCTTCGATCGATGGCCTTTTTTCCCTGCGACTGTTCCTCGAGTGAGCTGAAGAGCTTCCGCTATTCTGGCTCGACATTCTAAGAAAACAAGTCGAAAAGTTCAATTTAATGAAACAGTAACTCTGGCCACGGCCCCGTGCTCGTTGAGCACGGCCCCGTGGCCACCATTCTAGAGATTTTTGAACTAAGGAATCTTATAGTTTTAAATCATTATTCTGAACTTTGAGACATTTCTGAGCAAAAATAACTTAAAACAGTGTTATAAAACTTTATTTTTGATAAGATTCATTTGTTAAAAACCAAGCAAATATCTCAATAAAGCTTGAAAACATGGAGGTTTCAAGCTTTAATGGAGGTTTTGAGGAGTTTTTGAAGAAGAAGGCAAGAGACAAAAGTAGTAAAGACAAGATGGTTGTTGAGATCCTTCTTTGGAATATACCTTGTAGGGTATATGTGAAGATCCCACCAGATCTTTATCTTTGGAATGAGTCCAAATGTGCAGGAATCTTGCTGACTTTATAGAAAACGACAGCGTGCTGACCATGGCCCAGTGTTGGTTGGACACGGCCCCGTGGTCAGACAAGACTCTGACATATTTTGTCCGTATTCTGAACACGGGGGGTGTTGGCCTGGACACGACCCCGTGGTCAATTTTTAGGTAGGCACGGGGCGTGTTGACCTGGACATGGCCCCGTGGCTAGAGAGCTTTCGTCTTATTTTAAGGAATTTGTCCAGATCGGGTGGTTCCTTACTGGACGGAACAACACTGAAGTGTCTGAGGTACCTTAATTTCCCTTGCTTTAGACAAGAATGCAATAGGTTATCGGAAAGGGTAAACCTAAGCTAAATACCGGTGGGTGAAACCAACCTTTATTCCTCTTATCCGGGCTCTCGTTAAAGAAGGTGTATGCCGAATCGCTCAGGTCTATGAACGCATCTACGGAGACCGATGGAGAGTCCTTCACGGCACAATCGACACAGGGACGACTATCATTTAAGTCCTCACAAGAGTTAGAGGTGCTTTCTGTATCGACGATGTTGTTAGAATCCGAATGCGATCTCAATAAGTCTCCTTGATCGTCGTCTTGGGATGCATAACTTATTTCCATCTCAAGCTCCTTTATCAATTGGAGAATTATTTCTTCGAGCTGAAATAATTCTTCGAGAATCATATCATCTAGATGAAATGTTTGAGAGCATTCGAGGGAGAGATAGGGATCGTTTTTACTTTCGCCCATCTTAAGGTTACAAGGAAACGATGGGTCTATATAGTGGGGTGTTTAATTTAAAAAATAACATTTTAAATCTTTATGAGACCCACCACATGTTTGACATCACTCACCATAAGAGGAGCGAAAGTAAAAATAATCAATATCACTCATGCTTGTGTCAGAAATTACCAACCGTCGGGATCTTACGGTTCTGTTTTCAGTAACTAAAGCTTAGGCATGGGGGCGTGTTCAGTGGGCACGGCCCCGTGTTCAGCCACTGTCTGACTTAAAACAGGATTGCCAGTAACAAAGATTAGGCACGAGGCGTGTTCAGCGGGCATGGCCCCGTGCTGAAGTCTGCAGAAGCTGAAAAATTTAAGAAAAATCCTTAAAAAATAGAAAAACAAGAAAAACGATTAGGCCGTTGATTCCTAACTTTCTTAAAATCCTTGTGTCTCCGGCAACGACGCTAAAAACTTGGTGTGCGTTAGGTGTATTATGATTTTATTGATATTTTAAGCCCATTTTACGCATTAGTCAAGTTTTAAATTTATAAAACACGATATTTTACTAACACTAAACACACACATGGGCAAGTGCACCCATCGTGAGCGTAGTATAGCATTGGTAAGATACCAAGGTCGTCCAAGGACACAAGAGCTTTTAGTACCAGTTTATCCTCAACGTCTAATCAAACTAAAATTTTTGAGAAAAGATTTTAAACATGAAAAATAAAAACTAAAAATGCTGAAATAAAAATAAAAATAAAATAGAAAGACAAGATGAATCACTTGGATCCGACTCGCCTTTAATATATCCTTTAATGATTTCCGCACTTTTGCACTTTTTAAGAGATTATCTTAGTTATAGTAGTAGGCCCCTCTTTTGAAGGTGACGTTACCCTCAACCCAGTGGTTTGAGTCAGCGGATACAAACCAAAGGGTTGGAATATTGAAAGATAATTAATTAAGTTATTAATGCGAAAAGTGGTAGGCCCCTCTTTTGAAGGTGACGTTACCCTCGGCTAAGTGGTTTGAGTCAGCAAGGATACAATCCCAAGTAGCCGGTTTAATGTAGTAATAGTAGTTTACATATGATGGGATTAAGCCAATCGCACCCCTGCCATCCAATACCTATGGGTATTGTAGGAGGTCCTAGTAAGCTTGACCCAGGTCCTTGCAGGATCTATATACTGAACAAGGCAATAACCTTACTAAACCATTCCCTTAACCCCCGACCAGGTAGCCAACATATCTCTATATAGACCGTAGAGATATGAATGGTGTAAATCTTTTACTTTATATAGATAGTAAAGTATTGCCAAGACACCACGGACAAATGACAAAGAAGTTTCACCTTCAACATAAGAAACTAGTTATTAAAGTCATTAATACAAAACCAAATAAAAAGTGCGAAAAGATTAAAAATAAAAAGTAATACATTAAATGCTTGTCTTCACCAAGTGATGTAAGAGACTTAGCCAAACATGGCCTTTAATTGATAAGAACTCTTACTATCAATCTTGGATCCCGAGACGAGACTACTCACACACTCTAAGGTGGATGATGGATGATGGTGGTGGTGGTGGATGTGGGTGTTGTAGTGGTGGTGGAGTGGTGGCAAAGTGGGAGAGAGGTGGTTTGCCAAAGGATGCCTTTGAAGTGAGCCAAGCACCCCTATTTATAGCCTGAACAGAAGCCCGGCCACGGCCCCGTGTCCAGTGGACACGCCCCCGTGGTCATCTCTTTTCTCTTCCTTCATTAATAGCATTTGTCAGCATTGGGCTCCATACGGCCCGTGTTCGCTGGACACGGCCCCGTGTAGAGAAGCGTATCTGTACTACCAAGATTTGCAAGATTCTGCAAATCTTAGCGTTGACCACGCCCGTGTTGAGCTGGGCACACCCCCGTGGTGGGCATAGAAGCTTCCATAGCTTTGTCCATTTCTGCAGACATCTGACCATGCCCCCGTGTCCAGTGGGCACGGGCCGTGGTCAGCCTTCTGTTTCTTGTGTTTGTTCTTGGGGATGCTGCCGAGGGGTCGGGCATGTCACGTTTATTCCTTTTCTTGGTATTTATGTTAGTTTTTGCTGCATATTTGTTCCTTTTGTTCGTTTAAGCTCATTTGGTCCTAAAAATACAAAAGGAAGACAAAAACACACTTTTTCCAACATTAGTACTAAAAAATGGTTAGTTTTATGCCTCATTTGATGTAATTTATATGTTGCATTTTACACACATCACTTCACATTGGATGTTACCGTAATGTGGCTACTGCTCGTGTTTACTCATGACGTCGTGAGTCATGGAGAACAATAAATTTATTGAGCGTAAATAATTATGGTTCAAGCAGTTATTCATGGTCTCCCGGAATTTATGCTGGTAAAACCATATATTTCATGGTTTCAAATTATTGGTATCCACTAGGTGAGAGGAACATAGTTGATTTCGATGTTCTTTCTGAGACTTTCAGAATGCTTCCTTTTCCCGAGAGTATCGTAGTCAATCCTTGCCAGGGGCATTTTTTGACCATCGCAAAGAGGCTGCATTTGATTGTTATTGGAAAGTCTGCTGAGCTAATTGCTAATTTACTCATATATGAAGAAGAAGGTTGTATCAAGGTGTTTGCTTTCAATAATCCTCGTGTAGTTGATTATGTAGATAGGCGCCGAAGGACTAATATAATTGAAAATAACAAGTGGCTGATAACATGCATTTGGGGGGATATGGTTGAAGTTGATCTGAGAAATGAAGTTTTGAAACACCTCCAACATGTTGATAACTACAATGGTCCGAAAGGAGCTTTATTTATCGAGACTACTGTTTCGCCCATTGATTAGAAATTATTATGTTGTATTTGACACTTTCATATTTTATATAATTAGTTGTGTTAAAATTATTAACTATGTTTGTTATTTAAATTAATTAAATAAATATTTAGGTTTGAGAGTTTAAAAGCTTGTAATATTGGCAAAGGTCTGTTTAAATGATGAAAGCTCTGTTGTTGTGAATAGATGTTTGAAAATAAAATAGTGGTTGATACATCTGTTGACTTTGGTCAACAGATGGATGAAAATAGATGTTTGAAACCACTGTTGGGTTAAAGCAGAGTTTTGTGGAGAAAACAGTGGTTGAAACCGCTGTTGGGTTAAAACGGTAGTTTAAAACCACTGTTGGGTTAAAATAGTATTTTGTGGAGGTTGAAGGGGATTGAAACGACTGTTGAGTTAAAACATTGTTTTTTGGAGAAGGAACATGCTTGAATGCAAATGTTATTTCGTTCACAAAAGATTAATAAATTGTATATATTTTCATATTTTATATACTCTAAACTTTAAGTATTTACCGACTGAATTATCTATTTATAAGTCTATAAATATAACCATATTCATCATTTATATGTGTTATGCATGGTTTTCTAAAAGCCACCCGTGTTTGCACACAGGTCTTACTCCTAGTAGTAATTTATATGTGTTATGCATGATTTTCTAAAAGCCACCCGTGTTTGAACGCGGGTCTTACCGCTAGTAGTAATAATAATAACAACAATAATATATATATATATATATATATATATATTAGCCAAATGCTTTAAAAGTATAAAACACAAAAGTGAAGATAAATAGAGATTACCATGTAGAAATCTGAAGATCGACTTCGCCAGAAACATACTCAAATCGCCGGCCAAAACAACGGCCCTCGACAATCTACAAACAATAAGAGACCACAAGGTAACAATAGTCAAACTAAAACAATCTGCAACAATGGAACAATCATTATGAGACCAAGAAGCTAGATAATTTACACAAATCTTCATCAATCAACCAAAAAATGTACCAATCACTAATTAGCAGTGACGTAAACCTGAATAACAACAACACGATTCCATATCTTAACAAAAAAACCATAGATCGACCTATCGTGATAAGCAAGTTGAATATAACTTAGCGAAAAACTTACAACGAAACAATTTCAAACCAAATAGCAAACAAATTACATTCACAGGGACACAATTCAAGTTCTAACACGAATATTAATGTTTCTCTGGGTGTTACAAACTGCATGTTTGAATCCTTTTAAGGTCTGAAGTTTGATTTTATTTGAACATGAGATCATAGATATTTATCATAACATGTCACCATAAAAAAAGTATACAAAATATCTCTTCAAAGAAAATATACGAAAGAAAAAAGAGAGGTGAAATGCAACTATCATAGCCTTTTTTTGCCGTAACATAAGCCTCTATAATGAGTAAACAAAAGTACTAAAGACAAATTAGGACTTCCCTATGTATCTTGTGTATAGAACATATGTAACGCCCTAAAAACCTAAGTGCTTAATTAACTAGTAAGGTTTATTAGGATATGACATGAAATAAATAAGTAAGACTCTCTAACTTGGTTAGGGTTATTGGTAACTAAATAGATAAGTTATGACCAAGTAGAAATAAGATGGCAAACATGAGGGACCAAATCTAGCAAGTTGAATTAAAAGGTTATAAAATCAAAACACTAGTTAGTGTGTGTGTGTGTGTATGTATGTCGTGTTTAGAGAGAGGGAGAGAAAGAACTCCCTTGATTCAATCCATCACAGATTCCCCCAAATCAAGATCAAATTAGATGATGAAGCTTTACATGAATGAGGATTCCTTATCATCTCAACCTAACAAACATGTGGTAAGTTGTAGTTTTTGATTTGGTGATAATGTATGAAGGGGGTTTATGATAAATTCTTGAAGGTGTGTTAGAATCACCAAATAAAACTTTAGGTATGAAGAATTTCAAGTAATTTGATGTTTTGACATAAAACTCACTTGGTGATGATGAAGATGGTGACATGGGTGTATCACCATGACCAATCCTTGTGCAATTCGGGTGTATGATATTGTATGTGATGAATTATTATTAGATAAATTGAGCATGACATGAATTTATTTGATATTTAGTTGTTTTGGATGAATGAAAGTGATAAGAAGGAATAAGAGCATGAAATACTTGTACATTAGGCTTAGAAATTTGTAATCACACCAAGTGTTTGATAAAATGTCTAGGTGAGATTACTAGATGAGATTGAATGCAAGTGATGGGTGAATGTATAGGATGTGTATATTATGTAATTGGTAATAAACTAAACACGAGGATTGTTTTCAAATGGAATACATGAAGGATTTTTGGTCGGTTACATGATTTGACCAAGATTATGCATTAGAAGCTTGTACCATGTGCTTGAATGGTGTAATGCTCACCATGTGTTTGATTGATTGTTGGTTAGGAATGATGTTATGATTACGTTAAATTGACTAATTTTATATGTGGTTGTCAAATGTAGAATTATGAAAGCATTAACATGTGTAAAAATTGATTATGTGTATATTGTATATATGACTAAGTGATCATGTAGTTATAAGGGCCATACAACATGAGTATGAAATGCATATGATGTTATTACTACGATCCGCCATATCATTATGAGTGTGTGTTCATAAGTTGAAAGTATGAAAGTAAGACAATTGACTTTTATAAAGTCAACAATGCATGAGAAGCATGGTTAGGCTTTCGGGCACAATTACGAGTAGAGAAGTCATATGTTATGCACTAGATGATTTATTGGATGTGTATGATGATAATTGACTTACGTGAATGTGAAACAAGGCGACCATTAGTGTATGTCATATGTCTGCGGTAGTTGACTAATGCAAGACAAATAATGTATGTATGGAAAGAAATAAATGTTTGTATGTATGAGCATATATGCTAACCATGATATGAATGTGGTGACATGAAAGGATATGAACAATATTAGCACGGACTCAAACATGGAGAGCTAACGGGTCAAGAGGAGGCAAGGAAGCGAATACGAATACGGACGCATAACGTAAGTGATTTCCGAACTAAATTTATTATCATATAATGAGTTTTGATTGCAAAAAAATGGGAATCATGAAAGGATGGGTAGTAATGGTAGAACAAAAGTAAGTAAGGTCGTATTGGGTAATATGTGGATTAGTTATGAATAAAAACTCTCGTTAAGTTCAAACGGGTCAAAATGTAGAAAGTATGTGTCGGATGTGGAATTTGGATGTTATGGTGTGGGAATCATGTAAGAATGTTTAGGTCATCATAGTACTCAGGTAAGTATTGTTGTAGCAGGCCTAAGTAGTTAACTATGTCCGAAATAACTTGGTAAAATCAAACGGGTCAAAATCAAAAATGTATGATAAAAGTATAGATTTGATTATGGAGACATGGGGTTAAGTGTTAGAATAATTTGGGGGCTTGGAATAATGTTATTATACGATTTGGGAAGTTCGGGATGCGCGAACAGGGGTCGAAACGTCGAAAAGAACGAAATCCAACGTCGGTGCCGCAGGGGCAGCGTCGCGACGCTGGGCAGCAGTTGGCCGACGCCGTAACTTGCTGTCTACGCGCCAGCCGACGCCAGCAGCCCTGTTTCTTTGTTTTTCTTAGATTTCGGACCCCGTAGACCCATTCCCAAGCCCCGTTAAACTTCCATAATGTACCCCAACCTTACCAAATAGAACTCATTTTTAAGCTCCCGAATTGTACCCCAAACTCATTAAAGAGTGTTTATGAGGTACGGGTAAGAATGAGGCGTGTATGCGAGTATGTGTGGGAACGAAATAAATATATAGGAGTGTATGAATAGATTAATTGTATGTTAGTAGATGGAACCCATTAGTAAAGACGAATAGAAATGAGTATACGCGTAGGTTGGTATGTACGAGACTTATATGTATTCGAATGAGTGAGACTTGGATGTATGTATGCATGTATGGTGTAAATATGCATGAGTATTAACGATGCTAGCTGGGCTGTCTTTAAGAATGAAATGAAATGCAAGAACATTATTGTTGACTTATTAAAGGTTAAACATCGAGATGAAATACTGGAATTCAGAAAGATAACCGAATGGAATGCATATAAGGATAAAACGCGACGTGATTCTATAATTATGAACCTTAGATTATATATAATGTCACCAAGTACTAATGATGTGAATGTATGTGGTGAATGCATGTTGTACGAAATCATGGATCATCATGACGAGGTGTAAGCGGTTAAAGAAAGAGTTATAAAATAGATTGTACGGGAATGTGTGACTATGTAATTTAGTAAAATAAGTTATGTTTTATATCCTAAATGAGAACGAAGAATGTATTTATTGTAAAAGAGTTATTTTAAAATGGACTTTCAATTTTGTCAAGACATTTATAAAGAAAGAAATTTTAAGGCTCGTATTTCCGCTGCGTCTTTATGGTTAAAACGTGTTTGGGTCTTACAACATATATAATAAGCTTATTCTTCAATGTTAGATTAAGAAGGAACACTACTAAAGAGATGAAAATAATTAAAACGTGTTTGGAGCCTTCGTTGTTATTGCGGGTCACTTGATTCAGATTCGAATGTTTCCTCTTTTTATCACCAGACGATTCAGCATGCATTTCAGTTTTCTCAGTGGCCTTCAACGACAACTTCTTCATGCGAACAACATCCTCAGTAAGGCTGACAGCCAGAGTTATAGCCTGAGTAATGGTTGTAGGGTTCGTTGCAGTCACCATACTACGAATCTCTGGAGCCAATCCCCAGATGTAGCACTCGATGCGCTTAAATTCAGGAGTTATGAGGTAGGGGATCACTCGCGAGAGATCATGAAGCCTTTGAGTATATAACCTACATTGTCCGCACCAACCATGGACAGATTCCAGAACTCAGTCTCCATCTTTTGAAGTTCGGTATGTGAACAATACTTCTCCCTCATCCTTTCCTTCAAGTCGTCCCATGACATACCATAAGCTGCATCATCACCCAGAGTCTAGACTTATAAGTTCCACCAAGTCAGAGCTTCATCTACAAAAAACCCAGTAACGAAAGTAACTTGTTGATCAGCGGTGCACTTGCTTATTCGGATCGTGGAATCAATTTTCTCCGTCTAGCGCACGAAAGCCACTGCACCTTTTGTGCCATCATAATTCAGTGGCTTGTAGTCTAGAAACTGCTTGTAGGTGCAACCTGGGATTTATTCAACCGATTCGTGAATGATCAAACAATGAAACAGTGAAACAATGATCGTTCATAAGTTTCATTAAATTGTAGCAAATCAACTTAATGTTACCTTGGTTAGGGTTTCCTCTAGTGAATCTCCATGACCATTTCGGCCAGTACCTCCTCAGCTGCCACTGTGCTCAGCACGGTTCGCCTCGTACTGGGCGATAGCTTCAGAAATCCTTTCCTCAAAATGAGGGTTTAACTCTTCAGTAGTCCTCTGCATCGGTGGGGGTGGAGGTTGGTCAGAACCGCGGGTGTTCACCATTCTCCGGGGGGCCATGTTTCTTTCAAAACATAACACAACATGGTTAGGCGTTTATCAGATACCACCATACTTTTATTAACTATAGAATAAAATAATATATATATATATATATATACACACACACATATACACAACCAAACAATCCACCAAACATATAAATCAATTCATACAGCAACAAGCATGCATAAACAGATAAATAATAATGTGTCACAAAGATGATCACCGAGTTTTTATATATATCAGGACAACTTGTTACATAATTGTTTGTGAAGAAACAAAAATGTATATGTGTTACATCATCCAATCATTACAAGTTTAATACATATAAAGGCAAAATATCTTTCTTCACATTGGCGATCATTTGTCTTTAAGTTGTACCCAAAACTCGGCTTCAATCTTCAGATCCAAAAATATTGCTCCCAACAAAATTACCTGCAAGGAAAAACCTAATGGGCTGGTGGAGAGGGTGGGGGTGTAGGGAATACCAAACTGCGGAGATGAGCTACCTCATCCTCGAGCTCGTGGACTCGACGAATCAGGAAGCTCACCTGTTGCTCAAGTGTAAGGACTCGAGCAGCATAACCATCAACGGGTGCATGAACAGGTGGTGGTGGTGGAAATGCTGGTGGTAATGGTGATACTGGTGGTGGTGTAGATGGTGGTGGTGGAGTAACTGGTGATGGGTAGGCTGGTGGAAGTGGTCGTCTAGCATCAGACTCTTTCTCCAGCTCATAGATCCTTCGGCAGAGGATCTCAACCTGAAGCTGGAGTGATAAGAGAAGTTCATCTCTGGTATACCCAAAGTGGTGAGAAGGATGATACGGATCAGAGGATGGCATGACATGTGGAGGGGATGGTGGAAAAGATCAGGATGGCTGAAAACGTGGGCTCAACTCGGGTGGTGGTATATGTGGATGTCCTGAGGGCTCTCCCTCATGAGTAGAGGGTGTATGTGGGAAGGCTGATGCAAAGCGGATACGTCGTATCCAGCTAGAGTGGTCCACAGTGTTGCAACTAGTCCCTAGTTGAGTATACGTGCTACTTCTGTGCACCCTAAGTCACGTAGTGTCCTTGCTTGGTTTTTGAAAAACAAGTTTATGTAGTGGATGTCGTGGAAAGTTTCATGCAATGAAAACTTTTGTAAAATTGTTTTCGTGAGAGGATCCTAAGGATTATAGACTAGACTCGAGAAGGAATCCTGGTTCACTACAATCAAAGCTCTGATACCAATCTGTCACACCCCTTTCGAAGGCGGAAGCACGAGGTGTGATCTGAAAGGTTCTCATTCCATACGATAGGTAAACATACTACATGAATATAAAACAACTCCAATTTGCCATTCATAGTTTAACCATTCATACAAAAGTTAAGTTTAAAGTTACATCACAACATAAGATAATTGTTTGAAAAGTTTACAACTTCATTTCAAAAACAAAGATCAAGGTTTTGTTCGCTATATCCCCTCAAGGAGGCAGAATATAACAAAAAAAATCCTACAAAAGTGGCAACGGAGCATCGACACATAATAATTTGAAACATAAACGACATCCTTGAGCAAAGAGACCGCACGTACATCCACTTAGTTCCCTAAAATACATGTAAGTTGGAAAATCGTCAACATAAGTTGGTGTGAATTCATACAGTTTTGTATAAAATATTTGAGCATAGTTGTATGAAAACATGGTATGTGATTTGTAAAACATACTTGTAAGTGTGTTCTGTAAATGTAAGGAATACGAGATCGCTAATGGTTTGCAAGGCCACTAACATATGTCATGACATAGGAAGCATCCAAACGTAGGCATTTTTGTCGAGATCGAATGAGACACAAAAGCACTCTTTGGTAGAAGTAGGCCGGAGTGAGGTTGCCTGAAACCCATTAGATCTAACCTTTCGTTCCCCGGTTTAAATGTATACAATGATTAATGGTGCTTATGTTCACCATATTTGTCACATGATCTATATGTCATTCCTTAGTTTTGTTTCTACATACCATAGTACATGTATTTTCCCCAAGTTTAGAAAACAAGAAAAGTTTAAAAGTGGGGACATGAACTCACTGTTTTGCGTATCCTGCATCGTAAACTTCACCGGGCTTGTCTTGTAGGCGTCGTAACCTATATGTGTTCCATGTACGTTAATCACTAGACTTGTAACTCAGTAGGTATAAGTCACCATCTTAAGTTATGTATTTGTTTTGTTTTGTTTTGTTTTGTTTTGTTTTGTTTTGTTTTGTTTTGTTTTGTTTTGTTTTGTTTTGTTTTGTTTTGTTTTGTGTATGTTCATCATTTGTGAGGATCGTGCCCTTATTTGTCGGGTCTCGCCTGTTCGTCGCGTTCTTGTAATTTGAATATGTATTGTTCATTTGTAAATATATATTTTATTCCCAAAAATATATATTTGTATATGTAATATGTGAAAAACGATAAGTGTTAAAAATAAACTATATTTTTAACTTGTCCAAAAATATGAGACTTATATTATTTTCCAAAAATAAATATAAGTAATTTGTTAAATAATATTTTTAATATTATTTTTGGGTAAGTATACTTAGGGAAGTATACTTGTATGTTTATGTAAATACTTGTATATTTCACATTATTTGTCAAAAATCAATTCCTTGATTTTTAATACTTTCCGGATTTATATTTCTTAAAAATGATATATTTTTAAGGTTTGTTTGAAATATATATTTTGTTATGCTTGTTATATATATATATATATATATTCATTTTTTTGTCATTTACCCGATTTTTGTATAATTCTCATTACTTGGTGGTATTTATATATATATATATTTATGTCCAAAAATGTCTAATGTTTGTCCAAGTCCATATATTTTGAGGAATATATTTATGTTAATATATATTTTTGTTTATTGTCCAAATACTCTTTTATGAGGAATTCTATATACTTGTATACTTAAGTATCCTTATGTATTTGTATGTGTATTTTGGTAGTGATACTCCTTGGGAGTATTTAGTGTATTTTTCAAGTTCCTAATACACTACTACATATAGTACACATAATATACACTTAGCACAAAATTTGGTGACCACTAAATATATATATTTTTCCTAAAAATATACATATCTAATATTGATTTTAACTTTGAAGAAAACGTTATTTCTTGTATTGAAATTTTGTATAAAAATTAGGAAACCTTAGTAAATATTTTTAGGTGAATTTTTGGGAATAAGTTCCACCAAAACTTATATTTTTCTAAGTATCAAAATTTTATATTTTTATAAAATTTTGACTTAGTTTCCCCTAAAAATGGAGGCTTCCCATGTTTTCAAAACATGTGTTTATTATTATTTTTTTCATCACCAAAATCAATTTCAAACAATATCACAAGTTACGTACACTAATTTCATCATGTAAAATCCTAGGATGAACTTGATTATTTTGTAAAAACATGTAGTCTTGTAAATCTATACTTAACATACTTGGTTCTTTCAAGAATAAGCTTCTTGATGATTTTTTCATGAACTTTTTATAAAACTTAGTCTCATAAGTTAATCATCCATACACTTAGTTACTTCAAGATCATGAAAATATGCCTTAAAAACCATTTTTCAAGTTTACATAAAGACTTTTTAAGTTCATCTTCAAGTTTAACCATGGATCTTTCAAGATCCATGCTTAAACTTGTTAGATCTAAGCTTCTAACAAGCTTTCACATGATGGATCTAACTAAAAACACAAGATTCAACATTCACAACTTCATAACATACATCAAACAACTTCAAAACAACTCATTTTCACTTAGATTATGATAGATCTTCCTGTTACCATCTTTTAAAGTTTAGGTTCTTTGATGGTGTGACTTGTACATACTTATAACATGAAGTAAAATAATGTTTAGAAGGCTTGCTACTAGCTCTAGTGGCTAGGGAAGTGGCACAAACAAGAAGAAGATGAAGATTGATGAAGATGTGTGGTTAAAAGCTCCACAAGAAGGTCCTTCAACTACTATCACTTGTGGCTTCCTTAGATCACCTTCCTTCACCTTTGTATAACCTTAGATTGCTTTGTTTTGAAGTGAAAATGGTGGTTGTATGGTGGGTGTGGTGTGGCCGTGAGGTTAGAGAGAAAAGAGAAAAGAGAAGGAGATGGAGTTTGAAATGAGAAGATGATAAGAAATATGATCTTATGGTTTCTAATTATAATCTTCCAACATACCTTTGTCCAATAGATTTAGTGTTCCATATCAAGAATGCAAAAGATCAATATTATAATGGAAAGTGGGTGTGGGGCCACTTGGGGCCGGTTGGAGTTAGGGGGTAAATTGTAAAATTTTAGAAGTTAAAGGTTATAAGTGTAAGTTAGGAGGTTTAAGATGAAGTTATGTATGTTTATGTGTTCTTATGATTTTTAAGGTGTTTTATCACCATAACTAGCTTTAGATCATAAAAACAATGCTTCTAGTCTATTTTTGGTATTTTGGGTAGTGTCCGGTTATTCGTTCGGTTATCAGTTCGTTAAAGTGCTAAATAGTGCAGTTTTACAAGGTATGAAGTACCTTTTGTGACAGTTTTCATTCCCGACACTTTACAAGTTATTCTGGACACTAAAACATCAATTCTTGTTGGTGCATATTTCGTACGCCTGCCACTGTGCGAATAGTTAGATAGAGTGTGTGTTGAATATTGTATAGGATGGAGAAGTTGGACAGGTTTTGTAAATGTCAAGGTCCATCCGGACGGATGACCATCCGGTCGGATGGCAATCCGATCGGATGGACACACAGTGTAGGTGATGTCTATAAATAGGGACTTGGGGTTCCCATTTGGACAAGCTTTTGGTTCCCAGAGGGGACATGCTATCCAACTGGTCTTGTGGTGCTGTAAACGTTGAATAATCAATAGAGACCAGATTGTAAATGACTGATCGGTGTCGTATCTATCTTCTACTCCTTTCTTAGTCGTAATAAACGCACCGAGCATGTCGTTACGGGACCGAAGCTCCGTCAAACTCGCCGGATCCGGGAATCAGCACTGGTATTAGAGCTACGGTACCGATTTAATCGATCTAACAGTGTCACACCCTGATTTTTCCACGTATTACCGGTGGGCCCGGTGGGGAGTATCGTGACGTAGTTGATATCATCATAGATAATTTATTACAGTTTAATACACAGCGGAAGTCGAAAGATAAAAACATTACAAACCGAATGAAAGTAATATCAATTATTACAAAAGCGGTTGTAAGGGATCCACAGGCGGATCAAAGTTAAAAGGAACATTGTTCAACAGATTTATAAACATCTAAGCTTGCAAGACTCTCTATTGATGCTAGGAGTAGCCAGCCTATTCCGTCTAGTACATGCACTTCACCTTTTGGAAAATACGTCAGTTTATACTGGTAAATACAATTAACTGACTCATTTTAAAAATGTTTATTTAAAATTGTTTTGAAAGCACAAGGCACAAAATATCTTTTATAACTTGGGATAGTTATTTCAAAATAAACTTGTTTAAGAATTACATGTTTATTATACGTTCAGTAGCCCGGGCTGAAAACCGGGTTAAAGATTAATAGACACACCACTTGATATAATCCCGCGGCGAGTTATTCTCGAACATGCGGTTATATCTTTTTATATACGCACCGGCAGGTGTATGCCTACACCACGTGCTTAAGTCGTGGCCATTTTAATGAATGAGCCGAGGATATCTAGGACATGGTCATTAACCCCCCAAAGGCTTAGAATAAACAAAACAGATTAAACGGGTTATCTCAATAATTTAACCTTCATACGATTAAAAATTCAATACCCGACCAAGCGGTATTTTATATACCGTACCCCAAGCCCGTATAAGGGAAAATAAGTTAAAAGTATTTACCTGAGCAAATTATACAAATTTATCCCAGCCGTATACAATCAGCAAGTGCAACTAACTTTTACTAGGCTCCTAAATCTGGAACGAAGGTTTTAATAACCTATTAGATTCCTAACGGGTCTTACTTAAGTTTAAACTTAGACCGGTTAGTTTTAAAGAAAGGAGTACGGGTCAAAACGCATGGTTAAGCGAAGACCGGATTAGAATGTGGTTTAGTCCCGACAAGTATGAAGACTTGTATAATATGGGTAAACTAAACACATTCTGGATTTTGAAGTGAAAATGATAAGGTTTGACCCGTTTCGGTTAATTTATGCAAACTAGTTACATACACCGTACCGAACGCGATAAATGCATAACGGGTAACCAAATGAGTCATGAGCAGATTTCCTAAGTTAATATGTCTTAAATATGTTGTGATATCAGTAGGATACCTTCCATTATGCCCAAAACGGATTTAAAATCACATTAAGCCCCGTAGGGGTATTTTGGTCATTTTAAGGATTATAAAAAAGGTTAAATATTAATCTGAGGTTCTGGTCTTAAATGATCAGTAAAAATATTTATTTTTGTAAGTCATATTAGTTAGGTATTGCATATATGTGAAATTTATCATTTATAACCAAATTATGCATTGTAGGGGCATTTTGGTAATTTCACATAAGCTTTAAAGGTCAAAATGGGAAATCTGAGTTAAAACTTTACCTTAGTGTTAAAATATAGAAATTTACTTAAAACATCAGTAGGTATTAAGTTTTATATGCCAAAAATAGTTTTAACCCATACTATGCGTTTAAAACGCGTAAAAGTCGGTTTTAAGCGATTTTCAGGTTATAATAGGAAATCTGAGTTTTTGATCAGTTTATAAAGTTAAAAATATTTTATTTATCATATAAAATCAGTAGCAAAAAGTTTGGTATCAAAATGTTATGTAAAACTCATTTTATTAGCAAAAAAGGTATAACCGACAATTACCGAATTAAAGCTAGAACCCTATGTTATGTTCAGTTTAAAAATAAATAAAAATCTTCAAAATTCCAAAATATTATATTACATTAGTGGTAAAAATTTTGGTGTCAAAATTTGGTTTTAGATAGGCTTTATGCTAATAATGCCGTTTAATTAATAAAAAGCTTTCAAATTACGATATTGAGCATAACTCCTAATTTAGACCTCAAACTGATGTCAAATTTTTAGGACATGTTTATAAATCAGTAATAAAGGTTTTTGTCCTCTCACATTTTCAAAAATCTCGTTTTAAGGTCAATAGGGCATAATGGTCAACATTTAGGCAATTAACGGAAACATGCAAATGAATCAGATTAAATAGGAACCAAGTTGTATAACCTCAGAGGGCTATACTAACCTATAACCTGGTCCTAATGGAACTTTAAGGCATGTCTAAACTAAGCCAAATTGGGTCAGAACTGAAAGTCAAAGCAAAAGTCTACTTTTGCGACTTTCGGTTTCGAACCGAGCCTAAACTCAAAATTGTCGGGTTGAACATGATTAGACATGTTCTTACATTAATTTCCAAGTTATATAAGTGTCAAAACAGGTTTCATAGCTTCTACATTGTTAATTATGAGTTGATTTGCAAAAATAGATTTCTGTTGACTTTTTAATACTAAGTTTGACCCGACAATTGACCTAGTTAGAGTGGAAGTCAGAGGGTGCCCTTTTAAGGTTTATTACCCACATAATTATCAACTCATAGCCACTTTTAATTCAAAAAATGACTGGACCATTAGTGATTATTTACTAAGTCAAAGCTTAATTACGACGGCTTTGACTTTTGGTCATTAAGCTAATGAAACTTGAATTATAGAGGTTAAGGATGCTTACTGAAGTACTTAGCACGAAAATGAAGCTTAGAGAAACTTGCTTGAAGTCCAGAGAGCTCTAGAGAAGGTTTAGAAATGTTTTTGAAATGAGCAAGTTCATGTGTTGCAACAAGAGCTCTATATATAGTGATTTAGATGCAACAAGATCAATCCAACAAGGTCTACACATGTTTCCTGATCATCCCAGGTGTCCCCTATGCATGAAATACCACTGGTGCAGCCCCAAAATTCGAAAACCATGCATCTAAGGCGGTGGAACCGGCTGAACCTGCAGCTGTCCACTATTTTCTGCCCAGTTACAGGTCTTACGGACCGTAAGCTAAGGGCCTTACGGTCCGTATCCGATTTTTAATCTTTATCGCCCAGTTCAGCCACCTTACGGTCCATAAGGTGGTCTCTTTGCGGTCCGTAAGACTCGGTCAGAAGACAAAAACTTGTGAACTTCTAACATTTGACCATGCAATCTTTTATAACTCGAATCTTTAGTCATTATCAACACAATGGGTCCACTTGATCAGGTTTGACCAATCTTGAAAGTGTTGCCATGCAATGGTGTTGCCTTGGAGTCTTTTGGAAAGGATAATGAATGTAGAATTGTCGTTATTGGCACATAATCATTTACTTGACAATTGAATTATTTCTCACAAGGTTTAATTCAGATACCTTGGAATTCTTTAACAGACATTTCTTGAAAGGATAATATTGTTTTACCAAGAATTGGAAACGTTAAAAGGTCACTCAGAGGTATAAATTAACATGTTGACACTTTTAATTTCTCCGGTTATCTTTTATCATGATCCGGGTTTATAACACGTTTAAGGTCCATGACACGTGTCTTTATTATATTGGAAGGGTTTTTCCGAGGTGTTACATCCTCACCCCCTTAAAAGAAATCTTGACCTCGAGATTTATTGAAATAAGTGAGGGTACTTCTGTTTCATTGTGGACTCAACCTCCCACGTGTATTAGGGACCTCTACGGGCATCCCATTTAACCTTCATAATCGGTAGATGCTTCTTATGAAGCTTCTTAACCTGTCGATCCTCGATCGACAAAGGTTTTTCAACAAATTTTAAGCTCTCATCTATATGCACATCCTTATGTGACATGGCTAGCGATTCATCAGCTAGACACTTCTTCAGATTGCAGATGTGGAACACGTTATGAATTCTACTGAGCTCTTCAGGCAGGTTTAACTTGTAAGCCACTATTCCGACACATTCGATGATCTCGAATGGTCCTATGTATCTTGGGCTTAACTTGCCTTTCTTGCCAAATCGCATTACCCCTTTCCAAGGTGATACCTTAAGTAGAACTTTGTCACCTACCTCAAATTTTAGAGGTTTACGCCTTTTATCTGCGTAGCTTTTCTGCCTATCCCTGGCAGCTTTGAGACGATCACGTATCTGTACAATCTTATCTGTCGTCTCCAGGACTATATCAGGTCCTGTTAGTTGGATATCTCCAACTTCTGCACAACAAACAGGCGTCCTGCACTTTCTTCTATACAATGCTTCAAAAGGTGCAGCTTGAATACTCGAATGATAGCTATTATTGTACGAAAATTCTATCAATGGAAGATGATCATCCCAACTCCCTCCTAAATCAATAACACAAGCTCGAAGCATATCCTCGAGTGTTTGTATTGTACGTTCGCTTTGACCATCCGTCTGAGGATGATACGCAGTGCTGAAGTTTAATCGACTGCCTAGGGATTGCTGAAAGCTTTTCCAAAAGTGAGATGTATATCTCGTATCCCTATCAGAGATGATAGACACTGGCACTCCATGAAGAGATATAATCTCGTCCACGTACAGCTGAGCTAACTTATCTGAGCTGTGTGTTTCCTTAATAGGTAAGAATTGGGCTGACTTAGTCAACCTGTCAACTATAACCCAAATAGTATCATTTCCTCGCTTTATCTTTGGTAACTTTGTGATGAAATCCATAGTTACCATTTCCCACTTCCAGGTGGGAAGTTCAGGCTGTTGCAGCAAGCCTGACGGTTTCTGATGATCTGCTTTAACTTGAGCGCATGTCAGAAATTTGGCCACATAAGTGGCTATAGATTTCTTCAAACCTATCCACCAATAATTTGCCTTTAAATCCTGGTACATCTTGTCACTTCCAGGATGAACAGAATATTTGGAGCTATTGGCTTCTTGAAGAATAACATCCCTAAGTCCTCCATAAATTGGAACCCATATTCGTCCGTTCAATCTCAGAATTCCATCCTTGCCATATGATAACTGCTCGGCAGTTACTCCCAACTTTTCATTCTGATAGTTGGCTTCCAATACAGCTTCCTTCTGAACGGCTAACAATCTTTCATTCCAACTGTTCTTCAATTCAATGCTCTTGGCATTGATTCTAATGGGCTTAACCCTTTCCTTCCTGCTCAATGCATCGGCGACCACATTCGCCTTACCTGGATGGTATCGGATTTCACAATCATAATCATTCAGTGTCTCCATCCATCGACGCTGTCTCATGTTCAGATCCTTCTGGTTAAACAGATGCTGAAGGCTCTTGTGATCAGAATAGATCACACACTTGGTACCATATAAATAATGCCTCCAAAGTTTTAGTGCAAACACAACGGCACCCAATTCCAAGTCGTGGGTGGTGTAATTCTTCTCGTGCACTTTTAATTGTCGGGAAGCATAGGCAATAACCTTGCCCTTCTGCATGAGCACACATCCCATACCTGTGTGTGATGCGTCGCAGTATACCACAAACTCTTCTATTCCTTCAGGCAATGTCAACACAGGAGCATTGCTCAACTTCTGCTTAAGAATTCCAAGGATTCTTGTTGCTTAGGACCCCAATCAAACTTTATATTCTTCCTAGTCAACGAAGTTAGGGGTGCAGCAATCCTAGAGAAATTTTCAATAAAACGCCTGTAATATCCTGCCAGACCCAAGAAGCTGCGAATCTCTGTGGGCATCTTCGGCTCTTGCCAATTCATGATAGCTTCAATCTTAGCGGGATCCACCTGGATACCACGCTCACTAACCACATGTCCAAGGAATTGGACTTTACGAAGCCAAAATTCACACTTTGAAAACTTGGCGTAGAGATTTTCTTGTTGAAGAAGTTTAAGAATACAACGAAGATGCTTCTCATGATCAGCCTGATTCTTCGAATAAATAAGAATGTCATCAATGAATACAATGACAAACTTGTCCAAGTGGGGTTTGCAAACGCGATTCATGAGGTCCATGAACGCTGCTGGTGCATTAGTGAGCCCAAAAGGCATCACTAAGAACTCGTAGTGACCATAACGAGTCCTAAATGCAGTCTTGTGCACATCTTCATCTCTAACCTTCAGTTGATGGTAACCTGACCTTAGATCAATCTTGGAGAAATAGCTTGCTCCTTGAAGCTGATCGAATAGATCGTCGATCCTGGGCAATGGATATTTGTTCTTGATTGTAACCTTGTTAAGCTCTCGATAATCGATGCACAGACGCATCAAGCCATCCTTCTTCTTCACAAACAGAATCGGTGCTCCACAAGGGGACGAGCTAGGTCTAATAAAACCTTTTGCCAACAAATCATCCAACTGAGTTCTTAGCTCTTTCATCTCAGTCGGTGCCAACCTGTAGGGTGCTCTTGCAACAGGTGCTGCTCCTGGAATAATGTCAATTCTAAACTCCACTTGCCTATCTGGAGGTAAACCAGGTAGTTCTTCAGGGAATACATCTGGATATTCAGAAATGATGGGAATGACTGCGATCTTGGGCTTTGGTTCATCAATGGTCACCTGTGCCATATAAATGACATAACCTTTCTTCATACACCTTGATGCCTTAAGCATAGACACTTGCTTAGGCAACCCGTACTGAGTGTCTCCTTGTATGGTAAGTGGCTCACCATACGGAGTCTTGATAACCACTTGTTTCTTGTCACAAACGATCTGAGCTTGGTTATGAGATAACCAATCCATGCCTATTACTATGTCGAATCCAGCTAGTTTCAAAGGAAGCAAAAACAATGGAAAAGAGTGGTTCCTAATGGATATGAAACATCCATCTAACACGGTTGAAGCAGTTTCTATGGTACCATCAGCCAATTCTACTTCATATTTTATACTTAAGGTTCTAACGGGCAGATTTAATAACTTACAAAATTTATCATCCACAAACGACTTATCCGCACCCGAATCAAACAATACCCTTGCATAAACATCATTTATAAGGAAGGTACCTGTTATCACGTTGTCATCCTGAACTGCTTCTCGTGCATTCATTTGAAAGACCCTAGCATTGGTCTTTTTACCTTCTTCAGGTTTCTTCACATACTTTGGGCAGTTGGACTTGATGTGCCCCTTCTCGTTACAGTTATAGCACATCGCATCCTTTATCTTCTTGCAGTCTAACGTCTTATGCTCATTCGACTTACAAATCCCACAAGCCCTGGGCTGCGATTGGGATTTCGATTCGTACCTGCATTTTCCCAGATGACGTTTCTTGCAAATTTTACACTATGGCTTTTCACCTGACTGTTGATCATCCTTTCTAAACCCGGAACTTTTCTTGTGATCAGAGTTCCCTTTGTGCTTCTTATCGGAACGTCGTGAGTTCTCATCCTCACGCTTCTTCTTTCCCTCAACCGAATTCCTAAGCGATCTCTGCCTGACCGCGTCGAGGGTAAGAGACAATGATAAATCAGCCACTGACCTAAAGGTAGTAGGTCTTGATGCCTTCACACTCGCCTTAATCTCCGGAGCTAAACCTCCGATGAATCGAGCTATACGTTTTGGTTCTGGTGTAACCAAGTATGGAACCGAATGTGACATAGTGTTGAAGCTCGTGAGATAAGCCTGACAGTCTAAATTCTTCATAACTAAAGTTAAGAAATCAGTCTCAATCTTCTCAACTTCATGTTGAGGGCATAAATTTTCTTTGATTAGAGCAAAAAAATGCTCCCAAGACATGCTATATAAGTGGATCTTTCCTGTAGCTTGAATCAGTGACCTCCACCAAGCTAGAGCTTCTCCCTTAAACGATTGTGACACAAACTTCACAACGTCCTGCTCTGCACAACCACTAATGTCAACCACTGTATCTATCTCATCGAGCCAGGTCATACAATCGATGGCTCCCTTCTCTCCTGTGAAATCTCTGGGCTTACAGGAGACGAAATAATTATAAGAATAACCCTTAACACGAGGCTCTTGGTTGAACACAACCTGTTTAGATGGAACACTTCTTTGATTCGACGAGTGACGAGTATCGTCCTTTTTTGACTCATTTACTTTGGATGGGGGCTTACTATGTGCCACAGATAGAGTCTTAGAGTGTGTACCACTTGATTCTTTGAATTGTCTATCAAGTGCCCTAGTAACAGCATTGTCTATTAATGCCTGTAGATCCGCACCAGCTACATTAATCCTGGTGGTATCATGATTTTCTCTCGGGTGACTGTTTACTTCCTCCGATTCAGCGATGTAGCTTGATTGCTACAAAACAATTGACAATATCTTATTCAGAGGTTATTTATGGGATCATCCCTTTGCTGATTCATTAACCATGGCAATTATAAACCATATTTGGTTAATTTATTAAACATATTTATTTAGGATTTCCATTATAATTCATCCTAATTATAAAGTATTAAGGGTATTATTAATGGCACATAAGGCCTAGTCACAAGGAAAATTTTAAGCCATGATTTCAGAGAATCGAGGTATTAAGGTTTGAACGTAGTTCATTACCTTTTATTGACAGGGAGTCATAGACTACAACTGTCTTTTGTCTTATTTGATAATTATTACGGCCCGTAGGCACTACATCACTAATGGATGTCTCATATATGATCATCTTAAATGATGATCTGAACCCATGATTTATAGATCATTAGGCTAATTAAGGAATCTGGAAGAATCCAATATAAGGTTGACATGTGTGATTTTTAACGAATCACATCTGCCAGGAGTGTTAACATGTTTTCAGATGTTAACAAGGATTTGAATCTTTTTAAACAGATTTACCATCATGGCCAGGTCTATAATGACATGCAGGCTAGGTTATACCTTTTAAGATTCTTATTTAATATTTAAAGGCAGATCATTTAAAAGGAATGATATTTTTTATTTATTTCATATTTTATATTTTATACATATAATGATAAAATGAAATTTTAAATTAAAACATTCCATAATTAAATAAAAAGATACATAAATGCCCTAAACGGGACTTTAACAGAAACAACTTGCCCACGCAGGGGCTAAACAGAAAATACAAGTCCTCGCAGGGACTGAATACATAAATAGATGTCCACGCAGGGACTTGATTGAAACAAGGAAATTACAATACAATTAAATAAATGAGGAATCTTCAAAAATCCCTTTTCTTCTTTCCCTTGATTAGATTCGCCAGACCCTTGAGAAATCCCCGGTGGTTCTTGCGCTCTTCTTGAACCTCCCGTTCCACCTGGCTCAACCTCTGAAGAATCTCCTGTTGCTGCGGTGGCGGTATCAATGGCGGCTGCGGCGGCTGCTGATGCTGCAGAGGTTGAGGTGGTGGCGGGTATTGGTACCCATAGGCCGGGTACCCAGTCTGATATGGGACTCCATAGGGCCCCTCGGGATGAAGAGCATTGTAGTTCGCCGCTACAAGGTATGGGTCAACTTCGGCGTAGTTGTAGTTAGTATGGGCTGGCTGCTCAAAAGGGTTATACGCCGCTGCACCAGCGTATGAAGGAATCGGGTTATCATAACCCACTGGTGGCGGTGCGACTGGCGCAGAGTCCACCTCGGAAACAGGGTTTGAAGGCCCACTCATCTGTGGGTCTTCATGTAGTGGCGGGTAATGACTGCCACTTGAATGCTGAGGGGTGCTGAAATGGAAGTCCCCTCCTCGCACGGACATCCGTGCTCCTGATCTTCTTCACCTCGGTGGCTCCGGAGGCGGTTGCTGCACTGGTGGTGGTGGTGGCGGTGGAGTGACCGCTACAAAACATGAATCCTCAGAGGGATCCTGCTATTGCTGCTGTTGCGATGGGTTGTAAGAGGGAGTAAACACCCAGTCGTATTGGGCAAACCTTGCCTCATAGCTGTCTGGACCACGATAAGGTGATCCATGAAAAGACGACCCATCTAAAATCTCGATGGGGTGAGTAGGTGTCCCAGATGGTGGTTCGGCGGGATCCGGGTCATCATCCATCTCCATGTCCTGAGCTTCAGGGAAATGGTCTTTAGGGCCCAATGGGTTATGACCCATTGGTTCTTCAATCAGATTTGCCGGGTTAAACCGACTCTGGAAATATGGGGTCGGGTCCTGGAAGGCCCGATGTGAGGTTGACCGTCGCAACGGCAAGAAAGAGTGGTGTGAATCTTCGGGCTCGTTCTTCGATTGCGGCCCAAAGGAATGATGGTAAGAGGGTGATGAACTTAGCGAGACAGATCGCCTCGCGGGCTCCAAATGGGTCCTCCAGTCTTCTTGAGGACTGGTGCTCATTGTAACAGACGGAGTTCGCCGGTGGGAAGGTCCGGCCTCGTGATCGTTGGGGGCATTGAATGGCCCCTTTCCTCGTCCTCCTCTACGGAACCTTGGTGGCATTTTGTTAAACCTGTCAAAACAAATAAAAGAAACAACAAAGGAAAAATAATAAAGGACAAAAAAAATAAATTAGGATTAGTCCTAAGTTCTTTGTCTAGACTCGGAAGTCGAGGAATGTGCAAACCGTGTCATTGAGATTAAACACAAAAGGCTAGTGTTTAATTCACTCAATGTTAGCTCTGATACCAACCTGTCACACCCTGATATTTCCACGTATTACTGGTGGGGAGTATCGTGACGTGGTTGATATCATCATAGACAATTTATTACAGTTTAATACACAGCGGAAGTTGAGAGATAAAAACATTAAAAACCGAATGAAAGTAATATCAATTATTACAAAAGAGGTTGTAAGGGATCCACAGGCGGATCAAAGTTAAAAGGAACATTGTTCAACAGATTTATAAACATCTAAGCTTGCAAGACTCTTTATTGATGCTAGGAGTAGCCAGCATATTCCGTCTAGTACCTGCACTTAACCTCTTGGAAAATACGTCAGTTTACACTGGTAAATACAATTAACCGACTCATTTTGAAAATGTTTATTTAAAATTGTTTTGAATGGACAAGGCACAAAATATCTTTTATAAATTGGGATAGTTATTTCAAAATAAACTTGTTTAAGAATTACATGTTTATTATACGTTCAGTAGCCCAGGCTGAAAACTGGGTTAAAGATTAATAGACACACCACTTGATATAATCCCGCGGCGAGTTATTCTCGAACAGGCGGTTATATCTTTTTATATATGCACCGGCAGGTGTATGCCTACACCCCGTGCTTAAGTCGTGGCCATTTCAATGAATGAGCCGAGGATATCCAGGACATGGTCATTAACCCCCCAAAGGCTTAGAATAAAGAAAACAGATTAAACGGGTTATCTCAATAATTTAACCTTCATATGATTAAAAATTCAATACCCGACCAAGCGGTATTTTATATACCGTACCCCAAGCCCGTATAAGGGAAAATAAGTTAAAAGTATTTATCTGAGCAAATTATACAAATCTATCCCAGCCGTATACAATCAGCAAGTGCAACTATCTTTTACTGGGCTCTTAAATTAGGAACGAAGGTTTTAATAACCTATTAGATTCCTAACGGGTCTTACTTAAGTTTAAACTTAGACCGGTTAGTTTTAAAGAAAGGAGTACGGGTCAAAACGCATGGTTAAGTGAAGACCGAATTAGAATGTGGTTTAGTCCCAACAAGTATGAAGACTTGTATAATATGGGTAAACTAAACACATTCTGAATTTTGAAGTGAAAACGATAAGGTTTGATCCGTTTCAGTTAATTTATGCAAACTAGTTACATAGACCGTACCGAACGCGATAAATGCATAACGGGTAACCAAATGAGTCATGAGCAGATTTTCTAAGTTAATATGCCTTAAATATGTTGTGATATCAGTAGGATACCTTCTATTATGCCCAAAACGAATTTAAAATCACATTAAGCCCCGTAGGGGTATTTTGGTCCTTTTAAGGTTTATAAAAGAGGTTAAATATTAATCTGAGGTTCTGGTCTTAAATGATCAGTAAAAATATTTATTTTTGTAAGTCATATCAGTAAGGTATTGCATATATGTGAAATTTATCATTTATAACCAAATTATGCACCGTAGGGGCAATTTGGTAATTTCACATAAGCTTTAAAGGTCAAAATGGGAAATCTGAGTTTAAAACTTTACCTTACTATTAAAATATAGAAATTTAGTTAAAACATCAGTAGGTATTAAGTTTTATATGCCAAAAATAGTTTTAACCCATACTATGCGTTTAAAACGCGTAAAAGTCGGTTTTAAGCAATTTTCGGGTTATAATAGGAAATCTGAGTTTTTTATTAGTTTATAAAGTTCAAAATATTTTATTTATCATATAAAATCAGTAGCAAAAAGTTTGGTATCAAAATGTTATGTAAAACTCATTTTATTAGCAAAAAGGGTATAACCGACAATTACCGAATTAAAGCAAGAACCCTGTGTTATGTTCAGTTTAAAAATAAATAAAAATCTTCAAAATATCCCAAAATATTATATTACATCAGTGGGTACAAAGTTTGGTGTCAAAATTTGGGTTTAGATAGCCTTTATGCTAATAATGTCGTTTAATTAATAAAAAGCTCTCAAATTACGATATTGAGCATAACTCCTAATTTAGACCTCAAACTTATGTCAAATTTTTAGAACATGTCTATAAATCAGTAATAAAGGTTTTTGTCCTCTCACATTTTCAAAAATCTTGTTTTAAGGTCAAGATGGCATAATGGTCAACATTTAGGCAATTAACGGAAACATGCAAATGAATCGGATTAAATAGGAACCAAGTTGTATAACCTCAGAGGGCTATACTAACCTATAACCTAGTCCTAATGGAACTTTAAGGCATGTCTAAACTAAGCCAATCGGGTCAGAACTGAAAGTAAAAGTAAAAGTCTACTTTTGCGACTTTCGGTTTCGAACCGAGCCTAAACTCAAAATTGTCGGGTTGAACATGATTAGACATGTTATTACATTAATTTCCAAGTTATATAACTATTAAAACAGGTTTCATAGCTTCTACATTGTTAATTATGAGTTGATTTGCAAAAATAGATTTTTGTTGACTTTTTAATACTAAGTTTGACCCGACAATTGACCTAGTTAGAGTGGAAATCAGAGGGTGCCCTTTTAAGGGTTTATTACCCACATAATTATCAACTCATAACCACTTTCAATTCGAAAAATGACTGGACCATTAGTGATTAATCACTAAGTCAAAGCTTAATTACGACGGCTTTGACTTTTGGTCATTAAGCTAATGAAACTTGAATTAGAGAGGTTAAGGATGCTTACTGAAGTACTTAGCACGAAAATGAAGCTTAGGGAAACTTGCTTGAAGTCCAGAGAGCTCCAGAGAAGGTTTAGAAATGTTTTTGAAATGAGCAAGTTCATCTGTTGCAACAAGAGCTCTATATATAGTGATTTAGATGCAACAAGATCAATCCAACAAGGTCTACACATGTTTCCTGATCATCCCAGGTGTTCCCTATGCATGAAATACCACTGGTGCTGCCCCTGAATTCGAAAACCATGCATCTAAGGCGGTGGAACCGGCTGAACCTGCAGCTGTCCACTATTTTCTGCCCATTTACAGGTCTTACGGACCGTAAGCTAAGGGCCTTTCGGTCCGTATCCGCTTTTTAATCTTTATCGCCCAGTTCAGCCACCTTACGGTCCGTAAGGTGGTCTCTTTGCGGTTCGTAAGACTCGGTCAGAAGACAAAAACTTGTGAACTTCTAACATTTGACCATGCAATCTTTTATAACTAGAATCTTTAGTCATTATCAACACAATCGGTCCACTTGATCAGGTCTGATCAATCTTGAAAGTATTGCCTTGGAGTCTTTTGGAAAGGATAATGAATGTAGAATTGTCGTTATTGGCACATGATCATTTACTTGACAATTGAATTATTTCTCACAAGGTTTAATTCAGATACCTTGGAATTCTTTAACAGACATTTCTTGAAAGGATAATATTGTTTTACCAAGAATTGGAAACGTTAAAAGGTCATTCAGAGGTATAAATTAAAATGTTGACACTTTTAATTCCTCCGGTCATCTTTTATCATGATCCGGGTTTATAACACATTTAAGGTCCATGACACGTGTCTTTATTATATTGGACGGGTTTTTCCGTGGTGTTACAAACAGTCGGTTAAATCACTAAAAGCTCATCAATTTTGGGTTAAACGGGAGTTTTGACGTTAAACAGAGAAAATCATCAAAATAAAGGTCAATTCACAGATCCATTTTGGAATTAAAGACATCATTCTGTACGGAATTGATTCGCGCACAATCCTGTGAAATTATATCATTAAATTCACACAAATAAAGATTCTAGATCGAAAAAATGTGATTTGGAGTGTTCTTGAGCTGTTAGAACATATCCAATCGGATGGCAATCCGATCGGATGACCATCCGATCGGACGACCATCCGATCCATATCACTATCTTGCTTGAAGGCCTATTGAAGGATTATATGCTTTCAATCGGATGGCAATCCAATCGGATGACCATTCGATCGGACGACCATTGATGTGTGCAAAATGCAACATATAAATTACATCAATTGTGGCATAAAACTAACCCTTTTTAGTACTAATGTTGGAAAAAGTGTACTTTTGTCTTCCTTTTGTATTTTCAGGATTAAATGAGCTCAAATTAACAAAAGAAGCAAAAAGACAGCTAAATCTAGCATAAATACAAGAAAAGGAGCCAACGTGACATGCCCGACCCCACGACAACATCTTCCCAAGCAAAACAAGAAGACAGAAGACTGAACACGCCCCGTGCTCAGCGAGCACGGGGGCGTGCCCAAGTGTCAGCAGAAAAGACAAAGTGGTAGAAGCTTCTATTGCCCACCACGGGGCCGTGCTCAGCGGACACGGGGCCGTGGTCAACTATAAGATTCGCAGAATCCAGGCAAATCTTGATAGTACAGATATGCTTCTGCACACGGGGTCGTGCTCAGCGGACACGGGGGCGTGGTCAACTAATAAGACAAGCTGCATTAAATGAAGAAAGAGAAGGATGTGGACACGGGGCCGTGCCCGAGCTTCTGTTCAGCCTATAAATATGAGTGCTTGGCTCAAGCTCAAACCATCCCTTGGCACACCACCTCTCTCACACTTCACCCACCACCCACCACCACCATAACACCATCATCCACCACCATCATCCATTGTCCATCATAGAGTGTGTGAGTCGTCTCGGGATCCAAGATTGATCGTAAGAGTTCTTGACAATCAAGGCCATGTTTGCCTAAGTCTCTTACATCACTTGGTGAAGACAAAGTGTCTAGTGTAATACTTTTTATTTTTAATCTTTTCGCACTTTTTAATTGGTTATGTATTAATGACTTTAATAACTAGTTTCTTATGTTGAAGGTGATTCTTCCTTATCGTTTGTCCGTGGTGTCTTGGCATTATTTTACTGTCTATATAAAATAAAAGATTTTCACCATTCATATCTCCACGGTCTATATGGAGGTATGTTGGCTACCTGGTCGGGGGTTAAGGAACGATTTGGTAAGAGTCTTGCCGTTGTTCAGCGTTTAGAGATCCTGCAAGGGACCTGAGTCAAATTTAGTAGGACCTCCTTCAATACTTAACGGTATTGGATGGCGGGGGTCCAAACTCTTTGATCCCCTCATAAGTTAAACTACTATTAATACTATAACCCGGCTACTTAGGATTGTATCCTTGCTGACTCAGACTACTTAGCCGAGGGTAACGTCACCTCCAAAAGAGGGGCCTACCATAATTTTGCATTAATAACTTAATTAATTATCTTTCAATAATCCGACCCTTTAGGATTGTATCCTTGCTGACTCAAACTACTGGGTTGAGGGTAACGTCACCTCCAAAAGAGGGGCCTACTACAATAACTAAGATAATCTCTTAAATAGTGCAAAAGTGCGGAAATAATCAAAGGTTACACTAAACACGAGTCGGAACCAAGTGATTCATCTTGTCTATCTGTTTTTATTTTATTTTATTTTCAGCATTTTTAGTTAGTTTTTATTTTCTTAGTTTAAAATAATTTTCTAAACCTTTTGATTTGATTAGACGTTGAGGATAAACCGGTACTAAAAGCTCTTGTGTCCTTAGACGACCTCGGTATCTTACCAACACTATACTACGCTCACGATGGGTGCACTTGCCCGTATGTGTGTTTAATGTTAGTAAATATCGTGTTTTATAAATTTAAAACTTGGCTAAAGAAAGTGTAAAAGGGCTTAAAATATACTTAAACTTATATACACACTTCACACGCATCATGTTTTTGGCGCCGTTGCCGGGGACACAAGGATTTTAAGAAAGTTAGGAATCAACGACCTAATCGTTTTTTCTTATTTTTCATTTTTTTTAGAATTTTTCTTAGTTTTTCAGCTTCTGCAGAACCCAGCTCGGGCCGTGCCCGCTGAACACGCCCCGTGCCCAATCATTGGAACTGGCAATCCTGTTTTAAGTCAGACAGTAAGCTGAACACGGGACCGTGCCCACTCAACACGCCCCCGTGCCCAAGATTCAGTTACTGAAAACAGAACCGTAAGATCCCGACGGTTAGTAATTTCTGACACAAACATGAGTGATACTGATACTTTTTACTTTCGGCACTCTTATGGTACGTGGTGTCAATTATGTGGTGGTACCCATAAGGAATTAGAATGTTATTTTCTAAATTATAAGCCCCACTATATAGACCCATCGTTTCCTTGTATCCTTAAGAGGGGCGAAAGTAAAAATAATCCCTATCTCTCCCTCGAATGCTCTCAACCGGATTTTCTAGGAGAAATGCTTCTCGATGAATTATTTCAATTAGAAGATCTAATTCTTAATTGGTTAAAAGAACTTAGGAAAGATTTCAATTATCTATCCCAGGACGATAACCAAGAAGAAGGGTTGGGCTCGCATTCAAACAACTTCGTTGTTTCCGACGATACTTCTAACTCTAGTGAGGACCTGAGCGATAGTCGTCCCTGTGTCGATTGTGCCGTGAAGGACTCCCCATCGACTTCGTTCGATGCATACATAGACCTGAGCGATTCGACATACACCTTCTTTAACGAGAGCCCGGGAAAGGGTTGGACTTGTCCACCTACATATAGCATAGGAATCACCCTCACCGACAACCTTTTGCGTTCTCGTCTTAATCTAGACCAATTAAGGTATCTTAGGCACTTTGGGGTTGTTCCCTCCAGTAAGGAACCACCCGATCTGAAGAAATTCCTTGAAAATGGACAAAACTTCATAAATAGCCTTTCGACACGGGGCCGTGCCCAGGTCAACACGCCCCCGTGTCCACCAAAAGATTCCCTTCTGACTTTTTGTCAGAATACGGACAAAACGTGTCAGGATCCTACCTGCACACGGGGCCGTGTCCAGTATGCTGTCGTTTTCTATAAATGCCGCCAAGAATCCTTCACATTTGGACCATCCAGGGACAGAGATTTGAAAGGATTTTCTAACTTACCATCCTAGGTATGTTCTAAAAGAAGGTTCCAACAAACATCTTGTCCTTTCCTCTTTTATCCATTACCTTCTTCTTCACCTTTCTTGCAACAACACCTCCATTGAAGCTTGATTTCAAGCTTTATTGTGATGATTGTTGAGCTTTTGTTCAAGGAATCTTGTTAAAAATAAGTTACACAACATTGTTTTAAGTTATTTCTGTTCAAAAATGCTACATAAATTGGGAAAATAATTTAAAACTCCAAGATTCCTTGTTCTAAAAAACTGTAGAAAGTTGAACACGGGGCCGTGCTCATTGAGCACGGGGCCGTGTCCGTGGTACTGTTTCATTAAAACGAACTATTTTTGGTTTGTTTTCATAGAATGTCTAGCCAAAACAGTGGAACTTCTTCTGCGCACTTCAGAAACAGTCGAAGGGAAAGGAGGCCATCAATTGAAGCAACTCTCGTAAGATACGTGATGGCGTTACATGAAGCTCTTGACGAGATGACTTCGGTAGAGGAGGTCCTAATAGACAGTATAAATTATCTTTCGGTAGGGTTGGAAAACAGTTTTCAAGAAATAAGCCTCTTGCACCAGAGGTTAAACATTCTTGTAACACCTTCCATGGAACCGATCCTCCCTCAAGAGGATTGGAACCTAGCACTTGGAATCCACAATCCTACCGGTTGGGATGACATTCCGGCGGAACCACCTCTTGTAGATCTACAAGAAGTCCCGGTGGAGGTTGCACCTCCTCAAACCGATGCCAATGAGCCCGCTTTTCTTCTCCCTAGGGAGATAGAAGAATGGCTCGCCGACGTGTGAGGAACCCATGCCCGGAAAAAGAAGTTCTTCAAGCCACATTTAACCGAGGGATTTACCTTTTCGGAAATTTTGCTAATAGAATAAGTTGTAGGCTAGAAACTTCTTGGTTTAGATTTCTTGTGTTTCTTTGACCTAACTATCTAGTATTTTAATTTTTAGGACTATTATGTAATTCTCTCTATGACTTAATGAATGATGGTTTTAGTTAATTTGGTGTTTGGATGGTGTTGAAATGAATAAAACACACTTGAGATGGCAAAGGATACAAGGGAAACTTGGACCAGCACCCCATGCAGGAAAACAGGACCATCCGACAAAATTTCTTCGTTACAGTAAGTTCGGCACGGGCCGTGTCCGCCCAACACGGCCCCGTGCTGCACAGTCTGCAGAAATACCAAGTTTAGGTAAACTGGACACGGGCCGTGTTCACCCAACACGCCCCCGTATCCAGGCCTCTGTTTCTTTTGTTTAATTTTTGTTACTGGCACTTGAACACTGGGCCGTGCCCGGACAACACGGGGCCGTGTCCAGCGCCCAGTAACACAAAATTTTTGCTTTTTCACACCTTTTTACACATTCAATTAACCTAAAAACTTATTTTTGGGACACATTGAGGACAATGTGTAATTTAAGTGTGGGGGGGATGCTAAAACCTTGAATCTTGCAAGTCCTAAATACAAGCCTTACACAAAACTCTATTGGAACCGCTTACTTGTCTAGGTTTAACTTGGGAATTTCAAAGTTCTAAAAAGGTTATATTTTTACAAATTTATAACCGATAGCGTCGTGATAAAAAGAACCAACATAAGAAAATTATGAAAAGGCATGGCAAACTTAGTTAAAATTTAATTATATATACTTGATCACATAAAAACCCATTCCCACAAAAGTGAGTTTTGAGCCTTTATTGAGCATACAAATACATATCTTTAAATTAAATGCTCATTTTTCGTTTCTTGTGTGAATAGCCGCTTGGTTCTTACAACTCTAGAACTTGCCATGACGATACATTCCCGGTCCTTACCAACTTAAACCCGAGTAAGTAAATGATGGAGGCATTAGGACTAACCCTTTTTATTTCTACACCATTTTTTTTCTTTTTTTTTACCACCTACCCAAAATCCCCCTAGTTAGCCCCTTTGAGCCTAAACCTTTTCATTTCATAACCCAAATCAAACACCCTTTCACCCACCAAAACCTTTTTCATTTTAACCCCTTGTTTTAGTAACTAGCTCGGTTTTTCATATGACTTTCTCAAAAAAAAAAAAAAAAAAAAATCTTGATGATGAAGCAAAAGAAAAAAACAAACAAGTTCATCAAAAATAACTTTGTTTGAATAATAGCTTCATCAAAATAAAAATTGCAAAAATAAAAAGTCTTTCGAAAACCGACGCTTGTTACGCTTTTTCGCCCTTTCTACTAACCACCAACCACTAACCCAACCACCTACCTTTAACCCAAGCCTAACCCTTCACCCAAAAGTCCTCTTGATATTTACAAAGGTATATAGTTAAAAAGGAGGAGGATTGATTGCTTGGCAAGCATATGGTAGGAGTAAGTTCCATGCCGCTCTCGAGTGATTCACTAAAATACATCTTCGGCCGAGTGTTGAGTGATCCCCGTGATGTATGTGAACTTGTATATAAATCGAATTTTAAATAAGCATGTTATGCCCTAATAAGTAATTTACCTTATGAAAAGTTTTAAATAAATCATGACGAATAGGATTGTAAATAAATAAAAATAAAACTTAATAAAGAATCTTGAAAATCCCGACACTCTATGACAAGCCTAAAAACCTTCTTTTCTACCCATTCCATTTGGGAGTGTAAAGCCATATTATAAAGAGTTTTGCTTGAGGACAAGCAAAGATTCAAGTGTGGGGGTATTTGATGTGTGCAAAATGCAACATATAAATTACATCAATTGTGGCATAAAACTAACCCTTTTTAGTACTAATGTTGGAAAAAGTGTGCTTTTGTCTTCCTTTTGTATTTTCAGGATTAAATGAGCTCAAATTAACAAAAGAAGCAAAAATGCAGCTAAATCTAGCATAAATACAAGAAAAGGAGCAAACGTGACATGCCCGACCCCACGACAGCATCTTCCCAAGCAAAACAAGAAGACAGAAGACTGAACACGCCCCGTGCTCAGCGAGCACGGGGGCGTGCCCAAGTGTCAGCAGAAAAGACAAAGTGGTAGAAGCTTCTATTGCCCACCACGGGGTCGTGCTCAGCGGACACGGGGCCGTGGTCAACTATAAAATTCGCAGAATCTAGGCAAATCTTGATAGTACAGATATGCTTCTGCACACGGGGTCGTGCTCAGCGGACACGGGGGCGTGGTCAACTAATAAGACAAGCTGCATTAAATGAAGAAAGAGAAGGATGTGGACATGGGGCCGTGCCCACTGGACACGGGGCCGTGCCCGAGCTTCTGTTCAGCCTATAAATAGGAGTGCTTGGCTCAAGCTCAAACCATCCCTTGGCACACCACCTCTCTCACACTTCACCCACCACCCACCACCACCATAACACCATCATCCACCACCATCATCCATTGTCCATCATAGAGTGTGTGAGTCTTCTCGGGATCCAAGATTGATCGTAAGAGTTCTTGACAATCAAGGCCATGTTTGCCTAAGTCTCTTACATCACTTGGTGAAGACAAAGTGTCTAGTGTAATACTTTTTATTTTTAATCTTTTCGCACTTTTTAATTGGTTATGTCTTAATGACTTTAATAACTAGTTTCTTATGTTGAAAGTGATTCTTCCTTATCGTTTGTCCGTGGTGTCTTGGCATTATTTTACTGTCTATATAAAATAAAAGATTTTCACCATTCATATCTCCACGGTCTATATGGAGGTATGTTGGCTACCTGGTCGGGGGTTAAGGGAACGATTTGGTAAGAGTCTTGCCGTTGTTCAGCGTTTAGAGATCCTGCAAGGGACCTGGGTCAAATTTAGTAGGACCTCCTTCAATACTTAACGGTATTGGATGGCGGGGGTCCAAACTCTTTGATCCCCTCATAAGTTAAACTACTATTAATACTATAACCCGACTACTTAGGACTGTATCCTTGCTGACTCAGACTACTTAGCCGAGGGTAACGTCACCTCCAAAAGAGGGGCCTACCATAATTTGCATTAATAACTTAATTAATTATCTTTCAATAATCCGACCCTTTAGGATTGTATCCTTGCTGACTCAAACTACTGGGTTGAGGGTAACGTCACCTCCAAAAGAGGGGCCTACTACAATAACTAAGATAATCTCTTAAATAGTGCAAAAGTGCGGAAATAATCAAAGGTTACACTAAACACGAGTCGGAACCAAGTGATTCATCTTGTCTATCTGTTTTTATTTTATTTTCAGCATTTTTAGTTAGTTTTTATTTTCTTAGTTTAAAACAATTTTCTAAACCTTTTGATTTGATTAGACGTTGAGGATAAACCGGTACTAAAAGCTCTTGTGTCCTTGGACGACCTCGGTATCTTACCAACACTATACTACGCTCACGATGGGTGCACTTGCCCATATGTGTGTTTAGTGTTAGTAAATATCGTGTTTTATAAATTTAAAACTTGGCTAAAGAAAGTGTAAAAGGGCTTAAAATATACTTAAACTTATATACACACTTCACACGCATCAACCATCCGATCCATGTCACTATGGGGTGTTTGTAAGATCAGTTGTCTTCAATCGAATGGCAATCCGATCGGATGACCATCCGATCGGAGGGTCATCCGATCCACAAACACATGGTTGCCCACTTTGTCCTTCGATCGAATGACAATCCGATCGGATGACCATCCATCACATGTCATTCGACCAGATGATCAAATGCCTAAAAAAAGGCATTTTTTGATCACGACGACGAGGAGAGTCTCCAGAAAAAATTTGTTGATTGACAATTTTTTCAGGTTTTTAACGACCAAGCTGGGTTGTTTGGGGAGACCGTCTGGGGCTTCAGTGTACATATTTGATGATGCGATCACGGATTGTGAAAGTTAGTGGGGTAGTCATGATACTGGTGCAGAAAGTTTATCTTTCAGGGTATCTGACTATTTATGGGCCAAATCGTAAAATCCGCAAAGGCGAAAAACTGACAATTGTGGCGAATATTGTGATATTCTAGTTTGGTCAAGTTTTTCGGAGAACAGAACTGAAAACTGAATTCAGTTTGAGGGGGAATTCAGTATTAGAGACGTCGGAATTTGCAAAAATGAGGGGGAATAAAAATTTCACTGTCGTATGTTGAAATTCCGACATTTTTGAAATTCGTGACATTGCAACTGTTTTCGGGTAGTTTCGACTTCAGATTGTCAGGGGGAATGTGAATCTGATCGTGGGTGTAAGCTTCCGAGATCAAGATGATCCGAGGAGTTGATATCTGATTGTGGACGAATGCTTCAGAGATCGGATTACATTACCAGATGATTCGTTTTCCGATGAAGATTTGCTGATTGTTTAGAATACGGTTTACACGGATCTGTCATTCTTATGGTGCGCTAACGTGGATCACGGTAAACGGGATATCAGATCTTCAGGGGGAATCACGGATTTGAAGTTAACCAGTGGGGTATTCGAAGTTTCTATCAATTGCAGGTTGAGTTTTTGTACATTCTTAGATCGAGCAGGCGGAAAGCGAAAATTGTGGTGCTAACTTGTGATATCAAAAACTGAGCTCGGATGCGGTTAAAGTTGAAATAGAGGATGCTGCATTGATTAGTTTCGAGTTGGTGATTGTTCGTGAAGGTTGCAGTTTAGCAAATCAGAGGAGAGTCGTAAACTATGCAAAAGACCTGAAGATTCATTCCAGGGGGAATTCGTGCTTTACTTTGGCAAAAGCAAACCTGAATCATCAATCAAGGGGGAATTTGGATAGTCAGATTTCACGATACCTGATTGAAGTTGTAGAAAAGTTGAAGATTACGGAATATTCAAACACGGCTCAAGGTTCTCAAAGTTTTAAAGACGATTCGACAGTGACATCCGAGGGGGAATCTGTTGGTGCATATTTCATACGTTTGCCACTGTGCGAATAGTTAGATAGAGCGTGTGTTGAATATTGTATTGGATAGAGAAGTTGGACAGGTTTTGTAAATGTCAAGGTCCATCCGGACCGATGACCATCCGGTCGGATGGCAATCCGATCGGATGGACACATAGTGTAGGTGATGTCTATAAATAGGGACTTGGGGTTCCCATTTGGACAAGCTTTTGGTTCCCAGAGAGGACATGCAGTCCAACCGGTCTCGTGGTGCTGTAAACGTTGAATAATCAATATAGACCAGATTGTAAATGACTGATCGGTGTCGTGTCTATCTTCTACTCCTTTCTTAGTCGTAATAAACGCACCGAACACGTCGTTACGGGACCGAAGCTCCGTCAAACTCGCTGGATCCGGGAATCAGCAATTCTGCATGTTATTTCGTTATTAAAATGCTGTTTTTGCTGATTTTCTGCAGAATTCTGCATTTTAGGTGCGTTTCGGGCAGTTTTTAGTGCTTGTTTTAGCTTTCGGAAAGTGTTTATGTTAACCAATGTTCCTACACTTGGGTTTTAATGTATTTTTGATGCTGGACCTACATCTAAGCCCTAAATCTATTGTTTACTGCATGCTGATGCTGTGCTGTCAGAGCTTGTCTTACCGGTGAGTTTACTGGTCGTTTTGACGCAACGCTTAATGTAATGTACAATGCGATAATTGAAGTATAAAACATGCATGAATTCATATGTAAAGCAAGAAAGCATGTAATGTTGACGCTTAAACATTTAATTGCAGGAAATAAATAATTATTAAAATAGTACGGAAATTACCGGTTTTGTGCCAGTTGTCACAACCGATGTCGGATTTGTATCAGTGATGATCTGTTTGTTGATTCCACCCTAAATGGGTAAACATATAAATGATTAAGATCGTATATTCAAAATAAATGATACAACGATTGTTACCTGGATGCCAAACATCAGAATAAGAGAACAAATCGAGACAAAATCAAGTAACTATCGTTGTTATGGAGGAACTGCTGGGAGGAAAAGAGCGGCGATTAATGAAGAACAAACTGGCAGAGGAAGAAACCTAGGGAGGAAAAGAGCGCCGATTAATGAATTAGGGTTTGTGATTCGTATTGTGGAAGGAAGAGGCGTGTGAGAAAGGAGAAGATTTCAATTGATTGAGAATTGACTGGGGTTTCCGTATTGAAGAACATAATAGACGGTTTAACAAAATGGTGGAGGAATGAGGAAAAGGATTTGCCGCTCAATTCACAATTCTCTGAATAAGTAGCAATGCCACATCATCAAGTGAGGTGACGAAGTTATTTTGGTTTAGTATTGAAGATAGATTTAAGATGTACAGTGAAAATTTATAATAATTTATAAATTTGTAAGTATCTCGTACTACTAAATATCATTGTAAAATGTTAGATAACCAACCAGAGCAGTTAATTTATAAATTTGTAAGTATCTCGTACTTCTAAATATATCATTGTAAAATGTTAGATAACTAGAGCAATTTCCATCAATGGAGTGGTGGTCAATTGGTAAAGGCAAAGTCTTTAAAACACCTAGGTTGGGAAGTGGAAGGTCTTGGGTTCAAGTCCTACAGACGACAGGGGATTAAAGAAATTAGCCGTTAAAAAAAATTAGAGCAATTTCCACACTCAATGCAGCCGGAATTCGGCATATGCGTAAAACAGTAAAGTTACGTAAAGGTTCCGTGCTGGTAGTGCAAAATTCCAAAAATGACTCGTATTAGAACGAATAACAATAAAAACGGATTCTAGTACCAGTACCAATGTTGTTTGATTGATATCAGTTTCGTTTGATTGATATCAGTTTCGTTCAGTACAGGACTCATACTATAGGGAAATAATTTATTGTTATAATCACTAGTAGGATTTTTGAAATGTTTTTTTCTTATCTTTTGTATATGTATAAACTAGTGGGATTTTCCTACGTGATGTGGCTAGAACTCGGTTTTGGTTAGTATCAGTTCAGTTCATTATGGTATCAGTACGGTAGCAGCATATAGCAATTGGGGAGAATACAATAACAATGTTATAAAATGCTCAAAAGGATACCAACACATTTTGTAAAAAATAATAACGGCACTCCTTTTGATAATAATACCCAATGTTGGTATCGGTATGGTTTATCACTATACCATTTTTTAATCAAATTTATACCGGAACGTCGAGAAAAAAATTAAACACATATGCATATGCATATTCAACTTTTAAAAAAGGTTAAAGAATGTGGATTATTAGAGGAAAAATAAAATTAATTGAAAACTAAATGGGTTAAAGTCCTTTATTATTTAAAGTATAACAGTGAAACTAAAACTTGAAAAGATCTTTTATAATCAAAACCTACGATTCATTTTCCATGAGAATTAATAGCATATAATAATAGTTATAAAGCATATTTCATTCATTTAGATATATTTATTGCTCATAATAATAATCTAAAATACATAAATGTCATAATAAGAATCTATAATACAGAAATGTAATGATTTAAGTCTTGATGCCTCGTATTGTAGAACAAACATGCCTTTATACATAGCATAAAAATATTGATGAAACTCACATAGATCCCGAAGGTTACATACCAACGTTTTAGCCCAAATCAAATGTATCATAAGATGGTACAAAAGCTACTACCGATGGCACTGATATGTAGTGCCGCGTTCAGTGCTCCTAGCGCCGCCTGCCATTGTTGCTGAAAAAAAATCAAAATATAAGCTAGAGACAAAATCAATAAACCAAAAATCAAGTGATCGAAACTTATGATATACTAAGTGCTTATGTTATGGTTCGTGAAGGGGAGTGTGCCACGACGCTTACAGGAAATGATCACGCTGGGAACCAAATGAGTCTTTGTTTATTTTTTTTTAAATATATATTTCATTTAACAATGAATTTGATTTTTCTTAGATAACTTATACTCGTTGGTTTTTTTCTTTAAATAAACAAACACTATTTTGCTTATCTTTTTTTCTGATTCCGGTATAAAGTTTAGCAAGAACCGAGTTTTTTCAAAATAAAGTATTTTTTAATCTCGTAAAGGGGATTCAAAGTTTTGGCCATGCTTGAAGATGATATTAATTTCCAACAGACTTTTGAAGATGGTATCCAACCAGATTTTATTCATTTACTGTTTAAAAATAATTAATAATAATTTTTAAAGATACTTACAAAATTATGGTATTAAAAGAAATTGCTCGCACTCACACTCGCGCGCTAGGTTAGGTATATAACACATGGTTAGTAAACGTGAGAGTGAGTGGCTCATCGTTACCTATTAGGGACAATTCATAGGTCCACCAATATTCTACTAGCCAGAGCCAGTGGGATCAAGTAAAGCGTGACTTACGCTAGACATGTGATAAATAAAGACTAGCTAGTATATCAATATGACTGACGCTATGGAAGTAACTCACTCGTTGGGGGATGACTGGAGCCGGTTGTTGAACATGATAATGTGGTGTATGATTGTATGAATAATTGTTTTGGATCCATGTATGGTTGTGTACAGAAGGAGCTACAGACGTGTGAGGAGCCCATTGACTCCCCCAACATTGGTTATGAACAGGAGCCGGTCGTTGTGGAACTTGAACCAAGGCTAAAGATGGATTCCATGTGTGGTTATGATCAGCTGAATGTGGTTTATCTGGAACCGAGACTGAGTCCGTTTCAGATGGTCTAGATCTTAACTGTGAGAAACAAAATCAAAAGTACAAGTGTTAAAAATCAATAGTACAAGTGTTTTTAGTCCTGAGTCCCTAACCGTTCATTTTATAACGTTTTGAGTGCTTGTGTTTTAGTGGTTTTAACCACTTGGTCCAAAATGAAAAGTACAAGTGTTAAAAAGTTGGACTCAAAATGTTATAACATGAGTGATTAGGGGCTCAGGACGTTAAACTTTTTGATATTGAACTAGGTGCTTAAAAGAGTAAAACACAGAGACTCAAAAACTAATTTACTCTAGTAACTATTATATTTAAGATTTTACATTGTACCTACTATTATTGCGCAATTAACTAATTAATGATTAAACGCGTACCTTGCCTATTTTTAACTTGGTCATCGCTTCAAGTAACGAGTAATTGTCCAGAAAGCGCGACATATCATTGTGAGTGTGATCACATACTTGTCTACTATAGCAATCAAGACAAAGATGGAATGAACGATCGCTTGGATCTTCTAAGCACCCGACACATGTTAAAAAGGTCGAAGTGATGAACTTTCTACAATGATCACAAAACGGCCTTCCGCTTTTGATTATATAGTAAAGCGTCATCACTTCAACAAAATCAAGAGTACCATTTTTGTCAAGATCCAATTGGTTGAACATGAAGGGGTTAGTCAGGTGATGACACCCTTCCTCTTTCATGAACTCCAAGAACTCTCTTAGATCTATCTTGCCATCGCCGTCGTGGTCCATCGTGGTAAAGAAGTCTCGAGCCAACGTTTGAAGATGGTCAGTACTTGCTTGGTAATATGCCATGGCTATCTTGGAAAGCTCTTCCATTGTACTTGAAACTAAAGTTAAGACGTGTAGTTAGAAGAGATTGCAGTTTCTTTGATTATAAAGTGTTTTTTGGGTAGCATATAAACTCAAGTTGTACACTTTATAAATAGTCGATTCGATGGCCAGTGCTTGCTTGGTAATAAGCCATGGCTATCTTGGAAAGCTCTTCCATTCCATTGACTTGAAACCAAAGTCAAGACGTGTAGTTAACTACAGTTCGTAGTTTGTTTCATTTAAAGTTGGAAAGCTCTTCCATTGACTTGAAACCAAAGTCAAGACGCGTAGTTAGAATAGTTCGTAGTTTCTTTCATTTAGGTCATCAGTAGTCATAAAACCTCTTTGTGGGCGTTATGCGACATGTGTAGTGCCACGTCACACAAGGGTTTTATGGGGCGTTATGTCACTAGAGCTCGTAGTCATAAAGACCCTACCTCATCATTACTCAATTAATTAATTTTCAATTTTTTAAATTAATTTCTAACTTGTTAAAATTAAAAACCATTCCATTAAATAAAAAAAACATTACAATAAAATTAAAAAAAAACATTAAAATAAAATTAAAAAAAAACATTACACTAAAAAAAACAATACATTTATTCTTCGTCTTCATCGTCGTTCTCTCCTTCCTCTTCGTTTTCTCCAGCATCCAAACCTACGTCTTCAAAGTTCCTGGCTTCGAATTCCTCAACTTCTTCTTTCTCGGAGTCTTCTTCGTCGTCACCATCGTGTCGAATTGGGCGAACCGCCCAAGCATGCTCGACCAAATCCGCCTTTAACGCGTTATGTATATCCTTAGATCGCAATAGTTGAGCATTTACGAGTCTCTCTTCCATTGTTGCTTGGGTTCCTTCAACTACATCTTCCGGAATATAGTTTTGGCATATCGTTTTTCCATCATTCTCTATGATCATATTATGCATAATGATGCAAGCATACATGGTCATTCGTATTCTATCCTTATGCCACATGAGACAAGGATTTCTGATAAAATGTATCGTTGTTGTAGAACCCCAAAACACCTCTCGATACTCTTGTGGTTTTTTAAAATACTGTCTTTTCTCATCGAACGTTTCAGAAAACGTTTTAACAACCAGTTTTTAAAAACCGGTAAATACCGGCCAGTTATACCGGTAAATACCGGCCAGTTATACCGGTATTACCGTTTTCAGATGTAAATCCGGTACGAAACACCCCGGTATATAAGTGAAACGACATACAGTTTGTACCGGCGGTAAAATCCGGTATACCGGTTTGAAACGTAATACCAGTACCGGCCCAAGGTTATTTTAGTTTAGGTTGTTACTTATTTTATTATATATGTTACTTATCTTACGTAATTTTTATATATTATAATTATTCGTAACTAAAACTTCTTATTTAATATTGTATGAAACAAAAATAGTTATCCTCTAGTTGATGAGGATAGATAATAGTGAATTTCATCTTTTATGCGATCATGAACTTGATGTATTAACACTCAAAACTCAAATGACTTAAACATATTGTACACTTTCATTTAAAAGAGGTTGTTAGAAAATTGAATGATTTTCAATTATTTTTTGATTATTTTTTTATATGGATTAGCTTTTGAATTATCTTTTAATATGTAATCATGCATTGTTTGATTAACTTTTGAGTTGATGTTGTAATTTATGAAATTATAGAGTTAACTAGTTAACTAGTCAACCCGGTTGAACCGCTCGGTACAACCTGGTTCAACCGGTTGAACCATTTTTTAGCCTAGTCCGTTTTAATTTAAAAACCGGTTTTTAAAACATTGTTAACAACATTCGAATACACTGGGTATATACCATCGCCCAGATAGTAGCCATGCTCGTAGTCGTTCCCGTTTGCATGAAAACCGGCATTTGGTATCGTTCCAGAAATGTAGTTCTCTATCAATGGTGAAGCCTCGAACGTATTAATGTCGTTCATACACCCGGCTACAACAAAGAAAGCCGACCAAATCCAAAGGTCGTATGACGCAACCGCTTGTAAAACCAAAGTTGGCCCTTTCTGGTCACCCCGTGTATGTTGACCTCGCCATGCGGTTGGACAATTATACCAACGCCATTGACGACAATCCAAGCTACCAATCATGCCGGGTATTCCATGCTTTTCTAGATACACCCCGTATATTTGTAGAAGGTCGTTCCAAGTGGGATTTCTCAAATTACGTTTTCCATATAACTGACATATACCTAAAATTTAATTTAATATATAAAAGTTTTACTAGTGATGTACTTAAAATAAAAGTAAATAAATAAAAGTGATTAAAAAAAATACCGTAGCAAAATTGTTCCACGCAATCTCGTGTTGTTTTCTCCCCCATCTTCAAGTACTCGGCGTTGATGCCGTACGTGTTTCTGTAGGCTAGTATGCGTAAAGCGGAAGTGACCTTTTGAACTGAGGTGAACCCTAAATATCCTCGCGCGTCCATTCTTTGCTTAAAGAAATCATACTTAGCATCCAAATCATTATTAATGCGCAAAAATAACCTTTGGCTCATCCGAAACCGCCGTCTAAAAACATTGGGTCCGTGAACCGGTGTGGGATCAAAATAGTCTTTTATCAAACGCTCGTTCGCGGCTTCACGAACTCGCAAGATATAGGTGCGCCTCTGATGTGCTAAAAGTGGTCTAATTAAATTAACTAAATTAAACCCTAAACTAGACTCTCTAAGGTTTAAATTTATAACTAAGACTCTCTAAACCTAGACCACACAACCGGAAAATGTATCGGTTAATGCAGTATAGCCTAAATAAGTCCGAGTATCGAACCCACTAGACTCTCTAATTACGCTAATTAGACTCTATCTAGACTTAGACTGACACGTACTCTAACTGTATTTTATATTTGAAGGGGATTTTCTAAATGTCCTAAATTTACGATTAAATTAAATACTAATTAACTAACTAACTAAGACGCGACTTAAACGAAGATTTAGATCAGAGGTGACGAATAACTACCTAGGTTGGAATCCCAATTGATATCGTATGGTTTATGTCGGATGCTAATGTGTTATGGAACCGGGATCTTTAAATACTAAACCCTAAGAGAAACCGAACAGGACCCCCGACCCTTCTCAGGAAGACACCTATGGCATTCTAAAGGACTGCTAAGACTACCGGTTAACTAGACTACCTCTCGGTAATCTAACTTATCTAGAAAAGTGCCCTAAAGTGACTAACTACCTCTCAGTGGAAAGTCTAAGGCAACTAAGGAACTTGATTTAATTCGGTAAGCAAATACTGAAAGGTAAACTAAGGAGATATTCTCTCGAATTACCTAACCCTAGCAATCTAACATAAAAGACAAACCGACAATCTTTCTCCTCTCGGAAATAAAGATTGGTAGAATATTAAATCCTATTAAAAACCTTAATGACAGTTCCTACGGAGAATTGGCCTATTAACCGTAAACTAATCGCTAACACACAGTCGACGACCTAACTAGCATTCATACATGGAAGACATCCACAAAAACGCAAGTGAAACACGTGATCAGGTTTAAACAAGATTAAATACGCATGCACATTAAATCAATTCCAAAGTTTATTACTTTTCATGATAAACCCATAAAACATATTAACATACGATAAAAACACATAGTCAAATCAAGAGTTCATCGAACCTAGATAGTCTATAAAAAAACTAGCCAAGAAACTTAGTCTTAAAAATAATGAAACAAAGTCTCAAACAAGAATTCATCGATATCAAACAAGAAAAATAGAAAACTAAAGAAATCGAGTAGAAAACCCCGTTAATCCCTTGCTCTCCAAGCTTCCAGCTCGATCCCGATAATTCCTGCAAAACAAGCTTTAACTTTCGTCCCCATATGCTTCTACCTTCCGTCGATGTCTTCTCAATTTTGTCCCAATATGTTCCTCGAAATCGTCCAAGACTACTTTTTCGTCCAACTCCCCTCTTCGGAAAAATAGTATATGGCCGCCCCCCTTCGTTCAATATATGGCTATATGCCAAGGCAGCCGCCTTTGTTTTTCCTTTTATATAATGCACTGTCCCCCAAGGAACCCTTCCTATTATTTTATTTTGGAGCATTCACATTCTATCCACAAAATCTTGAGAGGGAGGTTTTTAAATTATAAAAAGTGGTTTAAGTGATTGTGAGTGGAGGAGAGAGAAAATATTACTGTTCGTATATTTGGGGGGACACTGTTCACCATGTATATTTTTTTAATATATTTTGAAAGTGGTTGTAAGTAGAGGAGAAAGAAAAAGTAAAAAATAAAGGTATAAAATATTATTATTTAATTGAAATGAGAGAGAATATATATAGTTGTTTTTATTATATTTATAAGGTATAAAATGATGGATAGGATGTGAATGCTCTTATGGCTCCCCCCTCAAAATATAATAATCTCTAAATTCATCCAACTCCTCAATTACGTGCGTCTCCTATTTTTAATAAGGCTCCACTGTACAGGGTCCGTCCCCCCTCCGTCACGGTGCGGCGCTGATCCTCCGCCCATTTCTTCCCCCCTCCGTTCCCTGCTGCGGCGTCCTCCTCGGCTCCATTAGGACGTTCAAGCCGATTCACTAGAGGACCAAACCTCCTCACATACACATATATACATACAACATATACATATATTTTAGGATCATCCCCCTATTTTCTTACCTTCATCCTCTTTACCCTATCCTCACGCCCATCCTACGTGACACTTACGTGACAGATCATCCTTCAAGGAAGTATCATTACCATACCGTGTAGCCTAATAGGCTGATATATGAAAGGAATAATATTCATGGCCCACTAATATTTATTATGCCTCACATATTAATTCCTCCAATATTGGCCATTTCTAGAACTCGGTCAAGAGAAGCCAAAAGAATGCACATTTGTTTTTTCTTTTACGGAGGAGAATTAATTAGAACTTTCAGCTCATGTACATTTATGGTTCCTCATCTTTTGTGACTTATTTTTGAAGCAACTTTCCTTTAATTGTAGTTCGGCCCTCCAACTTTAATAATATAGAGATAAGTGAGCTCGGCCCAATCACATAAAATAGTGGTAAATTTCCTTCGGTTACTGGCGCACCACTCTGCCCAACTGGCTGTTTATTTACTTATTACTCGTTTTCGCTCCATTTGTACCAGGACCTGGCCCAACACAAAATAATATCATATAATACTAAAACTAAATAAAAACTATACAAAAAGTATACACTTTACACATGACACATATGTGAATTTTACTACATATCAAATACCCCACACTTAACCTTTTTTCGTCCCCGAAAAAGACTTATGCAAACAGAATCAGAATCAGATAAGTGTTCAAGTTTCAAAAGTCTAGACTACTTATTAAAATTAAAACTCGTGTTAACCGCGATTGCAAGTATACTTGTCCACTTAAACCCAAACCCGGTTCAAAGCCCTCATCATGCAATTTAAGTTCAAGTTCGGTTCATTTACCTAGGGTCTCACACTAGAAACCGCAGTTTAACCTAATCCCACCTCAAGCTTATAGAACAAAAGGAAAAGTCACTGGATTATTTTCTAACCGTTTTATACCAAAATCAAAAGAATTTAACATCAAATTTTTCATTTTTTTTCTTTTCTTTGAGCACTAGACTATGCATACCTAACCTAGAGGCTGTCTCAACCAGAGTCACCATCCCCAAGAGCGACAACGTAGGCGTCGGTATTTTTGCATTTTTCTTTTTAACAATCCCAGAGGCAATCTAAGTCACAGTCACCATCTCCAACAAAGATTACATAGGCCTTGTCAATTTTTCAGGTCTAGCTCTTTTATTATTTATTTCTTTTTTTTTTTGATAAAAAATTCTAATAATTTTAGCTTATAATGGCATTCCTTATACTATTTTTGGCGGTTTCGGCTTCACTACTTTTCCTAGATGAGAACCCACTAGCAAACTAACAATTAAGTATATTTAGCTCAAACGAACCTAGAAACCGGATCAGGCCTACTCACATACCCCAAATTAGACACAAGCTTAACTTTTTATTCTCATATTATTATTATTTGAAACCCGAACAACACTGATTTTTCTATCATTCTCCGTTTTTAATTTTTGCAAACATCTAAAACAGGAACATTTTCTGATTTTTAATTTTTTTATATTTAAATTTTTAATTTTTTTTTTGTATTTTTCAAATTTTTATGACTCAAGCGACTCACTAACTAAAACACTAAACGATTGTCACCCATCCCCACACTTAAACTCTGCATTGCCCTCAATGTAGGATGGAAACCGACTCAAAAGACTAAAATAAATAAGAAATAAAAAAAATGACATAAATGGAAAGGACTTAGCTGGTTAATAACGCATAAGCTCCGAAACTCTCGTCCAATCCAGCTCGATCGTATAGCATTTCGGTCGCGATCGGCTTTAACTCTGACTGACATGCTCGGTAAATGCCTGATATTCGAAAAGCAGCTCCAAAATCACCTGAATGGAGATTGAGTACGGGTGGTACAATTCAAACCTGCATAAACAAAAACAAGCAAAAACCAAAGCAGTACCGACTCTAAACAACTAAATTAGACTCATGGTACAAAATAAACGACTCAAAATACAAACTCTACAAACTACCGAAAATCCACCGAATAAATAAATTGAACAAACTCTACAAAACCTCCCCACACTTAATTTTAATCAGGAGGTTTTTCTTTGATCTGGACCTTATCTAACCCGTTTAATTCCACCCGGTCCTCAAAAATAGTTAAAAATTTAACGGTGGAATTATAAAATATTTTTAAAATTTGAAACAGGTCAGATCACCAGAATTTAAACTTACCTGGAAGAAACCGAATGCGCAGCATGTAGCGAGACAATAGGTCGTGCGTGAACTGCAATGTCTTCTTCTTCGCCATCTTTGTACCAACCTTCGATCCTTTTATCGTTTCGATCCTTTCTCTTTCTTTTCTTTGCCCTCTCCCGTGGTTTTGTTGATTTTGAAGTTTCATTTATCACTAATACCACAGGCCAGCTATGGTGTTCTTCCTCTTCCAGCACTTCTTCTTCTTGTTTGATGTCCGTCATTGGGCTTCCTTCAAGTAAAGCTTCTAAGTAAGCAAGGTCTCCCTCCGGATCTCCTTTACCTCTTCATCTACCGGCAAACCCTCTAACTCATCAGCAAATTCTTTCTCCCAAAACAACTCATTTTCACTTTCCTCATCATCTGATAAATCCCTTATTGGTTCGGTGGTATAAGACTCATCATCAGAGATATCTAGGTCAATAGGATCACCTGCCATTAAGAGATTAGAAAGAGCAGAACAAGGTAGAGAGAATAAAAGAAAACTAACTAAAAAAATATAAAAAAATACACAACTATACAAGTAGCACAGATTTTCAATTAAGTCTAATCAAACTAATAAATGCAATCGCCAAGAGTCCTCGGCAACGGCGCCAAAAGCTTGATGTGCTAAAAGTGGTCTAATTAAATTAACTAAATTAAACCCTAAACTAGACTCTCTAAGTTTTAAATTTATAACTAAGACTCTCTAAACCTAGACCACACAACCGGCAAGTGTACCGATCAATGCAGTATAGCCTAAGTAAGTCCGAGTATCGAACCCACAAGACTCTCTAATTACGCTAATTAGACTCTATCTAGACTTAGACTGACACGTACTCTAACTGTATTTTATATTTGCAGGGGGTTTTCTAAATGTCCTAAATTTACGATTAAATTAAATACTAATTAACTAACTAACTAAGACGCGACTTAAACGAAGATTTAGATCAGAGGTGACGAATAACTACCTAGGTTGGAATCCCAATTGATATCATATGGTTTCTATCAGATGCTAATGTGTTATGGAACCGGGATCTTTAAATACTAAACCCTAATAGAAACCGAACAGGACCCCCGACCATTCTCAGGAAGACACCTATGGCACTTTAAAGGACTGCTAAGACTAACGGTTAACTAGACTACCTCTCGGTTATCTAACTTATCTAGAAAAGTGCCCTAAAGTGACTAACTACCTCTCAGTGGAAAGTCTAAGGCAACTAAGGAACTTGATTTAATTCGGTAAGCAAATACTGAAAGGTAAACTAAGGAGATATTCTTTCGAATTACCTAACCCTAGCAATCTAATATAAAAGACAAACCGACAATCTTTCACCTCTCGGATATAAAGATTGGTAGAATATTAAATCCTATTAAAAACCTTAATCACAGTTCCTACGGAAAATTGGCCTATTAACCGTAAACTAATCGCTAACACACAGTCCACGACCTAACTAGCATTCATACATGTAAGACATCCACAGAAACGCAAGTGAAACACGTGATCAGGTTTAAACAAGATTAAATACGCATGCACATTAAATCAAGAATTCCAAAGTTCTCAAGCCATGTGGAAAGGTCTCAAGCCATTTGAAGCCATGTGGAAAGGTCTCAAGCCATATGAAGCCATGTGAAGACGTCTCAACTAAGACTTCTGAGACGTTACAGAGTATGTCGGACACGTGTATGCATGGGATTGGTCAGACGTTAAGACGTTTCAGGCATATGGTAGCGTCTCTACAAGACGTTTGCTTTGGCTAGTTTCGAAAATTTGACCAGGTCAAGGCTAATCTTGCTATTTCCCCTTTGTATTATATAGAATAGATCATGTGGATTTTGCTAAGCTATTTTGAGAGAAAAAAAAAGTTAAATCACGAGCATTTATTATTTCAATTGGATATTTCCATCTTGTAACGGAAACATAAGTTAAGAAAACCATCATAAGAAATATTCGTTTCTATTTCTAAACCACCTCTCATACAATCGGCTCCAACACCATACTCGATGCTCCTGTTAACGGCATCCCACTTACCCCTGCTGTAAATAATTAATCTAACGGACATGTTTTTTTTTTTTTACGTTTTGTGGTGTAAACAATAAGAGTTTAGATACTGAAAACAAGTAGGGAATAACTGAAATACGACTCGTCTTGTAATTTTTTTTTATAGAAAAAATTTAAGGTAATAAAAATTGCGTCTAGAAAATGACGTGTATGCTATCGATTTGACATTCACAGTGTACCATTACGTCTAGGAGGGTAGTTTTGCGTCTAAATAAAGAAGATTGCGTCTAGGAGGTACTTTTGCGTCAATGTGCAAGGGTATGGATGCGTCAGTGTGTAAGGGTATAGTGTACAGACAAATAGATTGCGTCTAGAGAAGGCACATTGGCGTCTATACCTTCAAGTTTGTGTATGAGAAGATTGCATCTGTACCTACCACCTTTTGCGTCAATGGTCCTAGACGCAAAAACCCAAAAGATTGCGTTTGAGCCACATGAGCAATGTGATGCGTCTGGGCTCAGACGCAAAAGGGTTAATGGCAGCGCCCATGCGCATGTAAGATTCCAACTTTCAGTTCTCCGATGTGGCTCATTTCTATTGACTGATGGTGATGTGTCTCTGCCAGACGCAAAACTTGCAGGAAACCGTGATTACGTCTCCCCCAGACGCATTTCGTAAAGTGGTGAAGTCAAAGGTCATTTTCCCCCTTTCCCTTATTTTTATCTATTTAATTTTAAAAAGGCGTTTTTAAGTATATTATATACTTTAAATTACCAAAATATGTGAGTTAAGATCCCATACAAATCTTATCTTATTTAAAAACAACGAGAACATATCTTGAACGTTGATTAATTGAACTAAGGGCTAAAATTGATTACACATAATTATATACTTTTAAATTACCAATAACTATATTATTTTATGAGATTCAAGAGTTTATTAGTCATTTTCTCATTTCCCAATAATTACTAATTCCACCCGGTTTTTTAAAAACTAAAATAGCTTTTATATACTTTAGTATTTTATTAAAAAAAATTCAATAAAATCAAGCATTTTTTATCTTTAATATGAGTATAATATTGTTATACATATATTTTTTAAATTAACATTTTTTAAAAAGTTACAAAATAGTGTTTTATAATTGTGTTGTTAATTATAACCAACACATATATAAGCAACCCATGAATTTGTATAATCAACACATACGCATATAATTATAACCAACACACATACATACATGATTATAACAAGCACATACACATGAATTTAGAAACCAACTCTTCCATGATTTTTGGAATATTTGAAACCATCTCTTAATTAACATAAAAAGATGTACTTCACACATGAATTAGAGGGATGCCATGTGGTGGGTTGTGAATGATTCCTACTATTTTTACATAAAATGAAGTTTGTATATGATCCTACCACATGTCTTGAAATCACACATTTTACAAGTCTTCAAACCAACTAGTACAAGTGCTTTAAGCATGACCTTTTCAAGTTATAAAATTTACCAACCCTAGTATTTTTTTAACATTTTTTGGAGGAAATTACAAATATAAACATTGGCCCAACAAAAAAAAAAAAAAAAAAAAAAAAAAAAAAGCGAAAATAGATATCCAAATCGGCTGCATAGGGACTTCACGGAGAAAGTGAAACCTACACAACCATTTTCAAAATTTGGGGACCCTCACTTGAGAACCAATAAAAGATTCACATGTGGAGATAAAGTCTACAATGCTAAAGAACCTCCATATTTTTTGGTAGCGTCTAACACTCTAACCCAATGTTTTAAAAATCGGTTTTTAAAATTAAACCGGATTAAGCTAAAAAATGGTTCAACCGTTGAACCAGGTTGTACCGAGCGGTTCAACCGGGTTGACTAGTGATGACGGGGATAGCCCAAGATCAAATAAAATGACTTAATACACACATGCTTGAAATGTTAAATGGTTCGAAGGTTAAAAAGCTGGGAGGTGGGGAAAAACAATACGGAAACAGTAAGTAGTCACATCTCTGGATTGCTTCACCAACCCACCAGCCGCAAAAGCAATGCAGGTCCACAGAGCACACTCTATTACCCAGGGGTCAAAAGGCTTCAACCCCCGAAAGGGTAAGCCCCTCACTGCAAGCATGGTCACTAGTCAAATGCATTCCTCTTAGGGAGATGTCTTCTCCTATATATTAGACACTTCATTTACTGAGTTGGGACATTCCTGGCCAGCCCCGATTCCTAAAAATCTTTAGTCATTCACTCTGAGTACTTGCTTCATGCGAGTTACTCCCTTTCACATCCAACACACACATTCTATTTGCTCCTTCATCCGAATCTGAATACACTTCAGAGGAGGATCTTCAGTAAACAATAAAAATAAACTAGTGAACCTCCTTCCACGTCTTGCAAACGTGGGGGGACCCCACGACCTGCGTTAGGCAAAGTTGAACCTTTCAACCCTTTTGCCTAACCAGCCCAGCTACCACCCCTGGTCTATTATTTGTTGCATCAACAAGTTGGCGCCCACCGTGGGGCTACGCCGCTATTTCTCCTGAAAAAGACCTAGTAGTGTAGCTCTTTTCTCTTGAAACCACCATGTCAGAAAGTGGATCCCCGGGTGAAGTAAATCAGGTTCCAAACACCTCAACCCCGGGTAGTAGCCAAGCTCATGTGGCTATACCAACTTCTTTCTCAACTCCGGGGAGCACTCCCGAGTTTCTCACCTTCAACACCCCAACTCCGTCCAGATCCGGAGTTCCTTCCCCCAATGTTGGTGTCTCTGATACCCGAGCACGTATTAAACTTACCCCTGAGGGGGTTGCCAACAATTTCCTTGAGTTGAGGTCTCTCCTCAACCAATATGTGAGTAGAGAAAGAGACAAGGGAGTGAGGATTCGTCTAGACTATGACGAGCCGGAACCAACGTTATCTCCCGGACCTCCTATCCCTCCTTTTACAACTAGGAATGAGGCTGGTCCCAGTAATCCTCCAAACCCTAATCCATATCTATCAACAATGGCGTATCCTACAGTACATCCTATATTCTCTTCCCAACCAATTACAAGTGGTGCCCCTTTGGGGCATGAGCTAACCCTCGACCAGCTCCTACAGTCCCCAGTAACAAGCCTTCCAGCTTCTACAACGAATTCGTGGGAACAAGCTCTGTCCGTGCTCCCCTTGGCACGAAGTGCTGTTATGAGCACCCCCTTGGAGTGAGCTGCTCAGTTGCACCCGGAAGCCTTCAAGGCTTCAACCTCATGCCCCCGATGATGGCCAGCTTCCCGTGGCAGCACTTTATTAATCAAGTGCTGGCCACTCAGGGAAACAACAGCAATGGCAATAACATGGGTGCAAGGGCTGAAGAAGATTTGGCCAAACCATATAAGCCAAGTAACCTTTCATGCTTTTCACAGCAAATAGCTGATTATGATTTTCAAACAAAGATCAAGATGCCTCCTCACATCAAAACATACGATGGGACTGAAGATCCTGAGGACCATCTTCAGATCTTTACCGGTGCAGCAAGGATAGAGAAATGGTCAAACGCTGAATGTTGCCTAATGTACATGCAAACCCTTGTTGGATTAGTCAGGATCTGGTTCAACGACTTACCTGCTCGAAGCATTCGAAGCTTCGACGACCTCAGCAAGGGTTTTCTGGCCAATTTCTCCCAACAAAGGCGATATGTCAAAGATGCAACAGTAATCTTTCAGATAAAACAACGTGATGATGAAAGTCTTCAAGCGTTTATCGAACGGTATAAGAAGGAAGGTCTAACTTATGTGGGGGCAGACGAGAAAATGAGAGTGGCTGGTTTTATGAATGCCATCACATCCAAATATCTCACAAGAGATTTCAACAAATCCCTGCCCAAGACCTTGGAAGAAGCTCTCGAAAGGGCTGAAGCCCACATCTGGGAGAGGAGGCAGTAGACATTAAAGAGCAAAGGAAAAGAGGATCCAGCTGGCGAAGCAATAGTCCAGCTAGAAAAAGGGGAAACTTCAACTCTTATGACAGACGACCAAAGGGTTCAGACCATCGAAGGTCTGAAGGCCGGAACCCTTCCAGCAGGGAGAAAGGCATGAGTTTCACACCCCACACAAAGACTCCTCAAGAAATCCTCGCAACGGAAGAAGTCAAGCAAAACTTTCGGCCTCCTAGGCCTCTCCCCAAAAGCAGAAAAAATGAGAACTCCACACAGTATTGTGAGTTTCATGAAGAAAAGGGTCACCATACCAATGATTGCTTCCAGCTCAAGAAAAGAATTGAAGAAGCTGTTAAGTCCGGAGAACTCGCTCATTTGGTGAAAGGGGTACGGGACAAAATGGCTGAAGGAAAGGGCAAGGAAGTCAATATGGTGGATTTTGACGGAAGGGTTCCTCACAAAAGACAGCGGTTGGAAGCTTGGGAGCTTCAGTGTGTTTGCTTCCCCCCAACAGAAAAAGACCCTCTTTCAAGCCCTCTTGTGGTAGAAGCTACTGTGGGAACGTTGCAAACAAATAGAGCATACATAGACACTGGGGCAGCCACTGAAATCATGTTTGAGAAATTCTTCAACCGCTTGAGCAATGAAGAACGTTCAAGGCTTCAACCCTTTGGAACCTCCATAAAAGGTATTGCCGATATACCCCTTAAGCCTTTAGGGCAACTGACACTTAATGTTCGTTTCAGCGAAGGTCAGAAGGAAAGAATCCAACCACTCACCTTTCTGGTTATCAACATACCTTCAAACTATGATGTGATCATTGGAAGGCCATGGCAGTGTGCATTCTACATGGCCGTGTCTGTTGGCCATGGCACAGTTAAATTTCCCACCGAGAGGGGTATAGCAACCCTTCAACCCTCTCAAGAGGCCTACCTTCTGTAAGTTCTTGTTACTGGCACCTGAACACGGGGTCGTGCCCACTCAACACGGGGCCGTGTTCGGTGCCCAGTAACACAAATTTTTGCTTTCTAAACACTATTTTACACATCTAATCAACCTAAAAATTTATTTTTGGGACACATTGAGGACAATGTGTAATTTAAGTGTGGGGGGATGCTAAAACCTTGAATTTTGCAAGTCCTAAAATACAAGCCTTACACAAAACTCTATTGGAACCGCTAATCACCCCAAATTTTTTTCAAAAAATTTCATTTTTTTTTTTACTTGTCTAGGTTTAACTCGGAAAATTCAAGTTCTCAAAAAAAAAGGTTATATTTTTACAAATTTACAACCGATAGCGTAGTGATAAAGAGAACCAACATAAGAAAATTATGAAAAGGCATAGCAAACTTATTTAAAATTTGATTATATACTTGATCACATAAAAACCCATTCCCACAAAAGTGAGTTTTGAGCCTTTATTGAGCACAAAATTACATATCATTTGACTAAATGCTCATTTTTCGTTTCTTGTGTGAATAGCCGCTTGGTTCTTACGACTCTAGAACTTGCCATGACAATACATTCCCGGTCCTTATCAACTTAAACCCGAGTAAGTAAATGATGGAGGCATTAGGACTAACCCTTTTCATTTCTACACCATTATTTTTCTTTTTCCTTTACCACCTACCCAAAAATCCCCCTAGTTAGCCCCTTTGAGCCTAAACCTTTTCGTTTCATCACCCAAACAAAAAAAAAAAACCCTTTCATCCACCAAAACCTTTTTCATTTTTAACCCTTTATTTTAGTAACAAGTTCGGTTCTTCGTGAAAAAAAAAATTGTGATAATGATGAAGCAAAACAAACAAGTTAATCAAAAATAACTTAGTTTGAATAAAAGCTTCATCAAAATAAAACGTTGTAAAAATACGAAAACCAACACTTGTTACGCTTTTAGCCTTTTTTCTACTAACCACTAACCCAACCACCTACCTTTAACCCTAGCCTAACCCTTAACCCACAAAGTCCTCTTGATATCTACAAAGGTATAAAAGTTAAAAAGGAGGAGGATTGATTTCTTGGCAAGCCTATGGTAGGAATAAGTTCCATGCCGCTCTCGAGTGATTCACTAAAAATACACCTTCGGCCGAGTGTGAGTGATTTCCCCGCGAGGTATGTGAACTTGTATATAAATAGAATTTTAAAAAAGGCATGTTATGCCCAAATAAATAATTTCTTTTATGAAAAGTTCTAAATAAATCATTACGAATAGGAGTGTAAATAAATAAAAATAAAACCCAAAAAGATCTTGGAAATCCCGACACTCTACGACAAGCCCAAAACCTTCTCTTCTACCTATTCCATTTGGGAGTGTAAGCCACATATTAAAGAGTTTTGCTTGAGGACAAGCAAAAGTTCAAGTGTGGGGGTATTTGATGTGTGTAAAATGCAACATATAAATTACATCAAATGAGGCACAAAACTAACCCTTTTTTAGTACTAATATTGGAAAAAGAGTGTTTTTGTCTTCCTTTTGTATTTTCAGGATTAAATGAGCTCAAAAACGCAAAAGAAGCAAAAAGACAGCTAAATCCAACATAAATACAAGAAAAGGAATATTAGTGGACTGCCCGAACCCTCAACGGCACCTTCCAAAGCAAAATAAAGAAAACAGAAGACTGAACACGCCCCGTGCTCAGCCAGCACGGGGCCGTGCCCAAGAAGCAGCAGAAAAGACAAACCTATAGAAGCTTCTATTGCCCATCACGGGGCCGTGCTCAGCGGACACGGGGGCGTGTCGAAAGTACAGCAGGCGCATTTATTGTAATTGCGAATTACAATTAATGAGGAGAGAGAGTGTCAGACGGACACGGGGCCGTGCCCAGCGGACACGGGGCCGTGTCCAGCTCTCTGTTCAGCCTATAAATAGGAGTGCTTGGATTCATTTCATCTCATCCCTTGGCACACCACCTCTCTCACACTTCATCCACCACCCACCACCATCACAACACCATCATCCACCACCATCATCCATTGTCCATCATAGAGTGTGTGAGTCGTCTCGGGATCCAAGATTGATCGTAAGAGTTCTTGACAATCAAGGCCATGTTTGCCTAAGTCTCTTACATCACTTGGTGAAGACAAAGTGTCTAGTATAATACTTTTTATTTCTAATCTTTTGCACTTTTTATTTGGTTTTGTATTAATGACTTTAATAACTAGTTACTTATGTTGAAGGTGATCTTTCCTTATCGTTTGTCCGTGGTGTCTTGGCATTATTTTACTGTCTATATAAAATAAAGGATTTTCACCATTCATATCTCCACGGTCTATATGGAGATATGTTGGCTACCTGGTAGGGGGTTAAGGGAACGGTTTGGTAAAGGTCTTGCCATTGTTCAGCGTTTAGAGGTCCTGCAATGGACCTGGGTCAAATTTAGTAGGACCTCCTTCAATACTTCACGGTATTGGATGGCGGGGGTCCAAACTCTTTGACCCCCTCATAAGTTAACTACTATTAATACTATAACCCGGCTATTTAGGACTGTATCCCTGCTGACTCAGACTACTTAGCCGAGGGTAACGTCACCGCCAAAAGCGGGGCCTACCACAATACTGCATTAATAACTTAATTCATTATCTTCCAATAATCCACCCTTTTAGGATTGTATCCCTGCTGACTCAAACTACTGGGGTGAGGGTAACGTCGCCTTCAAAAGAGGGGCCTACTACAATAACTAAGATAATCTCTTAATTATGTGCAAAAGTGCGGAAATAATCAAAGGTTATACTAGATACGAGTCGGAACCAAGTGATTCATCTTGTCTATCTGTTTTTATTTTTATTTTATTTTCAGCATTTTAGTTAGTTTTATTTTTCTTAGTTTAAAACATTTTCTAAACTTTTATTTTGGTTAGACGTTGAGGATAAACCGGTATTAAAAGCTCTTGTGTCCTTGGACGACCTCGGTATCTTACCAACGCTATACTACACTCAACGATGGGTGCACTTGCCCATATGTGTGTTTAGTGTTAGTGAAATATCGTGTTTTATAAATTTAAAACTTGGCTAAAATAAGTGTTAAAAAAAGGGGCTTAAAATATACACCTAATATATACGACACTTTATCGCACATCAAGTTTTTGGCGCCGCTGCCGGGGACACAAGGATTTTGAGAAAGTTTAAAATCAATGGCCTAATCAGTTTTTCAAAACCTTTTTAAAACGCGCGCAATTTTTTTCTGCATTTTAGTTTAGTTTGCATTTACAGTAGCCTGAACACGGGGCCGTGCTCATTGAACACGCCCCCGTGCTGCATATTTTTGGCTAGATACCCAGATACAGAGTCTGAAAACGGGGCCGTGTCCAACGCGACCAGTAACTTTAAATAAAACGCCCAGATACAGATCCTGTACACGGGGCCGTGTTCACCAGAAACGGGGCCGTGTCCAGCCTTCTGTTTCAGTCTTTGTTTCATTTTCTGGTCCCGAGACTCAGTTGTGGTCTGCTGAGTGATTCTTATGGATCAATACTCAGGAGGTTACAACTACACCTATGATGAGGATGATTATAGGGGTAATTATTGCACTAATTGTCGTAATACACGTTCGATTCAAAATAATCACTCGTATCAACCATCCAATTCATACACTCACTATGAGGAGCCCAGGTACGAGCCATCAACTTCATACACATCCCATGAAGACCAAAGGTATGAACCTCCTCCCTCATACTCATATTTTGATGAACCAAGGTATGAGCCTTCCTACTCATACTTTGAGGAACCAAGATATGAGCCACCACCTTCATATGCTTATTATGAGGAACCTTGGCGTGAACAACCCACCTCATATGAGTATTATGAAGAACAAAATTACGAACCTTATCCATCATATGCTTACAATGAAGGACAATGGTGTGAACCATCAACTTCATATGGGTATTATGAGGAACAAAGGGTCGAACAACCGGATTCAAGCTTAGAAAATAATGATTCTTTTTCTATAACCGAAGTGACCGATAGGATATTAGAACACATTAGAGTTATCGATCGATGTATAAAAGAAGCTCGCGCAAGGGAAGAGGAGTCCCGCGCAAGAGAAGATTTAAAAAAGGAAGAGATAACTAAAAATGAAAAAATGGAAGAACAAATAAGTGAAAAACCGACACATGAGTTAAGCAACGAAAAAGGTGAGTCCAATAACGTTAAAATCCAAGAAGAGTCTAATTTTGAAGAAATTAATCTCTTGACACCTTCTTTCGAAAATCATTGTTTAGTACCCACTCATGCTAAGTTTTTAAAAGAGTTAAACACTAACACTAAAATTGACGAAACGATAAGTGTTAAGTTAACTAATGATCAAACTTCGCTAATAAAAGAAAACCCATTTGAAATTAACATTACACCGGTTCCATGTTTCTTTCAAAATTCGTTTATTTGTAATGTCACAATCGATAAAGATCTTTGTGTTAACATAATGCCTAACTACATTTTCGAAAAATTAAGTATTAGTGATTTTTCTCCACTTCAAATACCCATTTTTCTATCCAATCGGAAAGTAATAAAATCAATCGGTGTAGTTGAAGATGTTTTGGTTCAAACAAATCAAATGGTAATCCCAACCGACTTTGTCATCCTCGATGACGCTCCTCTAGTGTTGGGACGACCATTTGTAAAAACTCACGAAGCTTTGAAAAACCGGAAGTTCAGTAATTTACCTCTTCAATTAGGGGCATTTAAAAGAAGTGTCGATCTCGAACGATCAATGAAATATCCATTCGGCAATAATGACCCCCTAATTGAAGATGAAGATGAACCACCCGATACAAGTGAAGAGATTGACCACTTTGTTGAAGAAGAGGTCGCCATAGAACAAACTTTTAAAGTTCTTGATCGAAACGAGCAACCAAATAAGGAGTCTCCTAAAGACCCACCACTTGAGCTCAAAGAACTTCCAAAAGGTTTGGAATATGCTTTTCTAGACAAAGATGGTAAGTTACCTGTAATTATTTCGTCTAAATTAGATAACTTAGAAAAAGAAAAACTAATCAATCTTTTGAAAAAACACAAAAATGCAATAGCTTGGAAACTTGTTGACATAAAAGGAATTAGTCCTTCTATGTGCACACACAAAATTTTGATGAATGATGACTACAAATCGGTCATCCAACCACAACGTCGCGTAAATCCAAATGTTCAAGAAGTAGTTAAAAACGAAGTCATCAAATTACTTGACGCCGGACTTATCTATCCTATTTCCGATAGTCCTTGGGTAAGTCCCGTCCAAGTAGTTCCAAAGAAAGGAGGTATGACGGTAATTACTAATGAAAAGAATGAATTAATACCAACGAGAACCGTCACAGGATGGAGAGTATGTATAGATTATAGACGATTAAATGAAGCAACAAGAAAGGATCATTTTCCTTTACCCTTCATTGATCAAATGTTAGAAAGATTATCCGGTCATAAATTTTACTGTTTCTTGGATGGTTTTTCAGGTTACTTTCAAATCCCGATAGCACCCGAAGACCAAGAAAAGACAACTTTCACATGTCCCTATGGAACTTTTGCTTATCGACGCATGCCTTTTGGTCTATGTAATGCCCCTGCAACATTCCAACGTTGCATGGTAGCCATTTTCCATGACATGATAGAAAAGACAATGGAAGTCTTCATGGACGACTTTTCTATCTTTGGGGATTCATACGACCAATGCCTCGATAACCTTGAACGAATGCTATCCCGATGTGAGGAAACTAACCTCGCCCTTAATTGGGAAAAATGCCATTTCATGGTAACGGAGGGAATAGTACTCGGTCACAAAATCTCAAGCGAAGGAATGGAGGTGGATCGAGCCAAAATAGATACCATTTCTAGGTTACCTCCTCCATCCTCCGTAAGAGCTATTAGAAGTTTCCTAGGGCATGCCGGATTTTATAGGCGGTTTATCAAAGACTTTTCAAAAATCTCAAGGCCTCTAACAAAATTACTTGAAAAAGATGCTCCTTTCATCTTTGACAAGGATTGCAATCAAGCATTTCTAACCCTAAAGGAAATGCTAGTCAATGCGCCTATCATGATAGCACCTGATTGGAAATTTCCTTTCGAAATCATGTGTGATGCTAGTGACTTTGCAGTTGGAGCTGTCTTGGGACAGAGAAAAGAAAAGCATTTCCACCCAATATATTATGCTAGTAAAACACTTAACGATGCACAAGAAAATTACACAACAACTGAAAAAGAGTTACTAGCTGTGGTATTTGCTTTTGATAAATTTCGTTCTTATCTTGTTCTTTCTAAAACAATAGTCTATACAGACCATGCAGCCATTCGATATCTCTTTAAGAAGCAGGACGCAAAACCACGTTTGATTAGGTGGATTCTACTCCTCCAAGAATTTGACATTGAAATCAAGGACAAAAGAGGAGCAGAAAATACCGCAGCAGATCATCTTTCACGCTTAGAAGACCCAGCTTTGGAGGCAACCAGGGACGAGCAAATCAACGAAAAATTTCCAACTGAATCCCTGGAAATGGTGGAATATAAGGAAGAACCATGGTACGCCGATTTTGCTAACTACCTAGCTAGCGGAATAGTCGCAAAAGGGTGGCCACATCATCAAAGAAAAAAATTCTTTGCCAATGTGAAACACTATTTTTGGGAAGATCCATATCTTTTCAAAATGTGTGCCGACCAACTCGTCAGACGATGCGTACATGGTAGTGAAGCACGAAGAATTCTCCGCCATTGTCATGAAGGTCCATACGGAGGACATCATGGTGCTGCCAGTACCGCACGAAAGGTATTCGATTCAGGATTTTATCGGCCAACCATTTACAAAGATGCCCAAAATCTTGTAAAGACATGTGATGCTTGCCAAAGAACAGGTAATATTTCTTCCAAAAACGAAATGCCACAAAATGGCATTCTTGTTTGTGAAATTTTTGATGTATGGGGACTCGACTTTATGGGACCTTTCCCACCATCAAAAGGAAACAAATACATACTTGTGGCAGTAGATTACTTGTCTAAATGGGCCGAGGCCGAGGCACTTCCAACAAATGATGGAAGAGTAGTGGTAAGATTTCTGAAAAAATTATTTTCTCGTTTTGGCACACCTAAAGCTTTAATAAGTGATAGAGGTACCCATTTTTGCAACCATCAACTTGAAAAAATTTTAACAAGATATGGAGTCTATCACCGGGTTTCGACAGCATATCACCCTCAAACAAACGGACAAGCCGAAGTGACTAATAGAGGGTTAAAACGAATACTCGAAAAAACCGTAGGATTAAATATAAAGGAATGGGCTGATAAATTAGATGATGCTTTATGGGCTTTTCGAACTGCTTATAAAACAACGATAGGTACAACCCCATATAAGCTAGTCTATGGAAAAAGTTGTCATTTGCCAGTAGATATTGCACACAAAGCCTACTGGGCAATCAAAAATGTAAATTTAGATCTAGAATTTGCTGGTAAAAATCGATTTTGTCAAATAAATGAATTAGACGAACTTAGGAATTATGCATACTCAAACTCCGAGATTTATAAGGAAATAATGAAAAATTTGCATGACAAACATATCAAACCTAATGAATTTCGGGTAGGAGACTTAGTTCTTTTGTTTAATTCACGACTTCGATTGTTTCCTGGTAAATTAAAGTCTAGGTGGTCAGGGCCTTTTTCCGTCACCCATATTTTTCCACACGGTGCAGTAGAAATTAAACCTCGAAATGGGCCACCATTTAAAGTCAATGGCCAACGGCTGAAACTCTATCAAGGATTTATTGAGGATGAGGAAGAAGAGATCTCGCTTCAAACCGTGGAAGAATAAAAGCATCATGCCTGGTAAGTTACGAACGATTGAGACGACAAAATAAAGCGGTAAGTTTTCTAAACCATAGCTTATGGGAAAAAGGGGCACTCACACGCGCACAAAAAAAAAAAAAAAAAAAAAAAAAAAAAAAAAAACTGCTCGGCACGAGGCCGTGTCCGCTGGACACGGGGCCGTGTTCGCGCTGCAGACGGGATAAAACCCCTTTTCTAAAACTGTTTCTTCATTCCACACGCCCCGTTTCCCCACAAAAGCTCTGGTTCCAGGCGATTTTTAGCAAATTTTCAACGTCTCTCACCGATCTAACAACGTCGAGGTATGATTCTATCACTCTTAGTAGTTAGATTAGTTACTTGCATGTAGTTAAAACATCACAAATTTGGGGAAAAATCTAGGGTTCTTGATGTTCATCCGAATCAAACCTAAAATTTTTGCCTAAATCTGTTTGCATTTAGTTAAGATAGTGTTAAGGGAAGTAAATACACTTAGATTGTTCATAGATTCACCCGATTTCTTACAAAAACCCCAAACCCTTGCTCTTGATCCGAAAAAGACAAAATTGATAAGGTAAACGGGATATTTTGGGAAAAACGGTGTTTAGGGTTTCATTTTCGGGGGAAACCGCACCTATTGGACCAAAAATTTTCAAGTTTTCGAAACCGGGTCGAAAAGTGAAGTTTTTGAGTAACAGACTTCTGGACACGGGGCCGTGTCCGCTGGACACGGGGTCGTGTCCAGCCCACTGTTTGCAGTTTTGTCCGAAAACATTTCTGTTTCGTGCTAATCTTGGGTGTATTCTTTCAGATGGCAAAGTTCACAAGGTTCAATGCAAGTGAGCTTGATGCAAGGGCAAGGTATGAGGTTCTTCAAACAAGACCCGAAGAGTACCCGAGGAGAGCTTGCACAGATCTGTTAACCTTGGTGAACCAGCTGAACCGATTTAACAGCATCGTTACGGGTCCACTAGCTGTTGCATTGAACACTAGGCTTCAGTCAGTGCATCAATGTACCATGGAGTTCTACAGTACCTTCAACTTCGATTCAAGGTGTGACCCATTTGACAATACTGGGGTTGTATTTCGGTGTGGAGGAACAATGTACTCGATCTCCATGGCACAGTTTGGAGCCATAATAGGTCTATATCAAGAAGAGGAATCGGGAAACGAAGAAAATACCGGGGGACTACGAGACTTGGAGGTGAATGAAAGACAAGCCGCATGGGCTCAAATCGGTGAAGGAATCTACGACCCTCGTAGCACCAAGAGTACAAAGCTGAGGGATCCGCTATATCGCTACATTCACAGGATCCTCACCTACTCTCTAAACCAACGTCACGACAGTAGTGGTGTTGTAGGGTTGAAAGATTTGGTTGTCCTCCACTGTATCCACAACCAAAAGCCTCTTGATGTTCCATATCTCCTGTTGAAAAACATGCATCTCAACCGTCTTGCTCGAGCTCCAACGCCTATCTTCTACGGAGGATGGGTGTACCGTCTTTTTAAGCATTACACGCGAATTCCAAGAGCCTTTGAAAGAAGCCCATGGTCGGGACGAGTTGACTACCACATTTGCCGAGCCATGAACCTACTCTATGAGGCGGAAGACGGAACAGTGAGTTTCCAAAGAACACAAGGCTATGCATGGAACCCACAGGAGGCCCTAGTTCTTCACGCACCACCTCCCCACCACCAGTATCCACCCCATGGTGATCCGGGTCAATCCTCCTCACAAGGAGGCGGTTTTCCTAATTTTCAAAGCTTACATGATCTTATGCAGGAAAACCTTATGTGTACCAGGAACGCCTACAACCTCGCCAACAACACATACCACCGGGTCGGAGCTATTGAACGCAACATCAACGATATACAAGACGATATTAGCAGCATCAGGGAGCATATGGCGGGGCATGGGGATGGAGGTAATGATAGCGATGAAGATATGGATTAGAGGGTTTGGAGGAGCAGGAGCGGGTTGATGGCAAGCCCACAGGTTTAAGTCCCTTTATCTATCGAACGGTTGGTGGCCTGCGTGCCAGAAGTTGAACAATTTACTTTCCTTAAACACTTTTATTTTCCGTCTTATTTTTCTTTTACTTTATGCTTGGAACAATTAACTGTGGTAATGTAGGATGTTTGTATTGCTTGGTGTGGTATTAAGTGATGAAACAGGTACAAACCAAGGCTTGGGGTGCTAAGCCTCAGCACTTATAGGGCCAGGATGGAAAAACCGGAGAAAGAAACCTGTTTTTCAGGCTTTCAGACTGTCCACACGGGGACGTGTCCAGCCAACACGCCCCCGTGCTCACCTCCCAGACCTGCTGTATGGCTTCTGTTCTGCAGAATTTTGTCAGACACGTGGCCGTGTCCAGTAGACACGGGGCCGTGTCCACCTTCTGTAAGTTCTTGTTACTGGCACCTGAACACGGGGTCGTGCCCACTCAACACGGGGCCGTGTTCGGTGCCCAGTAACACAAATTTTTGCTTTCTAAACACTATTTTACACATCTAATCAACCTAAAAATTTATTTTTGGGACACATTGAGGACAATGTGTAATTTAAGTGTGGGGGGGATGCTAAAACCTTGAATTTTGCAAGTCCTAAAATACAAGCCTTACACAAAACTCTATTGGAACCGCTAATCACCCCAAATTTTTTTCAAAAAATTTCATTTTTTTTTACTTGTCTAGGTTTAACTCGGAAAATTCAAGTTCTCAAAAAAAAGGTTATATTTTTACAAATTTACAACCGATAGCGTAGTGATAAAGAGAACCAACATAAGAAAATTATGAAAAGGCATAGCAAACTTATTTAAAATTTGATTATATACTTGATCACATAAAAACCCATTCCCATAAAAGTGAGTTTTGAGCCTTTATTGAGCACAAAATTACATATCATTTGACTAAATGCTCATTTTTCGTTTCTTGTGTGAATAGCCGCTTGGTTCTTACGACTCTAGAACTTGACATGACAATACATTCTCGGTCCTTATCAACTTAAACCCGAGTAAGTAAATGATGGAGGCATTAGGACTAACCCTTTTCATTTCTACACCATTATTTTTCTTTTTCCTTTACCACCTACCCAAAAATCCCCCTAGTTAGCCCCTTTGAGCCTAAACCTTTTCGTTTCATCACCCAAACAAAAAAAAAAACCCTTTCATCCACCAAAACCTTTTTCATTTTTAACCCTTTATTTTAGTAACAAGTTCGGTTCTTCGTGAAAAAAAAAAAAAAAAATTTGTGATAATGATGAAGCAAAACAAACAAGTTAATCAAAAATAACTTAGTTTGAATAAAAGCTTCATCAAAATAAAAAGTTGTAAAAATACGAAAACCAACACTTGTTACGCTTTTAGCCTTTTTTCTACTAACCACTAACCCAACCACCTACCTTTAACCCTAGCCTAACCCTTAACCCACAAAGTCCTCTTGATATCTACAAAGGTATAAAAGTTAAAAAGGAGGAGGATTGATTTCTTGGCAAGCCTATGGTAGGAATAAGTTCCATGCCGCTCTCGAGTGATTCACTAAAAATACACCTTCGGCCGAGTGTGAGTGATTTCCCCGCGAGGTATGTGAACTTGTATATAAATAGAATTTTAAAAAAGGCATGTTATGCCCAAATAAATAATTTCTTTTATGAAAAGTTCTAAATAAATCATTACGAATAGGAGTGTAAATAAATAAAAATAAAACCCAAAAAGATCTTGGAAATCCCGACACTCTACGACAAGCCCAAAACCTTCTCTTCTACCTATTCCATTTGGGAGTGTAAGCCACATATTAAAGAGTTTTGCTTGAGGACAAGCAAAAGTTCAAGTGTGGGGGTATTTGATGTGTGTAAAATGCAACATATAAATTACATCAAATGAGGCACAAAACTAACCCTTTTTTAGTACTAATATTGGAAAAAGAGTGTTTTTGTCTTCCTTTTGTATTTTCAGGATTAAATGAGCTCAAAAACGCAAAAGAAGCAAAAAGACAGCTAAATCCAACATAAATACAAGAAAAGGAATATTAGTGGACTGCCCGAACCCTCAACGGCACCTTCCAAAGCAAAATAAAGAAAACAGAAGACTGAACACGCCCCGTGCTCAGCCAGCACAGGGCCGTGCCCAAGAAGCAGCAGAAAAGACAAACCTATAGAAGCTTCTATTGCCCATCACGGGGCCGTGCTCAGCGGACACGGGGGCGTGTCGAAAGTACAGCAGGCGCATTTATTGTAATTGCGAATTACAATTAATGAGGAGAGAGAGTGTCAGACGGACACGGGGCCGTGCCCAGCGGACACGGGGCCGTGTCCAGCTCTCTGTTCAGCCTATAAATAGGAGTGCTTGGATTCATTTCATCTCATCCCTTGGCACACCACCTCTCTCACACTTCATCCACCACCCACCACCATCACAACACCATCATCCACCACCATCATCCATTGTCCATCATAGAGTGTGTGAGTTGTCTCAGGATCCAAGATTGATCGTAAGAGTTCTTGACAATCAAGGCCATGTTTGCCTAAGTCTCTTACATCACTTGGTGAAGACAAAGTGTCTAGTATAATACTTTTTATTTCTAATCTTTTGCACTTTTTATTTGGTTTTGTATTAATGACTTTAATAACTAGTTACTTATGTTGAAGGTGATCTTTCCTTATCGTTTGTCCGTGGTGTCTTGGCATTATTTTACTGTCTATATAAAATAAAGGATTTTCACCATTCATATCTCCACGGTCTATATGGAGATATGTTGGCTACCTGGTAGGGGGTTAAGGGAACGGTTTGGTAAAGGTCTTGCCATTGTTCAGCGTTTAGAGGTCCTGCAATGGACCTGGGTCAAATTTAGTAGGACCTCCTTCAATACTTCACGGTATTGGATGGCGGGGGTCCAAACTCTTTGACCCCCTCATAAGTTAACTACTATTAATACTATAACCCGGCTATTTAGGACTGTATCCCTGCTGACTCAGACTACTTAGCCGAGGGTAACGTCACCGCCAAAAGCGGGGCCTACCACAATACTGCATTAATAACTTAATTCATTATCTTCCAATAATCCACCCTTTTAGGATTGTATCCCTGCTGACTCAAACTACTGGGGTGAGGGTAACGTCGCCTTCAAAAGAGGGGCCTACTACAATAACTAAGATAATCTCTTAATTATGTGCAAAAGTGCGGAAATAATCAAAGGTTATACTAGATACGAGTCGGAACCAAGTGATTCATCTTGTCTATCTGTTTTTATTTTTATTTTATTTTCAGCATTTTAGTTAGTTTTATTTTTCTTAGTTTAAAACATTTTCTAAACTTTTATTTTGGTTAGACGTTGAGGATAAACCGGTATTAAAAGCTCTTGTGTCCTTGGACGACCTCGGTATCTTACCAACGCTATACTACACTCAACGATGGGTGCACTTGCCCATATGTGTGTTTAGTGTTAGTGAAATATCGTGTTTTATAAATTTAAAACTTGGCTAAAATAAGTGTTAAAAAAAGGGGCTTAAAATATACACCTAATATATACGACACTTTATCGCACATCACCCTCTCATATCTAGAAAAGTTGCTAACACATTACAGCGATGTCTTCGCTTGGTGTCCAGAGGATATGACGGGGATCCCTCGGAACATTGCTGAACATGAGTTAAGAATACCACCGGATGTCAAGCCTGTGGTCCAAAAGAAAAGAAGTTTAGCACCTGAGAGAAGCCTGGCTGCTTGCCAAGAAGTTGAAAAGCTTGTGACGGCCGGCATTCTCCGAGAAGTCAAGTACCAATCATGGGTTGCAAACCCGGTTATGGTCAAGAAACCAGACAACTCTTGGAGGATGTGCATAGATTTCAAGGATCTTAACAAGGCTTGTCCTAAGGATTGCTATCCACTACCGGAAATTGATCTCAAGGTCGACTCCCTCACTGGTTACCCTTTCAAGTGCTTTCTTAATGCTTACAAAGGCTATCATCAAATATTCATGAAAGAAGAAGATGAAGAGAAGACAGCGTTCCACACTGATAAAGGAATCTTTTGTTACCAAAAGATGCCTTTTGGCCTCAAAAACACTGGAGCAACCTACCAACGTCTAGTAGACAAAGCCTTTGCAAGCCAAATTGGTAAAAACATGGAGGCATATGTCGATGACTTGGTGATCAAAAGCAAGACGGAGTATCAAATGCTCGATGACATTCAAGAAACTTTCAAGAACCTCAGAAAGGTTAACATGAAGCTCAACCCTGAAAAATGTTCATTTGGGTTTGAGGAAGGAAAGTTCTTGGGTCACATTGTTGGGAAACAGAGCATCAAGGCTAACCCAAACAAGGTGAAAGCTGTTCTTGAAACCAAACCACCAAAAACTAAGAAGGAGGTTGAAAGCTTAAACGGGAAGCTTGCAGCCTTGAAACGTTTTACCTCCAAGTTGGATGAAAGATCTCTGCCCTTCTACAAAACGCTCAAGAATTGCTCTGATAAGAAGGACTTCAAATGGACCGATGAGGCTGAAGAAGCCTTCAACCAAATGAAACAACATCTTGCTTCCTTACCTGACATTGCAGCTCCAGAAACGGGGGAGTTGATCTCGGTGTACCTTTCAGTCGCTGAGGAAGCCATAAGCGCGGTCCTCACCATCGAGCGAGAAAAGGCCCAGGTACCAGTTTATTTCTTCAGCAAAACTCTAAAATTGGCTGAAACCAAATATCCTCCCCTTGAAAAACTTGCCCTAGCCCTAGTTCAAACAGCTAGAAGGCTTCGAAGGTATTTCCAAGCACACCCTATACAAGTGGTCACCGACCAACCTATTAAGAGTGTGCTTGAAAAACAAGAGAATTCGGGAAGGTTGGCCAAATGGGCAGTGGAACTAGGTGAACATAACATCACCTACGTCCCACGAAAAGCTATCAAAGCCCAAGTCTTGGCTGATTTCATTGTGGAAGTCCCAAACCAAGCAATCACTGAAGTGAACAATACCACCACTGAACCCTCCAACCCTGAAGCCTGGAAGCTTTTTACCGATGGGGCTTCAAGCATTGAAGGGTCAGGGGCTGGACTAATTTTGATCAACCCATAAGGGTTGGAATTCACATATGCTCTCCGTTTTGATTTTCAGACCACCAATAACGAGGCTGAATACGAGGCACTGATCGCCGGTTTAAGGCTGGCCAAAGAGATGAAGGTCCGGAAGCTTGAAGTGTTCACAGATTCATTACTAGTCTCCAGTCAAGTAAACGATAGCTATGTTGCCAAAGAACCCAACATGAAAAGATACAAAGAAAAATCCGAGGAGCTGATGAATACCTTTCAAACGTGCAACATCAAACAAATTCCCAGATCTCAAAACAAAAAGGCTGATGCCTTAAGTAAGCTGGCATCTCTCACTTTTGCGCACCTCACCAAGAAGGTGTTGGTGGAAGTGTTAAAGGCTCCATCAATCGATGAATTGGAAGTTCAAGACATAGTTACCGATGAAGATCCAAACTGGATGACTCCTATCAAAAAGTTCCTAAAAAATGGTGAACTACCCAATGATCAAGTAGAAGCTGAAAGGGTTAAAATCAAGGCAAGCCAGTATGTACTATAAGGAGAAACCCTTTACAAAAAGGGTTACCTTACCCCCTTGCTAAGATGTGTTGGTCCTGAGCAAAGTAAGTACTTGATCAAAGAGATTCACGAAGGCATATGCGGAGCTCATTTTGGAGCTAGGTCGGTGGTTGCAAAACTCATGAACCTTGGGTATTTCTGGCCCTCAATGCATCGTGATACCGCTGAGCAATTGAGGAAATGTGATGCTTGCCAAATTTATGCACCAGTCCCAAAAAGTCCCAAGCATGATTTGGTCCCAATAACCTCTTCATGGCCGTTCTATAAATGGGGAATGGACATCGTTGGTCCGTTTCCCCCAAGCAAAGGTGGGGTGAAGTTCTTGTTGGTAGCAATAGATTATTTCACCAAGTGGCCAGAGGTTAAACCACTCGCAAAGATCACAGGCAAACAGGTCATTGACTTTGTTTGGGAGAACATTATCTGCCGCTATGGATTGCCGGGGGTACTTATCACTGACAATGGAAAGCAATTTGCTGAGAAGCCTTTCAGCGTTTGGTGCAAAGAATACAGAATCAACCAGGTTTTTAGCTCAGTGGCTTACCCGCAATCAAACGGTCAGGTTGAAAGGGCGAATAGAAGCATAGTGGAAGGTATCAAAACAAGACTGGGAAGATACGAAAGCAACTGGCTTGAAGAACTGCCTAGTGTTCTATGGGCCATAAGAACGACCGAAAAAACAAGCCATAAGAGAACACCCTATAGCTTGGTATTTGGATCCGAGGTTGTGATCCCCGCTGAGATAGGAGTTGTAACACAACGAATTGTCAACATGGATCCCGAAACAAACCAAAAAGAGACCATGTTGAACTTACAACTCCTAGAGGAAGCACGAGACCAAGCTGCAATTCAAGAAGCCAAATACAAGCAACAAATGGAAGCCTACTACAACAAGAGAGTTAAGAATGAACGCTTCAAGCCAGGGGATTTGGTCCTTAGAAACAATGAAGCTAGCAAAAAAGAGAATCAAGGAAAACTTGGCCCAAAATGGGAAGGCCCGTATACCATCCTTGAAGCACATAAGGGTGGATCTTACAAGCTAGCAGACTCAGAGGGTAAAAGGCTTCCAAGACATTGGAACGGAAAAACCTTGAAAAGGTTCCATGTTTAAACAAGAAAGATTGGTTTGTATTTCACGAGTTGTATTTCGAAAATGACACTACGAAAACCTTTTGTAAGAACAAGTATCTATTGAATGAATGAAGTTGTTTTATCAAACTTGTCTTTCTATCCTAAGATCAGGTTGAGAACCTAGCAAGAAACTCCATGGCAAGGGCCATGTAAGGGGATGAGCTCCCAGGCCACATCGCTCAATAGGTTCAAGGGTTGAATGAACCTATATAAGGGGTGAGTTCCTAAATCAATACAACTCCATGAGACTTATTAAGTAAAAGAAAAATTGTCTCATAGACGGGTTTGAACAGCCTACACCAAATGTTCCTTAAGCCTTAGAAAAATAACCAACAAACAGGCTTACGAAATCAAAGAAAACAAGAAAATAAAAAGGATAGGTGCTATGTCTTCTTGTTAAAAATACCAAGGCTAAGTGACTGCAACACTGAACCCTTTAAGGTATAAAACACATAAAGACAACGCAAACTCGACAAAGACAAAGTTACAAGAAGATAAAAATAATCTAAAGGATGATACAACTTAAACGAAAAATTAACGATACAAAGTAAGTCAAGTAACAAAACTAAGAAGCCTTCAAGGCTTCAAGCCACCTAGTTGACAACTCGAAACCTCAAAGGCTTCAACTTACCTGCGGATAGCCAAAAGGCTACAAGGGTTGAAGCCAACCAGGCTGCCTCAACGAAATAGGCACAAATATAAAAACACAACACAAGGAAAATGGATAAAACATAATAGCATACCAAAGAAAGCCGTGAAAGACTTTCAATCACAAGTTAAAACAAGTCCTAGTGACTTGCAAGTTTAGATATTGTTCAAACGACCATACAGGCCAAAAACACAACCAACAGGAACCTTAAGGGTTCCTGGAAACCTAACATTGTTCGAAGTTAACATTACAAACCACAAATTGTTTTTGAGTGCTAAGAAAGCTACGAATTAAGCATCAGCAGAGGACTTGGAAACCCCGGAACCTTCACCCTTGACCTTCTTTGCTTTCTTGGACTTCTTAGCTTTTGCACCTCCATCATCAACTACTGCTGAAGCCTCCAAGCTTGCATCCTTCGGAGCACCTTGTTCCGCCGAAAAGGTGTCATCACTATCTCCCGAGTAGGACCTCTTCCTTGAAAGAGAACCCAAGATTTCAGCACAGACTTTTTCATTAAGGCCCTCTGGCTTTAAGTCCTGCAACACAGCAAGAGGCTTACCAAAACAAGCAGAAACTTGATGGATATAAGGGTAGGTCAGCTTCTCCATTTGTTCAACGGAGCCTTTGAAAATATCAGAAGCCTCGGGACGAAACAGGGGAGACTTCTCCAAAGGATGTCCGGATTCATGAAGCTTATAACCAGCGATGAGGCCTTGGTGTTTCCCCAGGTTGAGCAACTTAGTATAAACTTCACCAAGGGCAGAGTTAAACTCCTTGGAGTGAAGAAGGTAAGTAACAACCTGGTGAAAACCCTGCTCAATTAACCACTGATTGTCAATGGTGGAACGAGCTACCGAAGCTTTCAACCCTTCCTTCTCCTCATCAAAAGCCCGCTGCTGAACAAATAAAGCTTCCCTGTCAGCTTTAAGCTTCAACCGATCAACCTCAAAGCTCTTCTTCAAATCACTCATTTCAATGTCGTGCATCCTAGTCAGCTCACTAACCTTTTTGTCCCACGCTTCTTCTTTCTCAGCAAACCCAGCTATCTCCTTCTTCATCGCGGCTAGTGAGGATTTCATCTTATCTTTCTTCTTAGAAAATTCTTCATATTCCTGCATCCTCTTACGAAAACGAGCAATCCCTTAAGGAAGCATAGCAGCAAGGTTGCAGGTGCTCAAAACCATGTGGGATAACATCAAGTCATCATCCATCTCAGCAATGGTATTGTGAACTGAAGGAGGAGCAATGTGACTCAGAGCATCTTCACAAACAGCAGCATCCTTAAAGCTGTCATCATTTTTCACCGACCAACTAGGCACATAAACTTCATCCGGATCCAACCCTTCAACATCCCTGCTTGAAGAACCCTGAACAGGGGTAGCAATAACCTTCTTGGCTGAAGCCTTCTTACCATGAACAACCAGTTTTTTCTCCTTTTCAGCACCCGCTTCAATACCTTGATCTTCAGAAGCTTCAATATCATCACTCAACTCCACCGGTTCAGTAGAAGTGGATTGAGGAGCAGCCTTCAACAAACGGCGGGTAGATCGAAGGGTTGAAGACTTGGGAGCATGAGACTTAGAAAAACCTTTGACATTGGAAGTACTAATATAACCCGAGCCCTCGAACCTTTGCTCAGCAGTTCTAACTACAACGTTTTCACCAGGAACAGATGGGACATCCTCAAACACAACATCAGAAGTGTCGTCACTCTTAATGAAATCCAGGGCAGACATGACTGCAAATAACAAAACAAAAACAAAAACACGTAAGGCATAAGCAAGAAAAATGCAAAGAGGGCAAAAAAGGAAAATGCATACCCGTGCCACTCCTCATTAGAACCGGATCCCGATCAGCATTTTCCCATAATTTACTAACCCCTAAAAGAACTAGCAAATGTTTAAGGAAGGGACGAACCCTCGAAGGGCACTCCCGGATGGCTTTGAGAAAAGCATCATTTAACTCAGATTCAGAGGGCTCCGGTTCATTGAGAACGGCATCCGGGTGCCTCCACACCATTTTAAATGGAACAATAGAATCAGAAACCCAGAAAAAGCGATCCTTCCAAGTACCAAGTGTTGTAACCATAGACGAAATAAGACAAGAATCAACCTTGGATGTTTCAAAGGTGAACCAATCACCATTTTTGGCCAAACGAAAAAACCGGCGAAAGAGCAACAAGGAAGGATCATATCCAAGGGCACGGCAGAAAACCTCAAAGTGCAAAACCCTAGCCATGCCCTTCGGATGAACTTGCCCAAAAGAAACCCGATAATATTGCAATAGATTCAAAACAAAGAGAGAAAAGGGATAACGAAGGTTCGAGAACTCAAAATGAAGACAATACAGAGCAATCGAACCAGGGGTCGGTTTATCAATAGGAACATCACAAGCAGGAGCGGTCGGTTTAAACATATTATCAATACCATATTCCACACAAAATGATTCTACCTCTTCTTGTGTTAATCGGGAAAAGGATTTTGCTAAATCCTTACGAGCACCCATTTTTCAAGAAAATATGAAGAATGTAAGGAAATACAAAGGAAACCAGAACTAACCTTGAAGAAGAGGAAAGGAATCGCAGAGGAAAACTTGATAAGATAATAAGGAAAGTGAATGAAAAATTCAAATATAAAAAGAAAAACTCAAAATAGGGGTGATAATTGCAAACAGTTACTTTTGCAAAACCGCCACCCTATGAACTGCCATACATCAATCAAATCAGTTGTCAGTTATTTAAAATTCAAAAAATAACTGACTCCAACCCTTTAAGCCTTCAACCGTTAAACCTTTGAAACCTTCAGGCACTAAAATACATATATAAAAGTCAGAAGTCTTTGAGCTCATTCCCCAAAAACCTCTAACTTGGGGGGCTGATGACGGGGGTAGCCCAAGATCAAATAAAATGACTTAAATACACACATGCTTGAAAGGTTAAATGGTTCGAAGGTTAAAAAGCTGGGAGGTGGGGAAAAGCAATACGAAAACAGTAAGTAGTCACATCTCTGGATTGCTTCACCAACCCACCAACCGCAAAAGCAATGCAGGTCCATAGAGCACACTCTATTACCCAGGGGTCAAAAGGCTTCAACCCCCGAAAGGGTAAGCCCCTCACTGCAGGCATGGTCACTAGTCAAATGCATTCCTCTTAGGGAGATGTCTTCTCCTATATATTAGACACTTCATTTCCTGGCCAGCCCCGATTCCTTAAAATCTCTGGTCATTCACTCTGAGTACTTTCTTCATGCAAGTTACTCCCTTTCACATCCAACACACACATTGTATTTGCTCCTTCATCCGAATCTGAATACACTTCAGAGGAGGATCTTCAGCAAACAATAAAAATAAACTAGTGAACCTCCTTCCACGTCTTGTAAACGTGGGGGGACCCCACGACCTGCGTTAGGAAAAGTTAAACCTTTCAACCCTTTAGCCTAACCAGCCCAACTACAACCCCTGGTCTATTATTTGTTGCATCAACAACTAGTTAACTCTATAATTTCATAAATTACAACATCAACTCAAAAGTTAATCAAACAATGCATGATTACATATTAAAAGATAATCCAAAACCTAATCCATATAAAAAAATAATCAAAAAATAATTGAAAATCATTCAATTTTCTAACAACCTCTTTTAAATGAAAGTGTACAATATGTTTAAGTCATTTGAGTTTTGAGTGTTAATACATCAAGTTCATGATCGCATAATCACTATTATCTATCCTCATCAACTAGAGGATAACTATTTTTGTTTCATACAATATTAAATAAGAAGTTTTAGTTGCGAATAATTATAATATATAAAAATTACGTATGATAAGTAACATATATAATAAAATAAGTAACAACCTAAACTAAAATAACCTTGGGCCGGTACTGGTATTACGTTTCAAACCGGTATACCGGATTTTACCGCCGGTACAAACGGTATACCGTTTCACTTATATACCGGGGTGTTTCGTACCGGATTTACATCTGAAAACGGTAATACCGGTATAACAAGCCGGTATTTACCGGTTTTTAAAACACTGCTCTAACCCCCTAAGGCTGTGGGGTGTGGATCCATTTCCCCCATCCTCCACATCACCTCCACCTCACCACCTTTCCCTTCATCCCCATCAAGGGGGATGCTTCCCCTTCATCCTCTTCCATAAATCAAGAGAGGGGGGGGGGGTCAAGAGAGAGATAGAGATGTGTTTACTAGGGGAGAATTCACCGATTATGATTGCACTGAAGAAATTAGGGGGGGTGTTTCCCGCTGGGGCCGAAGGCCACCTCACCTCCCCGACCCCTTCCCACACCCCATGGCGTAACCGTTAATCCGTTACCCCGAAACGGTAGGGTGCAATGAAAAGGCTAGGGTTTGGAGGAAAAAAGCTATGTAGCCTTTTTCCCAAATGATTAAACAGGTATAACTCTTTCATATGATAATACTTTAAATAATTACATGTAATTCTTTTCAAAAAGTATTGTATGGAAGAGTTATGTATGCTTAAAAATCGTGTTAAAAAAAGGCAAAAGGCTACACATTCTCAAAATAGACATTTCAAAGATGGTGTTGGGATTGAACCCTACCAGAGGAACAGTTGATTAAAGCCAAAACTGGATCAGAGCAGTGGACCAAAATAAGCAGATGTTTATATTCATTCTCTCCCCTTGAAAGTGGCTAAACAACTGATGGCCTCTATCTACTGCTCGTCTATAACAACTGTCCTTCAACAACTGCTGATGATTAAAGAACTGATGAAGACTAACACTGATGCTCAATCTACTGATCTGGGTCAAGCACTGCTTGTCACGGCCCCCGACCCGGTTTGACCCGTTTCAGGAGCCGTGAGACAGAAAATCCCGTGGTATTTATTTAATTGAGTTCACAGTGGAAGTTTTATTCAGGATCTTTTTAAAGCTGAAATTTCCTGATTATTTTATTCCACAAATCGGGATAAACCCAGTAATTTACAATCATATGATTTCATGGAGAAATCTTTATTTTTACAAAACATGTTTCTTTATTTTTATTTTAAGCCACTTCCTTAAGCTTGTAGTGCTTCACGGCATTTTTTCTTGGATCACAACAGATCACCTGAAACATGTTTGAAAAAGATTTTATCAGCGGGAAATATTGGTGAATCATTCTTTTTATTAAAACGACACATTTGTTATAATTTACAGTATTAAGAGAGATTACATTGTTTCCAGACATCAACCAACTACCCACAGTATTTGTCACTCGACTCGTTTCTGTGACTATGGTCATATCACCCATTGGCTACCCCGTTGTCCAATGGTGAAGATTATCAAGTAATGTATACAAAACCCCACATACCGGCTGTAACTTGGTGATTACAAAAACTTAATCACTGTAATTATAACTTTGAAAATAGTTAAGAATTTATAAAGCATTTTGATAAAAAGAGAATGACTCACATTGCAGATTTATTTAAGCAGAGCCTAGTCTACTGATTAGCCTTTTAACCTAATTTAAATAACAATGCACACAAACTAGGTTAGTAACTAATACAGCATTTACGATAACTCACGAGATTAAACCTTCACAACGAATGACAAAGTGCGATACTTAAACATCCATCGAATTAACGATGAATGACAAAGCATAAACCCTAATGTGGGCAGCACTTAAACATCCATTGGATAGTTTAATCGATCGGACATTGAATCGTAGCAGCGATCGAGTTATTACCCTGTATTGCGGCAGCACTTCGTGAATTGTGTGTGTTTTGGGACTGTTTCTATGATAACTCAGTGTACGAAATGACTTTGAACGTCGAACTAACGCACAATTGCATGTAACAGGCTCTACTATTTATACATGAAAAACGGCTCCCTCACGTGGCGCGAGGGGCCTTCGCGTGGCGCGAGAGACACAGGTCTACCATAGGGTAGCTTCGTGTCCCAGTAGCTCAGGTGAGTTGGTCTCGCGTTAAAATTCATTATACACGTAAAACTGTTTGGATATTACCGACTAAGGTTTACCCCCCCCCCCCCGAGTTTTAGGGACCCTGATCCTGATTCCGATTGTTCTGAAAATTTTAGGGTTTATGCAGAATCACTTGGGTGTCTCATTTAGGGTTTCCTATTGGATAAATTAGCTTAATAAGTAGGACTTTTGATGAGAGTTGTTACATCCTCCCCACCTTAATAAAAATCTTGTCCTCGAGATTTACTGGAACAAGTAGGGATACTTTCTCTTCATCTCAGATTCCAGCTCCCAAGTGTATTCAGCTCCTCTCTTTGAATCCCACTTGACTTTGACAAGTACTAATCGTTTGTGCTTGAGAAATTTCACCTTTCTGTCTTCTATCTGAAGAGGTTTTTCAACAAATTTCAACTTTTCGTTTACCTCTATATCTTGAAGAGGTACTACCAAAGATTCGTCTGATAAGCATTTCTTGAGATTGGATACATGAAATACGTCATGTACTCCTGCTAACTCTTCTGGTAGTTGTAAACGATAAGCAACTGGTCCTATACGTTGGATCACCGGAAATGGTCCTACGTATCTTGGACTTAGCTTTCCTTTCTTACCGAATCGAACAACTCCTTTCCAAGGAGATACTTTTAGTAATACTTTGTCTCCAATTTGAAACTCCAACGGCATCCTTCTATTGTCTGCATAACTCTTCTGATGATCTCGAGCCGTCTTTAGTCTTTCCTTGATTTGAGTGATCTTGTTGGTAGTCTCTTGTACTATTTCTGGTCCTGATAATTGACTTTCTCCTATTTCTGCCCAACATACTGGAGTTCTGCACTTACGTCCGTATAGTGCTTCAAATGGGGCAGATTCGATACTTGAATGATAACTATTGTTATAGGAGAATTCAATGAAGGGTAGGTGATCATCCCAGTTTCCACCAAAATCTATCACACATGCTCGAAGCATGTCTTCTAGAGTTTGTATCGTCCTTTCACTTTGCCCGTCTGTTTGAGGATGATATGCAGTGCTCAAGTTTAGTTTAGTTCCCATGGCTTCTTGGAAACTTGTCCAAAAGTGAGAAGTGAAACGACTATCCCTATCTGATACAATGGAGAGTGGAACTCCATGTAGGGATACTACTTCATTTACATACAACTTTGCCAACCTTTCCATGCTAAAGGTTTCTTTCATGAGTAGAAAATGAGCTGATTTGGTTAATCGATCCACAATTACCCAAATCGCATCATTACCTTTTCTGGTTTTGGGCAATTTAGTAACAAAATCCATTGTTATGAGTTCCCATTTCCATACTGGCATTTCTAATTGTTGTAGTAGACCTGAAGGTTTCTGGTGTTCTGCCTTAACTTGTGAACAAGTAAGACATTTAGAAACATATCTAGCTATATCCTTTTTCATGCCTATCCACCAGAAATTATTTCTTAAATCTTGATACATTTTATTGTTTCCAGGGTGTATGGTATACCTAGACTTATGAGCTTCCTCTAAGATCTTATTTCTTAATTCTCCTTGCTTAGGTACCCAAATCCTTTTCTTATGGAATCTCCAAATTCCATCAGCTCCTTGTTCTAATTCTTTTATTCGTCCTTTCATTCCTTCAGCATCATCTTTGATTGCTGTTTCTTGAACATTCTTTAGTTGTTCCATTAAATCTAACTGTAGATTTAATCTGAGAGCACGAACCCGTCGTGGTTTCTCATGATACTTACGACTTAAGGCATCTGCAACTACATTTGCCTTTCCTTCGTGATAATGAATATCACAGTCGTAGTCACTTAAGATTTCCATCCATCTCCTTTGTCTCATGTTTAATTCTTTTTGCCCAAATATATATCTTAAACTTTTATGATCCGTATAGACAGTAAATTTACTTCCGTACAGATAATGTCTCCAAATCTTAAGGGCAAAAATTACGGCTCCTAGTTCTAAATCATGAGTCGTATAGTTTTCTTCGTGCTTTTTCAATTGCCTTGAAGCATATGCAATTACCTTTTTGCGTTGCATAAGCACACATCCTAATCCTAGTTTTGAAGCATCACAATATACTTCAAAATCTTCAATCCCTTCTGGTAAAGCTAGGATTGGAGCATTTGTTAATTTCTGCTTCAAGATTCTAAAGGCTTCTTCTTGTTTAGGTCCACATTCAAACTTAACTGCTTTACAGGTTAGCTTAGTTAATGGTACAGCTATCTTGGAAAAATCCTTAATAAATCGTCTATAATATCCAGCTAAACCTATAAAACTTCTAATTTCCATTGTGGTTTGCGAAACCCTCCATTTGGTAATTGCCTCTATCTTCGTAGGATCTACATGAATACCTTCATGATTCACCATGTGTCCTAGGAATTGCACTTCTTGCAGCCAAAATTCACACTTCGAGAATTTGGCATAAAGCTTTCTTTTCTTAACAAAGTTAAGAGGGCATGCAAATGTTCACAATGTTCTGTCTGACTTTTGGAATAAATAAGTATATCGTCAATGAAGACAATTACAAATTTATCCAAATACGGTTTACAGATTCTATTCATCATGTCCATAAATGCTGCAGGAGCATTTGTTAACCCAAAGGGCATGACTGTAAACTCGTAATGACCATACCTAGTCCAGAAAGCAGTTTTAGGTATGTCTTCCTCTTGTACCTTTAATTGATGATATCCGGAGCGTAAGTCGATTTTAGAAAAATATCTAGCTCCTTGAAGTTGATCAAAAAGATCATCAATCCTAGGTAATGGGTATCGATTCTTAATTGTAACTTTATTTAATTCTCTATAATCAATACACATCCTCATCCAACCATCCTTCTTCTTTACGAAAAACACTGGCGCTCCCCAAGGGGATGAGCTAGGTTGTATGAATCCTTTACTTAGTAATTCATCTAATTGCTTTTTCAATTCTAACATTTCGGTAGGAGCTAACCGATAAGGTGCCTTAGCTATTGGTGTAGTTCCAGGAATTAGATGAATCCTAAATTCTACTTCCCTATCTGGTGGTAATCCTGGTAACTCTTCTGGGAATATATCTGGGTATTTTGAGACTACAGGAATCTCCTTAAGTTCTTTATCCTTAGTACTAATGATTACTGAAATCATATATACTATTCCTTGCTTTCGTTCATAACTAGCAACTTTCATTACTGATATGAACTTCATGGGTTCACGTGGTTGATTTCCAGTAATCATGATTACTTCTCCAGTAGGTGCCTGAATTTCTATAGAGTTCTTATCACAAAGGATTCGAGCATGGTTGGCTATCAACCAATCCATTCCTAACACAACATCGAATTCAGCTAATTTCATAGGTAACAGGTTTGCAGAGAATTTATGACCTAGAAGTTCTATATTTCCTTCCCGCAAAACCTTATCTATTTTAACAGAATTCCCATCTGCTGTTTCGACTGTAAAAATCTGCCTAATATTGGTTAAGGGTAATTTAAGAGCTTGGCAGAATAAAGTATTTATAAAACTTTGGTTTACGCCAGAGTCAAATAATACTTTTGCGTACACGTTGTGAACTAGGAACGTACCAGCTATCACATCTAGAATGAGTTCTGCTTCTTGAGTAGTTAATTGGAAAGCACGAACATTCTTCTTTGTAGATCCATTGGCTGGTTTAGCTTTATTGTCTGCTGGTTTAACCAATTTCGGGCAATCTGGCCTAAAATGTCCAGTTTCTCCACAATTGTAACAAATTGTGGATTTCTTCCTACAATTTTCTTCACGATGTCCTACAACTTTGCAAAAGTTGCAGGTTATATTGCATCTTCCAAAATGTTTCCTTCTGCAATTCTTGCAGAACGGCGGAGTTGAAGATTGCCCTGTTCCTCTTCTCCTTAAGCTGCTGTTATTACTCGTACGAAATCCTTGAGTAATTTTCTGAGCCAGTTCCTTTTTCCTGTCTTCTTCTCTGGTGCGTACCAATTCGTCGGTTAAGGTGTTAGCTAATTCCACAGCATCGTCAATAGTGCGAGGTCTTGCAGCTTTAACGATGTTATGGATTTCACTAATCAGTCCCCAAATATAGCGAGAAATGAGTACCGGTTCTGGCGAAGCCAGTGTTAGTACCACTCTAGCATATTCAAAGAATGTCGAAGTATAACCGCGACAATCTACACCCATCATTCTATGATTTAGAAGTTTATTTGCCATTTGATCTTTTTCATATTCGGGACAGAATTTTCTTTCTACAAGACTCTTAAATTCTTCCCAGTTCATGGCATAGGCCACAGTTCTTCCTTTGGCTTGAATTACTGTATTCCACCATTCTAGCGCCCCTTCTTTGAAAAGATTTGATACGTACATAACTTGGTCGTCCTTGTCACATTTACTTATTGTGATTACTGCCTCGGTTTTCTCTATCCAACGCAGTGCTGCAGTTGCTCCTTCATTGCCTGCAAATTCAATGGGTTTACAAGCAAGAAATTCTTTGAAGGTGCAACCAGGCGTTGCAGCTTTCATTTTCTTAGGGAGCGGAGCCTGCCGGGGTTCATTATCTTGATTAGTATGATTACCGCCTCCATTTATACTATTACTGAAGTTATCTTCAGAATTACGTTTGCTAGGAATGATTTGTTGAGGTTCAGCAGGTTTTTGAGCAGCAGCAAGTATTGCTGGAATAGCATTGGCTATCCCTTGAGCAACAATATTTTCTATATCTTGCCTAGTCATATATTGATCCCCCGGGTGTTGCTCAGATTGATTAACCTCATTTACTGGTTCATTATTAGCGTTTTCCATCTGATAATTAATATATTTATTAGTATCCAACAAATAACAATTATACACAAAACAATCGTACAAATTTCACAATACACATATAGTCAAAACTATCGATTTCTCGATTCCATTTTATATATTTTATAATATGCGTCACTACACACCAATATCTTACAAAGTTTTATTTTAAGTTATTTCACAAGATTTATATTTTAGTATTTTATTATACAACCATAGTTTTAACAAACCCACTACCCTTCGTCAGTTGGTATTTCAGTAATGACGTTCCCTCTCGTCATATTTCCAGGAGATCTGTTCTCCTACTTCCCTGATCCTATTTCCTGCATCCACCAACTCCTCGCCAAAGTGACGGAGTTCAGCTAAATTCTCATTGCTCATAGGTGGGTTTGGTATAGGTTCCGGGTCAAACTGTGGGAAAAAGGAATAAGGACTGTTGAGCAGGTTTTGAAACTGCCAATCACTGGTCCACCATTCATCCATTCCTAGAGGCTGTGGGTGGATTATAGGTTCTGGGATTGCTGGTTCCAAATTCATTGGAAGTTGAGTTTCAATAGGATGAGTAAAAACATTTTCATTGACAGGCTTAATAGTATCACAGCTTGCCAATATAAAATCTAGCTCTTCCTGCAATGTCATTTCCTGGGTTTGCTTAGAGCTTTCTCCGATTTCTATCTGGGTTTGTTTAGAACCTCCTCCAATCTCCATTTCTATTTGCTTAGAATATTCTTCAAACTGTAATCCCATCTGCCTAGATTCTTCCCCGACTTCAACCCCCTTTCCTTTGTCTAAGGGATTTTCGATTTTAGGAACCTTCCTAGTTGCAGGTTTCCTCCTACGTACACGCCTCCATCCCACAAATCTTCTCCTTTTCTTGGGCTTAGGTTTCTCCGGAGGTGGAGCATTAAATTCCACAGGTTCTTCTATGTCTGGTATATACCTATTGAAATCTCTGGAAACCTCTATTTTTACCGGATAAAGATTTAGATTTTGAAGGGCTTCGGATAAGTCGCTCATGCTGTTTAGCATATATGCAAAATACACAAAATTTATTAAATTAAGATTTTATAACAAAATTTCATAAATAAACTTTAAATATTATTGCATACCGTATGACAATTTTAATACAAAGAACAACTGACAATTAAAACATTTTACTATAAAACTTATTTATTTACTGGATTAAGTTTCTGGTTTGTAAGTAATAAGGGTACTTAAAACTGAAATAGGGTATTTAAAGATTTGCATTTACTGCTACAGTGGCTAGCATATAAAGATCTGCCCATTTTTCATCTAACTTGTCTTCCCATGGTGGTTTACTGGTTAATTCCTGGGTTTCCTGGTTAACTTTATTTTCTCGAGATTTCTTTATTTTCTCCTGACTCTTCCTAATAATCAAACTTCTTTTATCAGGAGAAAGTGGTTCCTCATAGTGTGCCTTTCGAACAAATATTCCTTCATTAATATTTGTTGGGTATTTTGAGGAATTTGTTTGGGATGAACTTTCTTTTTCGATTGATGACCTATCTAATTTAAGATAGATGTTTGAAAGCTTTTGCTTACCCATACTGTACACAATATTCAAATAATAAAACACATAATCACAGAATATCAATTAGTAAAATTAAGTATTTTCTAAATACTTAATAAGCTTAAATCAGTGGCTCTGATACCACCTTTTTCTGTCACGGCCCCCGACCCAGTTTGACCCGTTTCAGGAGCCGTGAGACAGAAAATCCCGTGGTATTTATTTAATTGAGTTAACAGCGGAAGTTTTATTCAGGATCTTTTTAAAGCTGAAATTTCCCGATTATTTTATTTCACAACTCGGGATAAACCCCAGTAATTTACAATCATATGATTTCATGGAGAAATCTTTATTTTTACAAAACATGTTTCTTTATTTTTATTTTAAGCCACTTCCTTAAGCTTGTAGTGCTTCATGGCACTTTTTCTTGGATCACAACAGATCACCTGAAACATGTTTGAAAAAGATTTTGTCAGCGAGAAATACTGGTGAATCATTCTTTTTATTAAAACGACACATTTGTTATAATTTACAGTATTAAGAGAGATTACATTGTTTCCAGATATCAACCAACTACCCACAGTATTTGTCACTCGACTCGTTTCTGTGACTATGGTCATATCACCCATTGGCTACCCCGTTGTCCAATGGTGAAGATTATCAAGTAATGTATACAAAACCCCATATACCGGCTGTAACTTGGTGATTACAAAAACTTAATCACTGTAATTATAACTTTGAAAATAGTTAAGAATTTATAAAGCATTTTGATAAAAAGAGAATGACTCACATTACAGATTTATTTGAGCAGAGCCTAGTCTACTGATTAGCCTTTTAACCTAATTTAAATAACAATGCACACAAACTAGGTTAGTAACTAATACAGCATTTACGATAACTCACGAGATTAAACCTTCACAACGAATGACAAAGTGCGATACTTAAACATCCATCGAATTAACGACGAATGACAAAGCATAAACCCTAATGTGGGCAGCGCTTAAACATCCATTGGATAGTTTAATCGATCGGACATTGAATCGTAGCAGCGATCGAGTTATTACCCTGTATTGCGGCAGCACTTCGTGAATTGTGTGTGTTTTGGGATTGTTTCTATGATAACTCAGTGTACGAAATGACTTTGAACGTCGAACTAACACACAATTGCATGTAACAGGCTCTACTATTTATACATGAAAAACGGCTCCCTCGCGTGGCGCGAGGGGCCTTCGCGTGGCGCGAGAGACACAGGTCTACCATAGGGTAGCTTCGTGTCCCAGTAGCTCAGGTGAGTTGGTATCGCGTTAAAATTCATTATACACGTAAAACTGTTTGGATATTACCGACTAGGGTTTACCCCCCCTGAGTTTTAGGGACCCTGATCCTGATTCCGATTGTTCTGAAAATTTTAGGGTTTATGCAGAATCACTTGGGTGTCTCATTTAGGGTTTCCTATTGGATAAATTAGCTTAATAAGTAGGACTTTTGATGAGAGTTGTTACACTGCTGAAGACATAAAGTACTGCTGGAGTCACAACAGTGGAATGGGAAACAGTAGTTTGTTTATTTATTGTATTGTAATGTAATCAGTAGTTTGATAGTAGTAGTTATATTAGATCAGTAGTTACAGGTTTTTAGGAAGTTACTGTTCTATTAGCTCTTTCACCACTTGTCATTCTGCACGAACAAACCGTTGTGAGCTCAGGCTGAGGGGGAGTTTGTAATACATGCATGCAAAGTTGTAATTGAAGATTGAAATAAATTTAATCATTCGGTTCAATGTTAAACATGTATGTTGAAAGCAATTCTCCTATTTGATTGTGTGTGAAAGTTTGTTTCCATTTACATTCCGCTGCAATTACTTGTTCATCTTCTTAATTCTCAAACAAAAACACAATAAAAAAGAAACTCAGATCCTAACAATTGGTATCAGAGCTTGGACAGTCAAATTTGATCTAACAATCATTTTGACATAAATAGTTCGGCTCATAATCGTTGATACTGATAAATTGTTCGTTTCGTTGAAAAATAGAGTAAGGTTTAATCACCATCAAAGTTGATTAATCAGTGCCTGTAAAACAACGAGGATGACGCCACAATCACAAGATGTTAACAATAACATCGGTTCTCTCTTCAAACCACCCATGCTAAAGCGAAATGAGTACAACATCTGGCAGAGAAGGATGGGTCACATCCTTGCTCAACAGAATACCGGATGTTGGAAGTCGGTTATCTTTGGACCACATGTTCCAATGGTGCCGAGTGCTGAGGATCCAAAGAAATATGAACCTAAGAAATTGAAAACTATACCGAACTGGACTTTCAGAAATTTGAACTGGATGCCAAGGCATTTAGCATTGTTGCATCTGCATTACCCAATGAAATTTATGCTGGACTGTTACACTGTAACAGTGCCAAGGAATTATGGGATGCACTGAAAGAACAGTTTGGGGGGACTGAATAAGTTATTGAAAACAACAGGGAAATTTTGAACCAACAGTATGAAACCTTTTGTCACGTTAAGGGTGAAACATTAACCCAACAGTTTGAGCGATTTAGTTGTCTCATAAGTGAACTTAAACTTATTAATACTGAATTTCCAAAATCAACCGTTAATATCAGGTTTTTGAGATCACTTCCTGATAAATGGGACACCATTGCTTTTGTGACTAGAAATTTTGTGACCCTGACCCAACTTCATGGTAGACTCCTGACCTATGAAAGGGAGTTAAACCAGAAAAAGAAGTTGTAAGAGTCTGGAAAAGTTGCAGATGACTATTCATTTGGCAACACAGCTCTTTTGGGTCAAGAAGAGTCTGGCAGCAGTAAGGATCAGAGTTATGATCATTTTATTGACATAACTGCTGGTGCAAACTTCAACTTTGATCCTCACTCATCCAATTTTGCTTTCACAGCAAATGGAGAAAGCCAGAACTCTGATAATCTGTGCTTTGAACTCAATGACTTACAGCATTTTGATCCAACTGATCTTGAAGAAATGGACATTTTGCATCAACTGGCATTGCTAAGTGTAAGAACTAGCAAATTTTACAAAAGGATAGGGAGAAAATTCCCAGGGTTACATGAGAATCTAAAAGTAGGGTTGGATAAATCCAAGATCAAGTGCTATAAGTGTAATAGGCTAGGTCATTTTGCTAGGGAATGCAGGAGTCAAACCACTGGTCCAATTATTACACATCCCAGCTCAAACCCTAGACCACAAAACCACCAAATCACTGTGCACTATGCCCAATATACCCCTGCTGCCCATGTTAACACTGCTCACTATGCACATACTGCAACCCATGTTCCTGTTATGTTCAAACCACTATTCCCAAAATTCAGTATGTCCAAGCCCCTGCTCCCTAGGTTCAGGTGCAACTCCAAGCCCCTACTCCCCAGGTTCAGGTGCAACAAGTTGCACCTCAACAAACTGCACCAACAGTGGTTCAACCAGACCAACAAAGCTTTTTCATACAAGGGCTGGTTGACTGGAGCAGTTTACTTGAGGAGTTAGGAGATGAAAATTTTGCACTGTATACTCAAAGCACTGCTTCTGGTAATGATATCTATTTTGTAGCTTTGGAGACCATACAGGAGGGGCTGGAAGCTGAAGAAGAATAGTTAAGTGCTGAAACAGTGGACAAAATAGCTGAAGCAGTGGTTACTGCTGTTGCTGAGGAAGTACTGTTGGGAGAAAGTTCAAAACCCCTGATTGAACCATTGTTCGACCCCTGGTCCAAAGAAGAAGAAGAAGAAGAAGAAGAGAAGAAGAAAGAAGGTGAAAAGGAAGAGAGAGCTGAAGAAGAAAGTGATCATCCATGTGATTGTGCCATGATGGCTGCAACCAAGGTATCACCTCAGGTTCTTAAAAATCTGTGTTCAGACAAATGCATTAAAGCATTTGCTAACATCAAAGAGGTGAATGAAAACCTTAGGGATAGGTTGTTAACTTCTGAAGTTCAATTTGAAAAGTCATTAAAAGAACTTAAAAATAAGTTGAATGAAAGAGAAAGTGAGATTTGCAGCTTAAAACAAGATCATAGCATAACCAAGGACCAACTCCAAACAATGATAGAAAAATATCAAGGTTGCAAAAAGGAGTTGGAAGCCACCCAAATTACTTGTGAAAAATTGGTGGAATCCTGTAAAGGTTATGAGATTATGCTTGAAAAACAGCTTGAAAGTAATGTAAAATTTGGCATTGGGTTTAGAAAAAATGACCAAGTTGAAAACAATGCTGCAAATCAAGCTGGATCTGTTGAAATCATACCAACCAACAAGAATGGCCAAGAAGTTAAGATAACTGACAAACTTGGTAACAAAATCACCTTGGAAATATCTGTGGGGTCCTCAACTTTTGAGGAAATTGATAAATACCAATTTAAACCCACTTGGTCTGATGAGTGTGACATTCTTGAAAAAATTAAACCAATGGACTTCACAACCACTGATGGTGTAAAAGCTCCCAAAGCAAAGGTCATTCCTCTTAAAGACATCCCAACAGTGGTTCAAAACTCTGTTGCAAAGGAGTCTGAAAAGAGGAAAAAGAGAGAAAAGGTTAAAAACTTATTTTGTGATTTCTGTGAAAAGAAGAATCATCTAACAAAAGACTGTTTTCATCTAAAAGCATATGATATCAACAAAACAAGTGTCATTGAACCTGCTAAGAGCTGCACCATCTGTGGCAAATCAAACCACATCACTCAAGAATGTGTGTATCTCAAATCCTTTGATGTAAAAAAGAATGAGTACACAGCAAAAACATCCTTGAGTTCATCAACACCACCAATCAAGTTTTAAAGGAATCAACCACTGTTTGTGCCAGTTCAAACAGCTGTTACCAAATAGCTGAACCAAACCTCTGTTAAAAAAGATGTTCAGGTGACTAATGCACCCCCTGCTAACCAATACCGAAGAGGTAAAGGTCAACCACCATACCCAAGGGTTCCACATGTTTATGAAGCCTACAAAAGGCCTTCTAAACCAAGAGTGAACAGGCATCCCTTTGGGTATCAACAGCTGATAGGGCAAGACCCCCAACTGTGGTTAGAGAAAAACAGTTCCAAAACTGTCCAAACCCCTGAGCTAACCACTGTCCATCCACCTGAACTTAACCTAGACACTGTTGAGACCCCATCCAAAGCCTTATTGGCTTTGGAGACCATAATGAACTAACCTTTTACTTGATGTGCAGGGAGCTTCTGCATGCTTAGATAGTCTTTGGTATGTAGATAGTGGAGGCTCCAGGCACATGACAGGATGTAGAGCCCTACTCAAAGATTTCAAAACTCATGGAGAGGGTGATATATCCTTTGGTAATAATAGTAAAGGGAAGGTTATGGGGTCTGGTACAGTTCAGTCTGGTAATGTTAAGTTTGAAAATGTCAATCTAATAGACAATCTAAAATTCAACCTCCTAAGTGTCTTACAAATGAATGATAAGGGCTATGGCTCATTCTTTACCAAGGAGTGTTGTAGGATTGTTGGACCAGAAATGGTTGAAAAGATTGAAGAAATAATAAAAAATGGAAAAACCCAACTTGTTGCTCAAATGAGTGGCAATGCTTATGTAGTTGATATGTCAAAAGAGAGCCCCAGGACTTATGCCTGTCTGTTCTCAGCTGCCTCTAACAAAGAGACAGAATTATGGCATAGGAGATTGGGGCACACAAATCTCAAGACAATCACTGCTTTATCAAAACAGGGGTTAGTAAGAGGTTTACCTCAAAAACTGTTCACCTGTCCTAAGCATTGTGTTTCTTGCCTAAAAGGAAAACAACATAAAAGCTCCTATAAATCTATTGAAGAGTCCAAAACAACCAAGTGCTTGCAAATGCTTCACATGGATCTGTTTGGCCCAGTAAAAGTCATGAGTCTTAGGAAGAAAAGATATTGTTTGGTAATAGTAGATGACTTTTCTAGGTTTACATGGACTTATTTCTTACACTCCAAAGATGAGACTGCAGGCATTTTGCAAGACTTTGTTACACAGGTTGAAAAGCAGTTTGACTTGCTAGTAAAAATCTTCAGGAGTGACAATGGCATAGAGTTCAGAAATAAGGAGTTGGATGATTTCTGTGTGTCAAAAGGAATTGTAAGTCAGTACAGCATTCCAAGAACACCAGAACAAAATGGGGTTGTTGAAAGAAAGAACAGAACATTGATTGAGGCTGCCAGAACCATGCTTGCTGATTCAGGTTTGCCATTAACTTTCTGGGCAGAGGCAGTAAACACTGCTTGCTATGTCCAGAACAGAGTTTTAATCAACCCCAGGCATAAAAAGACTGCCTATGAACTGCTGTGCAAAATAAAACCACTGATTTCATTTTTCAAAGTTTTTGGCTGCCCATGTTTCATTTTAAACTAAAAGGATTCTATCTCAAAGTTTGCAGCCAAAATTGATTGTGGTTATCATCTGGGATACTCAACCACTTCTAAGGCCTACAAAGTGTTTAACACAAGGACCAAAACAGTGGAAGAGACTTTGAATGTGAAGTTCAATGAACTCTCATCAATGAAAATCCCTGCAAATCCTGCAGAATTGTTTGATCTTGATAAATTTACTTTTGAAAATGTTTCTGTCAAGACTAACAATGAAGGTCCATCACAAGATTCTCCATCAGACTTTGGTTATGAAGTCATCATTCCACAACAAAAGTCTGCATCAATTGGAAGAGCAGCAGATGTTCAAGACAGCTGTCAAAGCTCATCCACTGCTACCTCAACAGTTGTTGACCAAAGTAGCCCATTAACCCCTGCTTCCACATCATCAACCACTGTTGAAAAAAGCCATCAAACAGTGGATAAAAGTCAACATGGTTTCACACAAGTTCCTCCTATTCCTCCACCTCCATTTGAAGCCACTGCTGGATCATCAAAATCACCAGCAGTGGTTAGCTCAGATGATTCACATCTACAGCCTTCACCATTAAATGCCATTGTTCCATACAAAGGAGATCTAATCTTCTTGAAGTCTCATCCACCTGACCAAATCATTGGCAACATCAGTGAAGGGGTGCTCACAAGAAGTCAATCCCAAAACATCTGTCTTTTTGCTGGTTTTCTATCTCTTCATCAGCCAGTCAAGTACCAAGAGGCACTAAAAGACAACAGTTGGGTAGAAGCCATGCAAGAGGAGCTCTAACAGTTTAAAAGACAACAAGTATGGGAGCTTGTACCACTGCCAGAGGGTGTGAGTCCTATTGGCACAAAGTGGGTCTTCAAAAACAAAACTGATGAAAGGGGTATTGTTGTCAAGAATAAAGCTAGGCTTGTGGTTCAAGGTTTCAGACAGGAAGATGGCATTGACTATGATGAAACATTTGCCCATGTAGCCAGATTGGAAGCTATCAGACTATTCTTGGCCTTTGTTGTCAACCACAACATCAAGGTGTATCAAATGGATATCAAATGTGCTTTCTCCTCTATGGTAAGATTCAAGAAGAGGTATATGTTTGTCAACCTCCAGGCTTTGAGGATCCATTTAATCCAAATCATGTCTACAAGCTAAATAAAGCTTTGTATGGACTAAAACAAGCACCTAGAGCCTGGTATGAAACTCTTTCCACCTTTCTACTTTCCATTGGTTTCACAAGAGGTAAAATAGACAAAACACTGTTTTTAAAATGGAGAGGGAAAGACTTGATGATTGTCCAGATTTATGTGGATGCCATCATTTTTGGAAGCACATGTTCGAAAATGTGTGAAGAGTTTAGGCAACTCATGACAGCTGAGTTTGAGATGAGTGCAATGGGTGAACTCCAGTGCTTTCTTGGTCTCCAAGTAAGGCAACTGCAAAATGGCACTTTTATCCATCAAGGAAAATATGCCAAAAAACTTTTAAAGAAATTTGAGATGGATGATTGTAAGCCATGCAGTACACCCATTGCAACCAATAAAATAGTCATGTCTGATGAAATGGATGATTTGGTTGATCAAACTCTATATAGAAGGATGATTGGGTCTTTATTGTACCTAACTGCATCTAGGCCAGACATCATGTTTGCAACATGTGTTTGTGCAAGATCCCAATCTGCCCCTAAAAAGTCAAACTTAATTGCTGTAAAAAGGATATTCAGATACCTAAAAGGTGCTCCCACACTTGGTATCTGGTATCCAGCTGATAGAAATATCAAGCTTTCAGGTTTCTCAGATAGTGACTTTGCTAGATGTGACAAGACAAGGAAGTCCACTTCAGGAGGGTGCCAATTCCTAGGGAGTTGCTTAGTGTCTTGGCAAAGCAAAAAGCAAGCAGCTGTTTCCACATCCACTGCTGAGGCAGAGTATATAGCTGCTGCAAGCTGTACAGCCCAACTGCTTTGGCTTCAAAATCAACTGCTGGATTTTGGTATCACTGCCTTAAAGACACCTCTCATGCTGGACAGTCAGGCAGCAGAAAATATCATCAAAAATCCAGTATCCCATTCAACCACCAAGCACATTGATATCAGACATCACTTTGTGAGGGATTGCTATGAAAAAGGTCTGATTTCTCTGCACCATGTACCAACTAAAGATCAGCTGGAAGATGTGCTAACAAAAGCATTAGACACATCCACCTTTGAAAGATTGATCTCTAGGATTGGCATGCTGAACATGGAATAACAAGCAAAATCTTGTTTTTCTATAAATAAAAGCATTAAAATGTTTTCAGAAAATCAAAAATCCATCCTTAAAAATAGCTAAAAATTAAATTTTCATTAAATCCTTAAAAGTCTACCATAACCACTGATTTTGGTTCAAACATCTGTTTTGATAATGTTGACCACTGCTGAAAGTCAACCACTGTTTTCCTTATTTCCTTGTTAATCACTGTTGTTCAAAATCAGTGTTTTAACCCACTGATAGGCTATCCACTGATAGATGAAAATCAGCCACTGTTCTCATTATAACCGTTGCAACCACTGATACTTGTTCCATCAGTGGTTTCCTAAACAACTGTCTTCCATTATTCATCAGTGGTTGACACGTGGTCAGTACTTGACGGTCAGATCTTTTATAACCGTTGCCACGTCAGCATTCACTTTTCCCTTTATAAAACCCTGATCAAACAGGGTTTTCATTGTCGAATCGAATTCAAAATTCTTTTCTTAAAGCAGTTATCATCCATCTCTCTCAAATCATTCACCATCTTCTTCCTCTAACACTCACACAAATCACTCCACATCTTCATCCTCTCACAAATTCACACAAATGGCCGATGATCTTCCATTCAAAGCTCCTCACAATTATTTGGGTCTACTTGTAAAACCCACTCACACCACCACTTTCGACTCCGTTATTGACGCTCTTTCGTCATCAAAGTACAAAACTTTGTTGACCTATGATGCTCCAGTTTACAAGAAAACCCAGCAAGTGATTCTATTGATAAAACACCAATAGCCATTACTTCTTCAATAAAGGGTATTTCTGTCACAATAACACCTCAATCCATTTCAAAGGTATTTGAACTCGATGATCTTCAAGGTAAAACTTCTTTCCCTAAAATCGAGTATCAAACAGATTTTAATGAGAGGGGGTATGCTGAGGAAATGAAAAAATAAACTTTACAAAAGGGCAGTTTTCCTCCTGCAACAAGATTTTTATTCCATACCCTCTTGATGTGTGTTTAAAATAAGACCACTGCTTTCAATGAAATTCCATTGAAGATTCAATACCTGGGTTATGCTATTTTGAATAACGAAAATTTTAATTACTCCCAGGAAATCTTCAATGATTTGGTCAAAAATGTTGATAAAAAATCATTTTTACTGTTTCCAAGGTTCTTAAGCTTTTATTTTCAAAAGAAATTTGCAAAGGATAATGCTCATGTGCTTATCCAGGGTGAACCTTTTCAAATGAATGGCCTAACAGCTGAAACATTTAAAAGGCTATCAAAAGTTTCTAAAACAAAAGCAGAGGCTCCTGAGCAGACTTTAGCAGCTACCACTGCTCCTCAGGCACCTGCTGCTGAGCCCACTGCTCAAGATGATCACAGCAGCAAAACAACTGTTGTGAAACCCACTCCTAAATCGACAAAAAGACCAAAACAGAAAAAATCCCAAAAGCCCCCAGAACCTACAAAAAAGGCAACTCTGGAAGATGAGATCCTAGAGAAACTGCCAGTGACAACACAAAAGTCACCAGAAACCACTGCTGCTACTTCCTCACAGCAGTTGGAAGAAAGATCTCAACCTGAGCCTCAAACTCCTCCCGCTTCTTCTAAAAAAGAACAGGTTGTAAGAACAGGGACACCAAATTATGATGCTCTAGAATCACTTGATTCTATCATCCACAGCCCACTGCCCGGGGCAAATTCTCTTTCCACCCCAATATTCACTACCACAATTCCACCATAAACAAAACTTTTGTTGGATGCACTTGATATAGCTCAGACAGAAATCAGTTCCTCTCAACCACCTATCACTGAGAGCATGCCACCACAAGTGACTGAGTCTGAGCTCCCTATCTTTGCTAACCCACCAACAACTGAGGAGGTTACACCCCTTGAGTTACATGTAACTCTTGGTGGTAGTTCAAGTGAAGCAGCTACTACAAGTGCTGAACCCACTGGTTTGCACTTGGACAGTAGTTTCATCCCTAAGACTTCCTTGAAGGCAATTTATTCTATGAGGCCAATGGAGTTTCCAGTATTTACTGGCTCCCTTAAAATGGTAACCTATGCTGGAGAAAGAAGTCCCTAGTACCAAGAAAAAGGGGCACCAGGGGATGACTTTTGGGAAACTTTCCCTAAGTCAACCACTGATACAACCACTGCCAGTGGGAAATCAGATGATCCCATTAAGTTGGGTGATGGTTTAGTGTACCGAGAATTGACGGATAGAGTTGACAAACTTCATACATCTGTTTCAGAAATCAAAGACATGCTGCAACAGTTGTTGAAAGCACAAAAGGTACCATACACTCCTGCACCAACTCCAATAGCTGCTCCATCATCTGCTCCTACTCCAAATGAGTTGTGGAGTTTATTTCAACCTATGCTCATCCAACAAAGGCAATATGCTGATCAGCAACATGAAATTCAAGTTCAAAAGATCAGAAATATCATGGAAGCTAGGTTCAAAGACACACAAGCAGATATAAAGGCACTCACGGCCCACTTGCTGAACACCACTGGCACTGCTCCTCCCTCTATCATCTTTGTGGACAACCCACCACCAGCTGATACCAAAAAGGGGGAGAAAATGAAGCAGTTAAAGAAAAAGGGTTATGAAGATGGGTTGTACATTGCACCAGATAATTCAAGTATGCTTGCAGACATCCCTAAGCCAGATGGTTCTAAAAAGGTTGATGTAACCCTAAATGTCATTGCTGATGAAAAGGAAATGCTAAAAATGGATATGGAGGCAAAGGGAAAATCAAGGTTTGAATAAGAGAAGAAAGTTTATATGGAGATGGAAGTTCAGGGTGTTTCTGAGCCCAAGGATGAAGAAAATCCTGAGCCACAAAGAAAACAGCCCACTAGAAAAGTGAGGCAACCCAAATCCATACCTTCCAGACCCACAAAACACACTCCCAAACCTCCTAAAAACTCCCCACATCAAACCTCCAAACCAACAGCTGTTAAAACACCTGTTGTGTCAACAACTGTTGGCACTTCAGTGGTTTCAACAGTTTTTAACCCAACAACCACCACTTCAACACACACTACAACCACTGCTCCCACTTCAACCACAGCCCCACCAAAAATCTCATCACCGCCAAAACAGCCTCCTGCCAAAAAGCAGAAGACAGCTGATGACACATCATCAGTTGTAATGGAAACAGTGGTTGAAACACCAGTTGTTTCAACAGCTGTTAGTCAGCCACCTTCCACTTCAATCACCACCACTTCTCAACCCACCAAAATACCACCAACCTCTCCTAAACCAAAAAGCAGAAGGATAATTTTGGAAGATGATGATTCTTCACCACCTCCAACTTCATCACAACCACTGTCCCTTGTTATAATTCCTAACCCTGTTCCACTCTCTTCAGCACAAGTTCAAAACCCAAACACTGCCATTGTTTTTGCAGCTGTTCAGTATCCATTAGAGCTTTCTAGCAGTTAGAGAGGAGATAAAGTCCTTCTACTCTGAAGATGACCCTGCAAAAAGAAACTTGCCATCTATTCAAGGATATCCTAGGCCTAACAACATTGAAGAATACTTAAAGATAAAGGCTCAGCAAGCAGAGGATATCTCTAAAAGAAATACACAAGGAAAATCTGACAAAGAGATCCAAAGATACTTTCAATATCTGCTCACACAAGTCAGAACTTTGGAGCAATTTTCAAAAGACCTTTGTCAAAAACTTTCAGAAAGAACAGATGAAAGCCTAAGAAAGGATTACATTGAACACATATTGGCTTTCAAGAAATACAAGGCAGATAAGGCTCAATATAAAGAATGGACCCTTGATGATCTCAAAGAGGAGTTAGAAAGAATTGAAAAAATGGACAAAGACAAAGTGAAGCATACTCCTCTTGTTTGGTCAAAGTACAAAAAGAATGTACCTGAAAGAACTTTGCAGCTGAAGAGAATGAAAGAAGAGTTAATAACAACAGATTTTGGGTCAAGGAATCAAGTAACAAGGTGGTCAGAGGATAAAGTGTTGGCATCCTACAAAAAGATGAAAGAGTTAAGAAAGAAGAATCCTAATGTTCCACAAAAGCCTGCTTATCCTGAATGAGTGGTTCCAGCTAGACCACAAAAGCTTCAAATCAGGAAATCCACTGCTCCACCTGGTGCCATCCTTTATCAAAGAAGGAGACAAAAACAGATGGATGCAGAAACAGCAGAGGATATAGTAGCAGGGGATGATATTATAAAATCAGTCCTCAAGCAGATGATAGCTGAAAATCCTGAACTTGCTAAAGCTCAAAGCACTGCTCAGCCAGTTATCACCAGGCCACCATCTCTAAACTCATCATCAATAAAATCTCTCCCAAGAAACCCACTAGATTCAAAAATACTAAAGTGGAAATCTGACAAACAGACCCACGTATTGACTCTGATCAAATCCAGTGGTGAAGTGAAGAAAATATCAAGGGAACAAGCATTGGGCCTAGGTGTTGAAGATCTGCAAGATCTCCTTGATCTTACACTGTGCAGGGATGAGGATGACACAGATTCCTTGGACTTTGAATTACAATTCAAAGGTCAAGTCAGGGAATTGTTGATGAGGCAATAAAGATCCATAATAATGAAAGGTTTTGGCATCATCTGTTCCAGGGGGAGATTGTTGGGATTGAACCATACCAGAGGAACAGTTGATTAAAGCCAAAACTGGATCAGAGCAGTGGATCCAAAATAAGCAGATGTTTGTATTCATTCTCTCCCCTTGAAAGTGGCTAAACAACTGATGGCCTCTATCTACTGCTCGTCTACAACAATTGTCCTTCAACAACTGCTGATGATTAAAGAACTGATGAAGACTAACACTGATGCTCAATCTACTGATCTGGGTCAAGCACTGCTGAAGACATAAAGTACTGCTGGAGTCACAACAGTGGAATGGGAAGCAGTAGTTTGTTTATTTATTGTATTGTAATGTAATCAGTAGTTTGATAGCAGTAGTTGTATTAGATCAGTAGTTACAGGTTGTTAGGAAGTTAGATGTCACTTTCATGGTGACGTCAGCAAAGATGCTTCAGTGGTTTGCTCGTGCCTATAAATAAAACAGTACCATGTACTGTTCTATTAGCTCTTTCACCACTTGTCATTCTGCACGAACAAACCGTTGTGAGCTCAGGCTGAGGGGGAGTTTGTAATACATGCATGCAAAGTTGTAATTGAAGATTGAAATAAATTTAATCATTCGGTTCAATGTTAGACATATATGTTGAAAGCAATTCTCCTATTTGATTGTGTGTGAAAGTTTATTTCCATTTACATTCCGCTACAATTACTTGTTCATCTTCTTAATTCTCAAACAAAAACACAATAAAAAAGAAACTCAGATCCTAACAGATGGAGGCTATGAGTAAGAGACTATCTTCAAGTAGAGGTTACGTAGCCTCTATGTCAAAAAGTTGAAGGCATGTTTGTTTTAATTGGTCACATTCCAACATATGAAACAACTACAACTTAGCCTCTATGCCAAGTGTCATTCTCTGAACCACAATGGATTTTGTGAAGGCCCTATGCCTTAGCCTTTATTCATTTTATTTTCGCTTAGGTTGTGGAGTGTGGTTTTGGGCTCCCCGACCACCCCCTCCGCCACATCACCTCAACCTCACGCTACCTTCCCCTCTTCAAGGGGGTGGTGTTCCCCTTCCAATCAACAAGCAACGACATCATCATCACATAACCGGGGGGTGGGGGGGGAGGGGTGGGGTGTTTCCCTTCTTCCCCACCGCCACATCACCTCCACCTCATACCCAATGTTGATATTGGTTTGGTTCATCACTGTATCAGTACCGACAATCAGTATAGCTTATCATACCAAAAGATAGTCTATTTTGAATACAACTCTGTTTTCAATTAAATTTATACCGGAACGTCGAGGAAAAAACTAAACAGATATGCATATTCAACTTTTTTTAAAAAGTTAAAGAATCTGGATTATTAGAGAAAAATAAAATTAAATGAAAACTAAATGGCTAAAGACCTATAAGGGTGAAACTGAAACTCGAAAAAATCTTTTATAATCAAAACCTACGTTTCATTTTCCATGAGAATTAATAGCATATATAATAGTTATAAAGCATATTTCATAATTCATTCATTTATATATTTGTATTGCTCATAATAAGAATCTAAAATACAGAAATGTAATGATTTGAGTCTTGATGCCTCGTATTGTAGAACAAACATGCCTTTATTCATAGCATAAAAATATTGATGAAACTCACATAGATCCCGAAGGTTACATACCAACGTTTTAGCCCAAATCAAATGTATCATAAGATGGTACAAAAGCTACTACCGATGGCACTGATATGTAGTGCCGCGTTCAGTGCTCCTAGCGCCGCCTGCCATTGTTGCTGAAAAAGAATCAAAATATAAGCTAGAGACAAAATCAATAAAACAAAAATCAAGTGATCGAAATTTATGATATACTTAGTGCTTGTGTTATGGTTCGTGAAGGGGAGTGTGCCACGACGCTTACAGGAACACCACGCCGCCCCACGTGAGTGTTATGTGAGCCGGAAAATCATGGCCATGATCACGCTGGGAACCAAATGAGTCTTTGTTTTTTTTTTTAAATATGTATTTTATTTAACAATGAATTTGATTTTTCTTAGATAACTTATACTCATTGGTTTTTTACTTTAAATAAACACTATTTTGCTTATCTTTTTTCTGATTCCGATGATTTTTCTTAGATAACTTATACTCGTTGGTTTTTTTCTTTAAATAAACACTATTTTGCTTATTTTTTTTCTGATTTCGATACAAAGTTTAGCAAGAACCGAGTTGTTTTCAAAATAAAGTATTTTTTAATCTCAGAAAGGGGTTTCAAAGTTTTGGCCATGCTTGAAGATGATATTAATTTCCAACAGACTTTTGAAGATGGTATCCAACCAGATTTTATTTATTTACTAGTCTTTAGCCCCCGTGTTGCAGGGAGGTGATGTAAAACCGTGCTACCAACCGAGTAGCTACCGAACGGCGATCAAAATGATATTAAAATACGAATTTTTAACATAAAGCGGCTTACGTGACGTGAAACGTAGATAAATTCGAATGAAAAACATTAAAGTTCACCAAAAGGAAAAGAAAAAAATACATAAACACAAAGCACAAACTCACAAAAGACAAAATATGCACTATTTCTCAATACCGATACATATTAAAAAGTAAAGGGGTAAAAAAACTCGAGGGATCAAATGTGACCACTAAACAATGTGATAAGTAGCAACCGAACGACGACCATATACGGAAAAAAGTCCAAAACAAAAACTAATAAAAATCTAAACTCATTTAACTATGAGGAAAATTATAAGAACCGAAGTTTTATAATAAAAATAAATAATATTAAAGTTCACCAAAAGAAAAAAATAGAAAAAAAAAACATTATTATAAAGGACAACCCAAAAAAATAGACGCTATTTCTCAAATGTTAAATGTTATAAACTAGTGGATGTCCCGCCCGCGTTGCGAGGCGATGGCTGAATAATGAGCAAGTGTTAGGCAGCTCATTGATACGAAAACAATTAAATCGAGTCAACCAATTAAAAAAACATTTTTATAGTTTTGATAAAAAAAAAACTAAAACAATGGCAATATTGTAATTTTTAACTGACGGAAAGTTGTATTTTTGACTGGGGTAAAATCGTAATTTGCCAAAAGCTAAAGTGATGGCAGTACTGCAAATTTGAACCAGTGGCAAAATTGTAAATTTTCACAGGGTCTAATTCGTAATTTCGAACTTGGGGTAACAGCGTAAAATAAATTTGAACTAAGGGCACAATCGTAATTTTAAGCTGGAGACAAAACCACATTTTTATTTTGAACTGAGGGCAAAATCGTAATTTTTAGTTGTAGCAAAATCGTAATTTTGAGTTGGGGGCAAAAGCATAATTTTATTTTGAACTGGGGAAAAACGTAATTTTGAACTAAGGGCAAAATCATAATTTTTTAAACGGGGAAAAATCACATTTTTAAATAGAGGGCAAAATCGTAATTTCTAGCTGGGGGTAAAAACATAATTTTATTTTGAACTGAGGGGCAAAAAGGTAATTCAGAGCGGCGGGCAAAACCACAATTTTATTTTGAATCGAGGGAAAAATCGTAACTTTGAGCTAGGGATGAAAGCGTAATTTTATTTTGAGCTGGGGGCAAAAACGTAATTTTAAAATGGAAATAAAATAATAAACTGGTTGGTCCAATGGGGGAGGGGCAGGCAAAATCGTAGTTTTTAATTGAGGGCAAAATCGTAATTTTGAGATGGGGACAAAAGCGTAATTTTATTTTGAGCTGGGGGCAAAACGGTAATTTTAAACAGAAGCAAAAACGTAATTTTAAAATGAAAAAAAAAAGAATAAACTGGTTGGTCCAATGGGGGCAGCTGGGGGCAAAAACAGAATTTTATTTTGAACTGAGGGGCAAAAAGGTAATTCAGAGCTGGGGGCAAAACCACAATTTTATTTTGAATCGAGGGAAAAATCGTAATTTTGAGCTAGGGACGAAAGCGTAATTTTATTTTGAGCTGGGGGCAAAAACGCAATTTTAAAATGGATATAAAATAATAAACTGGTTGGTCCAATGGGGGAGGGCCAGGCAAAATCGTAGTTTTGAATTGAGGGCAAAATCGTAATTTTGAGATGGGGACAAAAGCGTAATTTTATTTTGAGCTGGAGGCAAAACGGTAATTTTAAACAGGAGCAAAAACGTAATTTTAAAATCAATAAAAAAGAATAAACTGGTTGGTCCAATGGGGGAGTGCCAGGCAGCTGCCTAGCACTATTCCCCCTGCCTGGCACTATTCCCCCATTTGGTAAATAGCTGTCTGGCATTGTTCCCCCATTTGGTAAATGTATGTGTAGGTAATTAATATATATAAATGATTAATATATAGATAATAGATAATATCATATAATAATAGATAATAAATAATTGATATTATGTTGATTTACCATTCATATATTTTATTATAATCACAGTGTTTTATATTATTTATAATTATAATTTAAAATATCATTAATTTTTAAGAATTCATGTGTTGATTTATGTTGCCATAATAGACGAATCTTAAATAATTAAGAAGGAATTGATGCTATGTTTGTTGGATAATTAAGTAAATAGTAATAATAATAATAATAATAATAATAATAATAATAATAAGGATAATGATAATGATAACAAAATTATTTTTAAATAAATTAAAAGTAAAAATTGTGAAGTTAAAGGAAAGATTGCCATGTGACATTAATTAGAGTCTTTTATTAATATTTAGATTAGATTAGATTTATTTATTGTTTAGAAATAATTAATAATAATTTTTATTATCATCCTTATGTAATTTATCCTGGTGTTTGGAATGAAATACTTACTAAATTATACTGAAGTATTAAAAGAAATCGCTCACACGCGCTAGGTTAGGTATATAACACATGGTTAGTGAATGTGAGAGTGAGTGGCTCAACATTACCTATTAGGGACAATTCATAGGTCCACAGATATTCTACTAGCCAGAGCCAGTGGGATCAAGTAAAGCGTGACTTACGCTAGACAGGTGATAAATAAAGACTAGTATATCAATATGACTGACGCTATGGAAGTAACTCACTCGTTGGGGGATGACTGGAGCCGGTTGCTGAACATGATAATGTGGTGTATGATTGTATGAATAATTGTTTTGGATCCATGTATGATTGTGTACAGAAGGAGCTACAGACGTGTGAGGAGCCCATTGACTTCCCCAATATTGGTTATGAACAGGAGCCGGTCGTTGTGGAACTTGAACCATGGCTAAAGATGGATTCCATGTGTGGTTATGAGCAGCTGAATGTGGTTTATCTGGAACCGAGACTGAGTCCGTTTCGGATGGTCTAGATCTTAACTGTGAGAAACGAACATTTACCAATAATTGATAGTAACTAGGTTAAATTACTTTTTGAGTCCCTGAGTTTTAGTGGTTTTAACCACTTAAGTCTAAAATCAAAAAGTTTAACGCCTTGAGTGCCTAACCGTTCATTTTATAACGTTTTGAGTCCTTGTGTTTTAGTGGTTTTAACCACTTGAGTCCAAAATCAAAAGTACAAGTGTTAAAAAGTTGGACTCAAAATGTTATAAAACTAGTCTAAGGGGCTGTTTGGCTGAGCTTTTCAAAATGACTTATTTGCTTATTTGCTTTCTGAAAAGCAAATAAGTCATTTTGAAAAGCTCCATTTTAAAGCTTTTCAAAACAGCTTATTGACTTATTTGCTTTTCAGAAAAGCAAATAAGCAAATAAGTTGTTTTGAAAAGCTTAGCCAAACAAGCCCTAAAACCCCCGCCTTGCGGGGTGTAAAACCATGCTAAGTAGTACGCAAAGCAAACGACGACCAAAACTAGGAAAATCTTAAAGCAAAACGTGAATTCATACCGTCACGTGATGTAAAACGCATGTAAAGACAACTTATACGACACCACGGTATAAAACGTAGACAAACTCAAATTTATACTGGTGGGTCATAGAAATAGTTCTTAAAGTAATAAATACCACTTATTTATTGAACTAATATAATCTTTTTTTTAATATATAAGTTATTTGATATTTAATATTTAGAAAATACTATACCATAAATCATTACCAATGTTTTCAAAACAGGAGCGGTAATCAAACCAGTGTCTTGTTGATTCACTGGGTGGTTTTGTCGAACCGTTTTAACTAATTTGATAATTATGAAAGATAAAAATAAAGAAAGTGTAATATATATTTGATAATAGCTTTTGCATGTTTAAACCAAATTTAGATCACAAGGGGAACCGAACTCCAAAAACAAATAGGACGCCTTGTATTTACTCAGAATACTAGAATACTGAAAGTAAATATAAAAACCACAAAAGGCCACACCAACCCCAAATGATAAGTAAAAATGGTAGTTTTGTAATTAAGTTGAAAATTGAGGTTAGTACAGGTATGTTCCTAACATCCTACTCAAATTGTTTATATAGAATAATGAGTTGTTAGGGACTCGGTATGTTAAACTTTTTGATATTGAACTAAGTGGTTAAAACCAGTAAAACACAGGGACTCAAAAAGTAATTTACTCTAGTAACTATTATATTTAAGATTTTACATTGTATCTACTATTATTGCACAATTAACCAATTAATGATTAAACGCGTACCTCGCCTATTTTTAACTTGGTCATCGCTTCAAGTAACGAGTAATTGTCCAGAAAGCGTGACATATCATTGTGAGTGTGATCACATACTTGCCTACTATAGCAATCAAGACAAAGATGGAATGAACGATCGCTTGGATCTTCTAAGCACCCGACACATGTTAAAAAGGTCGAAGTGATGAACTTTCTACAATGATCACAAAACGGCCTTCCGCTTTTTATTATATAGTAAAGCGTCATCACTTCAACAAAATCAAGAGTACCATTTTTGTCAAGATCCAATTGGTTGAACATGAAGGGGTTAGTCATTTGATGACACCCTTCCTCTTTCATGAACTCCAAGAACTCTCTTAGATCTATCTTGCCATCGCCGTCGTGGTCCATCGCGGTAAAGAAGTCTCGAGCCAACGTTTGAAGATGGTCAGTACTTGCTTGGTAATATGCCATGGCTATCTTGGAAAGCTCTTCCATTGTACTTGAAACTAAAGTCAAGACGTGTACTTAGAAGAGTTTGCAGTTTCTTTGATTATAAAGTGTTTTTTTGGTAGCATATAAACTCAAGTTGTACACCTTTATAAATAGTCAACTAGATGGCCAGTGCTTGCTTGGTAATAAGCCATGGCTATCTTGGAAACCTCTTCCATTGACTTGAAACCAAAGTCAAGACGTGTAGTTAGAAGAGTTCGTAGTTTCTCTTTCATTTAAAGTGTTTTTTTGGGAGCATATAAACTCAAGTTGTATACTTTTATAATAGTTGATTTGTATTACAGGCGATCACATCTAGTTGTAATTGTAAATATTTGTTGACCCAACTACCCAATTATATATTCGTTTATTCTCCTTTGATTGCCCACAATAATTATTAATGTATATGTTGAAAACAATATCACTTGTTATAACTTGTATAATAATTTGCATCGTTATTAATATGTGTTGTTATTAATATAATTTTGTTTGTTTTGTTTATAAAACATGGGCACAAGATTGGGCTGGTTGCTGAGCTTAAAGAGTTAATTGGGCAACTGATACATTGGGCTGGTTGTTGCGAGAACCCGGTTTTATTGGAGCGGATAATTCATTTAAGTGTGGAGCTATATAAATGATCTCAACATCAAGTTGAGATCAATCCAGATATTTTTCTTGTTCAGTCTATCTCATACACTCTCTCTCTCTTAGGGTTTCATTCTTCTTGTCAGATTTAGAGTTTGAGTTAATTGCCATTTTCGCCCCTGAGGTTTGGGCACATTTGCCATTTTCGTCCAAAATGACAGTTTGGTACCATTTTGCCCCTCACGTTTGGCCATTTTTGCCATTTTCATCCAAATCTCTAACCTAGTTAAAAATCTCTAACCTAGTTGGACGAAAATGGCAAATGTGCCCAAACCTCAGGGGCGAAAATGGCAATTAACTCTTTTTTTAATTTAATTTTTTATATTTACTCTATAAAATACAATTGTTTAATTTAATTTTTTAAAAAGTTCTCTAACATAATTGTTTATTATATTTTATAGAGTAAATATAAAAAATTAAAGAGTTAATTACCGTTTCGACCCGTACCGTTTCGAGCCGAACCGTTTCGACGCGAACCGTTTCGACCCGTACCGTTTCGACGCGAACCGTTTTGACCCGTACCGTTTCGAGCTGAACCGTTTCGACGCGAACCGTTTCGACCCGTACCGTTTCGAACGCGAACCGTTTCGACGCGAACCGTTTCGACCCGTACCGTTTCGAGCCGAACCGTTTCGAGCCGAACCGTTTCGACCCGTACCGTTTCGACGCGAACCGTTTCGACGCGAACTGAACCGTACCGTTTCGATACGGGTTCGATACGGTACGGGTCGAAACGGTTCGGCTCGAAACGGCGGTTCGCGTCGAAACGGTTCGGCTCGAAACGGTACGGGGCGAAACGGTACGGGTCGAAATGGTTCGCGTCGAAACGGTACGGGTCGAAACGGTTCGCGTTGAAACGGTTCGGCTCGAAACGGTACGGGTCGAAACGGTTCGCGTCGAAACGGTTCGCGTGGAAACGGTTCGCGTCGAAACGGTTCAGCTCGAAACGGTACGGGTCGAAACGGTTCGCGTCGAAACGGTTCGCGTCGAAACGGTACGGGTCGAAACGGTTCGCGTCGAAACGGTTCGGCTCGAAACGGTACGGGTCGAAACGGTAATTAACTCTTTAATTTTTTATATTTACTCTATAAAATATAATAAACAATTATGTTAGAGAACTTTTTAAAAAATTAAATTAAACAATTGTATTTTATAGAGTAAATATAAAAAATTAAATTAAAAAAAGAGTTAATTGCCATTTTCGCCCCTGAGGTTTGGGCACATTTGCCATTTTCGTCCAACTAGGTTAGAGATTTTTAACTAGGTTAGAGATTTGGATGAAAATGGCAAAAATGGCCAAACGTGAGGGGCAAAATGGTACCAAACTGTCATTTTGGACGAAAATGGCAAATGTGCCCAAACCTCAGGGGCGAAAATGGCAATTAACTCTTTAGAGTTTTGTATAAGATTTTGTGTTAAGATCATGTTTAGCTTAGTTAGATCTGATTGTGAGTGATAACAAATCATTGTATTAACGATCTGTTAGTGAGTTGAGATATGTTTTGTGTATCTTGAATCATTCAGTTGTTTTGATGTTCGTAATAAAGTGTTCTATGGTTGACACCTGTTATTTTGACATGGTATTAGAGCATCATATGGGGGTATCGCTTCTTTTGAAAGTCTGTTTCTCTATCATCAGAAATTTGGGTTTTCTAAAATTTAGGGTTTTTGTTCCAAGGGTTCTTGGAAGTTAGATCTGAACAGAATAGTTGATCTTAGTTAGAAGGTTTGGTTTCATCAAAGATCTTTGGTAGCCGTGGTAGATTTATTGTTTGTCGATTACAGATCTGGTGGGAATCATTTGTTTCTGATGTTGTGTGTGGATCTGAAGAATAAAATAAGGAAGCTGTTGTTTTAATCTAGGGTTCAACCCAAGAAGGTTGTAAAACCCTGATTGGAATCAGAGAAAACCCTTGCAGGGGTTTTTGCAAATTTGGTGAGATCTTTCCTTTTCTTGATTTTGTAACACCTCGAAAATTCACGTCCTATAATAAGTTGACACGTGTCATATGTTTGAACGTGTGAAAGAATGTTATAAAAGGATTAAAGTTGACAATCATGGAAAGTATGTGAATATACGAGTTCTAAATGTCAACAGTGAATAAATATATTGTACATTAACCCTACATGATGCTCATACCTTCAAACGAATAAATCATGGATCATACGAAGCTAAATATGAAAGAAAGTGAGAGATTCCAAACTACAGGGGTTAAATGTGTCAACATGTTTAAGTTATACCTCTGAATGACCTTTTAACAAACCCGAAGCTTTGTAACGATTAATTATGCTCACTAGAATGCACGATATAAATTTCATAAAGTTTCGTTATCGTATGAGAAAGTTATGATCAAATTCGTATGTAAGGGGTTAAAGCGTCAACGTTGAAAGTTAGGACTTTTCGGGTAACAATAAAGTTAACCGAGGACTTAACAAAGTGGGTACAAGTCCTAAAGCCCTTGTAGGTAAATATGGAGGGCTCAAAGGGCAAGAAATAAGCTTAGTTGACCTTTCGAAAGGCCAAGAGACAAGATGCAACAACTTGAAAATGTTTTTGCCTGATCAGAAGGCCCAAGCGGGCCGCGTAACCCATAACAACATCTTACGCAGGCCGCCTGGCCCGCCCAGATACAGAAAGTTTAGGCAGCAGCCTGTATTCGCGCATAACCGACCTTTAACAGATATTTTCACTTTGTGGGCGACCCCTAAGTGACTCCTAGAACCTTAGGGACATCTGTTGATGATTCATTATCAGTTGTAGCTCTTGTTGTCAAAGATCTAAGTGCTTTTGAGCACTATAAAAGGCCATGATGTTGCAACAAGTTCTTTACACCTTCCATCTGCACTTTGGAGCATTTCTGGAGCTAAAGAATTCTCTCTAAGCTTCACAAATCGTGCATAGGACTTCAGTAAGTTTGCTTAACCTTTCTTAGTTAAGTTTTTGCTTAGTTTTAGCTTAAAAGTCAAACCGTCGTAATTAACTGTTGACTTAGCGATTAATCACTAATGGTCCAGTGATTAGTTCGAATTGAAAGTAGTTATAAGTTGGTAATTATGTGGGTATCAAACCCTTAAAAGGGTTCCCCCTGATTCCCACTCTAACTAGGTCTAATGTCGGGTCAAACTTGTTATTAAAAAGTCAACAGCATGCTTATTTTCTAATTTATGCATAATTAGCAATATAGAACACATACAACCTGTTTGATCATTAATATAACTTGGTAATTAGTGTAAGAACATGTCTAAACATGTTCAACCCGACAATTTTATGTTTAGACCCGGTTCGGAACCGAAAGTCGCAAAGCTTTGACTTTTGCTTTGACTTCAGTTCTGACCCGTCTTGGTATGTTTTAGAAATACCTTAGAGATTTAATAGGACCAGGTTACATGCTAGTATAACCCTCTGTGATTATACACCATGGTTCATTAGTTAACCAATTAATATGCATGATTCCGTTAATTGCTCATATGTTGACCATTATGCCCTTTTCACCTTAAAACATGATTTTTGAAAATGTAAAAGAGTAGAAACTTTAATTACTGATATATAAACTTGCACCCAAAATTTGACATCAGTTAGAGGTGTAGATTGAGAGTTATGCTCATTAGCGTAATTAGAAAGTTTATTAGCGATTAAACGACATAATTAGCGTATAGCCTATTTAAACCTACTTTTTGATATCAAACTCTTTACCCACTGATATGATATATTATTTTGGGATTTTTGAAGATTTTTAATTAATTTTAGGCTGAGCATAACTTATAGTCATAGGCTTAATCCGGTAATTGTCGGTTTTGCCCTTACGGGCTATAAAATGAGTTTTACATATCTAATTGACTCCAAACCTTTTGCTACTGGTTTTAAATGATAAATAAATTATTTTAAGCCTTCTGGAATAATAAAAATATCAGCTTTATGTATAGAACCCGGAAATGGCTTCTAATCGCCTTTTTAAGCGTTTTTAACGCATAGTATGTACTAGAACTATTTTAAACATACAAGGGTTGATACCTACTGATATTTTAGGTAAATTATAATATTTTAACAGTAAGCAAAAGTTGTTAAACTCAGACTTCAGTTTTGAGCTTTTCGGCTCATGTGAAATTACCAAAATGCCCCTACGGAGCATAGATTGGTTATAATTGATAAATTTCACATATATACTTTACCCTACTGTTATAATATATTAAACTAAGTATTTTTGCTGATTATATCAGACCTGTAGCTCAGGATAATACTTAAACTCTTTTATAACCTTGTAAATGACCAAACTACCCCTACGGGGCATAGTTTGAGTTTAAATTCGTTTCGGGCATAATAAAAGACAACTTACTGATGTCACAACATATTTGAAGCATATTAACTTAGGAAACCTGTATATGACTCTCATGAATACCCGTTACGCTTATTACGCGTTCGGTTCGGTTTATGTAACTAGTTTACATAAATTAGCCGAAACGGGTCAAACCTTATCGGTTCTATCTCAAAATCCAGAATGTGTATGAAATACCCATATTAAGCAAGTCTCTGAACTTGTCGGGTCTAAATCACATTCTATCCGGTCTTCGCTTAATCGTGCGTACGAACCGTATCTTTGAAACTAACCGGTCTAAGCTTAAGCTTAATTAAAGACCCGTTAGGATTCTAATAGGTTATTATAAACCTTCATTCCAGATTAGGAGGACCAGTAAAAGCTACTTGCATTTGCTTATTGTGATTATTACTTTGCTCAGGTAAATACTTTTAACTTATTTTCCCTATACGGGCTTGGGTTACGGTATATAAAATACCGCTTGGTCGGGCATTAAATCTTCCATCATATGGTGGTTAATTGAATAATTTAATCGGCCCGTTTAATTATGTTTTGTTTACTTAAAGCCTTTGGGGGGTTAATGACCATGTCCCGGATATCCTTGGCATCATTTTACGAAATGGCCACGACCTAAGCGCGGAGTGTAGGCGTACACTCGTCAGTGCATAAATAGTTGATGTGGTGTGTCTATTGATCTTTAACCCGGCACGTTCCGGGCTACTGAACGCATAAGGAACATGTAATTCTTTTACAAGATTATATATTTAAATGATTATCCCAAGTTATAAAATGTTTATGCCACGTGCATCCAAATCAATTTTTAATCATTTTCCAAAATGAGTCAGTTGATTGTATTTACCAGTGTAAACTGACGTATTTTCCCAAAAAGATTAAATGCAGGTACTAAGCGTAATAGGCTGGGATTTCTCCTTAGCATCGATAGAAGTCTCGCAAGCTTAAGATGCCTAAAGTCTGTTGAACTACTATTTATTTTTTATCCTTCTGTGGACAAACTTTCAACTGTTGTGATATACGATATTACAATATTTTATTTGGTTGAAATATATCTTTTCATTTGCTTCCGCTGTGCATTTAAATGTTGTGTTCTTTGACTATTATGTTGCCAACCACGTCACGATACTCCCCACCGGGCCCACCGGTGACACGTGGAATCCGGGGTGTGACAGGTTGGTATCAGAGCCAACATTGAGTGAATTAAACACTAGCCTTTTGTGTTAAATCTCAATAACACAATTGCACATTTCTAAACTTTCGAGCCTAGACAAATAACATAGGACAAATTCCACTTTGTTTTGTTTTGTCCTTTATTTTATATATATTCTTGTCGTTATCTTATGTTGTATTGACATGATTAAAAATCCCGCCAAGATTCTTTCGACGAAGAGGACGAGGTAAGGGGCCAATCACCGCCCCCAATGACAACGAGGCAGGACCTTCGCATATGCGAGCTCCTTCTACCACCGAGAGTGACGATCCTCGACAGAACAAGAGGAACCTGTTTGAGCCTGCAAGACGGTCGGTTTCACACAGTTCGACACCTCCCGTTCATAACCCTTATGGGCCACAGCCGGAATATGAGCCCAATAACCCTCAACCTTCCTACATACCTTTACAGCGATCCTTATCGCATAATTCCTTTGGTGACCCTACACCAGTTTTTCGGGGCCGGTTTAACCCGGCCAACTACTTACAAGAACCAGTGGGTTTTAACCCACTGGGGCCAGAGGATCATTTCTCCGGCGATCATGCGGAAGATATGGACGAGGATACAGATCCCGTCGAGCCCGCAACCGGAACACCGAACCATCCCATCGAGATTTCGGATGGATCTTCTTTCCACGGATCACCCTACGGTGGTCCAGACAGCTTTCAGGCGAGGTTTACTCAGCACGAGTGGTACTTCACACCCTCGCATCATTCGTCGCCTCATCAGCAGCAGGATCCCTCTGTGGATTCACGGTTTGTGGCAGTCACGCCACCGCCTCCACCACCACCAGTTAATCAGGCACCTCCACAACCGCCGAGGCGTAGGAGGACAGGCGCACGTATGTCTGCGCGAGCGGGGGATTTCCATTTTAGCTCCCCACGCCAATCAAGTGGCAGTCATTACCCGCCACTTCAGGAAGACCCATAGATGGGTGGGCCTTCGCACCCAGTTGCACCGCAACCACCACCTATGGGTTTTGATAACCCGATTCCGGCATACACAGGTTCCATGGCGTATAACCCGTTTGAGCAGCCGGTGCACACCAACTACAACTACGCCGAAGCTGACCCATACTTGGTAGCGGCTAACTATAACACCCACCATCCGGAAGGACCGTATGGAGATCCATGGGGAGTAGGGTACCCAACTCATGGGTACCAGATACCTGCCAGACCTATAATACGGACGCAATCGCAGCCGCCACGGTTTTCTCCCCCAGAACGGGAGGAAATTCTATAGAGACTGGATCAGGTCGAGCGAGACTTTCACCGAGATCGCAGGGAGCGACAAACTTTCTTCCAAAGATTAACAAGCCTAATAAAAGGGAAGAGCAAGAAGGACCATTGAATCCTTCCACTATTGTTGTATTTTCCTTGTATCAGTTGAGCCCCTGCGTGGGCCTGTCTTGCTGTATTGACCCCTGTGCGGGTATATATGTATGTTTGTTTGTTTTGACCCCTGCGTGGGTCTATCTTTCTGTTAACCCCTACGAGGGTATGATGTTTGTTTAAGTCCCTGCGTGGACTAGTATGTTGTTTGACCCCTGCGTGGGTATGTTGCTTTATTAAAAAGTCCCGTTTAGGGCAGTATGTAATCTTTTAATAATTAATGGAATGTTATGTTTATAAATTTCATTTTGCTATTATCTGCATAAATATATTACATGAAATAAATAAATCAAAATCATTCCTTTTAATAATGATCTGCCTATTAAATATTGAATAAGAATCTTAAGAGTGAAACCTAGCCTGAGTGTCATTGTGAAGACCTGGCCATGATGGTAAGACCTGTTAAAAAGATTCAAATCCCAGTTAACATCTGAAAACATGTTAACACTCCTGGCAGATGTGATTCATTTAAAATCACACACGTTATTATTATATAAGGATCTTTCAAAGATTCCAAACCCAACTAAATGATCTCTGAATCATGGGTTAAATCATCAATTAAGATGATCATATTTTGACCATACGTTGGTAATATAGTGCCTACGGGCCCTGCTCATTTCCATATGAGCCAAAAGACAGTGGTAGCTATGACTCCCTGTCAGAAAAAGGTAATGAACTATGTTCAAACCTTCATGCCTTGATTCTCTGAAATCATGGCTTATAATTTAAAATGTCCTTGTGACTAGGCCTTGTGTGCTAATAATACTGTTATTGTTTATAATTAGGATAAATCATAATAGAAATCCTAAATAAATGTGATTAATAAATTAACCAAATATAGTCTCTGTTTATCATGGTTAATGAATTACCCTAAGGGGCAATTCCATAATAAACTCCCAAATAAACTATTGTCCTTGTTTTATGTAACAGTTCAATTAAAATGGCTGACTCGGATGAAATTAATAGTCACCCAGTGGAGAATAATGATAACGCCTGAATTAATTTAACGGGTGCTGAACTGAAAGCGTTAGTAAACGACGCTGTTACAAAGGCCTTGGAGCGGCAGTACGAAGAGTATAGTGGGACTCGAAGTAGGACCCTATCTACTCCGCATTCGAATCCACCTTCCAAGAAGGAAGAACCCAAGAAAAATGATGATAGACTCTCCTCAAACCACCATAGTGCTCCGTCTCAGCAGATTGTACTAAACCAAGAACCCCGTAATAAGGGTTGCTCCTATAAATACTTTGTTTCTTGCAAGCCCAGGGATTTCACTGGGGAAAAGGGAGTCATTGACTGCATGACGTGGTTAGATGAGATGGACACAGTTGTGGATATCAGCGGGTGCGCTGAGAGGGATGTGGTCAAGTTTGTGTCGCAATCATTTAAGGGTGAAGCCTTAGCCTGGTGGAGATCACTGATTCAAGCCACCGGGAAAATCCCATTGTACAACATGTCATGGGAGCAATTTGTTGCCCTTATCAGGGAAAATTACTGCCCTCAGCATGAGGTGGAGAAGATAGAGTCTGATTTTCTATCATTGGTAATGACAAACCTTGACTGTCAAGCTTACCTCACAAGCTTCAACACAATGTCCCGGTTGGTTCCGTATCTGGTGACCCCGGAACCAAAAAGAATAGCTCGTTTTATCGGTGGTTTAGCCCCCGAGATAAAGGCAAGCGTGAAGGCCTCTCGGCCAGCTACTTTTAGATCTGTAGCTGACATATCTTTGTCCCTCACTCTGGATGCGGTCAGACAAAGATCGCTGAGGAACAAAGATGCTGAGAAGAGAAAACATAAAGATGATAACTCACGGAGGTCAAACAAGAAGCACCGAGGAAACGGTGAAAACAAGAAGGGGTCTGAGTCAAGGAAAAATGGGCATCAGTCTGGTGAGAAGCCCAAGTGCAAAATTTGCAAGAAACAGCACTTTGGAAAGTGCAGGTTGGAGTCAAACTCGCAGACTCAGTCAAGAACGTTTGCTTGCGGGATATGCAAGTCCAAGGACCACAAGACCTTGGACTGCAAAAAGCTGAAGGATGCAACATGTTACAGTTGCAATGAGAAGGGGCACATTAAAACCAACTGCCCTAAATACGCCAAGAAGCCTGATGAGGCCAAGAAGACCAATGCGAGAGTCTTCAGAATTGACGCAAAGGAAGCAGTACAAGATGACAATGTTATAACAGGTACTTTCCTCATAAATGATGTCTATGCAAGAGTACTTTTTGATTCAGGCGCTGATAAGTCTTTCGTAGATAGTAAGTTTTGCAAATTGCTAAATTTACCTGTTAAAACCTTAAGCGTAAAATATGAGGTGGAGTTAGCTGATGGCACCATAGAAACCGCCTCAACCATATTAGATGGATGTTTCATATCCATTAAGAACCACTATTTTCCTCTGTCCCTACTTCCCTTGAAGTTAGCAGGTTTTGACATCGTTTTAGGCATGGACTGGTTATCATATAACCAGGACCAGATTGTCTGCAATAGAAAGCAAGTGATGATCAAGACTCCATCTGGCGAATCAATTACCATTCAGGGAGATACCCGGTATGGATTGCCTGAGCAAGTGACTATGCTCAAGGCCTCTAAGTGCTTGAAGAAAGGTTGTGTTATTTACATGGCACAAGTGACTTTCGATGAGCCGAAACCCAAGATGGAAGACATCCCTGTCATTTCTGAATACCCTGAAGTTTTTCCTGAAGAACTACCTGGCTTACCACCAGATAGGCAAGTGGAGTTCAGCATTGACATCATCCCTGGAGCAGCACCTGTTGCTAGAGCACCTTATAGGCTGGCACCAACAGAGATGAAGGAATTGAGGACACAGCTAGATGAATTACTAGCTAAAGGTTTCATTAAACCTAGTTCGTCTCCATGGGGAGCGCCAGTCTTGTTCGTCAAGAAGAAGGATGGATCGATGCGTCTGTGCATCGATTACCGTGAGCTTAATAAGGTCACAATAAAGAATAGGTATCCTTTGCCCAGGATCGACGATTTGTTCGATCAATTGCAAGGGGCAAGTTATTTCTCGAAGATTGACTTGAGGTCAGGTTACCACCAACTGAAGGTTAGAGATGAAGACGTACATAAAACTGCATTTAGGACTCGTTATGGTCATTAGGAGTTCCTAGTGATGCCTTTTGGGCTCACTAATGCACCGGCCGCATTCATGGATCTCATGAATCGTGTTTGCAAGCCGTACTTAGATAAATTCGTCATTGTTTTCATCGACGACATTCTCATTTATTCGAAGAACCAAGCTGACCACGAGAAACACCTTCGCTGTATTCTTAAACTTCTACATCATGAGAAACTCTACGCCAAATTTTCCAAGTGTGAATTTTGGCTTCGAGAGGTCCAATTCCTTGGACATGTGGTTAGTGAGCGTGGTATCCAAGTGGATCCCGCTAAGGTTGAAGCTGTCATGAACTGGCAAGAGCCAAAGACGCCTACGGAGATTCGTAGCTTCCTAGGCTTGGCAGGATACTACAGGCGATTCATTGAAAATTTTTCAAGGATTGCTGCACCCCTAACTTCCTTAACTAGGAAGAAGATTAAGTTCGACTGGGGACCGAAACAGCAAGAATCTTTTGATATCCTGAAGCAAAAGTTGAGCAACGCTCCTGTACTGACATTGCCTGAAGGTACCGAAGAATTCGTAGTTTACTGCGATGCATCACACACCGGTACGGGGTGTGTGCTTATGCAGAAAGGCAAGGTTATTGCCTTATGCATCACGTCAATTAAAGGTGCATAAAAAGAATTACACCACCCACGACTTGGAGTTGGGTGCCGTTGTATTTGCACTGAAGCTATGGAGGCACTATTTATATGGAATCAAGTGTGTGATCTATTCTGATCACAAGAGCCTCCAGTACCTGTTTAATCAGAAGGATTTAAACATGAGGCAGCGCCGTTGGATGGAGACTTTGAACGATTATGATTGTGAAATCAGATACCATCCCGGCAAGGCCAATGTAGTCGCTGATGCCTTGAGTCGAAAGGAAAGGGTGAAACCCATCCGAATCAATGCCAAGAGCATTGAGATTAAGAACAATTTAAATGAAAGGTTGTTGGCTGCACAGAAAGAAGCTGTGTTGGAAGCCAACTATCCTAACGAAAAGCTAGGAGTAACTGAGGAGCAGTTATCTCTTAGCAAAGATGGAATTCTGAGATTAAATGGACGAATATGGGTTCCATTTTATGGAGGACTTCGAGATGTCATCCTCCAGGAAGCCCATAGTTCTAAATACTCCGTTCATCCTAGAGCTGATAAGATGTACCAGGATCTAAGGGCAAACTATTGGTGGATAGGCTTGAAAAAGTCTGTAGCTGCCTATGTAGCCAAATGCTTGACGTGTGCGCAAGTCAAGGCAGAACATCAAAAGCTGTCAGGTTTGCTACAACAACCTGAACTTCCCATATGGAAGTGGGAAATGGTAACTATGGATTTTATCACTAAGTTACCAAAGACAAGGAAAGGAAATGATACGATATGGGTTATAGTTGATAGACTGACTAAGTCAGCACATTTCCTGCCCATTAAGGAGACTTATAGCTCCGACATGTTAGCCCAATTGTACGTGGATAAGATTGTAGCTTTACATGGCATACCTGTGTCTCTTATCTCCGACCGGGATACTAGATACACGTCACATTTTTGGAAAAGTTTCCAACAATCTTTGGGCACGCGTTTGAATTTTAGTACGGCTTACCATCCTCAGACGGCTGGCCAGAGTGAGCGTACTATTCAAACGCTGGAAGACATGCTTCGTGCATGTGTGATCGATTTAGGTGGTAGTTGGGATAAACACCTGCCGTTAATCGAATTCTCCTACAACAATAGCTACCACACCAGCATTAAGGCTGCGCCTTTTGAGGCATTATACGGTAGAAAGTGTAGAACGCCCGTTTGTTGGGCGGAAGTTGGAGATGTCCAATTATCAGGACCAGAGATAGTCTTTGAAACAACGGACAAGATTGTCCAGATTCGTGACCATCTCAAAGCTGCCCGAGATAGGCAGAAGAGTTACGCAGATCCAAAGCGTAAACCTATGAAATTTGAAGTTGGCGACAAGGTGTTGCTTAAAGTATCACCCTGGAAGGGAGTGATGCGATTTGGTAAGAAAGGCAAGCTAAGCCCGAGATACATAGGACCTTTCGAGGTCATCGAACGTGTCGGGACAGTTGCCTATAAGTTAAACCTACCTGAAGAGCTCAGTAGTATACATAATGTATTTCACATCTGCAATCTGAAAAAGTGTTTCGCTGATGAATCACTGGTCATACCACATACATATGTGCATATAGATGAGAGCTTGAAATTTGTGGAAAACCCATTATCGATTGAAGATCGACAGGTTAAGAAGCTTCGAAGGAAGCATGTGCCTATTGTAAAGGTAAAATGGGATGCCCGTAGAGGTCCCGAATACACGTGGGAGGTTGAGTCCACGATGAAAGAAAAGTACCCTTATTTATTTCAGTAAATCTCGGGGTCGAGATTTCTTTTAAGGGGGTGAGGATGTAACACCTCAAAAATTAACGTCCTATAATAAGTTGACACGTGTCATATGTTTGAACGTGTGAAAGAATGTTATAAAAGGATTAAAGTTGACAATCATGGAAAGTATGTGAATATACGAGTTCTAAATGTCAACAATGAATAAATATATTGTACATTAACCCTACATGATGCTCATACCTTCAAACGAATAAATCATGGATCATACGAAGCTAAATATGAAAGAAAGTGAGAGATTCCAAACTACAGGGGTTAAATGTGTCAACATGTTTAAGTTATACCTCTGAATGACCTTTTAACAAACCCGAAGCTTTGTAACGATTAATTATGCTCACTAGAATAAACGATATAAATTTCATAAAGTTTCGTTATCGTATGAGAAAGTTATGATCAAATTCGTATGTAAGGGGTTAAAGCGTCAACGTTGAAAGTTAGGACTTTTCGGGTAACAATAAAGTTAACCGAGGACATAACAAAGTGGGTACAAGTCCTAAAGCCCTTGTAGGTAAATATGGAGGGCTCAAAGTGCAAGAAATAAGCTTAGCTGACCTTTCGAAAGGCCAAGAGACAAGATGCAACAACTTGAAAACGTTTTTGCCTGATCAGAAGGCCCAAGCAGGCCCGCGTAAGCCATAACAACATCTTAAGCGGGCCGCCTGGCCCGCCCAGATACAGAAAGTTTAGGCAGCAGCCTGTATTCGCGCATAACCGACCTTTAACAGATATTTTCACTTTGTGGGCGACCCCTAAGTGACTCCTAGAACTTTAGGGACATCTGTTGATGATCCATTATCAGTTGTAGCTCTTGTTGTCAACGATCTAAGTGCTTTTGAGCACTATAAAAGGCCATGATGTTGCAACAAGTTCTTCACACCTTCCATCTGCACTTTGGAGCATTTCTGGAGCTAAAGACTTCTCTCTAAGCTTCACAAATCGTGCATAGGACTTCAGTAAGTTTGCTTAACCTTTCTTAGTTAAGTTTTTGCTTAGTTTTAGCTTAAAAGTCAAACCGTCGTAATTAACTGTTGACTTAGCGATTAATCACTAATGGTCCAGTGATTAGTTCGAATTGAAAGTAGTTATAAGTTGGTAATTATGTGGGTATCAAACCCTTAAAAGGGTTCCCCCTGATTCCCACTCTAACTAGGTCTAATGTCGGGTCAAACTTGTTATTAAAAAGTCAACAGCATGCTTATTTTCTAATTTATGCATAATTAGCAATATAGAACACATACAACCTGTTTGATCATTAATATAACTTGGTAATTAGTGTAAGAACATGTCTAAACATGTTCAACCCGACAATTTTATGTTTAGACCCGGTTCGGAACCGAAAGTCGCAAAGCTTTGACTTTTGCTTTGACTTCAGTTCTGACCCGTCTTGGTATGTTTTAGAAATACCTTAGAGATTTAATAGGACCAGGTTACATGCTAGTATAACCCTCTGTGATTATACACCATGGTTCATTAGTTAACCAATTAATATGCATGATTCCGTTAATTGCTCATATGTTGACCATTATGCCCTTTTCACCTTAAAACATGATTTTTGAAAATGTAAAAGAGTAGAAACTTTAATTACTGATATATAAACTTGCACCCAAAATTTGACATCAGTTAGAGGTGTAGATTGAGAGTTATGCTCATTAGCGTAATTAGAAAGTTTATTAGCGATTAAACGACATAATTAGCGTATAGCCTATTTAAACCTACTTTTTGATATCAAACTCTTTACCCACTGATATGATATATTATTTTGGGATTTTTGAAGATTTTTAATTAATTTTAGGCTGAGCATAACTTATAGTCATAGGCTTAATCCGGTAATTGTCGGTTTTGCCCTTACGGGCTATAAAATGAGTTTTACATATCTAATTGACTCCAAACCTTTTGCTACTGGTTTTAAATGATAAATAAATTATTTTAAGCCTTCTGGAATAATAAAAATATCAGCTTTATGTATAGAACCCGGAAATGGCTTCTAATCGCCTTTTTAAGCGTTTTTAACGCATAGTATGTACTAGAACTATTTTAAACATACAAGGGTTGATACCTACTGATATTTTAGGTAAATTATAATATTTTAACAGTAAGCAAAAGTTGTTAAACTCAGACTTCAGTTTTGAGCTTTTCGGCTCATGTGAAATTACCAAAATGCCCCTACGGAGCATAGATTGGTTATAATTGATAAATTTCACATATATACTTTACCCTACTGTTATAATATATTAAACTAAGTATTTTTGCTGATTATATCAGACCTGTAGCTCAGGATAATACTTAAACTCTTTTATAACCTTGTAAATGACCAAACTACCCCTACGGGGCATAGTTTGAGTTTAAATTCGTTTCGGGCATAATAAAAGACAACTTACTGATGTCACAACATATTTGAAGCATATTAACTTAGGAAACCTGTATATGACTCTCATGAATACCCGTTACGCTTATTACGCGTTCGGTTCGGTTTATGTAACTAGTTTACATAAATTAGCCGAAACGGGTCAAACCGTATTTGCGTGTAGTACCTGTCACTTAGTCTTTTGAAAATACGTCAGTTTACACTGGTAAATACAATTAAATGACACGTTTTGAAAACATTTTCAAAATTGATTTAGGTGCACAAGGTACGAAAAATCTTTTATAACTTGGGACAATTAAATTTTTAATCTTGTATACAGTTTTACATGTTTGTCATACATATGGGGCCCAGTATAGAAACCGAGACATGATTAACCAACACACCACTTTATAAACCTACAAAGGAGTTATCCCCAACCTTATGGGTATATTATATTTTAGCATTTGCATCTTTCAGGTGTATGCCTACACCCCGTGCATAGGTCGTGGCCATTTGCAATTAAATGAGCCGAGGATATCCAGGACACGGTCGCATTAACCCCCAATGTTTATGTTATCAAACAATACGGATTAAAACGGGTTATGCAGATTTGTTAGCCACAATCCGGCCAAGTGATCCCATACCCAACCAAGTGGTAATAATTTATCGTATCCCAAGCCCGTATAATGGGAAAATAAGTTAAAAGTATTTACCTGAGCTAATACTTGATTCACAGCAAGGTTTAAATAACTCAGTTGTATAATTCACTAGATAAGTGTAAATAGCTTTTACCAGAAGGCTCTAGTCTGGAATGATGGTAATATTAACCAATTAGAATGCTAACGGGTCTTATTTAAGTCATAGACTTAGACCGGCTAGCTTAAAGTATTAAAAATGGTACGATACGCTTGATTAAGCGATGACCGGAATGGAATGTAATTTTGACCCAACAAGTATGAAGACTTGTATAATATGGGTAAACTAAATACATTCTGGATTTTGAAGTAAAAATGATAATGTTAAACCCGTTTCGGTAAACTTACGTAAACTAGTTATGTAAGTCTAACCGTACGCGTATAAGCGATAACGAGTAACCGGATGAGTCATGAACAAGTTCCATATGCCAATATACTTTAAATAAGTTAAAATTCCAGTGGGATATCAACTTGTATGCCCGTTAAGGTTTTAAAATCAAACTATGCCTCATAAGGGCGTTTTGGTCATTTTACGACGTATTAAAGGAACTTGCGTATTATCTGATGTTACGACCATAAAAATTCCGTGAAAACACTTTATTTATGAAATAATATCAGTAGAATATCAAACATATGTGTGTTTTATAGTTTAAGACCAAACTATGCTCCGTAAGGGCATTTTGGTAATTTCACACATAGTTTTGAAGGCTAATTTGGGAATCTGAGTTTATATCATGTACCCACTGTAAAAATATTTAAAATGATTCATAAAATCAGTAGGTAACAAGTATTGATTGCTAAATATGGTTTAAAACCATATTATGCTCTGAAACGGCGTTAAAGTCGTTAAATGACGATATGTGTGATGTTTAAGGAAAACTGATGTTATGACCAGGTTTATATGATCAAAATATGTTAATTAATATAACATATCAGTAGTCAAAAGGTTTTGTATGAAAATTATGCTTTACAACCATTTTAGGTGCCAATAGGGTATTATCGTCATTTAAGAACATAATTCAAGAACTTGTGCATAAACTCAATTTGTAAACTGAATAGATATCCCAAAATATCCTAATTATGATATTACATCAGTAGGCAACTAGTTTGGTATGAGAAATTATGCTTAAAACCGATCTATGCGCCTAAAGGGCATTTTGGTCACTTTAAAGCATAATTTACGACATTATACGCAAACTCAGTTTATGATCAGATTCGTAACATCAAAATATGCTAAACATGTTAACATATCAGTACCTAAATCATTTGCAAGTTTATTGGTATCTAAAACCTTATTTTTGCTAAAAAGGGCATAATGGTCAAAGTATGGCATAATTACGGAACATGCGCAAAAACTCAGATTACTAGTATGATCGTGTAATATAACCTTAGAGGGTTATGCTACATAATATTACGATCATAATGGAACCCAAAATCAGTAGCATACTAGTCTAATTCGGTTCATAACCGAAAGTCAAGTCAGAAGTCAAACTTCGCGACTTTCGGTTGCGAACCGACCCTAAAACTGGAATTGACGAGCCGAACATGTTTACACATGTTCTAATAATTATTACTAAGTTGTTTAAGTGATAAAATATATTTTAGAACACTTCTAAACTCAGATCGCAATTATTTCAAAATCTGACCCGTTGACTTTTTAAAACATTAATACGTTGACTCGTCAATTGACCAAAGCAAACGTGATTCTTAGGAGGTGCCCTTTTGAGGGATTAACACCTACCTAATTACGATCATGAAACCATATTTGTTGCGAACAATGACTTGACAGGTCTAAACCGAAAGTCAAAGCGTTTATCGAAAACGCTAGACTTTTCGGCTTTTAAAAGCGTTTATCGAAAATGCTCTGATCCAGTTTTGGCTTTAATTATCTGTTCCTCTGATAGGGTTCAATCCCAACAAAGGAACACTTACAAGTGATCGTAGGGGCTGAATAAAACTCAGAGGGATGCTCCCAATTGCTTAGAAACTTCCACAAGAGAGTAGAGAAGGATAGAATGGAAAGGTGCAAGTTTTACAAATGAAAACTATCACCTATTTATAGTGTTTGGAAGAATTCTAGGATCTTGCCATGTGTTAGAGGCTTCCAAGATCATTCCAAGTGTTATAATAGGTGTTTAAAATCAATTAATAGCCCATGAATTGATTAAATGGTTTAGAATTATGAGTGGTGATCAAGTAATGAAATAAAATAACAAAACAAAAAAAAATATAGTTGCTGTTGTTGTTGTCCCTGGTGGCCAGTGAAGAACCGGCCCAAAGGGCTCGTGGCCCGCGACACATCTCGACCCAGCCAAACATTTTTCCTTTTTGACAAACCAGCCCCCTGAACCTTTTGTTCACTTGTTAAACTTTCAAGTTTTGACATTTTTGGCACCAAACCTTCTAAACTAGCATGTATTATTAATATTAGGTACGAAAGCCTTTAGTGGACCATATTAGGCACACCCGGGAGTACGACCGAGCATTACGGAGTTCCCGGTTCATTTAAAAGGTCACTCAAAGGTGTAAATTTACACGTTGACGCTTTTAGTCCTTTTAACGCACAAACTTGTGCGTATTCTCGTTTAATGGCATCAAAGCCCTAAACGGCCAATATTAGACATTCCAGATAGTATGTTTGAACATCATGTAACACCCCGAAAACGGTTTTGGTAACCAAACCACGTTAATACAAAAAAAAAAGATGGATAAAGTACCGTAGGTGGTAAAAATTAACCCGTAAAATAAAATAACTAGGAATAAATTCACTTGGTTATTAATATGTAAACAAGTAATAAAAACATGGAAATAGAGTCTTAAACAATCAAGACTAAACTTGAGGGGCCAAAGTTGTAAAAAGAGAAAGTAGTGTTTTATAAACACAAATTTAAAACACTACACACACATAAAGTGTGTGTAGAGATCGATCATCAGCGGCGAATAAAGGGTATAACCCTAGTTCAACCATTTCCTTCAAATTGAAAGGCTAATTGAAGCCCGAATTCGGAATTGAACATATAATAACGATCACATAATCATGGGAATCATGAGGTATGTCGAAATTCATAGTTTGGTGATATTTTGAAATTTGTGATAATCATGCATGAATGAAAATTAGTGTGAATGTTGGATGTTATAGTGAAATTGTGATGTTTATGAGTCTAGGAACGAACCCTAGATGTAAACTTGTGATTTAGCACCATAAATTAGTGTTTCGGTTAACTAATTAGGTAGGTGCTAAGTAGGTTTTATGATAAAAAGATGAACACTTGAATTAAAGTGTTAAATGGATGAACATTGATGTTGTGATACTAGTTGTAGATGTAGCTCATGTACACTAGACATAGGGGCTTGATTTTGATGCAAAAACTTAGTGACATATGTGTATTTGTAATGATATGTTGATAAAATTTGGGGCAAGGTGTTCAAGAGATAGGTTAGAGACTAATCTTGAATACGAAACCCGCCAAGTGTTCGATGAAATGCTTAAATAATATAGTGCAGACCTGAATTTTAAAAATTCACAATAAATCACAGAAAAATCGTATGGGTGTGTACTTTATATGCCTAGAAAGGTCTCGGAGTAATTTGCATTTCGTTAGTTAACATGATGATTTGGTTCAGATGTTAAATGGGTCAAAAACGTCGAATTCAGTGGCTATTTCGAAAAGACAGCATGCTGTTTGGGCTAAAAATAAGCTGCTGTCCTGATTTTGTAAAAATCATATAAAATCATAGAAAAATCGTTAGAAGACGTACCATATATGCCTAGAAAGCTATTTGAGAGTTCTACGATCCATCTTTGAACATGTTGATCTAATTCAGCTTTTAAATGGGTCAAAATGGTCAATTACAGCAGCTGAATACAAAATCGCTGCACATTAATAATGTTCTTATTAACCAAGAAAAAAGCATAGGATTGTAAATACTTGCTTTAGGCATGAAGTATTGATTGTTGACAACAAATAACACTTTATGTGACGTGCTTAAAGTGTTTAAAATCACTTACTAACTAGTTTATATAAGTAACTTCGCTAACGGGTCAAACGGTTAGTGAATGAAAAGAATTATGGTATAAAACTAGTTGTTGAATATATGGCATGTTTTGACTGATAAGTGTGTAAAAAAAAAAGAAGACCATAGGGTGATGGCCATTGTAAAGAATGACCAATCTAACCATCTTATGGATGTTACGATATAGTTTGACTCTAAACAAGCTAGGTGGGAGCTTGGAAAGGAACGGGTCAACGGATGATGGATGCGAAAGATGTTTGCGCGGACGCGAGGTAAGTAAAGCTTACACCTTTATCGTAAGATATGAATTTAATTATAGATTATAAATACGACAAGGTTATATTCAAAATATGATTTTGACACGAGAAGATACGGGTTGGAACGTATCAAAAGACGAAAAATCATGTTTAATGGTAAAATGGGTGAAATTGTAATTTGGTCATGGGATGGCAAAAATAAAAATGATTTTTGAATGGCTACTTTCTAAGTAAGCCTAAACGAATAAAGAAAAAGAAAAAGGTGAAATGGTGATCTAGTCAAATATGAGCGCAAAATGTTTGGTCGTTTAGACCAAACGGGTCAAATGGTAATGTTGATACCATTTGTCAATTAACGACTAATAAGTGTTTATGGAGTTTTACGCACACAGGATAAATCAGCTTATGAATTAGAGATGCTATGAATTAGCGATTATTGAGACAAGGTATTAAAATGGGTCAATATGTTGATCCGAGCCAGGTACGCATAAATAAGTTTATAGTTAAAAAAATGGGTCATTAGCGTAAAATGACTAACCGAATGGTAAAACTTAGGATAATGGGTTCAATATGTTAAATCCACCACAAAAATAGTGGTGGCGGAATACGAGTAGATATTAATATATGGGAATATGAAGTTAGAAATGAATGAGTATGGCTTGTGCGTAAAAACTCTTAAATACCCTTAACGGGTCAAAACAAGCACATGTGTATAAACGGGTTAATGATGTATGCTAACCCGTGATTTGAACCTCGTGTGATAGAAAACTCTAAAATAAGAAATCCACGAGAATTAGAGTGTAGTAAACAAGTTGGTTTGATGATAGTATAAACGGGTCAAAAGCTTTGTTAAAAATTTAATAATTAAAATTAAGCCGAAGGCCTAAAACCTAGAAAATTGTAAATCCGGATGTTGGATTCTAAATCCATGTGATGGGGAATCAAATTACGAACGCATAGGAAAAAGAATCACGCAAATCGGATAAGTAGATAAAAAGTTATGCACCTTAGAAGTTGAAAAATTGAAAGAAAATGGTGCTGGGCAAAAGTGCAGGATTTTAACTTGCACCCGCTGGAAAACGGTCTCCCCCGCGACACGCGAAGGGAGTCACTTGTTCCGGCGCGACACGCGGGCGCGCTCGCGGCTCGCGAAGGATTGAAAGGAATCTGTCGCGTGGCGCGACAGATCAAAAATTTAAAATTTTATTCTTTTGTTATTTGTATGATACCGGAATTTGTTTATACATGTTATAAAGTTGTCAAAACTAACAATTGATGTGGTTTTGACCTTAGGTGATGTTCGTCTCATTCCGGATGCCGATCAAGCAAGAATTCAAGAACCGAACACAAAGTTTGAAAGCTTCCGCGTTAATCTAATCTTGTTTTAGACAATGTTTATTTTGTAAACACTAAACTTGATGTTGAATGTTTAAACTAGTTAGTTTATAAACTAGAATACCATAACCATGTAAACTTAGTTTTTATAACTAAGTTTTGAAATGATGCATTTTGAAATAATAATAAAAAAAACAACAACAAATGCGTGATTTTAGTTTAAAATCTTAAAATAATGAGACGGGTGTTACAAGTTGGTAATCAGAGCTCAAGGTTAAAGAGTAAAGCGTGTTCGGTTCAAGGCTTGATCGTAAAATCCGGTAAGTACATGTATATGGTAATGGTTTAGTATGATTAAAGTGTTGAAAATAACACATAGGATTATCGTGTAATACACGTTACCCCAATTAAATCGATCAAGGATCGATATAGTTAACGAAATCACGTGCATTGACACGTATAGTAAAAAAAAAAAGAGCCTTGTATTACAATACGGGCGTTTATTAATGTCGAAATTACTAACTTTTGTAAATGTTTAGTTGAAGGATACTCGCACCTGAAGATGGCGAGAGTGTAACAAGTGACGGACATGACGGTGAAACGGTCCGAGGTATGACGAGCAGAGCATACTCATCAAGGACTTAAATCGCGTAATGAATGCGAACAAGAATAAAGGCATGGAAGGCCCGTTAGGGCAAGCATTACCAGGTGCACGCTTTTAAATTTATTCGCACAAGTAGTAATATGCAACAAACACGTAGGGGATAACGGTTGCATATGTCTGATAAAACCCGAATAGGATATCTATTCAGGATGATGTTTCTAAGAGAAGTTTAATGGAAACATGTGTTATTCACGATTATGAATAACAAAGAAATAATAGGATTAGTTCACGTGGAAAACTTGGACGGGGGGTAATTATCCAAGTAGAAAACTCTCAATACAATGCTATTGAGACAAGTAACGATAACATTAACGAATGTGATTATATAATAGTTCGATAGAAAATAAAAATATTTCATATGTTCAAATGTAAAACCAAGTAAAACTAATAATTATTATTTTGCAATTGAATAAAGTTTTACTAAATGAAATCAGAGATGTGAACTAAATAGAGGCGTTACTTACATGGGGTGTAATGTGAAAATTATAAAAGGTCATGTATATCAGGTGTTGATCGCTTACTCTGGCCAAGTAAGTAGTGAACACGTGGTACCATGAACTTTTATGGTGGACATACTTACATCCGATGTAGTAAGGACGGGGTGAATGGGACGAATTAAAAAGGTACCCAAATGAATCAAATAAGTAAGATGTTTGATAGTAAACGTAAACGCAAGTCGGATGACGGAAGTGTATTACGTTAGAATAACGAGCCCGAGAGAAGGGACAAAGATTAAAGTAAAAAAAAAAAACCGCAAACCAGGCAACGGGAGCATTAAAAACATTAAGCTAAAAGAACCCGGGTAACAGGCTGTAAAAAAATATAACTATGAACCGGATAACGGTAAGCGAAGAGTAAACCGACGCGTAAATGACGTAAGAAGTCATAGAGTCGGAAGGATAATTCGAAAGAAAACAAATGTAGCCTTAGACTACGGTCAAGGTAAAAAAAAATTAAATTACATAATTTTAAACATAAAAAAGGGGTGCCTTGACGCTATGTAAGTATATATATACATATACACTTTAATAAAGACACGAGTAAAAGGCGATCTACGGGATCATCATAACCTTCGGGATTATAAGTAGTGTTAAGGTCTACGGGACCAAAAAGACCCTTGGGTCACAAATAGAAAGGAAAAGAATTGTTGAGATCTTACCTTAAAAAGGTGAAAATCTAAAGAAATAGCCTACGAGGCTAAATGAAAGAACCTACGGGTCACTTGGGTAAAGCGTGGAAAACTGGTTACGATTACCCACGTAAAATAGTAACGGAAAGGAATAAAACTTTGGACGAAAATTCCTTGATATGAGTAAATGACGTAAGACAAAGAGAAAACGTTAAACTAAAATTCAGTTTTTAGTCAAAAGCAACGTTTTAGCAAACATAAGTAGTATGAGGTGATTTAGGAAATAGTAAACACACGTAAGACCGCAGATGGCAATATAGTATACCCGGGTGACGGGGTATGAAATGACGGTGACTAATCAGTCTAGCCGGTAAGAACATTCAAAGTCAAAATAGCGTTATGACTTAAACAAAGCGTTGTCAAAATAAAATCTGTGTGGAGTAAACATGTTGACGGACTAATGCGACCGAATGGTCAAATGACAACTCGGCTAAAAAGGAGATAAAAAAAATAAGAAATACAAGATGAAAGTTGTGGTCCGTAAGGACTTACACATAAAGGACGCTCATGTCAATATGAATGATAATATTGTCCGAAAGAATGAATATCATAGAAACGAAACTAAGTTCGTTCAGTCTAAATTAAAGAACTAAGTGAGAAAGGTTTCGGGGACGAAACCTCTTTAAGGGGGGTAGACTTGTAACACCCCGAAAACGGTTTTGGTAACCAAACCACGTTAATACAAAAAAAAAAGATGGGTAAAGTACCGTAGGTGGTAAAAATTAACCCGTAAAATAAAATAACTAGGAATAAATTCACTTGGTTATTAATATGTAAACAAGTAATAAAAACATGGAAATAGAGTCTTAAACAATCAAGACTAAACTTAAGGGGCCAAAGTTGTAAAAAGAGAAAGTAGTGTTTTATAAACACAAATTTAAAACACTACACACACATAAAGTGTGTGTAGAGATCGATCATAGGGGCGAATAAAGGGTATAACCCTAGTTCAACCATTTCCTTCAAATTGAAAGGCTAATTGAAGCCCGAATTCGGAATTGAACATATAATAACGATCACCTAATCATGGGAATCATGAGGTATGTCGAAATTCATAGTTTGGTAATATTTTGAAATTTGTGATAATCATGCATGAATGAAAATTAGTGTGAATGTTGGATGTTATAGTGAAATTGTGATGTTTATGAGTCTAGGAACGAACCCTAGATGTAAACTTGTGATTTAGCACCATAAATTAGTGTTTCGGTTAACTAATTAGGTAGGTGCTAAGTAGGTTTTATGATAAAAAGATGAACACTTGAATTAAAGTGTTAAATGGATGAACATTGATGTTGTGATGCTAGTTGTAGATGTAGCTCATGTACACTAGACATAGGGGCTTGATTTTGATGCAAAAACTTAGTGACATATGTGTATTTGTAATGATATGTTGATAAAATTTGGGGCAAGGTGTTCAAGAGATAGGTTAGAGACTAATCTTGAATACGAAACCCGCCAAGTGTTCGATGAAATGCTTAAATAATATAGTGCAGACCTGAATTTTAAAAATTCACAATAAATCACAGAAAAATCGTATGGGTGTGTACTTTATATGCCTAGAAAGGTCTCGGAGTAATTTGCATTTCGTTAGTTAACATGATGATTTGGTTCAGATGTTAAATGGGTCAAAAACGTCGAATTCAGTGGCTATTTCGAAAAGACAGCATGCTGTTTGGGCTAAAAATAAGCTGCTGTCCTGATTTTGTAAAAATCATATAAAATCATAGAAAAATCGTTAGAAGACGTACCATATATGCCTAGAAAGCTATTTGAGAGTTCTACGATCCATCTTTGAACATGTTGATCTAATTCAGCTTTTAAATGGGTCAAAATGGTCAATTACAGCAGCTGAATACAAAATCGCTGCACATTAATAATGTTCTTATTAACCAAGAAAAAAGCATAGGATTGTAAATACTTGCTTTAGGCATGAAGTATTGATTGTTGACAACAAATAACACTTTATGTGACGTGCTTAAAGTGTTTAAAATCACTTACTAACTAGTTTATATAAGTAACTTCGCTAACGGGTCAAACGGTTAGTGAATGAAAAGAATTATGGTATAAAACTAGTTGTTGAATATATGGCATGTTTTGACTGATAAGTGTGTAAAAAAAAAAAGAAGACCATAGGGTGATGGCCATTGTAAAGAATGACCAATCTAACCATCTTATGGATGTTACGATATAGTTTGACTCTAAACAAGCTAGGTGGGAGCTTGGAAAGGAACGGGTCAACGGATGATGGATGCGAAAGATGTTTGCGCGGACGCGAGGTAAGTAAAGCTTACACCTTTATCGTAAGATATGAATTTAATTATAGATTATAAATACGACAAGGTTATATTCAAAATATGATTTTGACACGAGAAGATACGGGTTGGAACGTATCAAAAGACGAAAAATCATGTTTAATGGTAAAATGGGTGAAATTGTAATTTGGTCATGGGATGGCAAAAATAAAAATGATTTTTGAATGGCTACTTTCTAAGTAAGCCTAAACGAATAAAGAAAAAGAAAAAGGTGAAATGGTGATCTAGTCAAATATGAGCGCAAAATGTTTGGTCGTTTAGACCAAACGGGTCAAATGGTAATGTTGATACCATTTGTCAATTAACGACTAATAAGTGTTTATGGAGTTTTACGCACACAGGATAAATCAGCTTATGAATTAGAGATGCTATGAATTAGCGATTATTGAGACAAGGTATTAAAATGGGTCAATATGTTGATCCGAGCCAGGTACGCATAAATAAGTTTATAGTTAAAAAAATGGGTCATTAGCGTAAAATGACTAACCGAATGGTAAAACTTAGGATAATGGGTTCAATATGTTAAATCCACCACAAAAATAGTGGTGGCGGAATACGAGTAGATATTAATATATGGGAATATGAAGTTAGAAATGAATGAGTATGGCTTGTGCGTAAAAACTCTTAAATACCCTTAACGGGTCAAAACAAGCACATGTGTATAAACGGGTTAATGATGTATGCTAACCCGTGATTTGAACCTCGTGTGATAGAAAACTCTAAAATAAGAAATCCACGAGAATTAGAGTGTAGTAAACAAGTTGGTTTGATGATAGTATAAACGGGTCAAAAGCTTTGTTAAAAATTTAATAATTAAAATTAAGCCGAAGGCCTAAAACCTAGAAAATTGTAAATCCGGATGTTGGATTCTAAATCCATGTGATGGGGAATCAAATTACGAACGCATAGGAAAAAGAATCACGCAAATCGGATAAGTAGATAAAAAGTTATGCACCTTAGAAGTTGAAAAATTGAAAGAAAATGGTGCTGGGCAAAAGTGCAGGATTTTAACTTGCACCCGCTGGAAAACGGTCTCCCCCGCGACACGCGAAGGGAGTCACTTGTTCCGGCGCGACACGCGGGCGCGCTCGCGGCTCGCGAAGGATTGAAAGGAATCTGTCGCGTGGCGCGACAGATCAAAAATTTAAAATTTTATTCTTTTGTTATTTGTATGATACCGGAATTTGTTTATACATGTTATAAAGTTGTCAAAACTAACAATTGATGTGGTTTTGACCTTAGGTGATGTTCGTCTCATTCCGGATGCCGATCAAGCAAGAATTCAAGAACCGAACACAAAGTTTGAAAGCTTCCGCGTTAATCTAATCTTGTTTTAGACAATGTTTATTTTGTAAACACTAAACTTGATGTTGAATGTTTAAACTAGTTAGTTTATAAACTAGAATACCATAACCATGTAAACTTAGTTTTTATAACTAAGTTTTGAAATGATGCATTTTGAAATAATAAAAAAAAATAAAAAAACAACAACAAATGCGTGATTTTAGTTTAAAATCTTAAAATAATGAGACGGGTGTTACACATCATGATGCCCCGGGTTCGTTAAAAGGTCACTTAGAGGTAAGAATTAACATGTTGACACTTTTAACCCTTCGATGTACAACTTTCGAATTTTATCGCAAACGGTTTCGTTTATCCAACAAGTGGCTCTATAAGAGAATACGAATATCATGTAAGGTTATTCAGAGGCTTAGTTTAAGCATGTTTACACTTTTAGTCCCTCCACATTCATAGTTTTAAATTTTGACAAAATTAGTCCCTCATAGTCAACGTTTGACTTCATTAGGGTTTAGTACACGTGTCAACACATTATTGGACACGATTTTACAAGGTGTTACAACCTACTATCTAGTCCCTGGCATAATTTCGTTGTTTAGGATATTGTGTGGTTGTTCTTATTTTCAGAATTGTTGATTGATTATTGTTTGTTGTGATTGTTAACTGTGTTAGACTAATTGATTGTTGGCATTTCAAATGGCTGATCTTGAAAATCTTTTTGGTGAAACATTGATTAGTAAGCTTGAACCTGATAATCCTTTGTACTTACATGCTAGTGATTCCACAAACATAACTATTGTAAGTGTGAAATTAAAAAGGACTGAGAACTATACTGTTTGGGCTAATGCTATGTCACTTGAATTGAGAGTCAAAAATAAAATTGTTTTTATTGACGAAACTATTGTGAAGTTAGAAGATAATGATATTTTGGCAACTCAATGGGATAAGTGTAATTCAGTTGTCCTAACTTGGAAATCAAACTCAGTCTCAAAGGGTTATATCTAGGCCATGTTTACTCTAAGTCTGCTGCTGGGGTTTGGAAAGAATTAAGAGAAATATGTGATAAGATTGATGGATCTATTGTCTTTGATTTGTACCAAAAGATTAATCCATTTTCCCAAAATGGTTTGTTTGTTACTGAGTACTATCATAAGTTAAACAGTATGTGGAAACAATTGGATTAGATTTAACAGATACCTGTTTGTACTTGTAGTGCTTCAAAACAGTTTAATGATTTTAATCACTTGATAAAACTTATGCAATTCTTGATGGGTCTTTATAGTATCTATCAATCTGTTAGAACAAATCAAAGAGCCTCTTCCTAGTGTGAAAGAAGCCTTTTCTATTATATCCAGGGAAGAGTCACATAGGAACTCAAATGCAAGTAAGTCCAAAGAACAAAATGTTGGTTTCTTTTCAAAATCTAATGTTTGTAACACCTCGTAAAATCACGTCCAATGATGTATTGACATGTGTAGTAAACCCTAATGAAGTCAAACATTGAAATTTAGGGACTAATTTTTCGAAAAATCAAAAACTTTGATTATGAAAGGACTGGAAGTGTTAGCTGTGACAACTCGAAATTTAGAACCCTTCTTGTATCCCGTTATAACATGCTTAAACGTGTGACTAGTTAACTTGTGTGATTAATTATATGTATGAACATCCTATGTGATTACGTGCTACGTTTATGTGTTGTAATTGTATGTATGTGTGTATTACTATGACCCGAGACACAAGGACCCAACTCGAGACCATGCGGTCTCGAGTGAGCAATGAAACAATGGGCCGGATGGGCCGTGCACCTCACTTAACCCAACCGAAAGCCCATTAGGGTGCACCACTTGGATCGGATATATAAACTAGGTGGATAGCCATGGGTGCCATTTTCTTTGGACAACACACTCACTCCCACACACCTCCTCCTACACACACTCTCTCTAGAAACCATTAAACCCTAAGTCTCAACATCACCTCTCCTCCTTCTTCTCGGATCAACCGGTGACACTAGGAGCTCTCGGATCGACACACACACACGCCCGTTTGGAAGCTTCATATTCACCCTTGAAACCCATCAACCGGTTAGTGTCTTTATGATGCTTGTTGTTAAAATAATAGTATGAATGACATGATTGAACTAAGTATAGTTGTATGCTTGATGATGTTTTTGTGAACCGGATGTCTATGATGTTGATAATCGGCTAACATGTTTTGAATTTGGATATGTTGCATAATGAACTCATGATGACTTGTGTCTAAATGTGATTTAAACCATGTTGTTGATGTTCATGAAATCGGCTCTCACATGTATGTTAGATAATGTTCATATAAATCGGATTGTATACTCTTGTGTTAAGAACCGAAAGCTTACTATTAGGGTGATTTATTGTGTTGATATCATAGATGTTGATAAGATTGTTGTTCACGACTTCGTTTGATTAAGGCTATACGAATGATGATGATGAACTATTTGAATACATGAAGAACAACTTGAAGATGATATGAATATGTTATGAACACTTGAAATTTGCCATGTTTGATCCATTTTGATAATTAGCTAGACAAGGGAACATGTTAGTGCATTGTTATTGGCTAGTACACCATATCATGACCATGAAATCTCATTGGCCAAGTACATGTCGAATTCAGCAAATGTCCCCAGCCGAGAACTTCAGTTGCGACTCGGGACCGGGAGCATGATAACTCGAGACTGTAGTTGCGACTCGGGTTGCGAGTCGAAAACCCATAGTCTCGACTCGAGACCACGAAGCTACAACTCGAAATCACCTCGCGACGACTCGAGACCCACGGTTGCGAGTCCAGTTGCGACTCGAGACCACATTTGATCAGCATATAAACATCATGACTCGAGAACATACTTGCGAGTCCGGTTGCGACTCGAGATCAACATATGCGTAACCCGAAACCTCCCCAGTTGCTACTCGAGATCTTATAGAATACAACTCGAAACCGCACAGTCTCGAGTAGAGACCGCACAGTCTCGACTCGAGACCACACACATGTGTGCACTGTATGGACCTTCACACTGTTTTGGGCCTTAGTGATTGGGCCGAGCTTATGGGCCGTATGTGCTATTGTGAATTAAGTATGTTGTGCACTATTGTTGAACTGCCATGACTAAATCGTGTATGCCATGAATAATACCCGTGTGCAACTTGCTAGTATACGTGTAGAACTTACGTGCACTACGAAGTTTGAACCTGACTTGTATGATACAACTGTGTTAGGACGTGATTGATCACTAGCATCTAGACTTGACTTTTCTGTGTATCTGCCGAGCAAACCAAGGTGAGTTCACACCCTCTACAAAGCATGGGATTCCCTGGGTTGGGAATGGGGTTAAGGAATGTGGATTCCTCGTCCTCCTTGGGTAGGACAGCAATGGTTCAGGAATGTAATTCCTCGTCCTCACGGACAGATAACTCGTACTAGACCAAAACTCTATCATGAAGTCCCTCCTTTTTATATCGACTTAATCGCCGGGCCAATGGCGAGCGGGTCATTAGTTAGATAGCGCTATTTAGGTCTGACAAACCTCACACCGTGCCGCAGAGGACGGGCGTGAACTAATGGATCTGGGGCACGTCAATGATGATAGACATTGACAGTTTCAGGGCACATAAACATGACTACAGTCAGCAGTCGATATGGTAACGAGTCTAGTGTATACATGGGGTAGCCCCCACGGCCGAAATGCCAGATAACTAACACGGGGTAGCCCCCACGGCTGGATAGCCAGAGTAACCGGGAATAAACAAGTCACGTTTTTAACTATGGGGTAACCCCCACGGCAGGATGCCAGATAAAGGAAACTATTTTCGGAACAACTTAAAACAAACACCCAACCGTGAACTCACTCAACTTGTTGTTGACTCGTTACTACATGCTTTGCAGGTCCTTAGGTTCTTCGCTGGAGCTTGCAGGGAGGAGGATCGTTGTGGGACATGGACGACTGGGTGCCATGCTAAACTTTGAAACAATTAAACTTATGTTTTGATTTAAGACTTATGCTTCCGCTTACAACTTAAACTATGTTTTGTTTGAACACCAATTGTATTGGGTGGATTTTATAACTACTTATATGCTTGTTCAATATGATTGGTGGCTGGATCCTGGTCAGTCACGCCTCCAAGCGGTAGTACTCCGCAGGTGGATTTTGGGGGTGTGACAGATTGGTATCAGAGCCATTGGTTATAGTGAACTTGGTTTTAATAAAGGGGGAAAACGTTTTTGTTAAAACCAGACTATAACCTGTACAGTGCTCAACGGTCCACAACGACGCTTCACTCCACATGCAAGGCTCGATGTTCTAGGTGATATGATCTGTGTATATATTGCCTACTTGTTAGTTACATAGTACATTGCTTATGGTATGCTTGGTTAGTATAACTACTGTTGCTTGAACACGTGCGTGCTTACTCTATTTTATCGTCGTACTTTCGCGAACCCCTCTCACTCACGTTCTTCTTAATATGAAGATCATGTCTGGACGCGTTAACCTGACGCAAGCCCAGTTGACGGCTCTGATCAACGAACGAGTGGCCGCAGCACTTGCAGCTGCACACGCAGGAGGTATATCCTGCAGTTCGAACTCATTCTAGGATCTTTAGAATCCTACTCTCGTGAACCAACCTTTGTGTTAAACTCTGTCTTTTCTTTCACCCACAATAGGTCAACATGCTCAGCCACCCGTGTGCACTTTTAAGACTTTCATGGACTGCCGACCAACTACTTTTAGCGGCACTGAAGGAGCGGTAGGTCTCCTCCACTGGTTTGAGAAACTAGAATCTGTGTTCGAAATGTGTGAATGCCCTGAGGCACGCAGGGTGAAGTATGCTACCGGTACTCTCGAGGGTTTAGCTCTCACATGGTGGAACGCTCAGGTCCAAATGCTGGGGTTGGTTGCTGCCAACGCCACCCCATGGGAGAATTTTCAGGAAATGATCAAGGAAGAATACTGCAGTCGGGATGAGATTCACAAACTGGAAGTGGAGTTCTTCAACCTCAAGATGACCGGGTCGGAAATTGAAGCTTATGTGAAAAGGTCGAACGAACTGGCAATTCTGTGTCCTACTATGGTGGATCCCCCCATCAAACGCATCGAACTGTTTCTTCAGGGCTTAGTGCCAGAAATCCAAAGTCATGTGACTTCAGCGAACCTCGCCACCTACCAGCAAGCTGTTCAGTTGGCTCACCGTCTCACGGATCAGGCGGTGGAGCAGAACAAGTTACCAAAACGCATAGGTGCTGCAACTACTTCTGGTACCTCTAGTGACAACAAACGGAAATGGGATGGAACTTCAAGTAAGGGTTCGACTTCTGTTCAGTCCTAGTCTCAGCAGAGAAAGACTGATGACTACAAGAGCCCTAATCAGCAATCGTCAGGTGGTCAAAACCATGGTGGGTACAAAGGAAATCACCCCAAATGCAATTGCTGCAGCCTGCACCACAGCGGGCCATGCACCAGGGGCAACTGTCATCGGTGCAACAAGCCTGGTCACGCTGCAAAGGATTGCAGGAGCTTATACCCCGCCAATCAGAATCGTCAGCAAGCTCAACAGAACCAGCGCCAGCAGCAGCAGCAAGGTGATAATAAAGGGTGCTTTCAGTGTGGAGCTGAGGGCCACTTCAAGAGAGATTCTCCCCAGCTGAACAGGAACCAGAACAACAACAACAACAATAACAACAATCAGGGGAATGGTAACAATGGGAACAACAACAACAATGGCGCCAGGGGGCGGGTGTTTGTGATTGGCCAAGGTGAAGCGAGGAATGACCCCAATGTTGTGGCGGGTAAGTTCCTTCTCGACGACTTTTATGTTTCAGTTTTATTTGATTCGGGTGCCGATACTAGCTACATGTCACTAGAAGTTAGTCGAATGCTTAAGCGTATTCCAACACCGTTGAACAACAAGCACACCGTAGAGCTAGCAAATGGTAAGAGTTTAGAAGCCACACACGTAGTCAAGGGTTGTAAACTTATTCTCGCTGACCAGACCTTCTCTATCGACCTCGTTCCTATTGTCTTGGGTAGTTTCGACGTTGTCATTGGGATGGATTGGTTATCCCAACACCGAGCAGAGATTCTTTGCAATGAGAAGGTTGTCCGTATTCCAGGTCCCGGTGGTGAACCTCTCATGATTCATGGCGACAAGAGGAGTGCGGTTGAGAACGTCATTTCTCTCCTTAAGGCCCAGAAGTGTTTGCGAAAGGGCCACACTGCCATTTTAGCCCTCATTACTGACACCTCAGAAAAAGAAAAGAAGATAGAAGATTTTCCAGTTGTACGCGATTATCCAGAGGTATTTCCTGAGGAATTACCTGGTCTTCCGCCTCATCGCCAAGTCGAGTTTCAGATCGAACTAGCTCCTGGAGCTGCACCTATAGCTCGTGCACCTTATCGTTTAGCCCCATCAGAGTTGAAAGAACTCTCTACGCAACTACAAGAGCTCTTGGATAAGGGTTTTATTCGTCCTAGCTCATCGCCCTGGGGAGCTCCAGTATTATTTGTAAAGAAGAAGGATGGTACCTTCAGAATGTGCATCGACTACCGGGAACTCAACAAGGTGACGGTGAAGAACCGTTATCCTCTACCGCGTATCGACGACTTGTTCGACCAGCTGCAAGGGTCGAGCTACTATTCAAAGATTGATTTGAGATCGGGATATCACCAGCTGAGAGTCCGGGAAGAGGACGTCTCCAAAACAGCTTTCAGAACTCGATACGGGCACTATGAGTTTTTGGTCATGCCTTTTGGGATGACAAACGCACCTGCGGTTTTCATGGACTTGATGAACCGAGTGTGCAAGCCTTACCTGGACAAGTTCGTTATAGTCTTCATCGACGACATCCTGATCTATTCTAAGAGTCAGGAGGAACACGAGCAGCATCTACGACTTATTCTGGAACTCCTTCGAACCGAACAGCTTTATGCAAAGTTCTCGAAATGTGACTTTTGGCTTCGTGAGGTCCATTTCCTAGGCCACGTGGTAAACAAGGATGGGATTCATGTTGATCCATCCAAGATAGACTCGATTAAGAACTGGCCTGCACCTCGTACACCAAAAGAGATTCGCCAATTCTTGGGATTGGCAGGTTACTACCGGAGGTTCATTAAGGATTTTTCTAAGATCGCACAGCCTCTCACCTTGCTAACGCAGAAAGGCGTTGTTTATCGATGGGGAAACGCACAGGAGTTGGCATTTCAGCACCTAAAGGATAGACTTTGTAGCGCACCTATCCTTTCCTTGCCGGAGGGCACAGACGACTTTGTGGTTTACTGTGACGCATCAATTCAGGGTCTTGGTTGCGTGTTGATGCAACGAGATAAAGTTATAGCCTACGCCTCACGCCAACTCAAAGTTCATGAGAAGAACTACACTACACACGATTTAGAGCTGGGAGCTGTTGTTTTTGCACTTAAGTTATGACGGCATTACCTGTACGGTACCAAGTGCGCCATCTACACCGACCACAGGAGCCTCGAGCATATCTTCAAGCAGAAGGAACTGAACATGCGACAACGACGATGGGTCGAACAACTGAATGACTACGAGTGCTCAATCAGGTATCACCCGGGCAAGGCCAATGTTGTGGCTGACGCCCTCAGTCGGAAGGACACTGCGCCTAAGCGCGTGCGAGCTTTACAACTCACGATCCACTCTAGTCTCCCTTCCCAAATACGAGCTGCTCAGATAGAAGCACTGAAACCAGAAAACGTCAGGGCTGAAGCCCTACGCGGATCAAGGCAACGATTAGAACAGAAGGAAGACGGTGCTTACTACGTAACGGGACGCGTTTGGGTCCCACTCTACGGCAACCTACGAGAGCTTGTGATGGATGAAGCACACAAGTCTCGCTACTCAGTACACCCTGGGTCAGATAAGATGTATCATGATATCAAAACTACGTATTGGTGGCCTAGCATGAAGGCCCACATAGCAACTTACGTCAGCAAGTGCTTGACTTGTGCGAGAGTCAAGTCCGAATACCAGAAACCATCAGGCCTGCTCCAACAACCAGAAATACCTCAATGGAAATGGGAGCAAATTTCCATGGATTTTGTCACTGGCCTACCTAGATCCCAGCGCGGAAACGATACTATTTGGGTGATCGTGGATCGACTCACGAAGTCTGCACACTTCCTGGCTATCAAGGAGACGGATAAATTCTCCACTCTTGCAGAAATATACCTTAAGGAAGTTGTTTCGAGGCACGGGGTGCCCACCTCCATTATCTCCGATCGAGATGCACGATTTACTTCAGAGCTGTGGCAAGCAATGCACAAATCCTTTGGCTCACGATTAGACATGAGCACAGCGTATCACCCTCAGACGGACGGGCAGTCCGAGCGTACCATTCAAACCTTAGAGGACATGCTTCGTGCATGTGTAATCGATTTTGGCAACCGCTGGGAAAAGCATCTGCCACTTGTGGAATTCTCGTACAATAACAGCTACCACACCAGCATTAAAGTTGCTCCGTTTGAGGTATTGTACGGACGTAAATGCCGGTCCCCTCTTTGTTGGGCAGAGGTGGGAGATAGTCAGATCACTGGTCCAGAACATGTGGTAGACACAACCGAACAGATTGCTCAAATACGAAAACGCATGCCGGCAGCTCGCGACCGTCAGAAAGTTTACGCCGACATGGGCAGGAAACCACTTGAGCTCCAGGTTGGGGAGCGGGTACTACTCAAAGTTTCACCCTGGAAGGGTGTGGTTCGTTTTGGTAAGCGCGGTAAACTTAACCCACGATACGTTGGACCTTTCGAAGTCATTGAGAAAATAGGCAGGGTGGCCTACAGACTGAACTTACCAGCAGAACTCGGTGCAGTTCACAACGTTTTCCACGTGTCGAATCTGAAGAAGTGTCTGTCAGATGAGACCCACGTAGTTCCTCTGAAGGAACTCACTATCGACGAGCAGTTACGATTCGTCGAGGAACCAGTCGAAATCACGGACGTGGATGTTAAGGTCCTTAAGAGCACTAGAATACCTCTCGTTCGAGTTCGTTGGAACGCGCGTCGCGGCCCAGAGTTCACCTGGGAGCGCGAAGATCAGATGAAACAAAAGTATCCCCAACTGTTCGCAAACAGTACACCCACTACTGAGGCCGAAGCTACGGAATTTCGGGACGAAATTCCAGATCAACGGGGGGTGGATGTGACACCCCAGGAAAACCGGGAAAACCATACAACCTAACTAGCTTCCTCAGTGAGTGCCTACCAAATTTCGGGACGAAATTTCTTTCAACTTGGGGATAATGTGACAACTCGAAATTTAGAACCCTTCTTGTATCCCGTTATAACATGCTTAAACGTGTGACTAGTTAACTTGTGTGATTAATTATATGTATGAACATCCTATGTGATTACGTGCTACGTTTATGTGTTGTAATTGTATGTATGTGTGTATTACTATGACCCGAGACACAAGGACCCAACTCGAGACCATGCGGTCTCGAGTGAGCAATGAAACAATGGGCCGGATGGGCCGTGCACCTCACTTAACCCAACCGAAAGCCCATTAGGGTGCACCACTTGGATCGGATATATAAACTAGGTGGATAGCCATGGGTGCCATTTTCTTTGGACAACACACTCACTCCCACACACCTCCTCCTACACACACTCTCTCTAGAAACCATTAAACCCTAAGTCTCAACATCACCTCTCCTCCTTCTTCTCGGATCAACCGGTGACACTAGGAGCTCTCGGATCGACACACACACACACCCGTTTGGAAGCTTCATATTCACCCTTGAAACCCATCAACCGGTTAGTGTCTTTATGATGCTTGTTGTTAAAATAATAATATGAATGACATGATTGAACTAAGTATAGTTGTATGCTTGATGATGTTTTTGTGAACCGGATGTCTATGATGTTGATAATCGGCTAACATGTTTTGAATTCGGATATGTTGCATAATGAACTCATGATGACTTGTGTCTAAATGTGATTTAAACCATGTTGTTGATGTTCATGAAATCGGCTCTCACATGTATGTTAGATAATGTTCATATAAATCGGATTGTATACTCTTGTGTTAAGAACCGAAAGCTTACTATTAGGGTGATTTATTGTGTTGATATCATAGATGTTGATAAGATTGTTGTTCACGACTTCGTTTGATTAAGGCTATACGAATGATGATGATGAACTATTTGAATACATGAAGAACAACTTGAAGATGATATGAATATGTTATGAACACTTGAAATTTGCCATGTTTGATCCATTTTGATAATTAGCTAGACAAGGGAACATGTTAGTGCATTGTTATTGGCTAGTACACCATATCATGACCATGAAATCTCATTGGCCAAGTACATGTCGAATTCAGCAAATGTCCCCAGCCGAGAACTTCAGTTGCGACTCGGGACCGGGAGCATGATAACTCGAGACTGTAGTTGCGACTCGGGTTGCGAGTCGAAAACCCATAGTCTCGACTCGAGACCACGAACCTACAACTCGAAATCACCTCGCGACGACTCGAGACCCACGGTTGCGAGTCCAGTTGCGACTCGAGACCACATTTGATCAGCATATAAACATCATGACTCGAGAACATACTTGCGAGTCCGGTTGCGACTCGAGATCAACATATGCGTAACCCGAAACCTCCCCAGTTGCTACTCGAGATCTTATAGAATACAACTCGAAACCGCACAGTCTCGAGTAGAGACCGCACAGTCTCGACTCGAGACCACACACATGTGTGCACTGTATGGACCTTCACACTGTTTTGAGCCTTAGTGATTGGGCCGAGCTTATGGGCCGTATGTGCTATTGTGAATTAAGTATGTTGTGCACTATTGTTGAACTGCCATGACTAAATCGTGTATGCCATGAATAATACCCGTGTGCAACTTGCTAGTATACGTGTAGAACTTACGTGCACTACGAAGTTTGAACCTGACTTGTATGATACAACTGTGTTAGGACGTGATTGATCACTAGCATCTAGACTTGACTTTTCTGTGTATCTGCCGAGCAAACCAAGGTGAGTTCACACCCTCTACAAAGCATGGGATTCCCTGGGTTGGGAATGGGGTTAAGGAATGTGGATTCCTCGTCCTCCTTGGGTAGGACAGCAATGGTTCAGGAATGTAATTCCTCGTCCTCACGGACAGATAACTCGTACTAGACCAAAACTCTATCATGAAGTCCCTCCTTTTTATATCGACTTAATCGCCGGGCCAATGGCGAGCGGGTCATTAGTTAGATAGCGCTATTTAGGTCTGACAAACCTCACACCGTGCCGCAGAGGACGGGCGTGAACTAATGGATCTGGGGCACGTCAATGATGATAGACATTGACAGTTTCAGGGCACATAAACATGACTACAGTCAGCAGTCGATATGGTAACGAGTCTAGTGTATACATGGGGTAGCCCCCACGGCCGAAATGCCAGATAACTAACACGGGGTAGCCCCCACGGCTGGATAGCCAGAGTAACCGGGAATAAACAAGTCACGTTTTTAACTATGGGGTAACCCCCACGGCAGGATGCCAGATAAAGGAAACTATTTTCGGAACAACTTAAAACAAACACCCAACCGTGAACTCACTCAACTTGTTGTTGACTCGTTACTACATGCTTTGCAGGTCCTTAGGTTCTTCGCTGGAGCTTGCAGGGAGGAGGATCGTTGTGGGACATGGACGACTGGGTGCCATGCTAAACTTTGAAATAATTAAACTTATGTTTTGATTTAAGACTTATGCTTCCGCTTACAACTTAAACTATGTTTTGTTTGAACACCAATTGTATTGGGTGGATTTTATAACTACTTATATGCTTGTTCAATATGATTGGTGGCTGGATCCTGGTCAGTCACGCCTCCAAGCGGTAGTACTCCGCAGGTGGATTTTGGGGGTGTGACATTAGCATACCTAAAATAAGTTTCTAAATAACCTCTTACGACGTTTATATTCACAAATGTGCCACTTGATGATTAAGTGTAGCCGTTTGCGTAATTAATTGAAAGTTTGCGCGATGAAGGGTTAAAAGCGTCAACATGTTAATTCTTACCTCTGAGTGACCTTTTAACAAACCAGGAGCTTCATAATATTTAATTATAACTCTCGGAAATGCCAATTAATGGTCATCTAAGGTTTTTATGCCTATAAGTAAAGTTACGCGCAACTTTGCAAGTTAGAGGGACTAAAAGTGTCAATATGTTTAATTATACCTCTGAATGACCTTTTAGAGAACCCGAAGCATCGTAATGTTTAATAATACTTTCAAGGATGCCTAATATGGATTAGATGAGGCTTCAATGCTAATAAATGATGAAATGCGCAAGTTTGCGCAATAGAGGGGCCTAAAGCGTCAACTTTTGAATCTACGCCATTCGGTGACCATTTAAGCAAACGGGAGCATAGTAATATTTAAATATATGCTTGGGAATGATTATTATGGGCCATGGAAGGCTTAGATATCATTAAACGGCATTTCGCGCTACTTTGCGCAATTAAGGGACTAATTGCGTCAAACTGCAAAAGGAGGTCGAATCGTATGGTAACGGACCTTCCGAAATATGTCCATAAGTTAAACATACCCTATTTATCATTTATATAGCTTAGATATAGGTTTAGAGGTGTTTGGTACGCAAAAATAAACTTTTATGTCATGCAGGGACTAAAAGTGTCAAAAAGTGCACAAGTTTGCACTTTTGCGCATATCTCGCATTCTGAATATCCCCGGACACCCAAAAATTTATGTAAGCACTAAAATATTTTATTTTAGTGTGTGGCATGATAAAATTCCACTCGTCGCGTAATTTGGACCGTTTTTAGCGTTCGTCCGTGTTTCGTCGTAATTCGACGCACTACGTGACCGTACGGCCAAAGGAACCGACATCCAACATGTTTTTGAACATGTTTCATGTTCCCTATGTTTAAACATCATAGTGGGGCCTTAAAATGAGGTTAACGGGCCTTGAACGTGCCTAAAGTGACCATAAAAGCTCACAGGGGCCATTTCTGCCATATATGAAAGTGCTGTTTGCTGCTAAACAGCTGTAAACAGCCTGTTCCAGCGGTTTCTATCAATTGTAAATGGTTTTTTTGGAAACTAGGGGCTGCCCATTGTTTATAAAACCATGGGTAATATGCGTAGGGTTCAGATTCAATCACGGTTTACGAGGAACGATCCTAACGGTCCTCAAAAACCTATAAATACCCTTCCCCACTTCCTTCATAACCCACACTTGATCTTGAATTCTCTAAGTTGGGGACTTTGCTCCTCATACCTGAGAAATTAGGATCAACCCTCCTTGCTTGGACCCTTTTGTAAGTCCCCTTTCGTGCCTAGTTTAAATTTTAGCGTTTTAAACAGAAAAGTCAAGCGTTATCGATAAACGCTTTGACTTTTAAACGGTTAAGCTATTGTTTGTAACGAACATGGCTACATGACCATAATTAGGTAGGTAATTAACCCTCAAAAGGGCGTCTCCTAATTACCACGTTTACTTAGTTTAATTGTCGGGTCAAATGAAAGTCAAACGGGTTAGTTTTAAATAAAATGCATAACTATTAAATTAAAAGTCATAAAATCAGTTTTGCCACATTAATAACTTGGTAAATATTAGTTGAACATTTCTAAGCATGTTCAACCCGACAATTCTAAGTATAGACTCGGTTCGGAACCGAAAGTCGCAAAAGTTGACTTTTGCTTTGACTTTCAGTTCTGACCCGATTTAGCTTAGTTTAGATATGCCTTAGGATTCAATTAGGACCATATTATAAGTTAGTATAACCCTCCAAGGTTATACAACTTGGTTCCATAGAAATCCTAGTTCATGCGTGTTTCCGTTATATGCCTAAATGTTGACCGTTATGCCCTTTGGACCTTAAAACGATATTTTTGAAAATGTGAGAGGATAGAAACCTTCACTACTAAATTATAAACTTGTCCCTAAAATTTGACATCAGTTTGAGGTCTAGATTAGGAGTTATGCTCGTTAGCGTAAATGAAAATCTTTTTACTAATTAAACGACATAATTAGCGTATAGCCTATCTAAACCCAATTTTTAATACCAAAATTTTTACCCACTGATATAAAATAATATTTTGAGATTTTTGAAGATTTTTATTTATTTTTAGGCTGAGCATAACTTAGGGTTGTAGCATTAATTCGGTAATTGTCGGTTTTGCCCTTTTGGGCTATAAAATGAGTTTTATAAATCCTTTTGACCCCAAACCTTTTTCTACTGATCTAATATGTTAAATAAAATATTTTGAGCCTTCTGGAATATTAAAAATATCAGCTTTCTATACAAAACCCGGAAATGGCTCCAAATCGCCTTTTTAAGTGTTTTTAACGCATAGTATGTATCAAAACTAGTTTAAAGATATAAGGGTTGATGCCTACTGATTTTCTCAGTAAATTTTTATATTTTAACAGTAAGCAAAAGTTTTAAACTCAGATTTCCAGTTTTGGCCTTTTTAGGCTTATGTGAAATTACCAAAATGCCCCTACGGTGCATAGTATGATTATAATTAATAAATTTTACGTATAAGTGATACCCTACTGTTATAACTTATTAAAATGAGTATATTTACTGATTTAATCAGACCTATAACTCAGATTACTATTTAAACTCTTTTATAAACTTTAAAAGGACCAAAATGCCCTTGCGAGACATAGTTTGAGTTTAAAATCATCCTGGGCATAACGGAAGGTATCTTACTGATATCACAACATATATAAGGCATATTAACTTAGGAAACCTGTATATGACTCTTATGGTCACCCGTTACGCATTTTCGCGTTCGGTACGGTTTATGTAACTAGTTTGCATAAATTGACCGAAACGGGTCAAACCTTATCATTTTCACTTCAAAATCCAGAATATGTTTAAGTTTACCCATATTATACAAGTCCCCAAACTTGTCGGGTCTAAATCACATTCCAATCCGGTCCGCGCTTAATCTTGCGTTTTGAACCGTAAACCTTTCCTTAAAACTAACCGGTCTAAGTTTCAACTTACATAAGACCCGTTAGGAATCTAATAGGTTATTAAAAACCTTCGTTCCAGATTAAGAGCCCCAGTAGAGGTACTTGTGCTTGCTGATTAGGATATACGGCTGAGTATAAATTGCATTTTAAGCTCAGGTAAATACTCTTAACTTATTTTCCCTATACGGGCTTGGGATACGGTATTATAAAGATACCGCTTGGTCGGGTATTGAATGTTTAATCGTATTGTGATTAAATTATTGAGGTAACCCGCTTTAATCTGTCTTGTTTGAAATAAAGGCCTTTAGGGGTTAATGACCATGTCCCGGATATCCTTGGCATCATTGTATTATAAAATGGCCACGTCTTATGCACGGGGTGTAGGCGTACACCTGACAGTTGCATAAGGGAAACGGTATCTCACTCTCTTGTGGGCCTATACTTGTGGCGTGTCTGTTAATCTTGACTCGGTTTCTACATCGGGCCCTAAATGTATAACGAACATGTAAATCTGTATACAGGATTATTTTTATATAATTGTCCCAAGTTATAAAAGTTTTGTGCCATGTGCATTCAAATCAATTTTCTAAAACATTTTCAAAATGAGTCAGTTAAGTTGTATTTACCAGTGAAAACTGACGTATTTTCCCAAAAGTTTAAGTGACAGGTACTATACGTAATTGGCTGAGAGCTCAGGGCGTCAATAGGGAATCTCGCAAGTTCTAGATGCCTAAAGTCTGTTGAACAATGTTATCTTTCTGTTTAAGATCCGCCTGTGGATCCAACTTACATTCCGTTGCAATAATTGATATTACTTTTGAATCGGATTGTAATGTATTTATCTTTTGCTTCCGCTGTGCATTTAAATTGTGTTGTTTGACTATGATGATATCAACTACGTCACTATACCCCCACCGGGCCCACCGGTGACACGTGGAAAATAGGGGTGTGACAATGTTGTAATTAATAATGAAAAAAGAAATCTAATGTTGTAATTGATAATGAACAAAGACCTATTAAAAATTTAAATCAGAATTCAAATAATACTACACGTTAAGGGATGATCATTTGGTACCGGGAATCAGTGTTGTATCGATAAGTAATGTACGGCGTTAGTACTTACTTTTTCAGAAATTCGGTATTGGTTTAGTACTGATATCATATAGAAATGAACATTTTGTAACAAGTACCTGTACCATTTCAAACTGTACCGTAGCGGTGGATTCGGTACGATATTCGGTACCCACTTTTTCATAAATGCGGTATCGGTGTTTTTGGTACTGGTGCGGTATTGATCTAATCCCTAGTCAAAACTCAAGAGGGATGTTGAAATACAAGATAATGTTAGAAGTAGAGTTGTAAATGAACCGAATGTTTAGTGAATTGTTTGATGGGAAGTTTTTTTATGTTTGTTTGTTTAATAAATGCATACAAACTATTTATTGTGTTACTTTTTGAGTAAACTGCCAAAATGGTCCCTGAGGTTTGGTCACTTTTGCCACTTTAGTTCAAAACTCAAACCTTTTGAATCTGGGTCCCTATGGTTTCAATTTTGTTGTCATTTTCATCCAAAAGCAAAATCTGATCAGATTTTTCAGTTAAAATCCAGTTTTTTTTTGTCTTTTTCCTCCATTTTAATGAATGGCAAAATGGTCGTTTAACGTTTTATTATAACAAATTTAAAAAATCTAACCATTTTGCCCTTCATTAAAAACGAGGAAAAATACAAAAAAAAAAAAAAAAAAAAAAAAAAAAAAAAAACTAAACTGGATGGTAACTGAAAAATCTAACCAGATTTTGATTTTGTATGAAAATGACAACAAAACTGAAACCACATGGACCTAGATTCAAAATATTTGAGTTTTGGACTAAAGTGAAAAAAGTAACCAAACCTCAGCGACCATTTTGGCCGTTTACTCAAAAAGTAACACAAAAAATAGTTCATATGCATTTATTAAACAAACATAAAAAACTTCCCGTCTAACAATTCACTAAACATTCGGTTCATTTACAACTCTACTTCTAACATTATCTTATATTTCAACATCCCTCTTGAGTTTTGACTAGGGATTAGGTCAATACCGTACCAGTACCAAAAACACCGATACCGTATTTATGAAAAAGTGGGTACCGAATATCGTACCGAATCCACCGCTACGGTACAGTTTGAAATCGTACAGATACTTGTTACAAAATGTTCATTTCTATATGATATCAATACTAAACCATAACCAAATTGCTGAAAAAGTAAGTACTAACGCCATACATAACTTATCAATACAACACTGATGTCATATGATCATCCAAATGATCATCCATAATCTTGAAGCGTAATATTACACTTAATAATATTATATAATATTAGCCAACTTTGCAAAAGTGTACACACACTTTATTACTCCATTTCATTTCACATTCCCCCTTTCCAATTTCACATTCACAAAACATGAAGCGAAAATCAACAACAAGCTACATCTACAACGACGATGAACATGAACACCAACAAGACAGACTCAGCTCCTTACCAGATGTTCTTCTGATCTACATATTCTCCTTCATCGACACCAAACTAGCTCTTCAATCCCAAATTCTCTCCAAACGTTGGGTAAACCTCTGGACTCTGCTCCCTGTTCTCAACTTTGACTATTCACTCTTACAACGTTTCGATCATTTCATTCACAAAGTCTTAACTTACCGTAATGCTTCAATTAAGCTGGACGCTCTTAATATTAAACTTACTGATTACAACACAATGGCTACAGTTTTTAACTATGCCTTGGTTAATCTTGTCCCCAATTTGAGCATTGATACGTCTGATTACTTGACCAAATACCGCCCGATTCAATGTTTGAATGGTACTGATTCGTTGAGAAAGTTGGAGTTGAAAGGGATGTTTGAGTTTGGTAGGTTTTCGGTTTGTTCGGGTTTGGTTAAGTTGAGATTAGAGCGGGTTAAGATAATTGAATCCGACCCGTTTTCGTGTTTTCCGAATTTAAAAGAGTTGTGTTTGGTGAATTGTAAGGTGGGGTTTGATTTGGATGTGTTGGAAGTGATTGGGTTTGAGTTGTTGAGGTTGACGATTTCGTCGTGTTTTTATCATCCGGTTCCGTATGAGAAGCTTGTGCTTTTGACTCCTAAGCTTAAGGTGCTTGAGATTAGTGGGCTTATTCCGATGTCGTTTGAGGCTTGTGAGCTTCCGGGGTTGGATACTGTGCATATCGATTGTTGTTTTTCGTTTGTGCGAGCGTTTGATAGGATTGTTCAGCAGCCGGGTGAGGAGGAGCAGAAGGTTAATCTGATTAAGATGTTTTGGTGCCTTAGAAATGCGAAATGTATTCATCTTTCGCCGTCAACTGTTAAGGTAATGCTCTTGTTTTGCTTTCTTCAATTGTGTTTCAACATTCAACCTGACCTATCAAGACACGAACACGATAAGATACGAACCCGAAACAGGTAAACACGAACACGACACAAAATCTTATCGTGTCAGATTTTCCAAACACGAACACGAACTTGATAATAAACAGGTTACATAAAAAAACTTGTTATGAGTTATGACATGAAAACCAGCATATCTTACGACCTAAGACATGAACACGACCTGTTATTAAATATATAAACTTCACTTCTAGGTATTTTTTTTTAAATTAGGAGCCCCGCATATTTTTTTATTTAAAATTATAAACATGTCATTAACGGGTCTTTACAGGTTTACATGTATTTAACCTTTTAAGACACGAAATTAACCAGGTCTTAACGGGTCAACTTGTTATAGACACGAAACCTATTAACTTCGTGTAGGTTCGTGTCGTGTTATCGTGTAGAAATTGCTAGCCCTAATTCAAACTATTAATTGTATGATTGTATTATATCAGAGTTTATATTTCCTTGTTTATGTATTGTATTGGCCCATGGCATATCATTGTGCTCTATATATATTTTCTTAATCGTTGATTAATAGAAAAGTATTCACTAGAAACAAACCCTAAATTACATATCAATTTGATTGAAATAACCCAAATTTTAACTGTTACAACCAGTGCTCTCATTTCGCTTCAATATCAAGCGCACCTGTCTTATTTTTCATTTATAAGTATATTTTTTGGTTTGAAGCTTGTATTTTGTTTAGACTTTAGACACATGCTTTGCAGTAAATTTTTATAGCCAAGTATCTTTTTTTTTTTTGGTTAAAGCTCCTCTCCCTATCTCATGAAAAGCTTGTTGAAGAACCTTGCCCATTTGTGAACCTTAAGGTTTTGAACCTTATCCCTCCACCAAACAAGCCCGTCGGTGAGCTTCATTCTTCTGTGGCGACCTATTTGCTCAAGGGTTCTCCACGAGCTGATGTCAAGTCATTGCCCCGGTATGATCCCCTTACTGTTTTAAAATATATCTCCTGTATCAGTATAGGTGACAAGTCAGTCACTTTATTTGTGAATCGGTTTATTCAGATTATATTTTATCTCTAACATGTCAAACGGTAAAATTTTAATTTTCCTTCAAAAGAAAACATGTCACATAGGTTAAAACAGTTGAGTGTAACCTTGTCTATTGTGAATTTTAATACATAAAACCTCCTAAATCGTTCTATTAAAAGAATGATCATCGTTGAAATAGTATAGTTTTAATAGTCATATTTGACACACCGATTGTATTACTAGACTCTATATCGTACACGTCAAAAAAGATGTTTGCCCAACCAATTATAAGTGGGATTTTTGTGGGTATGTTTTTTTTTTATTTGACACACCAATTATTTTAGAAAAAAAAAAAGAATTTTGTACAAAAGGTGTTAAGGTCAACCCAACCCAACCCATTTTGACCAAAACCAAAAGGTTACCCTTTATGACACATTACCTGCTGTATCCATTTGCCGCCTGTAGTTGCCAACAACAAAATACCCCTTTGCTTACAATATCTTTTGCCTGTCTGTAGGTGACGAATGATCAACGAGATGCTAAGTTTTGCTGTTATTGGTATGCTATTAGATATCTATAAAGGAAGTGAATATACATCGGTACCCCTTGGTTTCTGGAGAAGTATAGTGAAATATAGTTTTCGTATATTGGATCATGTTTTGGATGTCAAAGCAGATCTAAGTAACACTTTCTTCTCTATGAAAAACCATCAGAGGTTTTCGTTTTATCTTTCGTGTTGCATTCATTTTTTTATTTCTGTTTTCTTGATGTTGTTAGAGCTTGTTAAACTTTAGCAATGAAAATGGCATTAAGGTGGGTCATGTATTCATGTTGTTTTTTGCAAGTCGTATTAGGTCACATAACTGTTAACATAAAGGCCAGGGAAAACTGTGTAAATGACAGGTGTGTCATGTCATGTCGTAAGATGGGTCACGTCGTTTTTAGCAAATCGTAATCCAATAACACATTATAAACGATAACTACTTTCATAAACTCTATGAACAACATCAACGATATTGTTTATTAGAGAGAAGAAGATGGCGAGAATTGTGAATTTACAATTGTAAACTTAATTTACTTGGGTTGTATGTAACGGGGTCACGCCCTTGCGGACCTGGCCATGACCTCTATGTGAAATACCACTCCAGCTCAAGTTTGGGGGCGTGAGAAGATTTGGGCGTGATCTGCTTAACGCTGCAACACTTGCATAAACACATTTGAGAAGGGGTAATTAATTTAGAGGGTTAATAAAAAATATGTGTAAGTTAACTTTTTGTTCACCCAATCATTTTTTTACACATCATTCACTTTCTTTTTATATTTTTAATTTATTCATTTAAATATTATTTTTATAAGTGGTCGGTAGTGAACTTGTGAAACCATTACACACTAGAGGTGAAAAAATGCGAGTGAGAGCTCATAACTATGTGGCTGTGACGTGACAATCACTTTTTTCACATGATAGTAAAAACAGGTAAAACCATTACCATATACCTTTATGATCAAGAATCTAAGGATTTTGACCGTTTGGAACAACCCAATGTGGTCACAACGGCAAGGCTAAATAAGCATTTTCCTTATTCTGTGGAATAGGACATATTATAAGAAGTAGATTCTTGAAAATGATCTGTAAAGCCCTTTTAAATTTTGTTTTAAGTTGATATAAATCCATAATTAGTTATCTACAATAAAGCTTTTTGTTTTGAAACGTTAAAAAATTTCAACTATGTGCTTTCTTAATCGTTATGTTAAATTGTTAATGCATAAGAGGTTGTTTCAATTCTAGTTTTCTATTCTTTTTGAAGAAGTTTACTTTAAAATTATGTATGATATATGATATTCGGATTTAGGTTATTTGGATAAGTTTATTTTATGGTTTATAGGATGAGAGGGTGAGTATGGAACTCTTACACATCTAAGTATGTGAAACACTTTAGAAGAACTACGTAGTTTTGATTAAAAAAATCCCGTGTTGATCTATAGTTCTATATCGTTTAACTGATTTCAACTCTCTCATTCTACGTTCTTCTTCTTCTTAAAGTTTTGGATTTTACCTTTGAGACACATGATTATTGCATTGTTAGAACATGTTAAGTGTGTAATGTAAAATTATCATAACTTTTGGGTTTTACCTTTGAGACACATGATTATTGCATTGTTAGAACATGTTAATGTTAAGTGTGTAATATAAAATCATCATAAGTTTTGGGTTTTACCTTTTAGATACATGAATGTAAAGTTTTTCTAAGAAGTTTCAAATTTTATTATTACATATCATGATACCACACCCAGTCACGAGATTATGACGCCCACGGCATGATGCTTAACGCCCTAGATGCCGATGTGGCTTGAGGTGTTGTGGGTTGGTGTCCACTACACATTAGAGACATCTTACCCTCCTCACTCCTCAGACTCTACCTTAACTTTGCAGTTGATGAGATTTAATAAGTATGATGATGATGAGATTTACCAAAACCAGAGGGTGCGTTAATGTAACAAATAGAGACATGAGATTTACCAAACCAGAGGGTGTGTTAATGCAATAAATGATAACCGAAAGAAAGGAATGTAAGGGACTGTTCATTTACCTCTTAATGAGCATCTTAATGGTTCAGGCATCTTACTGGTTCAGTACTTAATGGTTCAGACTGTTTGTTTCGTGAGCAGATATCTGAATGGTTCAGACATTTACATCTGAATGGTTAAATTTTAAACTGAGTCTAAATGGTTAAGACCTCTAATCTGAATTGCTTAGACATTTGTCTTTGAACGGTTAAGCATTATACTAGCTCTTAATAATTCTGACATTTTACTGATTCAGCACTTAATAGTTACTTAACCATTCAGAAGTTGGCAATCAGCCCCTAATTTATTCATCGCATTTCTGTCATTATTGTCAAAAGCCCTAAACATTCTCAGTCGACGAACTTGCTCTTCTCTACCAATATGGCCGTAAGTATCGATCCTTCAAGCTGTTAATTTCAATAGTTATCACTATCTTGTTTTCGTATGACGGTAATCATAATTTTTCACTCCAAATTAGTAGATCAATTTGTATGTTCATCGTTAACGTTGAGTCAATTCATTAGTTTGACGCCTTTAAACCTAATTGAATGAGTTAGGTTGCGTCTTTTACATATAGTTTCATGACTAAATGTAGGCGCATTTGTCATCTTATGAATCGTGTGTTTGCAAATTGTATGTGTACACGTGAGATTTTAAACCCTAGTTATGCAAATTGCAAGTTTGTTGAGAAGTGGAAACAATGAATAGAATGTATTTCTGCTGATGTTTGGATTGGTTTTTGAAGAATTTACTTTTGATTATCGATCTGTTTGGTGATGATAAACTTTACTGTAGTGAGTGTTTGGTTTAAAATTAATATTGTGTTATAACAGTGTTTTTATATCAATGTTAAAATATGTCATGTTGCCATGCAAATTTGGGGACTAAATTGTTGAAGTATTGCAGACCGTACCGGTTAACCCGAAACCTTTCTTGAACAACTTGACTGGGAAGTCTGTGATAGTGAAACTCAAGTGGGGAATGGAGTACAAAGGTTTTCTCGTCTCTGTTGACTCCTACATGAACTTGCAGGTACCGCACTGACTTCTTGTTTTGAAATTTATAAAGGGCTGACCCGGATTAACGATCTACTCTTTAGGGATGGCAATGGGTCGGATTTGAGACAGGTGTAGGTAATCCCAAACCCAAACCCGGTTAGATAACCTTGTCCCAAACCCGTCCCAAAACCTGTCGGGTTTCTAGCGGGTAGATACCCATCGGGTATACCCGCGGGTTTCGGGTAAACCTGTTAATCTAAAAAAAATTACCAGTTGGGTATGCCCGACCCAAAACCCATCAGGTATCTATCGGATAACTACTAATCAGTTACATGTAGTATTAAAAATATATCAAATAGCTACAATGTACAACAACAACAACAACAATCATACCCAGTAAATCCCACAAATAGCAGAACTATTAGTAGGGTCTGGGGGAGGTGGGATGTAGGCAAACCTTTCCTCTATTCAAGAATAGAGAGGCTGCTTCCTGAGAGACCCCCGGCTCCAAAACAACCAACAGACAGATAGATGAAAAACGGGCAAGTAAATCGCGTAGCAGTAGGCAGATAAATCATCAGTAAGCAACATATATGCATATATACAAGAAAATCATCATATGTTGGTCTACCTAAAGTGTAAAAGAAATCTAACCTACATGTATAAAAATGGATGTATCATATATATACATATTTAAACGTATAAAAGAAATTATTTAGGATATACAATCGGGTAAATAGGTACACTTTATCGGGTAATTGGGTCGGGTAAAACGGGTATATCACCAAATCCCAAACCCGTCCCAAACCCGCGAAAAAAATAAAAACGAGTCCCAAACCCGATTATCCGACCCCAAACCCGTCCTAAATGTGTCGGTTTCGGGTTTACCCATCGGGTTCGGGTTCGATTGCCATCCCTACTCTTTCCTCTAATATTGATTTATGTCTTGTTTCTCAGTTAGCGAACTCTGAAGAATACATCGACGGCCAGTTCACTGGAAATCTTGGAGAGATTTTGATCAGGTATGCTTGAATTTTCTATAGCTTATTTCATCCGAGGCAATTTGATTTCATTATGACAGAGAATTTTGACTCTTCTTTCTGAGTATAAGAGTTTGACAAGTTGTTCTGTTCAAGTATTATCCTATGGTGTCATCCTTGAAATCTATTGGGCTGATAATAATAATATGGGGTAATCTTATTACTCCAATGCACAAAAAGCTTCTTTGATGAAGAAATACATTTTTTCATCACCCAAAGGATTAGTAAATATTGATGTTTGTATGAAGCTAGTAGTTCACTCATCATTGAGTTTCAAAATAATGGAGCTTTTAGGATATTGTATGTTTATCTACATATCTTTGATACACATCAGTCAGCTCAGGTGCTTTGGTAATTGGTCAAAATAGGTAGCATTTATGCTGGTCGAAACGAGTCAGGTCGTGTTGAATTGTTGACTGTTGACCTGCCAGCAATTTTATCCTTTTTTTAGTTTTGTAACATTTAATGCATTAGATATAGTTGTAATTGTATCTGATATGTTTGAGTGACTTGACATAAGAGGTTTAAAATATTTATATTGCACTTTTGGTGACTTTTAGCACATTTGATGTGCTTGGCCCTTTTTGATTCTAATAACGTTTAAACTTGTATTCTTGGAGTTTGCATACATTGTTGTTGCTATTACTCGTTTTTGGATATTCAAAAAAACGTAACTGGTGTCCCGACTGCTTTATTGCTTAGATATGCAAAACTCACTGCCTTGTTGAAGTTTGTGGTTTCGCTGTACACATGTGACATAAAAGTTATATTGTTTGTACAGATTTTTTATTTTGCTTGTATCCCCTTTGTTGCGGTTTAGGCGTTTAGGTGTGGCAAACGGGTTGGTTTGATAACGGGTCTGATCAATGCTTACAAAATAGTTTAAATATATATAAATAATTAGCGTGTCTGATCAATGCTTACAAAAAATATATTAGTTTTAGTAATAATCTAATATATCACTGGCTAAAGATTGTGTGTTGGATATGCAGATGTAATAATGTTCTGCATTTACGTGGTGCGCCAGAGGATGAAGAAATCGATGAGGCAGATCGTGACTAACACCCTTGCCCTTTATTTTTGTATGGAGATTATATGCAGATGTTATAATTCAAAATGACAATTAAGAAATCGTAACTTTTGACCATTCTAGACTCACCTATAGTATGAGAATGAATAGCCTTTTCTTTAGTAAAAAAAGAGGTACATTCTACTTGTGTTCTTCTTTAACTATCATGAGAACAAGACTTTTTGTATGACCAGTTTGACTGATTATCAACAAAACTAATCTATCTTGACATATACAATGGTGTTCAAATTCAAGAGAATTTTTTTCTGTTTTCACATATTGCATTAACAGAAGGATGTTATTAAGCCTTGGGTCTCCGGTTGACTGTAACATCCTGCGTTGGAGACTGAAAGTCAGTCAGATGATGATGAACCAAAGACATACAAAGAAAAACAGAACAAGAAACCGACTCCATGGATGCAAGAACACGGGTACGTAGTTAATGATAGAAGATTCATTGTTTAACATAAATCAAATTCAACCCATGATTCTTCATTGATTGATTAATTGGTCTACTTGTGGATATCGAATTCCTGCCTACCAACCCATTGTTAGGATTTCTTTTAGATAATGTTCCTCTTAATCTTATTGCATGTTTTGTTGAATACGAATGGGATGTTACACTACATCCAATTCGTTTCAACAAAACACACAATAAAAGAAACATTATCTAAAAGAAATCCAAACAATGGGATGGTAGGCAGGAATTCGATATCCACAAGTGAACCATTGGACTAATTAATCAAGAACTAAAGGGTTGAATTTGATTTAGGCCAAACAATGAATCTTCTACCATTAACGACGTGGTGTTCATGGAGTCGGTTTCTTGTTCTGATTTTCTTTATGTGCCTTTGTTTCATTATCATCCGACTGACTTTCAGACTCCAACGTAGGGTGGTACTCTCTAACTTGCTCCACAGCCTTACCTGGAATGGCGGCAATCTGACGTGACATAGTTGATCTTCAATCGAAACTGATGGAGTTCTGGGTGTCCATCTATACAAGAGTCGTTTTATATATTACTACGTCGGCTTGTTTTATCTATTTTAATGTAGGTTTTCTTATATAATATTAAGCAAGTAAAAGTAATTCACGATTTTAATTATTATCTATCTATTTAGAAAAAAGAAACTATAGGATTGAATAATAGATGGATTTAGTTGGGTTGTTATTGGCTAGAGGAAAACTAAAGATATTATTTCCATAATATAAATTAAAGTAAATTACTTTTTTGAGTCCCTACGTTATAGTGGTTTTAACAACTTGAATCCAAAATCAAAAAGTTTAACGCCCTGAGTCCCTAACCACTCATTTTGTAATGTTTTGAGTCCAATTTTTAACATTTGTACTTTTGATTTTGGACTCAAGTGGTTAAAATCACTAAAACACAGGGACTCAAAACGTTACAAAATAAGTGGTTAAAGACTCAGGGCGTTAAACTTTTTGATTTTGTACTCAAATGGTTAAAACAACTAAATCACAGAGCCTCAAAAAGTAGTTTACTCTATAAATTAGCAACACCTTGTTGCGTTGTGTTGTTATACCCCAACTATGGAGTTTTTCAAAAAAAAAATTGCGATTTTTCACTTTTAACCCTAAGGTTTTCAGCTTTTTGTATTTTACCTTTTTTAATTTGTTTACTTTTAACCCGAAACTTTTCATCTTTGTAATTTAACTTAAAACTTTTTTAACTACAACTTTGGTCCCCCGTACTTTTTATCTTTCGCAAGTTTTTCGTTTTACGTTTTACGTTTCGTTCTAAATTTTGCGAGTTAATACGTCGTAACGTGCGTGCGCGGTTCAATGTTTTTTGTCTATTTTTTCACATTTGATAGGTATGACGCAACGTGTTTATTTTCCCCCTTTGGCAAGTTTGCTGCAACGGACGGATCCTAAATCAACATAGTTATTCTTTTCTATGTTTTACGTTTCTGTCTAATTTTTTCGTATTAACACACCTTAACGGGTATGCGTGGTTCAATGATTTTACGTCTGCTTTTCGTTCGGTGTAATTTTTTCCATTTTATCTTTTTTATTTTACGAGTTTTTCTGATGTTGAGGGTCGCTGCCAGTGGTGTGGCATTGGTGCTACTTGGCACGGTTTTACGAACGTTGTTAGCCTATTAAACTTTTTATTAATATTTTGTTTTGGTTTATCCCTATAAATTCAAGTTGTTCTACATTTTGACCTAAACTTTTTTAGGAAATGAGTCAGGTCAAATATAATATGTTTTCATGTTTATTTTATGTATGTTTCATAAATTTTGTTTCGAACCGAGTGAAGTCAAATTGTGACTTCTTAATTTTCCCTTTTTTTAAAAGCTCTAATTAATCACTTTTGATTACACGTGTTAGCTTTTCCTTCATACCAGTTATTTTTCATTTACACCACTACACTTTATTTAAGTTATTTTTTATCTTTTTTTAAATTAATATACTTTGTTACTTTTAGACTTTAATAAAACTACCGTATATAAACCCGAACTTCATCCACTCTTCTCCCTAAGAACTTTCAGACAACCTTGAATGAAGAAACCGATTGGTTGCTGGACGATTCCCAATTTAAGTTGTTGGGTTTGGGGATTCTAGCAAACGACCAACAATCCCCAACATGCCATAACGACCATTTACCATAAGTTGACAATTATAGAACTTGGGTGAATTTTTTCTACACTTATATATGTTTTTTTTAACATTTAGAGTAAAATGCAATTTGTATCCCTAAGGTCGTTTAGGGGCGGTGTCAGCTTGACTCCCCATAGGGAATTTTTGGATGTTCACGTCCCAGTGGTTTTAAATTTGCAACACTTTGAATCTCTGCAGCTAGTTTTTTCACACTTAAATGACTATATTACCTTTTTTCTATCCGTTTGTGTCCTCATAGTTTATAACCTGTTTTAATATGTGTCCCTACCACCACAATACCAAATATGAACTCGAGCTTCTTCCCCAATTTTCTTCAAAACCCTAACTCTCTCTCTCTCATGGAAACCCCATAAACTGACCTAAATAAAAAATCTTCTGCTACTGTTTCAGATTGGGATATAGATTTCACCGAAGAAGAACTTCGATCAATTGATAATAATTAGAAAGAATCGTAGGTATTATTAATGGATTAATTCAAGTTTCTAGCATTTGGCTTGGTGACAGAAATTATGAAATGGCTAAAGTTAAGTTGCAATTTATCAAAACTAGTTGTATACCATGTGCGTGCATTGCGGTGCGCTAAACCAAATCGTTCTATAAGAATGACAAAACATTTCAAATAACAAAAGGTAGCTCGAACTGTAACGTCACTCTATTGTGTTTCCAAATGACTAATATCCTAAATTATGTTAATAGTGCCCATCCAAACTCATTTTGATATGAAAGTATAAATTGTACGTGTCAACGTGTTTGGCCAGCCTGTTTTCAACCTCTAGTTAATAACAATATCTTTTGCATACAGTATGGTCAAATAAATAACAAAATTTACTATGGTGTAGTAGTATACAAATAATTTTCAAAAAAAAGTAGTATACAAATTTTGGCTGTGGACTGGATAATGGGGCTACCATAACCACCAAGGTAATGTAAAACCATTGTCTTTCTTGTCATACTGCAAATAAAAGACAGTTTACATCTACTTATGTTAATCATTCAAAACTATCATACATAAATTCTCTTTAGCACCCATCATGTATACCAGGCCCCCATAAATGTGATACTCTATCATGCAGATCAACAACACTGTTCCAAGATCTTTTTTTCTGCATTTAGGATAAGTTGTGGTGTAACACCCCGAAAACGGGTTTGGTAATTAAACCCCGTTAATACTAAAGACGGGGAAAGTACCGTTAGTGGTAAAAGTAAACCGGCAAGTATTAGGAATTAATTGAATAATCCTAATATTTATTTAAAGAGAATAAGGGCTTTCAAGAAAATAGGATGGATAAAAGGTCCGATTTAACGAGACTTAAAATAAAAGGAGTTGTAAACAAGATAAAATAACTAGGAAATAAATAACCTAGTGCAAGTCTTGTAATTAAATGAAATAAGTCAGTTTGATGTGCATTAGTCTAAAAAGATAAACTAAAGGGGCTGATTTTGTATAAATGGCCAAACTTGATTTTTATAAAAATAAAATAAATAAAAACACACACACACATCAGTGTGTGCGTGCGTGGGAGCGACCAGGAGAGGGGAAGAAACCCCAAACCCTTATTTCAGCTAATCTGATCAATTGAAGGGTGAATTGGGCATGTAATCACTGCATGAATCAAAAATCTTGATCACCTACACTTGTCTAACACTAGGTAAGTTGCAATTTCAGATTTGGTGATGTTTGATTTTTGGGTAAAGTTTAATTAGTAGAAATTCTTGAATGATTGAGTAATGTTATGATTCAAGGAAGTGTGATTCGAGTGTAGGATCATAAACCTAACTGAAATCATGTGAAAAGATTAATAAATTGTGTGTTAATGTAGCTATGTGCTATATCATGAAGTGGGTTTCTATCTAGAATGAGAAACCCCAACATATTGTATGAGCTATGTAAGTAATAATCTAGGTTGGTTGAACTAGTATGATGGTATGGGTTGTGATGAGCAATGAAACTTGAATAAAAATGAAATTCTTGGATTTACCAAGGTTTAATTGAATAAAAATGGCTAATTAAGTAGTATGCACATAAGGTGTTCGATAAAATGCCTAAACGAGAACTAAAGTGTTGAAGTTTAGAGTGAAAACGCGTATTTGAATGTTATGGCAATTTCGTGTGACATGAAGTGATAAGGGTCCTAAATACTATGTTGATTTAGACCAATGTTTTAAACCATGTGATTGAAAGTAGTTAGCTTTGATAAACTAAGTTAACTAAGCATGAAGTCGAACAATAGTTTCGACATAGAAAATAAGTGAGGTGGAATAGTCGTGATTGTTAATGACTAATTTAACCTCCTTGTAAATGATTGACAATAGTTTGACGCGTGACAAGCTAGATGAAAGCTTGGAGGAGGGATCGGGTCAAACGAAGCAAGTACGGAATGAAAAGCGTGGCGTGGATGCGAGGTAAGTGTAATTTACACACTTATGTAGAATACCCGTTTATTCGATACGTTGTAAACGTGATAACGATAATATTGGAAATATGGAAATTTGTCAAGTGTCGACTAATGTAAATCAAGGTTAAAAGGATACCCATGGCGTAAACCGAAATGGGTTGAAATGGTAAGAAAAGAGTGTAAAAGAAAAAGGGTATGGTTGTAAAATCCGGGATGGGATGGATGTATGAATTGGAAATCAAAAACGATGTTTTTGATTTAATAGATAATGTTGGACATATAGTCCAAACGGGTCGAATGGTGATGATAACACCATTTGACCATATTGACTAATGTGGTTGTCAAGTATTATGTTAACAGGACCGATTAGCAAATCGGATAATTGCGTCATCATTGATGGTGTGATAATGAAAACGAGGTATAAATCGGGTCTACTTGTTGATCCGGGCCAGGTACGCATAATTATGTTGTAGTTAAAAGTGTTATTTTGGTCGAATAAATCTAGAGAGAGTCCTTCGTCATAAAAGGACTAAAATCGACCAAAACGCCCTTGTAGGCTAAATGGAACAAACGACCCTTAAAGGTTGTTTGGAAACGAGTTTTATAACTAGATAAATATTTAGAATAAGTATAGAAGTTGAAAGAGGTATTATATTAGCCAAATGGCACTATTTGAGTTTTTGCCGTAAAATAATGATTCGAGAGATAAAATTTGGTTTATATTGATCACCACATTAAACCCACCTTAAATACAGTTGTGGTGGGAGATTATAGGATAAGAAATGTGGTAATGGAATGCTAGAAGCAATCGAAAGCTATTTTAGGCTAGAAAGTGCTTAAATACCCTTAACGGGTCAAAACAAGCATATGAGCAAAAACGGGTTTAAATTATGAAATAAACCTGTGATTAGAACCTAAAGTGGTAGATAACATTAATTTGAAGAAGTGTATGTGATATAAGGATCAAACAAATATGTTTGTTTGATAAAATGCATAAACGGGTTAAAATTCGGTAAGAAGGTAACGAGTCGAAGGCATAGAAGTCTAAAAATTTATTAAGTTGGATGTTGGATTTTAACTCCATATGATAGAGAATTAAATTACGGACGCGTAGGAAAAAGAATCGGGTAAAACGGATTAAAAACGAGAGAGTTATGCTCGTTTCCGTGAAATCGGGTTAAGCTGGGAACGTACAGCAACTGTTAAAGCATCAGGCTGTGAAAACAGGGGCTTGGCGTCACGCGAAGCCCCTTGGCGTCACGCGAGCCCCCTGTTCCGGAAACAAAATTATTTTTGTTGTTATTTGACCCATGTAACTTGTTTGTACTGATTATTCAACTATCAAAACTAACTTTTAAGTTGGTTTTGATTATAGGTGATTGCCAAGAGTGCCCGGATGAAGATCAAGCGACGAGCAAGAACCGAACACGATCACGAAACAAGCTTCCGCACTATGTATTGTTGTTATGTTAAACGACGAACGTACACATGATATGTTGTATACTTTTAAATTGTAAAAGGTTTTAATAAACCCGTAATTCCAAAGCATATGTAATCTTAATTACATGATTGTTCTTCGTAAATGATACGTTAAACCTTACTTTTTAAGAACGGGTGTTACAAGTGGCCTCGCCTCCAAAGCAATAATAAATAGAGTACATGGTTATGAAATAAAGTATAAGCAGGTGGGAGACTTGTACCAGTGTTCTATAACAATACACTACCTTGACCTTGTATGCTTCTTAATGGATTGAGTAGAATGTATGTAAACCTACAAAGAATATAAGATATCTTATTTGATAAGAGATTGGGAATAATACGAAATATAAGCCTTGCTACTCTAATAGGATGTAAAAAGAAAACACAGAAACAATATGGGAAGATATAAGTCATAACACGCATGTATTTAAATTGGTTGCAAGTCATAGGTTTCATTAAAGTTGATTAATAACAGTGAACAAATTGAAAAACTTGGACGACCTATTACAAGGGAACTTGATTTAATATGTTTCGCAGCGCATCCAAATGGGCCTAACAACCACTATATTCTAGATGTTAAAAGTACATATAAGATGTATATGGGGTTTTAATAAGTCAAAACACGCATGTATTTAAATTGGTTGCAAGTCATAGGTTTCATTAAAGTTTATTAATAACATTGAACAAATTGAAAAACTTGGACGACCTATTACAAGGGAAGTTGATTTAATATGTTTCGCAGAGCATCCAAATGGGCCTAACAACCACTATATTCTAGATGTTAAAAGGACATATAAGATGTATATGGGGTTTTAAAAGATGATAACTTCTATAAAAGTTTTGTTTACAAACTCAACACAACACAACTGATTTTTTTGTATAACAATAGTTTAGTTTACAACTCTAAAGTTAGTGTAGTCAACACTGGAAACAATTTTTAGAAACTTTTATCAACTTACGAAGATGATAGAGTAAGCAAACTAACAAAACATTGTTCCTTTGCTCGTCTTTTAAATAAAGTACCAGCAGATTATATTAATAAAATGAAGCACAATGAGATTCTAATTACAGCTCTAAATATATTCACGTATCTTAAATCTAAAAAAAATACCTGATGACATGTATATAAATCTGAATTCAGATTTGGTAGGTGGAGGATATACTTACAGCGGTTTGTTCGGTTTTTTGTTGTAGTTAATATGCGACGATTGGTTAATTTCCTATGGATTCTTTCGACTTTTTCTTTAGCGCGACTAAATTCTACGGTAGATGGCAATCTGTTGCTACCCTGGTCTCTAAAGTTGAGATACGCATTTTATAAGAGCAAAATAAGAATCTATGGCGTAGAAATTCCGGCAACCAAATTTATAACTCGAAAAGCCGTTTACCTAGTGGCGATTGACTTCGTAGGGCCGGTAGTTGGGTTTAGATAGACGTGTGTTGCTGTTGTAGATGCCAGCTGAACTCTCCCTGCAATGGAGATATTTGTTAGTTTAAAAGTGCTTGGTTGAACTACACGCTTATCCTTTTTGGTGTGTTCTCCAAACATCGTACTCCGTAACTTTCATATAGTATGTCATAGCTTCTTTATCGAACGAAGAGGCTATTTCCTTCCATAGGGTTGCATCAATCAATCCAAATCTAGTTTCAAGACGTAAACAAAAACAATAGAAGTTGTTCTCCATGATAAAATGGTTGCATAGGTGTTCATTTAATTCAGAAATCACTTAACCTCCCTCTACCAGGAGGCAGATGCTCCACGCCTAGCAGCCGGAGCCTGAAAAAAGAAAGGTATCACATGGGACAACATGAGTGGTTGGGTTTGTGGAGCGTGTTAGTTTGACCCACACACGATTATTAATAGGTACTTGGTATCATTATCAGATTATCAATGCATGAGTATAGAGTACCTGGTGGATAACACATTAATATCATGATAAAGTAGTAAACCTTTTGTATTTCTGCGAGTTCGCTGCCATAACAAAGAAGCGAATTAAAACATTATTTTAGAAGGTAAACTTGAGCAATGGTTCATAAAAAACAGACTCATTATTTGTGAAAGTAACATGTTAAGAGAAAATCCTGGTATTGATTTGAAAAGTAAAGTCTAAATACCTAAAGATTCTATTTTGCAAAACCATGATTTTGTGATATTGCAGCCAATTGAGGCTAAAATCCAATTACTTACATGTCATCATGTAAGAGTGAAAATGAATTAGAGGGTGGTTCTTATGTCAAAATAAAGATAATAGTGTTAGCTTTATATAGCATGTGTAAACACCCCGATCCTATTGCTAACAATTTAAAACATAAACGACATTAGAGAGCTTCCATTAACAAATAATTTCACATGCCTACATATATAGAAGTGTGTTTACAACAACACAGCTTCAAATGGATAGGTAAACCGAAACGGAAAACTCAATCACACTTGAAGATAGGAAATTAATCTGAACCAACAACAGTTTTATGATCTAACAATATATCAAAATCACCTGCTCACTGCATGTTACCAAAACATAAATCATTCTAAAAATCTTTGTCATAAAGTTACCTTGTTCGCCTCAAACTTCTCCTCACCATCGCCGTCGGTTAACGATTGTATCACCGCCAACGCGTCGCGTTCGATTGACCAAACCGGCTTCACCAATAGGGCTCACGGCGGAGCCCTAGGTCATCTTCGGTTAGACCACCATCAGTCACCACCGTCGCTAGAGTCGCCGGGTTAACGGCTGACGTGAGAGAGTACCAAATCGTCAAAGAACCATCTGGTAGTTCAGATGGATTTTCATGAGAGAGTGAATCCTAATGTGTACTGTTACCTCGAATCCACTAGAAGCACACACACGCAGACGAATCGGTCACCGATCTAGTTGAAAATGGAACATGTAAGCATTAGTCCTTATACCGGAACTTCACCGGAATATAGCCGAAACCCTAGGTTTTTCGCCGGAGCTTCTTGAAGCCATCTTCATCACCATTGAGTTCCACTGATGCCTCCTGAAACCGCAATTGAAACCCTAGCCACCACATGGAGTGCGGCTGTTGACCGCCGCTGCAGTGACCGGAAACCCCGGTACCACCGTCGTTTCCACATGTGGCTCTCCACTGCATCACTCTTCCTCTCTTTCTCTCTCACACTTGATGTGTGTTTCTCTGTTTCTGTGATTGAACCATTTGGGGGGTTTTGTGATTTGTTTGGTTGGTGACTACGTGTCATATTAGTTAAACATGTCTCATCTATTAGTTAAACATGTATTATCTTTAATAAAATACCCAAACTAACCTTAATCACTGTTCATTTCCTTTCCCTATTATCAGTTATTAATGTTGATTTAGATTTTTTTGGAATGGCTATTTCATTAAAAACAACTACTAGCATGACATTAGAGCCAAAACACAAACAAATTACACAGAGAAATCACACCAATCTTTTCACGACAAATTATCCAACAAAGACCTATTTTTCATCCAAAGATAACTTAGCGATCTAATATCTTCCTTTAACTTAGCCGTTCCGTCGTCTTTATCAGAAAATATTTTTGCGTTCCTTGCTTTCCAAATAGGGTTGTTCAAATCGCTCGCCGCTCGTCGCTCGTTCAGAAATTGCTCGGAAAATGCTCGTTCGATTTGACGCTCGGTTGTAAACGAGCCGCTCTGCTCGGTTCGGTTTGTAAATGAGCCAAGCATGAGCAAAGGTCCGCTCGGCTCGGTTCGGCTCAAATTATTATTTTTAATTAGTATATATATACATATACATATATATATACACACATTACACAGACATATATACTTGAATATAAACTAAATTTATAGTTTTATATATACCACTCTATTATATTTTGGTCCGCTATATACAAATTTACAACTGTATCTATACGTACTAACCCAACCACGCCAATAAAAAAATTAATATCAAATCTAAAAGTTAAACCCTAAACCGATAAACGACAGGCTGCTCATCACCTTAGTGTTTCATGGCGTTACCCTAAGTTGAACGTCTCATGCTCTCAACGTAATTGTTCGTGCAATATGATCATCGCCTCGTCGGCCACAACATTGTAATTCATAAGAAAAATATTATGCCACGAAATGTGTATGTTTTTAAGGATATAAAAGATTGAGACCAAACATTGTCACTATCTCTCTTAGCAAATTTAAATCGGGTGACACGGTTGTTCAAATCGCTCGAACTTCGCTCGACGCTCGCTCGAAAAATTTACTGCTCGAAAAATGCTCGCTTGATTTGAGGCTCGGTTTTAAATGAGCCGCTCCGCTCGGTTCGGTTTGTAAACGAGCAAAGGTCCGCTCGGTTAGCTCGGCTCGTGAACAACCCTATTTCCAAATAACCCAACACGCTGTAAAAATGACACCCTAGACCGCTTTCTTTTTAGTTTTCCTCAGTCTCATCCATTTGTATGCTTCGAGAAGGTCACGGACCGAGAAAGCAAACACCGGGGGGATGCGGCACCAAGAGGAAACGAACTGTCATATAACCGTCGCAATGTAACAGGAGGTGAGAAGATGAACATTTGTTTCTTCTTCCTCTCTGCATATCCAACACATGAACGATCCCATCTGAATGTTTCTTTTTCTTAAAGCGACGAAAGTCGGGATTCCGTCACGTTCAGCCTTCCAAAGAAAGACGTTTAATTTTGAATAATAATTTTGAATTATTACCTTTATTTACTTTTTTATTTCCAACGACTTTTTAGTGACGATTTGTTGTCGCTACAGTGTAGTCTGTCTCGACATTTTTTTCCCAAAGACCTTTGTGACCTTTAGTGAGCTGTGGTGACCAAAATTTTCCCGACAACATGCCGTCGGGATAGGTTGTCCCGACGTTGGGGAAAAGTTGACTTATGAGAGAAGTTTTCTTCTAGTATACATGGTGCCTTACGATCCCCACGGTGATTATTATTTTTATTTTGCCAAAAAGGTATTATTTTTATTTTGCCAAAAAAGTAAAACTAAAATGAGAACCGGCCTTAAAAGGTCTCGAAGACATGACCAAAACAGATCAATTGATATCGGTTATTAAAGATCTTGAGAGATTCTGGTTCAGTTCGTCTGAAGCGATGGGATCGAAGGAAAATCCCTTAATAATAGGCTCAATTAAAATTGGAAATAATAAAATCAATCCATTAAAATTTAACACGTCGTTATCACTATGAAATATTTAAAAATTATTATAAATTATACTCAAAGTATGAACATTAGTATTGTCCCACAAATTTATTTTATAAATGAGGAATATGATTAAAAAAATACATTTTATTATAGCTTTTATCTTATTTAAAAGCTGAAATACAGTTAGCCTTGTCAAACTCAAAGTTTGGGAAGTTGTTTAAATCTTATAAAACACCTCAACAGAGTTCAACTATAAATATCAGATAACAAAAAAGTCCTCCATGTTCGATTTAAAAGCTGAATTTTGGGAAGTTGTTTAAATCATAAACACCTCGATGGAGTTCAACTATAAATATCAGATAATTAACAAAAAAATGTCTTTGATGTTTGATGGACGAGAAGCTAGCGACCGATGCATATCGGATTCTTCCTCTCTTGTTCTTTATGGGTCTCTGTTTCATCTAATAAGCTAAGTCGCACTCGAATCGGTATGACTAAGTTTCATTAACTTCGCGCTCCAACGCCTCTCGTATAGTTGGGTTGAGTTACCGAATTATGTAGGATGGAATGGAGACTCTTAAAGAATAAGAGAGACGTCTCCGGAGAAAGGAACTACATGGCGTTTAGTTTGTGTTCATTCTATATGTATATACTCGATCTTTCTTGAAGATGAAAGGAAGTCGTTAATTCTTGAATTATTTCATCTTTTGTGTTATATATGCTTGTTAATTGTTTACTTTGATCATTGATTTTGCATGAGTAATCTAGTTCACGTCTACTGATAACTTTGGATTTAGTACAGTTAGAAATATCCAGTTATATTGTGATCATTGATTTTGCATGAGTAATCTAGTTCATTGATTTTAATTCCCTTTGTATGTATGTACATATATAACGCCATATGTTTTGCAAAGTGTTACAAGAGTAAGGTAATATGACAGGCATGTTTAGACTTTAGAGCATGGAATACCTTCTCTAATGCAAAAGGTGATCAATTCAAATCATATCTATCCTCCTAGTTGTAGGGTTATTACGATAATTCAACTAAGATTATTGTTTTCTTTTTATAACATTGCAATACCCAACTAACAGTTAAAATTTGATTTGGAAACAATGATGGGTGAAGTTCTTTGGTGAAATATGGGTCAATGTGCATAAACATTGCTGTTAAAATGTGCATAAACAAGTTATGTGATCATACGCATGTATTGGTCGAATCATGGTGGTCATTTAACGGTCTTCTTGCCCCAAAAATTAGATGGCAGTGGGTGGTTGTTGAAGTCATAATTAGAGTGTTGGTTTTAGACCCTTCAAACTCAGGAACAATGAAGATATTTTAATGCTTTTAAGGTCTGATATTTTATTCACCACATTAGGAGGCCCTTTAAATAGCCAACCACTACACATACAAATGAAAATGTAAACAACTAACATCCTACTAATCTGCCACTAATAGAAAAACTTGGACTTAAACGAACACACGTTCTAAAACACTAAAAACATGTGCCTAATATCAAGACTTCTTCTCCTGACCCGTATCTAGTTGCATATTCATAACCGTATTCGACCCAAAATATCAAGATTATACCCAACAAGACTTTTTGTATGACCAGTTTGACTGATTATTAACAAAACTAATCTATCTTGACATACACAATGCTAGCTGTTGTTCAAATTCAACTATTCAAGAGAATCTTTATTTTTCTGTTCACATATGGCATTAACAGAAAGAAAGATGTTACTCAGCCTTGGGTCTCCAGTTGACTGTAACATCCAAGTCATATTCAACAAAACAAGCAATGAGAGGAACATTATCTAAAAGAAATCCTAACAATGGGTTGGTAGGCAGGATTTCGATATCCACACGAGGTAGATGAGCATTGTTTCGCCTTGTAACTTCTGAAATCTCCCTGTGAACAAGTAGACCAATCAATCAAGAATCAATGATTTATGTTAATAAACAATGAATCTTCTACTATTAACTACATACCCGTGTTCTTGCATCCATGGAGTTGCTTTCTTGTTCTGTTGTTCTTTATGGATCTTTGCATCATCATCAACCGACTGACCTTCAGACTCCAAGGCAGGGTGGTACTCTCTAACTTGCTCCACAGCCTTACCTGGAACGGCGCTGGCGATCATCCGCCACCGTGTGTCTTTACGTGACATTCTTGATCTTCAATCGAAAATGGAGGAGTTCTACTTCTGGGTGTTCATCTATATATATACAAACCAGTTGCCGTTTGCCGCTCAAGATTGTTGGTTGAATTCTGTTACCGAATATTCTTTCAATAACTTCCCAACCGCCACGCGTCATCTACACACGTGGGTTGATTTTATTTAAGTTATTTTTATTTTTTATTTTTAGTTTGGAAGGAAAAAACGTAAACCAACTTTAATTTATACTTACACTTAGGGGTGGAAACGAGCCGAGTCGAGCTCGAGCTCGTTTAACATATGAAAGCTCGAGCTCGAGCTTTATTTCTAAAGCTCGAGCTCGGCTCGAACGTAATTTTTCAAGCTCGGCTCGGGCTCGACTCGTTTAGTATTTATTAATTAATTTATATTAATTATAATTATTATTATACATATAATTTTGTTATTTTTTTATATTTTATATAAATGGTCATTATTAATATATAAATATATGTTAAATATATTAATAAAAAAATATATAAACAAAAGCTCGATTAGGCTCGCGAGTCGGTTCGAGCTCGATAAGCGAAGCTCGGGCTCGTTTACTCAACGAGCTTGTTTTTAGGCTCGGGCTTGAGCTCGAGCTCGAGCTCGGTTCGTTCGAGTTTTTTTTCGAGCCGAGCTCGAGTAGCTCGACTCGTTTGCACCCCTACTTACACTAATGGGGTGGTGGTCCATTGATACAGGCAAAGCCTTTAAACACTTTAGAAGGCGAACGTCTTGAGTTTAAGTCCCACAAACGACAGTAATAAAAGAAATTTACGGTTCAAAAAAAAAATTAAACTAACGCGTAAATTTACCGTTCAAAATTTTTTTATATTGACGCGTACATAAAAATAAACACATAAGAATATAATGTTTTATTAAGTTAAAGAAATGTATGGCGCGTTGTGGCGACGTTGAAACGTAAAGTAAGTTGGATTTATGTCGTCTAATGAAAAGCTATTATATTTGATGGTTTAGGATCAAATACAAAGGCTTATAAAAATAAGAAGTGTACAAATACTACTAAAAATAAACCCATTATACAAAAAAAAAAAAAAAAAAGAACTAAACACCAACCACCACCAAAAAACCTAAACCCTCCCATCACCCACCCAATTTTTTTGCCGAGAGGGAGATATAGTTTTTTTTTTTTTTTTTCTTCATTTAGGGGGTGATAGGTTTTTGGGTGGTGGTGTGGTGGGGTGGGGTGGGGTGGTTTTGGGTGGTGGGGTAGTGGGTTTAGCTTTTAGGTTCTTGGACATTTGTCACTCTATAATGCTTTCTTAGAGCATCCACAATAAGCAATATTTAGAATATGTTTTTAAGGTGCCACATGGCACATGCTCATAAATTTCTCTCTTTTTCTCCTCTCACAAACAAAATACCTATCAAATATTTATTTTCTCTCTCCTCTCTCCTACATCACACTCACATATATTTATTCCCTCCATTTTTTCTCACATACACCACTACACTATCTCTCCTCCACCTCACACTCTCTCTCCTCCACATCATACCCTCTCTCCTTAAAAACACTAAAAAATATGCCTCTATTGTGGATGCTTACACTTCTTATTTTTAGGAGTTTTTATATAATAACTTAACCCTATTGTTGATAAGACTCATTTTAATTTATAATGTTTTATTAGGTTTTTGGGTGGTGGTGGGGTGGGGTGGGGTTGGGTGTTTAGGTTTTGGGTGGTGAGGTAGTGAGTTTAGCTTTTAGGTTCTTGAACACTTTTCACTCTATAATGCCTTCTTACACTTCTTAATTTTAGGAGTTTTTGTATAATAACTTAACCCTATTGTTGATAAGACTCATTTTAATTTATAATGTTTTATTAGGTTAAAGAATTGTATGACACAGAAACGTATTATATTTGACCCGACTGATTTCGCAAAAAAAAAAAAAAAAAACCTTACGTTAAAACATAATCAACTTGAATTTATACCGAGACGCATATAAAAATGCGTACGTAAAACTAGGTTACAAAGTGTTTAAAAGTCAAGGAGTTAAGCATCAATGCTGAAAGTTGAAGAGTAATATACATTAAAAAAGAAAAATCACAAAACGACAAAAAAAGAGGCGGCTGCTACTTACTGTATATGAAACTTGTAATTGTAATTGTAATGTAATTGTATTGTTTAAAAGGGACTGTTGCAGGCCGCAGTCTGCCGTAACACGGAATTTAAAGATTTTAATCGGGTGCCTTTTCATCCACAAGTTTATGTCTTCGTTTTTATATTTATTTACATTCTAAACCTGCTGTGTGCGAAGGGTCTTTTTTGTCCACACGTTTTGAGTTGGGTTAAATATAATATGTTTTTACGCCTTGTTATTTCGCTTATGTGTTCCTTAACATTGATTAACAACGTAATGTTCTCCTAAATTCCGCACGTACTATTGTGTCCAACTTACTTTTACCTACATTCCGAACCTGTCACCGAGTGCCTTTTTTATCACGCGTTTTCAACTGCGTCAAATATAATATGTTTTTACGACTTCTTCTTACGCTTTCATATTAATTAACACTTATTACATTTTACCTGAATTATAGTTTGGAAGAAGCTTACGTTGAAACGTAAACCAACTTAAATTTATGCTGACGCATATATAAAAATAAGCATATAAGAATATAATGTTGTATTAAGTTAAAGAACAGTATGGCGCGTTGCGGCGGCGTTGGAACGTAAAGTAAGTTGGATTTACACTGTCTAATGAAAAGGTATTATATTTGACATGACTCATTTGAATTTGTAATGTTTTATTAAGTTAAAGAATTGTATGACAAGAAACCGTATTATATTTGACCCGGCTGATTTCCCATAAAAAAAACTTACGTTAAAACGTAAATTAACTTGAATTTATAATTAGACGCATATAAAAATGCGTACGTAAAACTAGATTACAAAGTTTTTAAAAGTTAAGAAGTTGTAAGCATCAAATGCTGAAAGTTGAAGAGTAATATACATTAAAAAAGAAAAATCACAAAAGGACAAAATAAAAGGGAGAGCCGACTGCCATTCTATATACTCTTAAAAGACAAAGTCGGTGGAAACCCCACCGGCTTTGCCTCCCCTCTCTCATATTTTAAGATGTTGCAATTATAGCCTCCTTTACTTTTGTACCTTCAAAGTTTCGTAAAATGGCAAATTTAGTCCCTAAACTACTACTCCATTTTATAAATAGTTTGCTTTTGACACTCAAACTTTGTGGTAGTTTTCTTTTCAGCCCCAACTTTGTTATAGTTTCCTTTTTATCCCAAAACTTTATCAAAATTATCTTTACCCATTATTAGCTCTTAAGTTTAGGAAATGCAATTTTTAACCACTTAACTGTTTATGAACTTTGTAAATGCCATTTTGACCCCCTCGAGAGTTTTTGGCTTGACGATATAAATTCGAGTTAGTCGGGTCACGTATAATACGTTATGATTGTACAATATAATTCGATTTACGTTACGTTTTGATCCAATCGTAATGCAACTATAGCATACATTGAGTTCAATCGGATAGGTCAGAACGTGTGTTTTCATATGGTTAACATATCACATAACGCTTGGACTAATCCGTTCGATATATGCAAAGTACCCGCACCGCAACGCGTGCGCGTCTTATTACTAGTTGTATATGAAACTTGTGATTGTACTATTATATAATATGAACTTTAATAGAGTCTATTTTTAACTTTTACCCCATTTACACTACAATATTTTAATAGAGACAATTATTCCTGGTTTAACCAATTAACACTACAATATTTTATTAACCAATTTACACTATAATATTTTATTAGAGTCAATTATTCCTGTTTTAAACAATTAACACTACAGTATTTTCTTAAAACGGGACCGTTGCAGGCAGCGGTCTGCCGTAACGCGGAACTTAAAGATTTTAATCGGTGCCTTTTTCATCCACAAGTTTACGTTTTTTGTATATTTATCTATATTCTAACCCGTCGTATACGAAGTGTCTTTTTTGTCCACACGTTTTGAGTTTGGTGAAATATAATATGTTGTAGCGCCTTTTTTTTCGCTTATGTATTCCTTAACATTGATTAACAACGTAATATTCTTCTAAATTCCGCATGTATTGTTGTGTCCAACTTAGTTTTACCTACATTCCGAACCCGTCACTAAGTGCCTTTTTATTACGCATTTTCAACTGCGTCAAATATAATATGTTTTTACGCCTTCTTCTTACGCGTTCCTATTACTTAACACTGATTAACAATGTAATGTTCTTGTAAATTTTGAATGTACCGTTGCAACGAATTTATTTTTATCTATGTTTCGAACTGACTGCGAAGCGTCTTTTTATCCATATGTTTTGAGCCGGTTCAAATATAAATATGTTTTTACGTCATTTTTTTCACTTTCGTTTTCCTATAACACTGATTTAAACAACGTAATAGCTTATTTTCACCTGGTTCTGAATTGAATGGTAACCTTTTCATTTTTTACAATTTCACCACATAGGTTTTATACTTTATGGTTTGGCTATAAAAATTTTATCCTTAAATTTTAAAGACAAATGAACCACAAAAGTATAAACAAAAGTTTTATACTTTATAATTTGGTCACTATTTTTCTTCTTAAATTTTGGATAATTACAATATAATCCCAAAACTTTATTTAAGCTTACTGTAGGTCCACCCGGAGGATCGAGTCAACCTCTATTCCTGTTTTCCGACGAACCCGAGAGTGCGGAATCCAAACGGGTAAGTTAAACCAAGTTACGAACACGTAAGACACAAGATTCAACGATTAACACTCAATGTATTAATGCTATGAAATGGTTACAATGTGGTGTTTACAAATGGTCTCTGTAAACTCACAGTGTGTGTTACAGTGTGTTCGCTCCTTGTCTAGTTGTTTCTGTCTACTGTCTGTGTTATATATGTGAATGTTCGGCGAAGCTTGTAAGTGACGAAGCTTAGGCGACGAACCTTCAAGAGTGACGAAGGTTGGGAACTTCGTCACTCACAAATCATGACGAACCTTGAGGCTTCGTCAACATGGACACTTCGTTGCATGTGAAGCTTCGTCAAAGGTGTTTCACAGTAATCTTCGTCATATTCCATGCAACCTTCGTCAAATCATTGAAACATATACCAAGTCTTCTTATAATATTATATATGCATTTAGTATGCCATGTTTGAATAAATGCACATATAGTACATCGTGAATGGCCCAACAATCTTGAAATGCATGTCCATGTAATAAACATGACATCATGATTTGATCATCATTCAAACGGATCCATTGCGGCTCTCCGTGCTTTGCGTGTCGAACTCTGGGGTGCACGACGGAGGAATGTCGCGACGTCGGGCTTGAGCCGAACTTAACCGAGTCGAACCGAACCGAGTCGTGTCCACTTAAAGTGTATCAACAAACTCCCCCTTGGACGCTACTCGTAAGGTTCGTCTTCCATAAGATCTGCAAATGTAGCAGCAGTTGAAGCGGCAACCTCAATAGCTTGATCGAAATCTGTAGTAAAACATAACCACAATTCCGTGTTTTGCCCAAGGACATACGTATGAAATCTATCTACCCATCCAGGATATTCATTTATGTGCATCAGTTTCGGTGGGCGATTTAGACTTCCGGTCTCGCTTTCGCTTAGGAGTATACTTTGAATACTTAGAGTTTGGTTTGAAACAAACGCCCATTGACCTGTCGAAGTTGGATTCGCTTGCGAAGATGCGGGTGCGGGAGATTCGGCCCATGATGGTGACAAACCCGTGCTTCTATACTTGCTTTCTGTATTAGATGTGGGTGCGGGATATTCGGCCCATGATGGAGATAAACGCGTGTTTCTATATTTGCTCTCTGCATTTGACGGAGTACCCCACCAATCCGGATTCATTTTAACTGAATGTTGATGAATACCTGCTAACAAAATCAAAACAAACAAGTTAAATATGATTTTGAAGTCTTCTGTTAAAAAGATCAAGTGAATGTGACGAAGTATATGATGTTCGTCGAAGACACCAAACGACGAAGATTAGGAGGTTCGGCAAACAACAAGATGACGAAGGTTAGGAGGGTTCGGCAAACAACAAGATGACGAAGGTTAAGGTTCGGCCAATACAAAGTTGACGAAGGATGTAAGGTTCGTCGTGTACACAAGGTGACGAACTCTATATATGTTTGACGAAATGTATGGTTGATGAACTTTGTTGAGATATTTTTCAAAACAAGATTAGATCTGCTGACACAAAGGGCCACAAATTTCAAACTGACATGCTTTTACTGATTTTAGAAACTCCTTTTTCTCACCAACTCATCATCACACATATACACTATAGTCAACTTAATATATTAAACTTGACAAACACCTTACTTTCTCTGCTTGTAGAAGTTTTCAATTTCAACAAACCATCATGGTTTTGTACACACAAGTCAAACAAAGATATAATAATCGAATAACACTTCACTTATATATCAAACAAGATCTACCACTGAAATATATCAAGATCAACACGAACAAATGAAGAACACACTTGAATATTCCGTCCAACTTTTCACCGGACAAATTTTCCGAAAACGATTTTTGCACAAAAGTTTAGTAAAAACCAAATTTTAACATGTAAGCATGTGTTTTAACAGTGGTTTTGTAAAAACTTATAGCAAAAACAACAAGGTTTTCACGATTTCATAACTGTTTTCCAGAAAGGTATGATTTTCAAACAAGAACAAAAACTGAAAAACACTTTAAAATCTATCAAAACACAAGAAAATCGACTTGGTTTAAACAAGGAATCGAGCCAATGCTCTGATACCAATTGTAGGTCCACCCGGAGGATCGAGTCAACCTCTATTCCTGTTTTCCGACGAACCCGAGAGTGCGGAATCCAAACGGGTAAGTTAAACCAAGTTACGAACACGTAAGACACAAGATTCAACGATTAACACTCAATGTATTAATGCTATGAAACGGTTACAATGCGGTGTTTACAAATGGTCTCTGTAAACTCTCAGTGTGTGTGTGTTTTACAGTGTGTTCGCTCTCAAATCTATTAAGACTTGCCTACATCTGTGTCTTCAGTCTGCTATTTATATAATAGAACACATCGACGAACTTAACACATGGGCGACGAACCATCAGGAAGTCGACGAAGATTGAACCTTCGTCGACAACAGATGTGACGAACCTTCATATGTGACGAAGGTTGTAACCTTCGTCACTTTCCATGTTGAACGAACCTTAGGACTTCGTCATAAGAGACTTCGTCCAATCAAGACTTCGTCATGCATAGGAGTTCGTTGGAGTGATTGTATCCGGCCCAACAGAACAAGTGGCCCAATAGTCTGTGAATTCTAATTGAATGATAGATTCAACGATTTCATTTCATTGTTGCATGGTAAGATAAGTCTTCATATGTGATGATGTCATGGTGATGTGTCATCGGGAATTGGTTCGCGGCTCTCCGTGCTTCGCGTGTCGAACTCTGGGGCGCACGACCGAGGAATGTCGTGACATTGGGCTTGAGCCGAACCTAACCGAGTTGAACCGAGTCGAACCGAACCGAACTGAGTCGCGTCCACATAATATGTATCAACACTTACACTTTAAGATTTTAATCTATGTATTTTTTATCCACACGTTGAGTCGGGTCAATACAATATATTGTACAGTCTTTTTCCACTTTCATTTTTCCTAACGCTAACTTTAACAATGTAATGTATATCTAAGTTCCGTATGTACCTTACTGGATTGTTTTTATCCACATTCCGAACACGTAAAGCACGGGTAATCACCCACTAGTTGACATGTAAATTGTAACCAACCTAGTGTTCTTTGGTTTTGTGTTTCAGTTATTGAATCATAGATCGAGTACGTGGTGCCACGTTGGATAATATGGATGTAAATTAAGTTTGGATAGAGTTTATAATCACAGGGGGCGAGTTTTCAATTTTTTAGTAAACAAGATTTTCAATTAGTGTCATTTAATAACTAGTGGCGCCGTTAAACCCACGTGTTTCTGTGGGCTGTGACGAGAATTCAATCAATATCAATTCGCGTATGAAGTTCAATCGGTATCATTTTGGTACATTATTGTAGCGTTATAGCATCGACACTCGAAGTTTAGTTGGTTACATGGTGCCCTTCGATCCCCACAGTGATTATTATTTTTATTTTGCCAAAAAAGTATTATTTTTATTTTGCCAAAAAAGTAAAACTAATATGAGAACCGGCCTTTAAAGATGGTGCCCTTCGATCCCCACGATTATTTTTTTATTATTTTGCCAAAAGAGTAAAATAATAGTTAGAAGTCAACACCCTATCCACCAAATCAACTGATATCGGTTATTAAAGATCAATCCATTAAGATTTAATGGTTAAGTTGTGGTTCGTCTGAAGCGATGGGATCGAAGGAAATCCCTTAATAATAGGCTCAATTAAAATTGGAAAAAATAAGATCAATCCATTAAGATTTAACACGTCCATATCACTATGAAATATTTAAAAAAAATAACAAATTATTTTCAAAGTATGAACATTACTCTATGATAAAAAAAAATACATTTTATTATAGCTTTTATCTTATATAAATGAGCAATATGATTAAAAAAATACATTTTATTATAGCTTTTATCTTATTTAAAAGCTGAAATACAGTTAGGGGCTGTTTGGTAGCCTCTGAATGGCCATTAAGAGGCTACATCTTAATGGAACCATTAAGAGTTTTACCAATGAGAAGGTAGAAGAATGTGATATGTGATGATTTACCATTCAGAGGTTACCTCTTAACCATTCAGACTTGAGGTTACCTCTTATTCATTCAGAGGTTTTAAACCATTAAGAGGTAGCATCTGAATGGTCATTAAGAGGCTACCAAACAGCCCCTTAGCCTTGTCAAACTCAAAGTTTGGGAAGTTGTTTAAATCTTAAAAAACACCTCAACAGAGTTCAAGTATAAATAAATATCAGATAACAAAAAAGTCCTCCGTGTTCGATGGACACAAGAAGCGACCAATGCATATCGGATTCTTCCTCTCTTTTTCTTTCTGTGTCTCTATTTCATCTAGTTCAGTTGGGTTGAGTTATCGAATATATATGAATGATAATGATGGAATGGAGACGCTTAAAGAATAAGAGAGACGTATCCGGAGAAAGGAACTACATGGCGTTTAGTTTGTGTTCATTCTATATGTACTCGATCTTTCTTGAAGATGAAAGGAACTCCACAAGAAGTTCGTTTATTCTTGAATCATTTCATCTTTTGTGTTATATTATGCAATGCCGCCGCCGGTGTCGGTCTTATGGAACGGAAAACACCTGAGGAGGTATCGATGGTGTATGCTGGTGTGATGCTCTTGGAGGAGGAAAGACTTACGAGGGAAAGAAGGGGGAAGAATTAACAGGGTAGTGGTGAAGAAAAAGTGTGAGAAATAAAGACAGTAGACGAGACAAAAAAAAATGTGCTGAACCAATAAAAAAGATATATTATTTTATTATTTAGTATATAAAATTCATTTATTTAACCTGTGTAATACACGGAGTTATAACCTAGTATAATATATAAATAAAAATAAAAATATTATAGAGTATTTAAATATTGTATAAGATGTTTAAATATTATATAACTTGGAAAAAACTAAAATGTGGAAAGTTAATAAATTAAATTAAAATATACATGTGGAAAGTTAATAAATTAAAATATACATAAATAAATTTTGTAATAAATTAAACACCATGAACATTTTTTTTTGGCTTCCAAGGGGTTGATAGGTTTTGGGTTGATGGGTTAAACCGTTCAACCAACACGATCTATATATTTAATTTTGTCCAAATTTGTTGAATTTCATGCTCCATTGTGGTGGTGGTGGTGCTCCTCCGTGGCCACAGTTTGGTTGCTAAGAAGCACTGTCTCTTCTCATTCGTTCAACTATGGCTTGATTAGCTTTTGTTCTTTTATTTTTTTATATTTAATTTAAATTGTGTTACATGAAACAAATGTTAAATGGTTGATTGGAAGAAGATCGAGCATCGTGGCTTGTGACTTGAAGTCGTGATTGAAGTAACATACAAGAATGAAGAGAAAAAGAGGTTAAGCATTCATGACATCACCACATGCAATACACCATGTTGACATAACATGCACCAAATCCACAAACACCACTTAACCACCATCCACTAGTTTCCATGGTGGCGAAAGAGGAGAAATTAGCGAAGCACCGCCACAACAACTGAAGTATAAATTTCAACAAAATATTGCTACTAAGAGTAACCATTTTAAAGGTAGCCATGTTTTGTTGAAATTCATACCCGTTTGTGGTGGCATGGTTTTTCTAACATATCCTTTTTGGCCTAATGTAAACTGATGGATGGCGTTATTGGTTCTCCTCCCAGGCCACCATGGAATAGTGGATGGTGGTGTTTGCGGTATTGGTGCGTGTTGCATCACCATAGTAACATCGCCACTAGTGAAGTCATGGAAGCTTGACCTCTTCACTCTGCGAAGCTAATGTTGATCCAATTTTCTTTTCCTGAAATCTCCATGTCGTGTGAACATATCAAAAGTGAAAGCAGTCAATTTATATGAATGGAATACAATAACATGACAATCTACAATCAATGGGTTGACATTGAATTAGGTCAAACAAAATGGGATCAACTAATTGGAAAACATTTTTCTTGGAAAGTGCAACTATTTTACGAAAGAGAAGTCATGCAAAATTACTTAACAACGGATGTAAATTATTCAAGAAACGATTGTAACTTCATCGAAAATTCAAATGAATTAAAATAAACATATAAATAATAAGCATTCAATTAATAAGCATATGAATAATAAAATTTGATACAATTGTAAAAGATGAATTCTAATTGATTCTTTAAAGAGAATAGACAAGATATACCTGTGTTCTTGGTGGAGTATATTTCTTCTTCGCTTTTATTATATCGTCATCATGAAAGGTCGATTGAAGCGTTTGAGTTTTGAATATATATATATCATAGGTAGTAACCATGAAAGTAAGGCCTACTTTTAAGGATTTCAATTTTAGAATAAATGAAACTTAATAATTATATTAAAAAGTAGTTCTTTCTTATTATGTTGCTTCATTATAAAATCTATTTGTGGAACATTAGTGCACGTGTATGTATAGTTTACCGAAATTGACAATATTTCATTCTTTTAAAATAATATTAACTAGTGTTTAACACCCGCGTTGCGGGCACGTAAGTCATAAAACTGTGCTAAGTAGTAAGCAAACGACGTCAAAAAATTGTAAAACAAAAACATTAATCTATACTGCCACGTGACGTAAAACGTAGGGTATAACTTGTAAAACAAAAATGTGAATTTATACCGTCATGTGACGTAAAACGTAGACAAATATAAACACAAAGTTATACTGCGAGTTGGCATATAATATAAACTCGAATTTATACCGAAAAAGCTTTAACATAATGAAAAAAAACCACAAAACTTGAAGACTACATAAACCATTTTAACTAAAAAACAATAAAAGAAAAAAAAAAAAATACTACAATATAAAAACCATAAAAAAAACTAAAGAGGTAATACATCAATCCTTATTATATAATAACTAGTGAGAATGCCCGCGCGTTGCCGCCAGTACTTATGATTTTTGACGCACGTTGTGTGACGGATTTCACGTAATCTATTATTTATACTAATTTGCTATTTATTAAACAATATCTATTTTCTAGGTCAAGCGGGTCATGTTCGGGTTGGGCGTAGATGAACTTGATTATAACTCGACAACTCATTTGAATGATAAATATGAATATAGCGAAAAATGTAAACGAAAGACGTAAGCTCCTTAGTTACAGCAAGGAAGAAAAGCTCTCGACTGTAATCATCTTTGGAAAAGATGACGCATAAAACCCTAACACAGTATTAAGTAAAAAAAACATTCGGTTTTCTAACATGAATGGACAAGCCTTTATCATCATAAATCACTTAGATTAATCAAATGGATAAGGCAGTAGCATGGCATACTGTTTCAACATCAATGGGTGGTCCATCTTCTTAAGTTCCTGTAAGTGGTCCCTAGTATTGGGATTGAAGACGATGCCTATAGAGCTATAAACTTGAGCAAAGTTTGGTAGAATTGCAACATGAGGAAAATATCATAAATTTAAGGAAATCCACTTTAAAAATATGTTGCAGACCCAGTCCATACCAGCTAACATCGCTACTATTATAATTACATCTAAGTTGAAGCTCATGCGTCGTTTGCTCATGTATTTCGTTTGTGGGTTTTGTGCTGCAACAGTTATTATCTGTTGGTTGGCTTGTGGATGCCCTATCCTCTGTAATGTAAAAATGTCAAGAAAGTAAACAACAAGATATAAATACAAGAAAATAATAATAAAATAAAAAAGACACACCATCACATATGGATTCCTTATCTTTGACCATCTGGTATAAACTACTTAAACCTGAACAAATGAGTGCATTTGTTACATATTGTTTCACCAGTGTAGGAGGATTTGTCCCTTGTACAAATCCAGGTTCACTAAGAGCAGTTGTTTGAAAAGATGTTGTAACACAAAATACTGTTGGAACTAGCAAATGAGCCGAGCGGCTTGCAAGCTACTCAAGATCGGCTCCAGAAAAAACTCGAAGCGAGCCTAGCTTTATCGTGCTCGAGCCGAGGTTGAGCCTAAAATAAAGCTCGTATAGTTATCGAGCCCAAGCTCGAGCCTGGCATGTGAAGCTCCTCAGGCTCGTCAAGCCTTATTGAGCCTTAGTGTAATATTAGTTTTATTAATACTTAATAACATTATACCCCTTATTTTAAGTTCTCTAATAAATGAGCCGAACTTACTTAAACTTGTTAACGAGCCGAACCCGAACCTAGAAATAAACCTATTTAGAAAACAAGCCCGAGCTTCACTTATCGAGCACGCAAACCTAAACGAGTCAATTATTTTTATTTAATATATTAATTATTATTAATTAGTAGATAATAAACAATAGGGTGGGAGTTTCTGACACGACCCAAAAACACGACACAAACCTAACATGAAATTCGCGGGTTTAGGTTTAGTCTAAACGGGTTCGGGTCAGTTTCAGGTTGAACCCGCGAACCCGTTTAGCTAAATGCAACCCATCATGATTAAGAAGTGCAAACCAAATGCCTCCTAGATGCTAAGACTACAACCGGTGGTAAAAATTTTGTGTCAAACTGGCCATTTTTGCAGCCTTTTGTGGATACGGGTGAGCAGCCTTCCTTTTAGGATGAAGGTGAGAGAGATGTTCATTACTACCACTTTTTTGGTTCTTTACTTATGTGCATGACTACGAATCTGCAATGGTCGTTTTCCATTGTCATGCACACTTAGTTTATTATTATTAAAAGAGTACACAAGGAAAAAAAAAATCCAAGCTTGACAGTTGAAAGGTCATGTAGATTTAATTCTAGATTGATAGAATTTTCTAACAAACAAGTCCGAAAGCAACATGCATAGTTAAGATAAATGAAGAAACTGTTGAAATCAAGAAATTGCACATAATGTACCTGGATAACAGTTTTTGATCCTAAAGCTTCAATTTTCTTTTAGTCACGATCAAATCTGTAGTTTAAAGGGTTGGACAACGATCAGGTAATTCAGAAACCAAACAAATAATTCAGAAAAACAAAGTGACAATTTTGTTTAAGAATATTGGGCAAATGCCATAAATCTACTGATGCATTTTAAGGAGGTTGATCGGGAAAAAGAATATGGGCAATTTGGAACCCATATTTGATGAAGAATATTGGGCAAATGCCAGACATCTATTGATGTATTAAGTTTTGCATGATTAAGAGCACAGGGTGAAATGATAGGCATATCAAATAAAATAAAGTGCATACATGATAAACAATATTAAGTTTTGCAAATGGCATTAGAGAAAGAAAACACAAGAGATGAATGCAACTAATAATATATACACTTGTCAATAACACAGATTTGTAGATAGCTACAGAAGGAAATTCATAGGGCAGGGTCACACTTTTTAATGCACTAATATGGCAATCTAAAACAAAATTTAGACAAAAAGGTACGTATATAACCTGTATTATTCTCATTTAGCTAATTATATAAATGAATACTCCTTATGAAAAGGGTCCTAACCTTGGCCAGGCTAAGAGAGAACACGGGAAAGAAAGACACTGCTACTCAAACTATGTGACTGGGCTAGCTTTAAACATCCCTCCTAATGCTCAAGTCATGACTCTGCCTGGGCCCGGAATTTACATGATGAATCGCCTAATGGGTCACATGGATCTCAGTTCACACCCCTGGCCCAAAATGGCATTCCCATTGTTCCTCCACCAGCTATGCATCAAGGAATGCCTGAAGAACCTGAACCAAAGAAGCAACGACTTGATGATTCTATTTCTTAAATTCATGAATAATCTTTCATGCATATGCTAGCTAGAACTGTTTATTGATTTTTTTTAGTTCACTAATCGATCAAATCACCACAATATTCTTTGTTCCGGTCAAAGTTATCAATAGATATCGTAGCGATCGCTATAGCGCGCTACGTAGCGTATAGGTCTAGTGTCGCTATTAAGGTAGTAGCGATGGATAGCGAGAATAACGACACTTAATTTTTTTTTCAACATAAATAGCAATTAAATATAGCTATAAGTAGCGTATAGGTCTAGTGTCGCTATTAGGGTAGTAGGACGGCTCGGCTTGTTTACACCCCTAAATAAAACTGCAAATGTAAATAGCAAAGTACCTTGTAAACAGCAGGGTGAACAGATTGAGGCCGTAAAAGTTCATTTCAAGATGAGGAAGCTTTGTTTTATGTTCATATTGAGGTAGATGCCTAAAAAGCTCGACGCGGTTTCTGACCTCAGTTTATTTTACAACTTCACGTTTTTTAGCTTTCTCTACACGAGTTGTATCATCAAACTGCATTCGTGGATGAGGGACGTCTTTTTTTCTATCTTTATCTTTATGATCAACTACCCTTTTTTCTGTTGGTGCAATGGAGGATGCTGTCATGACCCTCGACCCCACCCTGGACGGAATCGGGAGCCGCGAACCAGTTCAGTGGTACCGGTGGTTATTTAGAAAAGTAGTGCAGCGGAAATTTCATCAGGACCGTGAGTTAGGAAAAATATCAGAGTTTAGAAAACACCTGATTTTATTTATTAAATAGATGGGATAAAACCATGTTTTGAAAGGTAGCTTTAATATGGGATAAACCCGAATACATAAAACAACTTTTCTTAATTTAATTTAATTGATAAATTAAGCCACTTCTGTAAGCCTTTTGGTGCCGTATCCAACTCTTATTCCGACCTACCGTAATTACCTGAAACACGTTTTAAAAACATTTGGTCAGCAGCAAATACTGGTGAGTTCATTCAGTTTGTACAAAAATGACACATTGTTATAGATTACAGCATAAGAGCGATTACAATGGCTACTATCTTATTGTTATCTGGCGCCGTGTCACACCCTGGTGACGATGGTCATACCACTATTGGGTCCTTTCATCCAAATAGTGATGGTTATCACTGTTAGGTTGGTGAACCTAACCGTGAGAAATTAGTAATGTGCACAATACCCCACTTGCCAGTGATTCAAGATAACCAAAACTTAATCCCTGTAATATATAACTAGAAAACATTTGGGTATTGTAAAACATTTTTGAGAAAAAGAGAATGACTCACATTATAAGCATGCAGTATTGATTTAACAAGCTTCTTGATTCTACTCCTTCTGATAATTAAGCATATACTTTATTATTCTGAACCTTCTGACAGCTTGTTTGATTGTAAGGGTATAGTTGGGAGTATTCTGATAGTTAAACATATAGTTTAACAGAATGGAATACGTATTTGTGTAAAACCATATCAAACCTAACGATGGTCACGAGATCAGAACCTTAACAAAATTCACAAAGTATAGTCTTATTTAGACAGCACTTTGGCATTCGTTTAACGAAATTCACAAAGTACAGCACTTTGGCATTCGTTAGTTGGTTCCCGAATCGATCGGACATAATATCGCCTCGGTGATTATTGGTTAGAACACCAACGTGTAGAGAGAAGAATAGAAGGAATGAGCAAAGAAAAATGAAATCCTAGGCTCTTATTTATAGGTAGGAATTATGAAATTTCCAGGAAGTTTCATATAGCTTTTCTAGGAAGTTACCTATACATTTTCTTGGAAGCTTCCTACCCATATATATATCTTCTTATACATTCCTTGCACCTTCCTTTGATATTATATATCTCATATATATTTATTTTCATGTATATCTATTTAGGTGTTTAATTTACTTACTTAATTAATCTTACTTAGCTTAATTAATCTCGCTTAGGGGCTGTTTGGTAGCCTCTTAATGACCATTCAGATGTTACCTCTTAATGGTTTAAAACCTCTGAATGAATAAGAGGTAACCTCAAGTCTGAATGGTTAAGAGGTAACCTCTGAATGGTAAATCATCACATGTCACATTCTTCTACCTTCTCATTGATAAAATTCTTAATGGTTCCATTAAGAGGTAGCCTCTTAATGACCATTCAGATGCTACCAAACAGCCCCTTAGTTTAATTAATCTCACTTAGCTTAATTAATATTGCTTAACTGATTAATTAATCATACTTAACTGATTAATTAATCTTACTTAGCTGATTAAGTTTAACTTATCTATTAAGGTTTCTTAACCGCTAAGTTATCTTAACTACCACGTTTACTTAACCACTAAGTTTTCCTTACCTATTTACTTAATCGCTAAGTATTCTAGCTTAGTAGTTCCCTGGTTACAAGTTCTAATTTCTAGCTACAATGGAACTCGTATTAGTGTATTACTCAATTCAACTTTAACGGTAATCACGAGATCAAAACTCACAACGAATGACAAAGTATAGCCGTATACAGGCAGCACTTAAACATCTGTTGGATCAGTTTCAATCCATCGGATATAGTACTGTGTCCATGATTAGAGTTATTACCCTGATAACGAGTAGAGTTTCGGGTTTTAGAGTATAATACCCGAGCTATTACTTTGTTATAATAGAAGCTAAAAGAAGAAAAGAATTGAGCGACTTTCAACTGAACTCGAACTCCTTATTTATAGGGCTGGAAATGGGGCGTGTCGCGGCCCGCGTAAACTCGAAGGAACATCTACGCAGCCCGCGAGGAAGTCTAGGTCGGCTGAGTCATCAGAGGTTTCGACACGTGTCATGCCACGTGGCCTTGATCGTTATCCGGTAGTTTGCATTGCTGTCGCGGCCCGCGTAAGCTTGGCTTAACTCTTACGCGGCCCGCGAGCGAACCAAAAATCTTGTTTTTCTTGATTTCTCCAAGCACGAAGGTATTTCGGGTCCGCTTCTCGCACTCGGGGTGTATTTAGGAGCGTTTAGGGTTACCTTAAGGGTCCTAGGAGAGTCGTTACATCCTCCCCACCTTGTTTTAAATCTCGTCCTCGAGATTTGGGCTACGATATCTCTTTTAGAGTTATGTCACGTCTTAGTCAATAAGAATAGCTTTAAGATGAATACGTGTTTTACAATAAATAGGGCTCAATGGTTCAACTGAATTAGTTCAAGAAGTCGATGTCAAATGAATGAGATGAAATGATATAGTTTCCAAGGTGATTAGGTTTAAGTCAAAAAGATATATGATCAATAGATGTGAATGTTTACAAGTTGTGAATGATTTTTAGAAACAATAGAATTCACTGTCAACAAAAAACTTACTTTGATTGTCAACTGAGGAAGTCTCAGAATCAACAAGCTCGAATGAAATAGAAGTACGAAAATGATTTGTCAACTATTGAATTATGATATGAGAAAAATCAATGGGTTGACATTTATTGAATTACAAGGATACACCGATATACAACAGAGTTTAGTGTATCATTGTCTTAACACATAGTTGTATTAAGACCACTTTCAAGGATGAGTCAAGCGAAAGGTATATATAGATTAGCTCAAGCTACAAGTCTATACCGACGCCACAAGGTGTTGTAGTGATCGAAATAATAATAGCGGTGATTGGACGAGTTCACCGTGTTTTAAATAAAATGAAGTAAGTCCAAATGTTTGTTTCAAACAAATCTAGTAGGATTTTCGATTGAAATTGAAACAATTGAATAATGTTTTTCGATTGAAGATGATAAAGCAATAAATATCACGAAAGGCTCGATTGATGCTGTAAGAACCATTAAGAGATACACTGAAATATGACATGAATTTGTGTATCATTATCTTAGCACACGATTGTGTTAAGATTACTTTTATAGGATAAACCAACAAAGCGGATTCAATGTATATGATGTGTGCAAACAAGATTAGCGCAAGCTTCAATTTTGTGAAAACGTCATCACAAGGTGATCGTGATCAAAGAAACGTTTTAATGGAGTCGAAGACCAAACAAGCCTATGATCGGAGTGTCGCGCTCCGGTCAAAGATAATATTTATTAGCCCAAATTACCCTTAACAAATAGTTAGTGGTAGCAAGGGGTCGAACCACGAAGAGTATGTGGTTTGCGTGTGGATTCGATTGAATTAGAACAATTGTCACAATTTATGAAGCTTGCCAGATATTTTTGTATTTTTGTTTAGTTGAAAGATGTGAATTTAAACTAATGAAATTGGTTTAATTGATTAACAACTACTAATTAACGATTGCAAGAAAGATTGATTACTAAACAATAATAAGAAAAAGGGTTCACACTCGGTTTCGGTAATTGCCAACCTAGGGTTTCTACAAGTTTTTAGATCCAACTCAATTGCATACGATTAGTGGATTTAGTGTACCGTGACTTAGGTGCCGATAACTATCAACGTTTCGAAAAACGAAAAAGAGTGCACTTTGTAATCAACACAAGTAAATCCTAACCACGACAATGCATAACTACACATAACCATTTCGTAGAGTCATAACTTTTAACATCGTTCGACAATTTACGAATACGAAACAAATGTAAAATATTGTCAATGGTTTCAAAAATCAAACACAATTTGTCACAAAGTTGAAGCAAGAAACAATTCAAAACCCTAAGTTAAACAACTACCTATACCGGGGTGAAACCACCAAGGATTTAGCCGCGCATGATCGAAAAGACGTGATCAACGGATGCTTGGAACTTGAATTTGATCATCTTGATGCTTGGCGATAGTGGATGATAATGATTAGGGTTGTGGTGAATGATGGTGATGTACGGAAGGATGATGGATGAATGGTTAGGGTTTGTGGATAGTTGATGATGGTGAATTCGGTAAGGATTCGGGTAATGATGGTTGATGGTGGATGTTGTAGAATGATTCCCAATGAAGATGATGATATTCTCAGGCTCCAAGATGAAGATTTGTACTCCCCAGACATGTAACCCCCGTTTGAATGCTAAAAATTCCGTTTAAACTCGTTCCCAACAACCCAAGTAGCAAAATTCGCGTTTCAGTAAACCAAGGCCCGTCGCCGACGGCCTGGAGCCTGTCGGCGACGGCCTCCAGATCTCTGAAATCCATCCGACGGGTTGTTTGGCTGTTTACGGGCACCTTGTGACAACGGGACTTTCTAGAGCCCGTCCCGGACGGCCTAGAGCCCGTCCCCGACGGCCTCTAGTTTTTTCTGTTTCGTCCGAAACTGTTTTCTTCATAACTTCTTCGTTATAGCTCCGTTTTACTCATCGTTTTCGCCCACGTACTCGTAATTCAGCCCTCTATCATGCCATCTTCCAATATATTCATTTTAAATCCATTAACATTCCCAAAGCACATCCAATCTTCGTGATTAACCTGGGTTTGTTCATTTAACATCCCCGGTTGATCCGATTCACGTCCCGGTGCTCCGTTTAGCTCCCGATTAGCTCCTTAAACTCTTTTAGACCTGTAAAACAAAAATCCCATTAAAAGTAGGCTATTCAAGATTAAAAGCTTTGTAAAAACATCAACTTAAGCACAAATGATAACTAGTTTTCGACCACGTATCACATCCCCACACTTGTCTTTTGCTTGCCCTCAAGCAAATCTGTTTTTCACTTTCACGTAAGTCGAACAACGAATACACTCCCCATTCCCGAGACGAAGTTTAAGGTCAATTGTCATACTAAATTTCAAACTCTTTACAATTTTCAACATATTTAACGGTGAAGTGACTAATCACAAAAAATGGTTATCCAAGATTAACCCGCCCGTAAAACTAACAAGTCATGCACATCCCTCACAATGTTCTCTCCACTCGGCTTATGAATTGGCTAATGTGTATAATGTATTAGCACTTCAATCAATTAATCGCTCAAAACCGATTAGAACACGTACCCGCATAGGCTTGCAACTCAATCATTCTCCACCACCGAACACGAATATCAAACACAAGTCATAAGGTCTTTGAACGGGTTGTAACGGGGCTAGGCTAAGGGTAGGAAATAGGATATTTTAAAGTGGCTAAGGTGATGTAAATTCGATTTTTATTACAAAACAACTAATCTACGCACAACTAACTACCAACATCAAACTAGAAGGCAACAAGCTTTCGCCTTTTATTTCTCAACTAAGAACACATATTTTTGTTCTTTTCTCAAAAATTTTCTCGTCTTTTTCATAACATTTTCTGATTTTTCTCTCTTTTTTTATATGCAAACAAACAAACAACTATACAAACTTGACTCCTATAATCGAATTTCCATCACACGGGTTAAAAACAAAAAGGTTTAAGGTTATGGGCTAAAGGGTGGTCAAACGAAAGGGTTAGGCTCAAAACTGGCTACTAAGGGATAATTTTTTGGTAAGGATATATAAATGGTGTAAACGGAAAAGGTTTACCTAATGCCTTAATCATTCTCGTGCTTGTATTCGGTCTATGGTCTCGAACGTATCAAAAGTTGCAAGTTCTACAATACGCGACTAATGGTCCACTCAAACAAAGAAACATGTATATGTAAATCTATGATATAAAAGTGGCTCAAAACCTCACGTATAAGGGTATGGTATGTGATATGCATAAAATGCTAGTTTCTTAAGCGGATTATTGCCAAATAACCACCCGCTAAATACCCGTCATGCTATTAATTTGAACTTGACCATGACAAAAGACCAAATGGGTTGTGTCATCCCTCGTTGACTTAGTTACTTATGCTTTAAGATCGCTTTCGAAACAAGACATTTTTGAAAAAAAATTGAAATTTTCCCCATCCCCACACTTGAGGTAAACATTGTCCTCAATGTGTAGTATTTAAATGAACGGGTCAAAATTGAAAAACTTTTACTACTCCCCCATCCCCACACTTGAGGTAAACATTGTCCTCAATGTGTAAGAAGTAGAGCTTTTAAACGCACAAGGGATGTGTCACGGCTAACCTCCCCAAAAATTCACCCCGGAAAATAAAATACAAAATACAATCCACTTATTTGCTAACTAAAAAAAATCAAAGATAAAAAGAAACGCATGCACCTGGTTTTTCGCTAGTTCCTCGTGTGCTTTTCATCTTTTCAACAAAGCGGTCGTCTCACAAACATAATGTACCTACAAATCTCAACCCTTGTGTAGAAACATGCTTCTCACAACCATTAAAATTTGTTAGCTACTTAGTTCTACCATTTTTATGAAAGTGTTACCAAATCATGTGTTAATTTACCTTGATTTCTGTGGAAAAATAATTTACAACAATAACAGCCCTAACTCACTTTCGTAGGTATCACGGTTGCATTTAGCGTATGCAACAAGCCCTTTTAAACCTCCCAATAGCTTGGGAGGACGAGTAGGTCTCGTGAGGGTTATATAGGGAACACACCCACAACGTTCATTTAACTACTAAAACAAAATAACAAAATTATACAACAACAACAACAACTAACCTATGGAGAGAAACTAAAACAAATTATAAAATAAAATATACAACAACAATTGACTTACCACCTCATGGTAGTCGAATGGCGTGCTTGCCGCCTACGAACTCCTCGAAATCACCCACCGGTGATTCGTACCATTTGTTGCCAAACGGTCCAAACTTCCTCACCTCCTCTTCCTTCTTCTTTTCTAGGGGTGACTTTTTCGCCTTCTTTTTCTTGACCGTTTTCTTCCTTGTTTCTCCAAACCTACCAACCATAGCACACACCTTTTTGTTTGGATTCATGCCCTTTTTAGGACACTTATCCTCACCGAGCGGGTTAGTGAAATTTGGAAAAAAACATTTAAATTTAATTCCCGGTCCCCAAACTTCATGCTTACCGTTCCCGTTGCACAATTTATTATGGCATTAGCTGTTGCAAGGAACGGTCTACCCAGTATGACTATCGGTTGGGTGTCCTCAACACACCCAACATAGTCTACTACCAAAAAGTCAACTAGGTAGTAGCAATCATCCACCTTAACAATCACATCCTCCACCATCCCCCTTGGATGCGTGGGAATCTGATCGGCCAATACCACGGGAGTATCAAATTTTTTCAATGGACCAAAATCATATTGGTCATACAAACTTGTAACACCTTGAAAATTCACGTCCTATAATGTATTGACACGTGTCAAAAGCTTTGAACGTGTGAAAGAATGCTCTAGAAGGACTAAAGTTGAAAAACAATGAAAGTATGTGAATATAAGGGTTCAAAATGTCAACAATGGATAAATATACTTTACAATAACCCTACACGATGTTTATACCCTTAAACGAATGAAGCATGGATCATACGAAGCTAATTGTGGAAGAAAGTGAGAGATTACAAACTACAGGGGTTAAATGTGTCAACATGTTTAAAGTATACCTCTGAGTGACCTTTTAGCAAACCCGAAGCTTTGTAACAATTAAATATGCTCACTAGAATGCATGATAAAAATTTCACCAAGTTTCGTTATCGTATGAGAAAGTTATGATAAAATTCGTCTACGAAGGGTTAAAAGCGTCGACATGTTAATACATACCTCTGAACGACCTATGTGTAAATCCCATCCCTTAACCTGTGTTATAAACATCCTAATTCGGTTAATGCTAACAATGATTGATCCAAATTGTAAAGAATGGGATCCTATGAGGTTGTGTTTGACGATTCTTCGTTTATGGCTCTTTCAAAAGCATCCAAGACAACTTTAGAACATGGTAAGGTGGTCATAACTGTTCAAACATGAGCTAAAGGTCCCATACTGATAATTCAAGCCCCAAAATCGTAATACCTAAGTTGCCCTTTCAAAGCTTGAAAGGTTAAAAGTTTTTGCCTTCTGGTAAAGGCTTACGGACCGTAAAGGTCTTGCCTTACGGTCCGTAAGGCCTCCCCAGTAACAGAAAATCCGACAGTTGTCTGATATGAACGATATAACCGACTTAGATGGATATTTTCACTTCCATGAGCGACCCCTACTAGTTCTTAGGCATTAGGGACACTTGTTAATGATCAGTGACCAATGCTAGAGTTGTTTGTCATGATCTTGAGCAATCAAAAGCACTATATAAAGCCCACTTTGTTGCAACTTTGATCATTCACTCACAACTCATCTTCTGATCATTTCTGGAGCTCAAGAGCCTTCTCTAAGCATTTCTAGTCGTGCATAGGACCTTGGTAAGCATCCTTAACCTTCCTTAATCATGTTTTACTTAGTTAATTAGCTTAAAGTCAAACCGTCGTAATTAAGGTTTGACTTATCGATTAATCACTAATCGTTCAGTGTTTAGTCAAACTTAAGGTAGCTATAAGTTGGTAATTATGTGGGAAATAAACCCTTAAAAGGGCACCCTCTGATTCCCGTCCTAACTAAGACATTTGTCGGGTCAAAGTTGTTAATAAAAAGTCAACAGGAACTTAATTTTCGAATTAACGCCTAATTAACAATGTTGAAGGCGTGCAACCTATTTTATCACTCATATAGCTTGTTAATTAGTATAAGAACTAGTCTAAGCTTGTTTGATCCGACAATTTTCTATTTAGGCTCGGTTCGGAACCGAAAGTCGCAAAACTTTGACTTTTGCTTTGACTTCAGTTCTGACCCGATTTAGATGGATTTAGAAATGCCTTAGAGTTCCATTAGGACCAACTAGTATGATAGTATAACCCTCTGCGTTTATACTACTTGACTCGTTGATTGTCCGATGTTTCCGTTAAATGCCTAATGTTGACCAATATGCCCATTTGACCTTAAAACGAGAATTTTGGAAATGTGAGAGGACAATAATCTTTGTTACTGATTTATTAACATGTCCCTAAAATTTCACATCAGTTGGAGGTCTAGATTAGGAGTTATGCTCAATAGCGTAATTAGAAAGCTTTTTATGAATTAAACGGCGTAATTAGCATAAAGCCTATCTAAACCCAATTTTTGACATCAAACCTTTTATCCACTGATGTAATATAATATTTTGGGATTTTTAAAGATTTTTAATTATTTTTAACCTGATCATAACCTAAGGTTATTGCCTTGATTCGGTTATTACCGATTATACCCTTATGCTTATAAAATGAGTTTTTCTTAGCCAACTGATACCAAATATTTGGCCACTTATTTTATATGATAAATGAAGTATTTTGAACTTTATAACCTAATCAGAAAACTCAGATTTCCTGTTTAACCCGGAAATCGCTTAAAACGGCTTTTTATGCGTATTAAACACCTAGTATGGGTTTAAAACCATTTTGTCATATAAGACTTATCACCAACTGATATAACCTATTAAATTAAGTTGTTTTACTGATTATTTCAGACCCAAGTCTCAGAATTTAATTAATCTCTTTTATAATCTTTAAAATGACCAAAATACCCCTACGGGGCTTAAATTGAGATTAAACTCGTTTTGGGCATAATGGAAGATATCCTACTGATATCACAACATATTTAAAGCATATTGACTTAGGAAACCTGTTCGTGACTCTTTCGGTTAACCGTTATGCGTTATTCGCGTTCGGTTCGGTTTATGTAACTAGTTTACATAAATTAGCCGAAACGGGTCAAACCTTATCATTTTTATCTCAAAATCCAGAATGTGTTTAGTTTACCCATATTATACAAGTCTTCAAACTTTTCGGGTCTAAATCACATTTTATTCCGGTCTTCGCTTAATCATGCGTTCGAACCGTATCTTCCTTTAAAACTAACCAGTCTAAGCTTAGGCTTAACTAAAGGCCGTTAGGATTCTAATAGGTTATTATAAACCTTCGTTCCAGAATAGGAGATCCGGTAAAAGCTACACGCACTTGCTATTTGTGATTGATACTTGCAAAGGTAAATACTTTTAACTTATTTTCCCTATACGGGCTTGGGGTATGGTATATAAAATGCCGCTTGGTCGGGCATTGAATCTTTAATCGAATAAAGGTTAAACCATTGATATGCTCCGTTTGGAAATGTTTTGTTTGCTTAAAGCCTTTGGGGGGTTAATGACCATGTCCCGGATATCCTTGGCATCATCTTACGAGATGGCCACGACCTGAGCACGGGGTGTAGGCGTACACCCGTCAGCGCATAAATAAATAATGTGGTGTGTCTATTGATCTTTAACCCGGTCTACGGATCGGGCTACTGAACGCATAAGGAACATGTAATTCTTTTACAAGATTATATTCAAATAATTATCCCAAGTTATAAAAAGTTTGTGCCACGTGCATTCAAATCAATTTTATTAAACTTTTAAAAATGAGTCAGTTGATTGTATTTACCAGTGTAAACTGACGTATTTTTCCCAAAAGGTTAAGTGCAGGTACTACGCGAACTAGGCTGGCTTTCTCCTAGCGTCCACAATAAGTCTCGCAAGCTTGGATGCCATGAAACTGTTGAACAATGTTTCCTTTTTATTTTGATCCACCTGTGGATTATTTTCAACTGTTGTGATACTTGATATTACAATTATATTCGGTTGAAATATATCTATCTTTTGCTTCCGCTGTGCATTTAAATATTGTGTTGTATGACTATGATGAAATCAACTACGTCACGAAACTCCCCTACCGGGCCCACCGGTAATACGTGGAAATATCGGGGTGTGACAGGTTGGTATCAAAGCCAACATTGAGTGAATTAAACACTAGCCTTTTGTGTTTAATCTCAATGACACAATTGCACATACTCGAGTCTAGACAAAGAACTTAGGACGATTCCTAATTTTGCTTTAATTTGTCCTTTATTGTTATGTTGTTCTTTCAACTGTTTTGACAGGAAATATGCCACCAAGAATTGGAAGAGGAGGACGAGGTAAGGGGCCGATCAACGCCCCCAACGATCACGAAGCCGGGCCTTCGCACCGGCGAACTCCTTCCACTACTATTAGTGCCGATCCGCAACGAAACTGGAGGACCCATTTAGAGCCCGCTAGACGATCTACCTCGCATAGCTCAACGCCTCCTTATCGTCACTCCTTTGGGCCGCAGTCAGAAAACGAGCCCGATAACCCACAACCTTCATATATACCTCTCCAGCGATCCCTTTCGCACCATTCCTTCGGCGACCCCACTCCTGTCTTTCAGGGCCGGTTTAACCCGGCAAACTATATTCACGAACCAGTGGGTTTTAACCCATTAGGACCGGAGGATCACTTTTCCGGCGATCACGCCATGGATATGGATGAGGACACCGACCCTATGGAACCACCGACTAGAACCCCCACGCACCCTATTGAGGTCTCTGACGGTTCATCCTTCCACTGATCACCATACCGTGGTCCAGACAGTTACCAAGTGAGGTTTAACCAATATGAGTGGTATTTTACACCCTCTCATAACCCACAGCAACAACAGCAGCAGGATCCCTCCGAGGATTCGCGTTTCGTGGCAGTCACGCCACCGCCTCCACCGCCGCCAGTTCATCAAGCACCTCCAGAACCACCGAGGCGTAGGTGGACAGGCGCACGAATATCCGCGCGAGGAGGGGATTTTCACTTTAGCACCCCCCATCACTCAAGTGGCAGTCACTATCCACCACTGCATGAAGACCCACAAATGGGTAGGCCCTCAAACCCAATTCCAGAGGTGAAATCTGCACCAGTTGCACCACAGCCGCCACCATTGGGTTTTGATAACCCGATTCCTGCATACGCCGGTTCAACGGCGTACAATCCGTTTGAGCAGCCGGCTCACACTCATTATAACTATGCTGAAGCCGACCCGTACCTTGTAGCGGCAAACTACAACGCCCTTCATCCCGAAGGACCATATGGAGCCCCTTGGGGAGTGGGATACCCAGCTCATGGGTATCAAATACCTGCTCGACCTCCGATTCGGCAGCAGTCGCAGTCACCACGGTTTTCCCCACCAGAACAGGAGGAAATCCTCCACAGACTAAACAGGGTGGAACGGGAATTTCAAGAAGAACGTAGGAACAATCGGGGATTTCTCAAGGGCCTGGCAGGCTTGTTAAAAGGGGAAGAAGAAGAGGGATCATTAAATCCCTATGTGTATTGTTGTCTTTCCTATTTCAATCAAGTCCCTGCGTGGACATCTATTTAAGTAATTGGTCCCTGCGTGGACTTGTATTTCAGTTTAGCCCCTGCGTAGGTAAGTTGTTCTGTTAAAAGTCCCGTTTAGGGCAATGTGTACTCTTTAATGGTTAATGGAATGCTAAGTTTATAAATTTCATTTTGCCATTTTATGCATAAATATATTTGAAATAAATAAATAAAAAAAATCATTCCTTTTATAAATAATCTGCCTGTTGAATATTAAACTAAGAATCTTAAATGTATAACCTAGCCTGCATATCATTATAAGACTTGGCCAAGATGGTAAGACCTATTAAAAAGGATTCAAATCCCTGTTAACATCTGAAAACATGTTAACGCTCCTGGCAGACGTGATTCGTTAAAATCACACATGTCATTCTTATAATAGGAACTCTTTAAAAGATTTCCTATCCTAACCTGATGATCTATAAATCATGGGTTTGAAATCATCAATTAAGATGATCACATATTAAACATCCATTGGTGATGTAGTGCCTAGGGGCCATAATAAATGTCAAATAAGACAAAAGACGGTAGTAGTCTACGACTCCCTGTCAAAGAAAGGTAAAGAACTATGTTCAAACCCTCATGCCTTGATTCTCTGAAATCATGGCTTATAAATTAAAAATGTCCCTGTGACTAGGCCTTTTGTGCTAATAATAATACGGCTATTGTTTTATAGTTAGGATAAATTATAATAAAAATCCTAAATAAATATGATTAACAAATTAACCAAATATGGTCTGTGTTTACCATGGTTAATGAATTGCCATAAAAGACAATTCCATAATAAACTCCCAAATAAATTATTGTCAATATTTTATGTAACAGTTCAAACTACATGGCTGATTCGGATGAGATCAACAGTCACCCACGGGAGAATCAGGATGATGCCCGAATTAATATAGCGGGTCCTGAACTGCAAGCGTTAATAGACAACGCTGTTACAAAAGCAATAGAGCGGCAGTATAACGAATATAGCGAGACTCAAAGTAGGACCCTATCCGCACCACATTCCAAGCCTAAGATTCATTCTGAGGCTCACAGCAAGCCACCCTGCAAGAAGGAAGAACCAAAGAAAGACGATGATGATCGTCACTCTTCAAATCAGCAAAGTGTTCCATCTCAAAGGATCATACTGAATCAAGGACCCCGTGATAAGGGTTGCTCCTACAAGTATTTTTTTTCCTACAAACCCAGGGATTTCACTGGGGAAAAAGGAGCTATAGACTGCATGACATGGTTGGATGAGATGGACACCGTGGTTGATATCAGCGGGTGCGCTGTTAAGGATGTGGTAAAGTTCGTATCTCAGTCATTCAAGGGTGAGGCCCTAGCCTGGTGGAGATCGTTGATTCAAGCTACTGGGAAGATTCCATTATACAATATGACTTGGGAACAATTTGTTGCCCTCATCAAGGAGAACTACTGCCCTCAGCATGAGGTTGAAAAGATTGAGTCTAATTTCTTATCGTTGGTTATGAAGAACCTTGACTGCCAAGCTTACCTTACAAGCTTCAACACAATGTCAAGATTGGTTCCGTATCTGGTGACCCCGGAACCTAAGAGAATAGCTCGTTTCATTGGGGGTTTAGCCCCAGAAATTAAGGCAAGTGTGAAGGCCTCTCGGCCAACTACTTTCAGATCTGTAGCTGATATATCTTTCTCCCTCACACTGGACGCGGTCAGACAGAGATCGCTGAGGAACACGGATGCCGAGAAAAGGAAGCGTGAAGATGACAATTCACAACGTTCGGATAAGAAGCACAAGGGGAAACAATGACCACAAGAAGGGGTCTGGATCTAGGAAGGATGGGCATCAATCTAGTGATAAGCCCAAGTGTAAGATCTGCAAGAGACAACACTTCGGGAAGTGCAGATATGAGTCAAAATCCCAGTCTCAGCCAAGGGCATGTGGGATTTGCAAGTCTCCTGAACATAAGACCCTTGAGTGCAAGAAGCTGAAGGACGCAACGTGCTACAGTTGCAACGAGAAAGGGCACATTAAGACAAATTGTCCAAAATCTGCAAGGAAAGCTGAGGAAGGGAAGAAGACCAATGCAAGGGTCTTCCGCATGGACGCGAAGGAAGCTGTTCAGGACGATAACGTGATCACAGGTACCTTTCTCATAAATGATGTATATGCAAGAGTACTCTTTGATTCAGGCGCTGATAAGTCATTCGTAGATAATAAGTTTTGTAAATTGTTGAACTTACCTGTTAAAACCTTAACTGTGAAATATGAGGTGGAGTTAGCTGATGGCACCTTAGAAACCGCCTCAACCGTATTAGATGGATGTTTCATATCCATTAGGAACCACTCTTTTCCTTTGTCCCTACTTCCTTTGAAATTAGCCGGTTTCGACATAGTTTTAGGCATGGACTGGTTATCTCATAACCAGGCCCAGATTGTCTGCAACAAGAAGCAAGTGGTGATCAAGACTCCGTCTGGTGAATCACTTACCATTCAGGGAGATACCCAATATGGACTGCCTGAGCAAGTGTCTATGCTCAAGGCCTCTAAGTGTTTGAAGAAGGGTTGTGTCATCTACATGGCACAAGTGACTATTGATGAGCCGAAGCCTAAGATTGAAGACATCCCCGTCATTTCTGAATACCCTGAAGTTTTCCCTGAAGAACTACCTGGTTTACCACCAGATAGGCAAGTAGAATTCAGAATTGACATCATCCCTAGAGCAGCACCAGTTGCTAGAGCACCTTATAGGTTGGCACCAACAGAGATGAAGGAATTGAGAACACAACTAGATGAACTGCTAGCCAAGGGTTTCATTAGACCTAGTTCGTCTCCTTGGGGAGCACCAACCTTCGTTCCAGAATAGGAGACCCGGTAAAAGCTACACGCACTTGCTATTTGTGATTGATACTTGCAAAGGTAAATATTTTTAACTTATTTTCCCTATACGGGCTTGGGGTATGGTATATAAAATGCCGCTTGGTCAGGCATTGAATCTTTAATCGAATAGAGGTTAAACCATTGATATGCTCCGTTTGGAAATGTTTTGTTTGCTTAAAGCCTTTGGGGGGTTAATGACCATGTCCCGGATATCCTTGGCATCATCTTACGAGATGGCCACGACCTGAGCACGGGGTGTAGGCGTACACCCGTCAGCGCATAAATAAATAATGTGGTGTGTCTATTGATCTTTAACCCGGTCTACGGATCGGGCTACTGAACGCATAAGGAACATGTAATTCTTTAACAAGATTATATTCAAATAATTATCCCAAGTTATAAAAAGTTTGTGCCACGTGCATTCAAATCAATTTTATTAAACTTTTAAAAATGAGTCAGTTGATTGTATTTACCAGTGTAAACTGACGTATTTTTCCCAAAAGGTTAAGTGCAGGTACTACGCGAACTAGGCTGGCTTTCTCCTAGCGTCCACAATAAGTCTCGCAAGCTTGGATGCCATGAAACTGTTGAACAATGTTTCCTTTTTATTTTGATCCACCTGTGGATTATTTTCAACTGTTGTGATACTTGATATTACAATTATATTCGGTTGAAATATATCTATCTTTTGCTTCCGTTGTGCATTTAAATATTGTGTTGTATGACTATGATGATATCAACTACGTCACGAAACTCCCCTACCGGGCCCACCGGTAATACGTGGAAATATCGGGGTGTGACAAAACTCTCGGGTAAAATGCTCACACAAGCTCTAAGATCGAGGAGCGCCCTCTCAATTTTGAATGTTCCAATTTGAATTGGAATAAGAGGATCTCCCAGATCTTGAGCTTTTTGAGGAAGGGCACTCGATAGAACGGCACTAACATGAGATATCAAATCAACCGGTTCGGGTAATTTGTTGTGCCGTTTTTTGATGCTTAACTCCTTTAAGCATTCCACATGAGCCGGAACCTTTTTAATGTCATCGAGTAATGGTAAATTAATTTTTGCTTGTTTAAAATTTTCCCACCTCTCGTCCTTCAGTGGGTACCGTTCCTCAACTTTTGATGCATTAATCGGTTTAATTTGATTTAAACAATTTTCAAAAAAAGAATTTTTATTCATTTTTATAATTTTAATTTGTGAAATCGTTTCTTGTTCGTTTTTACTTTCCAACTCATCTCTTGTATTTCCCACTACACCATCAACGCATTGTGGTGGTGGAATGCTTTCAACACTACTACAAACCTCATCATTTGAAGGAAGACTTACCGCGCTAATGTGCACATTCCTCACATTGCCCGTGCTTGAACTTTGATGCTTAGGGTTCACCGTGGTGTCACTTGGGAGCTTTCCCATGCTCCCCCTCATTTGTGCCATTTCCTCCGCAAGTTGGCCCACTTGTTTTGCTAATGCTTCATGCGACTTATCCCGAATTTCATTCTCCTTCTTGGACTCTTGCATCATTGAAAGCATTGCATCCATTTTGGCGTTCAAATCACTACCACCGCCTTCGTTGTTCCTTTGGTAGCCCCCTTGGTTACTTCCTTGGCGAGTTTGATGCGAATACCCACCTTGATTTCCCGATTGGAAATTCGGGTTCATTTTATTGGAGGCATTACCATACCTAAAGTTAGGGTGGTTCCTCAATCCGGGGTGGTAAGTGTTGGAGTTCATATCGTATTGCCTCCGGTCTCCATACACTTGATTCACATCCACGGTGGCTTGACAATTCTCGGTCCGGTGACCGATGTCTCCTCATTCTTCACATACGGCGTATTGCACCGCACCCACTTCCTTTTTCTTCATGCGAGCCAACTCCCGCTCCAACGTTTCAATTCGATCCTTAGAACTCGCATCACGATCGGGCCAAGACCTTGAGGTAGAGTGCTTTTTGGCTCGGTCGGCCGATTCTTTCGCCTTTGACCTCTTTCTCATCCTCTCGAGGAACTCCCAATCATCGTCCTCGTGATTACTCAACAAAGTTCCATTACTCGTCAACTCAAGGTGGTTCCACGTCTCATCATCCAACCCTCGCACAAAACATTTGACCAACTCCCACTTTTCAATTTGATGATGTGGGCACTTCCGAATTAGTTCCTTGTATCTGGTGAATGCTTCATGTAATGGTTCGCTCGAAAGTTGGCGAAAAGACCTAATTTCATCTCTAGCATCATCGGTCTTCGCCATCGAATAATACTCATCAAGAAAAACTTGTTGCATTTCGCCCCATGTACGAATACTATTCGCCGGAAGTGTAAGGAACCATTGTTTCGCCTTATCCTTTAGCGAAAATTGAAATAACCGAAGCTTGACCTCTTCCAATGCAAAATGATGCCCTCCAATAGTACTACATATGGACGAAAACTCCTCCAAATGAGTGTATGGTTCATCATTAGACCTCCCATTAAAATGGGGAAGTATGTTGATGTAGTGGGGCTTGCAATCGAACATTCTTCTTTCACAAACTATTGGAGAGTCATTGTCGGTGACCACCGGCCTAAAACGGTCATTTACTCCCCGTGGGGGTTGTTGACGATGGTATGGATCGTTAACTTCTTGATCCACTGGCCTTCGATTATCTCTTCGATCACCACCTCGATCTCTACCTTGGTTACCTCCTCCCACGAAACGAGGAATCCGGTTATGATTCACATTATTGTTGTTATTGTAGTACCCATCATTCCGGTTCCTTTGATTGTTGTTTTGTGGGTTGCGATTGTTTCCATAACCATCGTTTCGAGCATTCCCATAACCATAGTTTTCATTTCCCACAAAATTGGCATTTTGATAACCAAACTCCTCATCATCAAACCCTCTTGCATTGTAAGCATTGCCCCGGTTCATATACCCCCAACCATCGTCTTCTCTCTCATCGTAATTTCCCCCGTCGTCCGAGTATTCTGAGTGAATACTCACGTGTTTCGGTGATTGATAACCGGGAACGCTATACGGTTCGTCATCGAGGATTGCATTCCTCAAGTCATCGATGTTGAAGAATGGGTCTTCATTCGCGGGATTGCCGCGATCACGATTACCCCTACGATCGGAATTTACATTTCGGTTATTGATGTTGGTAGTTAAAGGGTTTTGTCGGTTAGAATTTGGATGTGGTGGTGTGGGTGTTCTTTGGTTGTTGTTATGGCCGCAGTTTTGGAATGGTGGTGTTGGTGGTCTCGAATTGTTACCACCGCCCGGTTGGTCTTGTGGAATATTTTGAACGGCTTGAAGGTTGCCCTGATACTGAAATTGGTATTGGTTGTTTGGGTGGTTTGAGTTTTGGGGATCCATTGAACTAGGTTCAACGGATAGTGTAAGTGGTGAATGGGTGGTTTGGATGGAAACGAGTGTTGCTTCCAACCGGCTTGCCAAATTCCTTCTTGCAACTCTTTCGATTTCCGGTTCGTAGACTAATGGTGAAGTCCTCCCGGAGTTCCGCGTATGCATGCACTACCTGTAACCTACACAAGTAACACACCCCGCGTAACAAAGAAAAAGAAAAAGTACAAGAAAAGAAACTATGCAATTTAAACAGTTAATCGCGTAAATTCAAACAATATCCAAACACAAAGCGCACGCGCTCCCCGGCAACGGCGCCAAAATTTGATCGGAGTGTCGCGCTCCGGTCAAAGATAATATTTATTAGCCCAAATTACCCTTAACAAATAGTTAGTGGTAGCAAGGGGTCGAACCACGAAGAGTATATGGTTTGCGTGTGGATTCGATTGAATTAGAATAATTGTCACAATTTATGAAGCTTGCCAGATATTTTTGTATTTTTGTTTTGTTGAAAGATGTGATTTTAAACTAATGAAATTGGTTTAATTGATTAACAACTACTAATTAACGATTGCAAGAAAGATTGATTACTAAACAATAATAAAAAAAGGGTTCACACCCGGTTTCGGTAATTGCCAACCTAGGGTTTCTACAAGTTTTTAGATCCAACTCAATTGCATACGATTAGCGGATTTAGTGTACCGTGACTTAGGTGCCGATAACTATCAACGTTTTGAAAAACAGACAAGAATGCACTTTGTAATCAACACAAGTAAATCCTAACCACGACAATGCATAACTACACATAACCATTTCGTAAAGTCATAACTTTTAACATCGTTCCACAATTTACGAATACGAAACAAATGTAAACTATTGTCAATGGTTTCAAAAATCAAACACAATTTCTCACAAAGTTGAAGCAAGAAACAATTCAAAACCCTAAGTTAAACAACTACCTATACCGGGGTGAAACCACCAAGGATTTAGCCGCGCATGATCGAAAAGACGTGATCAACGGATGCTTGGAACTCGAATTTGACCATCTTGATGCTTGGCGATAGTGGATGATAATGATTAGGGTTGTGGTGAATGATGGTGATGTACGGAAGGATGATGGATGAATGGTTAGGGTTTGTGGATAGTTGATGATGGTGAATTCGGTAAGGATTCGGGTAATGATGGATGATGGTGGATGTTGTAGAATGATTCCCAATGAAGATGATGATATTCTCAGGCTCCAAGATGAAGATTTGTACTCCCCAGACATGTAACCCCCGTTTGAATGCTAAAAATTCCATTTAAACTCGTTCCCAACAACCCAAGTAGCAAAATTCGCGTTTCAGTAAACCAAGGCCCGTCGCCGACGGCCTAGAGCCCGTCGCCGACGGCCTCCAGATCTCTGAAATCCATCCGACGGGTTGTTTGGTTGTTTACGGACACCTTGTGACGACAGGACTTTCTAGAGCCCGTCCCGAACGGCCTAGAGCCCGTCCCGGACGGCCTCTAGTTTTTTCTGTTTCGTCCGAAACTGTTTTCTTCATAACTTCTTCGTTATAGCTCCGTTTTACTCACCGTTTTCGCCCACGTACTCGTAATTCAGCCCTCTATCATGCCATCTTCCAATATATTCATTTTAAATCCATTTAAATTCCCAAAACACGTCCAATATTCGTGATTAACCCGGGTTTGTTCATTTCACATCCCCGGTTGATCCGATTCACGTCCCGGTGCTCCGTTTAGCTCCCGATTAGCTCCTTAAACTCTTTTAGACATGTAAAACACAAATCCCATTAAAAGTAGGCTATTCAAGATTAAAAGCTATGTAAAAACATCAACTTAAGCACAAACAAAAACTAGTTTTCGACCACGTATCAGCCTGTTATGGTTCAAAGTAATTGAAGGGATTGTTGGGATTAATTCGAATATGATGACCTTAATCTATCATACGGGACCTTGAATTGAATACGTATTGCGAGCAAGTTCAAACAATGGAACTTGGTTTAAACACAACGAGTTCATGTATCAATAAGAAAGTTCTGACATGGTCACAATAAAAACCATGTATACCATTCAAAAGAAAATCGAGTTTTTCAAGAAATTCATTGATTCGATATCAAAGAGTCATCGTTTTGCAAAAAACGCGGTTTACAATGCAAAGATCAAGTATAGCGGAACGATATTTGGGTTTTAATAAAACAACAAATTGGAATGAAGCCCTCCCATGGTCTTCATAATTCAATCTAACCACATGCGCAACAAACAGTGCATGTGTAACGTGTGGATTTACCAAGAAATGAAACAACCAAATAAATATTCGCGATTATGAAAGAAATCCTCATGATGACCATTAGGAGAGTAGAAATGCAAAAGTCTATTTACTATGTGCAGAGGTTTGAATTTTAACAAAAGGAATTTAAGAATTTTATCTGGAATTTTGTGTGATAATCGTTGTTAAGTGACATTACCAGGGAATGTCAAATAAAATGAAATAGGGGGATTGTAAAGGTATGTGACTTCTTTTGCAGCATCAAGAATTGGATTAGACTATGCAACGATTGTTGTGAAATCTTGTTCTATCGTACCTCAGCAAGATTCATGTCGTTTGTAGGATCACGTGGCCAAGTGCTGCTTTTTGATTAGTAGTTCTTCCACTGACGGGATTCGCATTGGTGTCGTCATGTCCAATTATATTTTCCAAAGGTCTTGCCTTGAAAGTCGTGTGTGATATACTTCGACGTCTGTGGACGTATAATTTAAGTTTCATGTGTTTCCTTATGCACTAGCACAACTTTACATGCTTCTTACTTGCGTTAATAGTCTATGGTAACGCATTGGAAATTCTTATACTTTTGATGGCGTCCCAACTTAAAGGGTTTTCATTGTTTATATTGTCGCACGAGTTACGAGGTAGATGATCAAACGAAATAATGTTTGATATCGGAATTATAGATATATGCAAGAGATTCCTGATAAAGAAATCTAGAATTATTATTGACACTTATGTTCGTGATTTATTTTAAATTGTCAATCGTTATGGATTTTGGAATTCCTTATAGATATACATATCTATATAATCATACATACCATTCATAAGGTCAATGTATTTAACAGATTGTTTTTTTTCCAAAAACAAGTCAGACATCAGGTCATGGTACTATTTAGGGAATTTTGTCACTTGTTTGACATATTATACTCCTTCTTACCCGGTTCTAGCCGGAGAGGTAACCTCATCTTGCCCGGTTCTCGCCGGAGAGGTAATTATTATGTTTCCCATAAATAGTATATTTTCAAGATTTTAAAAGTGCCTCTTTTATTAAGGCTTTCATCCAGAATCAAGGAAATTTGTATTCCCATAACATATCTTATTCTAGACCAAGTAGTATCAGTAAACAAGAATTAACAGCAATTAAGTGTTATTGCTTATTTATCGTACTTGCAATGTTCTGGTCATCATTCTTATGGCATACCAATATCTATCATATTATACTTATACAAGTAATAAGCTTATCTTGAAGCTTATATTAAGGCATATTTCTTAAGTTCAAGTCTAAATACTATCCTGAGTGCTACCAGAAAATATCAAGTTCCTAACTCTTTGTTTAAACTTAGGTATTTTATTACAACACCTAATTGCCTAAACAAGTGGCTCTGATACCACCGCTGTCACGACCCCCGACCCCACCCTGGACGGAATCGGGAGCCGCGAACCAGTTCAGTGGTACCGGTGGTTATTTAGAAAAGTAGTGCAGCGGAAATTTCATCAGGACCGTGAGTTAGGAAAAATATCAGAGTTTAGAAAACACCGGATTTTATTTATTAAATAGATGGGATAAAACCATGTTTTGAAAGGTAGCTTTAATATGGGATAAACCCGAATACATAAAACAACTTTTCTTAATTTAATTTAATTGATAAATTAAGCCACTTCTGTAAGCCTTTTGGCGCCGTATCCAACTCTTATTCCGACCTACCGTAATTACCTGAAACGCGTTTTAAAAACATTTGGTCAGCAGCAAATACGGGTGAGTTCATTCAGTTTATACAAAAATGACACATTGTTATAGATTACAGCATAAGAGCGATTACAATGGCTACTATCTTATTGTTATCTGGAGCCGTGTCACACCCTGGTGACGATGGTCATACCACTATTGGGTCCTTTCATCTAAGTAGTGATGGTTATCACTGTTAGGTTGGTGAACCTAACCGTGAGAAATTAGTAATGTGCACAATACCCCACTTGTCAGTGATTCAAGATAACCAAGACTTAATCCCTATAATATATAACTAGAAAACATTTGGGTATTGTAAAACATTTTTGAGAAAAAGAGAATGACTCACATTATAAGCATGCAGTATTGATTTAACAAGCTTCTTGATTCTACTCCTTCTGATAATTAAGCATATACTTTATTATTCTGAGCCTTCTGATGATTAAACAGCTTGTTTGATTGTAAGGGTATAGTTGGGAGTATTCTGATAGTTAAACATATAGTTTAACAGAATGGAATACGTATTTGTGTAAAACCATATCAAACCTAACGATGGTCACGAGATCAGAACCTTAACAAAATTCACAAAGTATAGTCTTATTCAGACAGCACTTTGGCATTCGTTTAACGAAATTCACAAAGTACAGCACTTTGGCATTCGTTAGTTGGTTCCCGAATCGATCGGACAGAATATCGCCTCGGTGATTATTGGTTAGAACACCGACGTATAGAGAGAAGAATAGAAGGAATGAGCAAAGAAAAATGAAATCCTAGGCTCTTATTTATAGGTAGGAATTATGAAATTTCCAGGAAGTTTCATATAGCTTTTCTAGGAAGTTACCTATATATTTTCTAGGAAGCTTCCTACCCATATATATATATTCTTATACCTTCCTTGCACCTTCCTTTAATATTATCTATCTCATATATATTATTTTCATGTATATCTATTTAGGTGTTTAATTTACTTACTTAATTAATCTCGCTTAGCTTAATTAATCTCGCTTAACTGATTAATTAATCATACTTAACTTAATTAATCATACTTAACTGATTAATTAATCTTACTTAGCTGATTAAGTTTAACTTGTCTATTAAGGTTTCTTAACCGCTAAGTTATCTTAACTACTAAGTTTACTTAACCACTAAGTTTTCCTTAACTATTTACTTAATCGCTAAGTATTCTAGCTTAGTAGTTCCCTGGTTACAAGTTCTACTTTCTAGCTACAATGGAACTCGTATTAGTGTATTACTCAATTCAACTTTAACGATAATCACGAGATCAAAACTCACAACGAATGATAAAGTATATCCGTATACAGGCAGCACTTAAACATCTGTTGGATCAGTTTCAATCAATCGGATATAGTACCGTGTCCGTGATTAGAGTTATTACCCTGATAACGAGCAGAGTTTCAGGTTTTAGAGTATAATACCCGAGCTATTACTTTGTTATAATAGAAGCTAAAAGAAGAAAAGAATTGAGCGACTTTCAACTGAACTCGAACTCCTTATTTATAGGGCTGGAATTGGGCGTGTTGCGGCCCGCGTAAACTCGAAGGAACATCTACGCGGCCCGCGAGGAAGTCTAGGTCGGCTGAGTCATCAGAGGTTTCGACACGTGTCATGCCACGTGGCCTTGATCGTTATCCGATAGTTTGCATTGCTGTCGCAGCCCGCGTAAGCTTGGCTTAACTCTTATGCGGCCCGCGAGCGAACCAAAAATCTTGTTTTTCTTGATTTCTCCAAGCACGAAGGTATTTCGGGTCCGCTTCTCGCACTCGGGGTGTATTTAGGAGCGTTTAGGGTTACCTTAAGGGTCCTAGGAGGGTCGTTACAGATGCGTTGTCTTTCTTTTGAACCCTGCTTGCTTTTCCAGTTTTTGTGTTTACTACCGCATTTCCTCCTGCTGAATATTCATAATAAATATAGACCAAATCAAAATCAATTTTATCCAAAGAAGACTCGGACTCACCATTTGGGGCAGCTTTTGCAGCCCGTTGAGCCTCCTGAAAAGCATGCGTTTCAGCCTTTGAAGTTTTATCTTTCAGTGGCTGCTTTGAGTTTACTTCTCGAGATTCACTAGATTGTTCCCCAACCTTTTCTGTGAATGTAGGCATAACCATCTGTTAGTCATATAATCGTATCACGTTTTTTAAAATAAAATTTAATGAAGATATGGAATATGTTGTAGGGCGTCAACCGGTCAAAAGTAAATTTAACGTACAGATTCTAATATTTTAGTGATCCTTTTTATTGTGTTACCCATAGTTCAAAGCATTTAACGCGTGAAGATATAAACTAAAAATCATAACTACTGGTCAAACATGAAATACGAGAGAGAACTTCTGAAGTCAAAACTGGTAAATTATTAATTGTGATTTGTTTTAAGCAAAGTCTAATCAATGGCAATGACAACTTCCATATAAAGCTTCAACCAATTCAAAGTTTCAAACAAACCGCAACAAACACAGCCAACGTCTGTTACATGTTCAAGGATATAACCAATAATTCTTGTACTCGTCTACATTCATTGGACTGTACACAACTAAAAAGAAGTTGACTTATCATAATGGTCAACCTAGAAAGTGAAGACACGTGTCCTAAACCCTAATCATGTGAAAGATTGAATTACAAGGACCAAAGTTGTCAAACAATGAAAATACGTATGCGAAGGGACTAAAAGTGTCAACATGCCAAACTTGTGCCTCTGATTGACCACACACGATGAATATATTCTTAAACTAGTAATTATTCGGATATAAGAAGCCGTTTGTGAAAGTAAACGAAAGTTTACAAGGTGCAGGGGTTAAACATGTCAGCATGTTAATTCTTACCTCTGAGTGACCTTTTAATGAACCCGGGACTTCGTAATGTTCGATTATACTCTCAAGAATATATGATAACAAATTCATGAGGTTTCGTGATCGTTATGTGTTATTTACGCAAATTCCCAAGAACAAGGGTTAAAAGCGACAGCGGGCAGAAACTTGTGTTTTCGGTGATCGTTTAACGGAACCGAACCTAACGGTGTTTGGTTATGCTCCCTAGATCATCTACAAACTAACTACGAGGGTTTGAAGTGCCTAAAATGAAAGTTATAAAGCTTATAAAGGTGCAGGGACTAAATGTGACAAGTTTTGAAAGTTGTTTGAGGGCTAGCGTCGCGTGACCACACCCCCTATATGTTGTGGCGCGACGCGACGGGTCAATTTCGACAGAATGTGCATGGCATCTGCAGGTTGTCTTCTTCCTTGTGCTCCAAACCAAAATAACTCGAATTCTATGGCTTGTTGATGGTTTTAAAAACCACTTGGGACACCTGGAGCTATCTTACAACACCCCTAAACACCTGTAATGATCTAGAGGAAGCTCCATGCACTATAAATAGGCTCTTTTGTGCAGCCATTTTCCTTGCACATTCAAATCTTTCACTCCCACTCTCTAGCTTGAGCATTCTTGTGCTTTCTTTGGGATTCCTGATCAAGAGGGAGCTCACCTTAGTTCAATTTTCGTGCAAGGACCTAATGTAAGTGTCCTTAGCCACTCTAGTATAGTTTTTATGTGTTTAAAAGCCAAAAGTCAAAGTTGTTGTAATAACGCTTTGACTTTCGGTTTAGACCTAAACGGTCCAGCCATTGTTCGAGGCGAATATGGCTACGTGATCGTAATTAGGTAGGTGTTAATTCCTCAAAAGGGCACCTCCTAATTATCGCGTTTACTTAGTTAATTGTCAGGTCAAAGTAGTTAATTAAAAAGTCAAACTAGTCAAATTTTGAATAAAAACATAGTCTGATAATGTAGAAGGTATAAACCATATTTTATCACTTAAATAACTTGGTAAATATTATTAGAACATGTTTAAGCATGTTCAACCCGACACTTCTGAGTTTAGGGTCGGTTCGCAACCGAAAGTCACAAAAGCTTGACTTTTGCTTTCAATTTCAGTTCTGACCCGATTGAGCTTAATTCTTCTATATTTTAAGCTTCCGTTAGGACCATATTATGTTGTAATATAACCCTCTGAGGTTATATTACCTGGTTATTAATATTCTGAATTATATGCTAGTTTCCGTTATTATGCTTATAATTGACCAATATGCCATTTTGATCTAAAAATGAGATTTTTGAATATGTGAGCATACAAATAGGTTAAGTACTGATATATGAACATGTCTAGATTAATTTGACATTGTTTTCTGGTCTCAAACTGATGTTATGCAAAATATCGCAGATTCAACTTTTATAGATATTAAATTACGCTTTTATGCATAATTCATGTTTAAACATAGACTTTGACCCAAACCTCATTACCTACTGTTATGATATCATTTTTAGGAATTTTTGGAATGTTGGGTCAGATTAGATACTGACCATAACTTAGAGTTCTTGTATAAATTCCTTAATTGACGATAATGCCCTTTTGGCTAATAAAATGTGATTTACATATGATTAACATGCCAAACCTTTTTCTACTGATTTGATATGAAAAATAAAATATTTTAAGCATTCAAGGCTAATCAAAATCTCAGAATCACATAAACATCTCAAATATCGTCAATTATCGATTTTTACGCTAATTAGGTGCATAATATGGTTTAAAACCATATTTAGCACCCAAGACTTGTTAGCTACTGAAATTATAAATAATTTTTAATATTTTTACAGTAGATATAAGTCATGAACTCAGACTTCCAATTATGTCCTTAAAAGCATATGTGAAATGACCAAAATACCCTGTCGGGGCATAGTTTGGCCATAAATGGTAAACCGCACATACGAATGATATCCTACTGTTTTAATATCATAAAATAAATATTTTTAGTGAATGTTTTAGACCAGAATATTAGTTTACTTTAAAACTTCTTTTAGAAATATTAAAATGACCAAAATGCCCTTACGGGACTTAATTTGGTTTTAAATACTTTTTTTGGGCATATATGTTAACATCCTACTGATGTATTAACATATTTTAAGCATAATAACATATGAGACTTGTATATGGTTCATTTGGTTACCCGTTATGCATTTATGCGTTCGGTTCGGTTTATGTAACTAGTTTACATAAATTAGCCAAAATAGGTTTAACCTTATCATTAAATCTTCGAAATCCAGAATGTGTTTAGTTAACCCATATAATACAAGTATCCAAACTTGTCGGGTTTAAATCACATTCCATTCCGCTTAATCTAGCGTTTCGAACCGTAAAGTATCTTTCAAACTAGCCGTCTAAGTCTTTGACTTAAATAAAGACCCGTTAGTATCCTAATAGGTTAATAAACCTTCCATACAGATTGAGTAGCTTCGGTAGAAGGTATTTATATAAGCCTTTAGGAAACATACGGCTGGGTAACATCTTTACACATCTAGTTCAGGTAAATACTTTTAACTTATTTTCCTTATATGGGCTTGGGATACGGTATAATAATACCGCTTGGTCGGGTATGAAATCATTTAATCGGATTGTGATTAATAAATTGCATAACCCATTTTAATCTGTTTTGTTTGATAACATAAACATTGGGGGTTAACGACCGTGTCCTGGATATCATCGGCTCATTTAAATTATAAATGGCCGCGACCTATGCACGGGGTATAGGGATATACCTGACAGATGCAATATGCTAAATAATAAATAACCCACATGTTGGGGATAACTTATTTGTGGGTTTTATAAGTGGCGAGTCGGTTAATCATGACCGGCTTCCAAACCGGCCCTAATTGTATGACAAACTTGTAAATCTGTATACAAGATTTTATTAAAAATTGTCCCAAGTTATAAATGGTTTGTGTCTTGTGCACCTAAATCAATTTTCATAAAATATTTTTCAAATGAGTCTGTTAATTGTATTTACCAGTGAAAACTGACGTATTTTCCAAAGACTAAGTGACAGGTAGCTCTCGAAATTAGGCTGGAGCTACTCGGTGTCAAATAAGAGGATCTTGCAAATCCTTAGATGCCTGAAGTCTGTTATTTCAGTTTTCTTGTATCTGTTTTTATGATCCGCCTGTGGATCTCTATTACAACCAGTCTTTATATTCTTTTAATTCGGACACTCGGACATTATGGTTTGTAATAGTAATTATCTACCAAGCCTTCCGCTGTGCTATAATATTGTGTTAATTGTCCATGATGATATCAACTACGTCACGATACTCCCCACCGGTAATATGTGGAAATATCGGGGTGTGACAGGTTGGTATAAGATCCAACATTGAGTGAATTAAACACTAGCCTTTTGTATTTAATCTCAATGACACAATAGCACATTCCTTAGACTTCTGAGTCTAGGCAAATGACCTAGGACTTACTCTTAACTTTCCTTTTCTCATTTATATGTTGTTTTCTTGTTTTGACAGGTTTTATAAAATGCCACCACGTGTCAGAGGAAAAGGAAAAGGTCCTATGCGTGGAGGACCATTAAGTAACGCTGGACCCTCACACATACGCACTCCATCCGCGTCCTTTAGCACCTCTGATTCGAATGATAATTGGAGGCAATCTTTACAACCCGCAAGGCGATCCGTCTCACTAAGTACATCACCCTCATTTCACCCCTCCTTTGGGCCGCCTATACAAGACGAGCCCCAACATTCATACCATTCTCACCATTCTCACCACTCACATTATTCACATCACTCGCTACACTCACATTCATTTCACCATTCTGATTCTCACCATTCTTATTCACCGGGTCAATTTAACCCCAACAATTTTATCAACAAACCACCAGCATATAACCCACTAGGAGCCGAGGACCACTTCTCACAAGACATGGATATGAACGATGATCCAGATCCAGTAATGCCACCAACTGGGACACCTACGCATCCCATCAGTATCTCCAGCGGTTCTTCTTATGCGGGATCGCCATACCAAGGCCCCGATTCATGGGCCGAAAGGTGGAACACATACAAATGGGAATACACCCCTTCTTTTCATAACTCTCCACCACAACCTCCAATGGATGAACCATACATCCAGGTGGTAACTCCACCGCCATTGCCAGTTGAGGAACCACCTCAACAACCACCACAACCACCTCCTGAGCCACCAAGGCGAAGGAGGAACGCACGGATGTCCGTGCGAGGGGGACCGAGATTCAGTTCCCCACAAGATTCAAGCACTTACCCTCCAATCCATGAAGATCTATAAATGGGTGGACCTTCTCACGCGGTGCCGGAAAATGATCCCCCGCCAGTTACCTTTGCACCACCGCCACCGCCAATGGGTTATGAAAACCCAATACCTACTTACCCAGGTTCATCTGGGTATAACCCGTTTGAATATCAAGCTCCTATGGGTTATGAATATCAAGCCCCTGCCCATGATCCATATCTTGAGGCAGCTCACTTTAACGCCCTTTACCCCTCACTGTTCCCTCTGTCATACCCAACTGGGTATCCCGTGCAAGGGTATCAATACCCTCATTATCAGCAGCGGCCTCCACCTCCACCTAAACCTTCTCAAACGCAAGAAATCTTGCAAAGGTTGGACGAGGTTGAACAAAAAGCGGAGGAACGGGAAAAGAAGACCCATAAATTCCTTAAGGGTCTTGCGAACTTCATCAAGGGAAAGAAGAAGTAGAAGTTTTATTTTATTTTGTATTGTAATTTCAATTAAATCCCTGCGTGGACATCTCTTTTCAGTATTAATCACTGTGTGGACTTGTTTTCTTTCCTGTAGTCCCTGTGTGGACAATTTGTTTATTTCGAAGACCCGTTTAGGGCACTCTCTGTAATCGTTTAGTATTTAATGGAATTTCTTTTGAGATTTATATATATATATATATATATATTTTATCACATCATGCAAATATCATTTCAATTTTCATTAATCTGCGTTGAAATTTCAAAAGAAGTTCTTAAAGGTATAACCTAGCCAAAATATTAATGGCTATGATGGTATAACCCTCTTAAGACAATGATTCCTTATTAACATCTAAAAACATGTTAACACTCCTGGCAGTGTGACTTGAGAGACCACACTAGCTTCCAAAAGTACTTGAATCTTTCAAAGCCTAAATGATCAATGTAAATCATGGCTATTAACATCAAATATGATGTCCTTACAAAACATCCATTTGAGGTGTTCTGCCTACGGGCTAACGTGTATTTATGACAAAGATTGTTATATTTTATAACTTCTTATCAAAAAGGCGATGAACTATGTTCGACCCTTAAAATCTCTGATCCAAAAGATCATTGATAATACTTAGATTGTCCTAGTGACAAGACCTTTTGTGTCATTTAAATGTCCTTCGAGACGAGCCTTTGTGCTACATGAAAATGTCTATACGACATTGACAGTTGTGGCTTATGTCCCCTGTCTAATAAATATAAAGGATTAAATCCTACTCGATTGCCTATAATGGTTCCTTTACAACCTAGGAAAATCATAATCAAATAAATTTTGACTTATTAACTAAATGGTCTTTATGGTTATTTAATACCATGATCACCAAATCATCAAATTCGATGATTTATTATACAATCTAAAAAAATCATTATTGTTTGATTATAGTATTCAAGTCATCGCTGGCTCCGATGAAGCTAGCAGTCACCCACTTGAGGGAGACAATAATAATACGAAAATAAATGTTACTGGCGTCGAACTTCAGGCCATGATAAACACAGCAGTTGCTCAAGCTGTGAACGAGATGTTTAAAGAACCAATTAATGTTCGAACTAAAACTCATTCAAAGACCCTTTCAAAACAGCATACTTCAAGAAAGGATGATTCACAACATTCATCCAATCAAAGGTCGAAACCTCAAAATATCGTGCTTGATCAGACTCCCAGGTACAACAAGGGTTATACCTACAAATATTTCATCTCTTGTAAACCAAGAGATTTCACTGGAGAAAAAGGGGCTATCGATTGCATGAAGTGGTTGGATGAGATGGAGACAGTAGTTGATATCAGTGGGTGTGCCAAGGAGGACATTGTAAAGTTTGTGTCACAGTCCTTCAAACGTGACGCCCTGGCATGGTGGAAAGCTTTAGTGCAATCCACAGGGAAGATCCCCCTATATAACCTTTCTTAGGCTGAATTTTTTGAGCTTATAAAAGACACTTACTGCCCACAGCATGAAGTGGAAAAGGTAGAGACTGATTTCCTCACATTGGTCATGAAAGATCTGGATTGTAGATCTTATGTTACTAGTTTTAACTCGATGTCTCGACTTTTTCCCGTATTTGGTCACTCCAGAGCCAAAACGCATTGCACGTTTTATTGGTGGTTTAGCCCCTGAAATAAAGGGGAATGTTAAGGCTTCTAAGCCTACTTCTTATAGATCAGTTGTAGATCTTTCACTGTCTCTAACCCTTGATGCAATAAGAAGTAAGTTAAGGAGGATCACTGAGGACGGGAAGAGAAAGCGAGAAGATGATCAATCCCATCAGTCGAATAAGAAAAAGAAAGGTAGTTATGGGTTTAAGAAGGGCCAGCCTGGTGACAAACCCATGTGCAAGGTTTGTGATAAGAGGCACTTTGGGAAGTGCAATCAGGATCCACAAGCTAAGCCTTGTGGAATTTGCAAAAAGAAAGGGCACAAAACTCTGGAGTGCCGAAACTTGAAGGATGCAACCTGCTATGGTTGTAATGAAAAGGGGCACATTAAGACTAATTGCCCTAAGAATACCAAGAAGCCTGATGAGGCGAAGAAAACCAATGCTAGGGTTTTTCAGATGAACGCCAGGGAGGTGGTGAATGATGACAAGGTCATAACAGGTACCTTCCTCATTAATGATATTTATGCTAGAGTTTTATTTGATTCAGGTGCTGATTAGTCTTTTGTAGACCATAAGTTTAGTAAATTACTAAATCTGTCTATTAAAACTCTAGACATTAAATATGAGGTAGAACTCACAGATGGTACCTTAGAAACTGCTTCAACTCTTCTTGATGGATGCTTTATATCCATTAAGAATCATTTTATCCCGCTATCTTTTTTTCCAATGAAATTGGCTGGGTTTGATGTAGTTTTAGGCATGGATTGGTTATCGCATAACCAAGCCCAAATTGCATGTGATAAGAAACTAGTTAATATCAAAACCCCATCAGGTGAAGTAGTCACCATTCATGGAGATACACACTATGGTTTGCCTGACAATGTATCCATACTTAAGGCATCCAAGTGTCTGAAGAACGGATGTGTCATCTACATAGCATAGGTGACAGTTGATGAACCGAAACCCAAGATTGAAGACATTCCAATCATCTCTGAATACCCTGATGTCTTTCCTGATGAACTACCTGGGTTACCTCCTGAGAGGCAAGTCGAATTCAGGATAGACATTCTGCCAGGATGTAACACCTCGAAAATTCACGTCCTATAATGTGTTGACACGTGTCATAGGTTTGAAAGTGTGAAAGAATGTTCTTGAAGGACTAAAGTTGACAAACATGGAAAGTGTGTGAATTTAAGGGTTCAAAATGTCAACAGTGAATAAATATACTTTACAATAACCCTACATGATGCTCATACCTTCAAACGAATAAATCATGGATCATACGAAGCTAAATATGAAAGAAACTGAGAGATTACAAACTACAGGGGTTAAATGTGTCAACATGTTTAAGTTATACCTCTGAGTGACCTTTTAGCAAACCCGAAGTTTTGTAACGGTTAATTATGCTCACTAGAATACATGATAAAAATTTCATAAAGTTTCGTTATCGTATGAGAAAGTTATGATCAAATTCGTATGCAAGGGGTTAAAAGCGTCAACGATGAAGTTTATGACTTTTCGGGTGATAAAAACGTTAACCGAGGACTTAACAAAGTGGGTATATATCTTGGAGCCCTTATAAGTCAATTTAGAGGGCCCATAATGTAAGAAATACTTGTGAAAACAACTTTGTATGGACCAAGGACCCAACATGCAAAAATCTAAAGTTGGATTTGATCAGGGGGCGTCGCGCGACACGAGGCACCCTAGGGGGGGGGGGGGGGGGCTACGCGTGATGCTAAGGTCCCTCTGATCCGAAATCTTTGGGCTAGTGTCTGCCAATGCCATTTTAACCGACTTAAAACGATTTTCCACATCTTGGGCGACCCCTAAACAACCCCTAGGCCCTTAGGGACATCTGTGGATGATCCATGGCCATTGTTAGGCTTGTGTGTCAACAATCTATGAGTTTTTGAACACTATATAAAGGCCTCTTGTTGCAACCTTTTCTTCACACCTCATTTCTGCATTTTTGGAGCTTCCTGGAGCTTAAGAGCAGACCCAAGTCTTTCCAAATCGTGCATAGGACTTCAGTAAGTATTCTTAACCTTTCTTAGTTGAGTTTTTACTTAGTTTTAGCTTAAAAGTCAAACCGTCGTAATTAACGGTTGACTTCACAATTAATCACTAATGGTCCAGTTATTAGTCGAATTGAAAGTAGTTATAAGTTGGTAATTATGTGGGCAATAAACCCTTAAAAGGGCACCCTCTGATTCCCACTCTAACTAGACCATTTGTCGGGTCAAAGTTGATTAGAAAAAGTCAACAGAATGCTAATTTTCAAATTAACATGTAATTAGCAATGTAGAACCCATACAACCTGTTTGATCATTAATATAACTTGGTAATTAGTGTAAGAACATGTCTAAACATGTTCAACCCGACAATTTTCAGTAAAGACCCGGTTCGGAACCGAAAGCCGCATAATTTGACTTTTGCTTTGACTTTCAGTTCTGACCCGTTTAAGCATGTTTTAGAAATGCCTTAGAGCTTTAATTAGACTAGGTTACATGCTAGTATAACCCTCTGTGATTATACACCATGGTTCATTAGTTATCCGATTAATATGCATGATTCCGTTAATTGCTCATATGTTGACCATTATGCCCTTTTCACCATAAAACGTGAGTTTTGCAAATGTAAAACATTAGAAACCTTAGTTACTGAATTATAAATTTGCACCCAAAATTTGACATCAGTTTGAGGTGTAGATTGAGAGTTATGCTCATTAGCGTAATTAGAAAGCTTTTTAACGATTAAACGACATAATTAGCATATAGCCTATTTAAACCTACTTTTTGATATCAAACTTCTTACCCACTGATGTAATATATTATTTTGGGATTTTTGAAGATTTTTAATTAATTTTAGGCTGAGCATAACTTAGAGTCATAAGCTTGTTTCGGTAATTGTCGGTTTTGCCCTTTTGGGCTATAAAATGAGTTTTTCATATATTTTTGACCCCAAACCTTTTGCTACTGATTTCATATGATAAATAAATTATTTTAAACCTTCTGGGATAATAAAAATATCAGCTTTCTATATAGAACCCGGAAACGGCTTCTAATCGCCTTTTTAAGCGTTTTTAACGCGTAGTATGTACTAAAACTATTTTAAACATACAAGGGTTGATACCTACTGATAATTTAGGTAAATTTTAATATTTTAACAGTAAGCAAAGGTTGTTTAACTCAGACTTCAGTTTTGAGCTTTTCGGCTTATGTGAAATTACCAAAATGCCCATACGGTGCATAGTTTGGTTAAAATTGATAAATTTCACATATATACAATACCCTACTGTTATAACTTAGTAAATTAAGTATTTTTGCTGATTATATCAGACATGTAACTCAGGTTAATACTTGAACTCTTTTATAACCCTATAAATGACCAAATTGCCCCTACGGGGCATAGTTTGTGTTTAAATTCGTTTCGGGCATAATAAAAGATATCTTACTGATATCACAACATAATTGAGGCATATTAACCTAGGAAACCTGTATATGGTTCTTACGGTTACCCGTTACGCTTCTTGCGCGTTTGGTTCGGTTTATGTAACTAGTTTGCATAAATTAGCCGAAACGGGTCAAACCTTATCGTTTATATCTCAAAATCCAGAATGTGTTTAGATTACCCATATGAGACAAGTATTTAAACCTGTCGGGACTAAATCACATTCTATTCCGGTCTTCGCTTAATCGTGCGTACGAACCGTATCATTCCTTGAAACTAACCGGTCTAAGCTTAAGCTTAACTAAAGACCCGTTAGGATTCTAATAGGTTATTATAAACCTTCGTTCCAGAATAGGAGGACCAGTAAAAGCTACTTGCATTTGCTGTTTTGTTTACTTAAACGCCTTTGGGGGGTTAATGACCATGTCCCGGATATCCTCGGCATCATTTTACGAAATGGCCACGACCTAAGCGCGGGGTGTAGGCGTACACCCGTCAGTGCATAAATAAATAATGTGGTGTGTCTATTGATCTTTAACCCGGCACGATCCGGGCTACTGAACGCATATGGAACATATAATCCTTTTACAAGTTTATATATTTAAATAATTATCCCAAGTTATAAAATGTTTATGCCTCGTGCATCCAAATCAATTTTTAATCATTTTTAAAATGAGTCGGTTAATTGTATTTACCAGTGTAAACTGATGTATTTTCCAAAAAGATTAAATGCAGGTACTACTCGTAATAGGCTGGATTTCTCCTTAGCATCGATAAAGAGTCTCGCAAGCTTAAGATGCCTAACGTCTGTTGAACTACTGTTTCCTATTTATTTTTGATCCTTCTGTGGATTATTTTTCAACTGTTTGTGATACAAGATATTACAATTAAATTCGGTTGAAATATATCTTTCACTTGCTTCCGCTGTGCATATTAAATATTGTGTTGTTTGACTATTATGTTGCCAACCACGTCATGATACTCCCCACCGGGCCCACCGGTGATACGTGGAAAGTCGGGGTGTGACAGGTTGGTATCAGAGCCAACATTGAGTGAATTAAACACTAGCCTTTTGTGTTTAATCTCAATGACACAATAGCACATTCCTAAAAACTTTCGAGTCTAGACAAATAACATAGGACAAATTCTCATTTGTTGTGTTTTGTTTTGTCCTTTATTTTATATATTCTTGATGTTATCTTATGTTATATCGACAGGACTAAATATGCCGCCAAGATTCTCCAGACGAAGAGGACGAGGCAAAGGGCCAATCACCGCCCCCAATGATCATGAAGCCGGGCCTTCACACAGGCAAGCTCCTTCTACCACTGCGAGTTCGGATCCTCGAGAGAACAGGAGGAACCTTTTTGAGCATGCTAGACGGTCCGTCTCACACAGTTCGACGCCTCCTTTTCGTAACTCCTATGGGCCACAGTCAGAAAATGAGCCCGATAACCCTCAACCTTCTTACATACCTCTACAGCGATCCCTATCGCACCATTCCTTTGGAGACCCCACACCTGTTTTTCAGGGCCGGTTTAACCCGGGAAACTACATACAAGAACCAGTGGGTTTTAACCCATTGGGGCCAGAGGATCATTTCTCCGACGATCATGCAGAGGACATGGATGAGGGCACAGATCCCGTTGAGCCCACAACCGGAACTCCCAACCATCCTATCGAGGTCTCCGATGGTTCGTCTTTTCATGGATCACCCTACCATGGTCCAGACAGTTACCAGGCACGATTTAACCAGTTCGAGTGGTATTTTACACCCTCGCATCATTCGTCGCCTCACCAGCAGCAGCAGCAGGATCCCTCTGGGGATTCACGTTTCGTGGCTGTCACGCCACCGGCTCCACCGCCACCAGTTCATCAAGCACCTCCAGAACCGCCGAGGCGTAGGAGGACAGGCGCGTGAATGTCCGCGTGTGGAGGAGATTTTCATTTTAGCTCTCCTCGTCAATCAAGTGGCAGTCATTACCCGCCACTTCAGGAAGACCCACAAATGGGTGGGCCTTCAAACCCAGTTGCACCGCAGCCACCACCGATGGGTTTTGATAACCTGATTCCTGCCTACACTGGTTCGATGGCGTACAACCCGTTTGAGCAGCCGGCTCACACCAACTATAATTACGCTGAAGCCGACCCGTACTTGGTAGCGGCCAACTATAACGCCCTTCATCCTGAAGGACCGTATGGAGCTCCTTGGGGAGTAGGGTACCCAACTCATGGGTACCAAATACATGCTAGACCTATAATTCGGCAACAATCGCAGCCGCCAATGTTTTCCCCACCAGAGCGTGAAGAAATTCTGCAAAGGTTGGACCAAGTCGAGCGAGATTTTCACAGAGATCGTAGGGAGCAACAAAGCTTCTTCCAGGGATTGACAAGTTTAATAAAAGGGAAGAGCCAGAAGGACCATTGAATCATTCCATTGTTTGTTGTAAGTTCTTTGTATCAGTTGAGCCCCTGCGTGGGCCTGTCTTGCTGTATTAACCCCTGTGTGGGTATGTTTGTTTGTTTTGACCCCTGCTTGGGTCTATCTTTCTGTTAACCCCTACGAGGATATGTTGTTTGTTTAAGTCCCTGCGTGGACTAGTATTTCAGTTTGACCCCTGCATGGGTATGTTGTTCTATTAAAAAAAGTCCCGTTTAGGGCGATGTGTAATCTATTAATAATTAATGGAATGTTTAGTTTATAAATTTCATTTTTGCCATTATATGCATAAATAAATTATATATGAAATAAATGAATCAAAATCATTCCTTTTAAAAATAATCTGCCTATTTAAATATTAACTAAGGATCTTAAAGGTATAACCTAGCCTGCATGTCATTATAAGACCTGGCCAAGATGGTAAAACCTGTTAAAAAGATTCAAATCCTAGTTAACATCTGAAAACATGTTAACACTCCTGGCAGACGTGATTCGTTAAAATCACACACGTCATTATTATATAAGGAATTCTTCAAAGGATTCCTAACCCAACTTAATGATCTTTGAATCATGGGTTTAAATCATCAATTAAGATGATCATATTTTGACCATACATTGGTAATATACTGCCTACGGGCCTTGCTCATTTCCATATGAGACAAAAGACAGTAATAGTCTGCGACCCTGTCTGAAAAAGGTAAAGAACTATATTCAAACCTTTATGCCTTGATTCTCTGAAATCATGGCTTATAATTTAAAATGTCCCCGTGACTAGGCCTTTTGTGCTACTAATAAAACTGTTATTGTTTTATAATTAGGATAAATTATAATAGAAATCCTAAATAAATGTGAGTAACAAATTAACCAAATATGGTCTATGTTTACCATGGTTAATGAATTACCCTAAGGGGCAATTCCATAATAAACTCTCAAATAAACTATTGTCATTGTCTTATGCAACAGTTCAAATTTAAAATGGCTGACTCGGATGAAATTAATAGTCACCCAAGGGAGAATAATGATAACGCCCGAATTAATATAACGGGTGCTGAACTGAAAGCGTTAGTAGACGACGCTGTTACAAAGGCCTTAGAGTGGCAGTATGAAGATTATAGTGGGACTCGAAGTAGGACCCTATCTGAGCCGCGTTCAAAGCCAAAGACTCATTTTGAGGCTCACAGCAAGCCTCCCTCCAAGAAGGAAGAACGAAAGAAAGATGATGATCGACTCTCCTCAAACCACCACAGTGCTCCATCTCAACAGATTATACTAAATCAAGAACCCCGTAATAAGGGTTGCTCCTACAAATACTTTGTTTCATGCAAACCCAGGGATTTCACTGGGGAAAAAGGAGCCATTGACTGCATGACGTGGTTAGATGAGATGGACACAGTAGTGGATATCAGCGGGTGCGCTGAGAGGGATATAGTGAAGTTTGTGTCTCAATCATTTAAAGGTGAGGCCTTAGCCTGGTGGAGATCGTTGATTCAAGCCACTGGGAAGATCCCATTGTACAACATGTCTTGGGAACAATTCGTTGCCCTCATCAGGGATAACTACTGTCCTCAGCACGAGGTCGAAAAGATTGAGTCAGATTTTCTTTCGTTGGTAATGACAAATCTAGATTGCCAAGCTTACCTCACGAGCTTTAATACAATGTCGAGGTTGGTTCCGTATCTGGTGACCCCGGAACCCAAAAGGATAGCTCGCTTCATTGGGGGTTTAGCCCCAGAGATAAAGGCAAGCGTGAAGGCCTCTCGACCAGCTACTTTCAGATCTGTGGCTGATATATCCTTGTCCCTCACACTGGACGCGGTCAGACAAAGGTCGCTGAGGAACAAGGATGCCGAGAAAAGAAAACGTGAAGATGACAATTCACGGAGGTCAAACAAAAAGCACCGAGGAAACAGTGACAACAAGAAGGGGTCTGAGTCAAAGAAAGATGGGCATCAATCCGGTGAAAAGCCCAAGTGCAAAGTCTGCAAGAAACATCACTTCGGGAAGTGCAGGTTTGAATCGAACTCGCAGACTCAGTCAAGAACTTTTGCTTGTGGTATATGCAAGTCCAAGGAACACAAGACCTTGGATTGCAAAAAGTTGAAGGATGCAACGTGCTACAGTTGCAACGAGAAAAGGGCATATCAAGACTAATTGCCCAAAATATGCAAAGAAAGCTGATGAAGGAAAGAAGACCAATGCTAGGGTCTTCAGAATGGATGCAAAGGAAGCAGTACAGGATGACAATGTGATAACAGGTACATTCCTTATAAATGACATTTATGCAAGAGTGCTTTTTGATTCAGGAGCTGATAAATCATTTGTAGATAATAAGTTTTGCAAATTGCTGAACTTACCTGTTAAAACCCTAAGAGTGAAATATGAGGTGGAGTTAGCAGATGGCACCTTAGAAACCGCCTCAACCATATTAGATGGATGTTTCATATCCATTAAGAACCACTCTTTTCCTTTGTCCCTACTTCCTTTGAAGTTAGCTGGTTTTGACATCGTTTTAGGCATGGACTGGTTATCTTGTAATGTAGGATCGGATTGTGACCCAAACGAGTCGTTCGGAAGAGCTCTCGTACGTTTCAGAGGCGGAAACTAAGAAACGAACTAGTAAACAGCTTGAAATACACTTTAAATCTCTTTATATATTCAAATAACAATGTTTACAATCAGAGAATAAACCGGCAGCACCTCGGTATCACTTGGCTATCAATGTTCTGTCCTTAACCGCTTGAAATGACAAATGACACCTATATATAGGGCTAGTCTGATCGCTTGAAATGGACACATACATGGTTCAAGCGACCAGACATCTCAAGCGAACAACAAATACACGCGGACATGCACTTTGACTTTTCAAGCGGACAACAATTAATAATAACATTCTGATTTCATTTTCATGCAATTCACGATGTTGTCATGTGATGATGTCATCCTTGATGTCACTATCATGATGTCATCTTTGAATATGATGACATCATCCTTGATCAAACCCGAAACGCAACCAAAACTCGATATAAGACGAAGTCGACAGATGAATGCACTAACAGACTCCCCCTCAGATGTTGACGAGTCTTAAGTGTCGAGTCTTTTCAATCTTCAGTCTTTATCAGTCTTTGGGCTTCCTTCAGAATCTTTATCTGGCTTTATCCTATCTTCAATTCTCTTTCAGGATCTCTTGCTCCTATCCCTTTCATCTTCAGACTCTCTTTCTCTAACAGACTCCCCCTCAATTTGTACTGGAATCGTAGTCAGGCTTTCACAAGTTCAGGTATCGCAACCTGGCTCACCTGCATATTCTCTACCCAAAAGTAAGTTTTATAAAAGATAAGATATAACAAATTTAGAAACTTTGCTAATCTCTTGAAGACACAACCCTGAATAGAAAGATTTATCATGTCAATTTCTGAAGAACCACTTGAATATATATCATTTTCATTTCAAACATTTTTTAAACAAACTTTCCAAAACCTGTTCGTCATGTTCAGCACTTGAATTTTGAAAATCAGCTTTTCAACATCAGTCGTCTAAAATCTTTTTGAATTTTTCAAAATTTATGCTAAAATACACCGAAAATCTTTTTGGATTTTGAAATAACAGAAATGAAATGCAGAAATGAAATATATACAAACAATATTTTTGTGAGTTTGTGTAAGAGGATCATATCAGTTTTTGAGACAAATCACCAACACCGTTAAGCTTTAAACATTTTAAGTTCTAAACGATTCACTTAGATTGTCAGTATACTGATCCACTTAAATTTTCACACAAAGTTCAACTGTTTCGAGATACGAGATTAATGTCTTAAGCACTTAAACTAATTCGCGTATCCCACCTCAGAATATACTCCCGTATCCAGATCCCAATATTCAGTCTTATAGGTAAGTATGACACAAATGATATCTGTAGGGGAATAAATTATGATCGAAATCATGAGAGCTCAGGTCAGAACTACCGTTCAGCAGAGAGATCATGAATCGACTTTTGAGTGTGTCCCCTTTAGAGGATCTTTTTTACAACAGCATTGCTAAGCAATTTTATTGTCTTATCATATATGCTGAGGGTGATGCTATGTTTCAAGCATTGCGGAAAGTATTATTCGAGGACTAGGTCAGAACTTCCATTCAGCAGAAGTCCAGGAATAATACCCCAGATATCACTGAGTATAAAGACCTAGTATATCAGAAAAAGGAATCTTTTAAACGAGATTTCGGGGGTTACCCATATATCCGAGAGATGTTGCCCACGATATAAGCAAGTTTGAATTTAGGTTTATATCTCGTCACAATCTACTAAATGTGCAAAAACCTACTGACACATCATCAGTGAGACCGTTTATCACTATTTAACTTTCCATTTCTTTAGCATGCCGTGATCGTCCACTGATGTACTATCATTTCCTCTTTTATACAACAAAACTCATTTTTGATTTTATCATGTTTTTTACTTTTTCAAATTTTCAAATGTTTTTGGATTTTCTGAAAATTTTTACTCCCCCTAAAATGCAAACACATTTTAGGAAATTTGAAAACAAATTGTACAAGAAGCATGACAACTGATATCAAATCACTTCAATTCGCCATCCACTTGGCATAAACAATCAGAACTCCCCCTCACAACAAACTATTTTCCCATTGTGATCTCAAAACACTTAAGTTTGTTTTAATCAAAATGGTTTTTCCAGAAAATAAGTTTTGTTGATTTTAAGAAACCATTTGTAGGTTAGGGGTTCATCACATTGTTCTCCAAAATATCACTTGTAAGCATGGTTCAATCAAGTTCAACTTAATGACCTTGATTAACCACTTGTCAATGAAAACCTCTTTCAATCACTTACAAGTTCATTTCATCAACGATAACCACTTGTAAATCAACATATAACAATTTAAATATACCACCTGTACTTTACCAACTGTACCACATGTAGGATCATTTACTAAGAAAGATGCCGATTCCTGCTCCACTCTTACCAACCTGGGAGCTCCGGCAAGTCCAGTTTTACTCAAACATTATGTCCACCCAAGCTTCACCAGCCTTGGGTGATTTTGGAACACATCTATCCCACCAACATTTTGATTTGTAAAATTCTTTGGCACCCTTAACCTTCCTATCAACCATCTTCCCGAAAATATGTTTGACTTTTCCATTGAAAGCCTTCTCAACATCAAATTCTCCCTTATCAGCGAAGAATTGATTTGAGATCTCAACCTTCCCAACTTTAGACTTCCAATTTTCCTTTGACAATGGAGGAAAATTCTCATCGTTCAACTCAGGAACGGAATTCACAATCTTTTTCTCAACAGATGACTCCTCTGATTTTATGGAATCAGATTCATTGTCAGAATTACCCGCAGATTTAACCACCCACTTTTGCTTGTTCAAATCACCTTTTCTTTTGTAAAATCTTTTTGAACTTTCTTCTTCCTCAGAAGTAGAATTTTCAAACTTTTTAACAATTTTTACAGGTTGTTCTTTCTTATCAACACAAGTCTTTCTCAAAACAGAGTTAGAAGAAACTTCCTGTTTTTGGTAGTTGGTCTTGGGGCAATTCCAAGCTATGTGTCCAACTTCCTGGCATTTGAAACAGGTTCTTCTGTCAACTCTTTCAGCAAACCTTCTCACATTCTTCTTCACTTCGGCAAGAAACTCTTGATTCGACTGTTTCCAGAATGGTTTCTTCTGCTCATCTTCACAACTTCCACCTGCAACAAATTTTGTATTTGGTTTATAAGTTTTCTGATTTTTATAATTTTCTGGAGGAATAAAACCAAGACCTTTCTTTTTGAGATTACCGTTGTAGTTTGGTTTCTTTCGATAACCAGAACCATAACTGTAACCCTTTTTCTTGTTCAATCTCTGTTGAACTCTTGAAGTGTATTTTTTAGGTTTTTCATCAAGATTTAAATATTTTATTTCAGAAATATTAATTTCTGTTAAATTGAAAACCTGTTTGATCATTTCAGTTTTTACACTTCTTATTGGAAATTCCTCATCAGAATATAATCTGTCTGAATCATACAAAGTATAAGCCGCTTTGATTGATCCGTCATTCAAATTAGATTTTGATAACAGGAATTCTTTATTGTAAACCCTTTTAACCGGTGAACTCGGACTCTTTTCAGACGAACTCGAACTATCTGACTTAGACTCCGACTTTGACTCTTCATCCGTATCTAACACCTGATCGACAACTTTCTTTACTAACTCAGACTCATGATCAGTGTCAGACGCTGTGAATGTAACATCAATATTATCTGGTAATTCATCAATGATTTCAGACTTTAATTTGATGTTGACTGCCTTTTTAGACGCTCCTCGTTAGGATTCCTTGGAGAATAAGTTTCATGGATCGGGGGCGGACATCTGTTATACTTGACACTTGGTTTCTTACCAGTATCAGTATCTTCAATCTTTTTATCCATGAATGCTTCCAGACCTGCAACAGTAGGATAAACACGATCAATCAAATAATCACAAGTAGTGTAACTCAACAATAATCGTTTAATCCTTTCACTTTCGATCTTTTCAAGTTCCACTTCTTTCTTCAATTTAGCACAGTCTTCAATATACTCATTGATGACGCTCTGCTTTGTCATTAATGTTGCACTCATTTTATCCATTGCTTTTTCAGTTTCTGAATTTGTCTTCTTCAGACCATCAACTGTTCTGTTCAGTACATCATAAGACTCTTTAATGTACTTCACATCAGACAATAAATCTTCTTTAATCTTTTCTAACTCAGCAATCTTTAATATCTTTCTCTTCACAAGCTTTGCAAGATTCTGAACATTTTTGACAAGGTTTATTAACCTCAACTATCTTTTCAACTTCAACAAGTTTCTCGACTTCAACAAATTTTTCAACTTCTACAACCTTTTCTACTTCAACTTCTGCTTTCTCAGTTTCTACTTTTGCTTCCAACTCATGTTCTTCAATTTTCTTAATAAACTGTGCCAGATTCATATTCTCAGATTTCCTCATGTGTTTCACTATCATCAAATAAGTTCCCCATTTCTGCTGTGGTAACGCATCAGCAAGTTTATCAATCCATTCATCATTATCTTTCTTAATTTTCAATCTTTCCATTTCCACGACTAAATGACAATATCTATCAATGGTCATCTTTGTTGTTTCATGGTCAAAAGCTACAAACATGTCAAATGACTTCTTCAACAACTCCTTTTCCATGTTTCAGTAATCAGGAGATACTTCGGGAAACACCTGAAAACAAACGAACAAACAATCAGTTTAAACGTACTGAATACGTAACAGTGTGAGTTGATGAAATCAATCTAAGACTCGTTGTCGAAGATTTGCGAACTCGTTCCAATATTGTTGAAGTAAAATCACCACTGAATGAAAGAACTTGATCGGAATGAAATGGATTACAAAATATGAACTCTATACACCAACTCTCAATATGGGCCGATTGCTATGAATCACTTGGGCTAAATGAGAGAACTTGGGCCGAACCTTTTAGATCAACACAAGAGTCGACATCATTTAATGTTGTTGAATAATAAACCGGATTCACTAACACTTTATGATTGGGCCACTTGATTATTTTGAGATACAATATTGGACCGACCAACAAAATTGCAATCAATGTACCAGACACTTGTACACGTGAACTGTTATTGATAAACTGAAACAATTAATATAGATCACATGTACTCTCAATGATAATATCCGACAACACACTTAATGATCACATGCAATAGCAAATTCCAATCCCACTTAGCTGACACCTATTAATCCAAATCACATGGCAGACAAAACACTTTATCAAAACAAACTGATTGGACCGAATATATTCGTGGATCTGATTAATTCAATTTTCAACGTATGTTTTGACTGAAAAAGCTACTAGTTCGACAACTTCAATACAATTGTTCCGTTCAATGTTAATCACGTGACAACTGGTTTCTAGACAATCAGTCAACAAACAAAATTACCCTTCACATGCACTATATAAACCAATATATTCACATCAACCGATATATTCACATGTATCCTGACAACCTCGTTTAATGTTTTCACACAACTCGATACATTTTCAAGCGGCACACAACACAATGCACGTTCAAGTGGTCAGACGGTTTCAACTCAAGCGATCAGACGCAGTGGCGGAGCCACACTTTGAACAACGGTGTCGTCCGACACCATTGAATTTTGTGTAGCAAATACAACGTACAATATGAAAAATTCGAGCGACACCATTGTCTTTTTACAAACGACACCATTGTTTTGTTTTCTTCTAAAAGAATTACATTTTTTTAACGGCAAATTTCTTTTATTCCATGTCGTTTATGGGACTTGAACCAAAGACCTCCCTCTCCCAAGGTGTTAAAAGGTTTTACCTTTGCCAATGGACCACCACCCCATTGGCTTCTAAAAGAATTACAGAATAAACAAATTTATATTTCAAAAATTTAAGCCCAGTTACTTGAATTTAATTAGTATACTTTAAAAAATTAAAGGTCCATGCTTAATTTTTATGTTTTCTAATCCAGTAAGCATTATAGTCACATGTCTAATTGGTTTTGTTTCAATTGTTTAACCTAACAGAATGTTTGCTGATCATTTGAATGATGCGTGCACTTGTTTGTTATAATGAAAACGAGGTTTTTTTTTTTTGCAAGTTGCCATTGAAAACATTATGAATCGTTTTCAAAACATGAAAATGCGTACAAAGCAACTATTAAATGCATTTTTTTATATATTTCAAATGACTTTGTAATTTTATTATGTGTTTTTATTCAAAGACATTGTACTTTTACTGTAATATTTGCTTTTATTATGTGATTTGACCCGACTAGATCCGAACCGATCCAAAAAGTTCGACTCCTGGTTATTATAAACCGGAGTATCCATAAAAAATGACACCATAAGAAAAAATTTCTGGCTCCGCCACTGATCAGACGATGTATTTTCAAGCAACCAGTCAATTTCAAGCTGACAGCCAGTTTCAAGCGATCAAGCAGATGACATCAGCATATCGAACAAAATTTCAAGCGATCAGATGATTTTAACCCGTTTTTAAGTTGATTTTAGTGCTGAAACTTTCTAGGATTTGTTAATACATGATTACGCACAAGATATGTGAATTTGAGCCTATTTTAACCGTGAAAAAATTTTAATTTTGTGAAAGGTGTAGAAAACAGATTTTCAAGCTGAATATGGCAAGAACTCCTCGTCCTGAGCTCTGATACCAAATGTAGGATCGGATTGTGACCCAAACGAGTCGTTCGGAAGAGCTCTCGTACGTTTCAGAGGCGGAAACTAAGAAACGAACTAGAAAACAGCTTGAAATACACTTTAAATCTCTTTATATATTCAAATAACAATGTTTACAATCAGAGAATAAACCGGCAGCACCTCGGTATCACTTGGCTATCAATGTTCTGTCCTTAACCGCTTGAAATGACAAATGACACCTATATATAGGGCTAGTTTGATCGCTTGAAATTGACACATACATGGTTCAAGCGACCAGACATCTCAAGCGAACAACAAATACAAGCGGACATGCACTTTGACTTTTCAAGCGGACAACAATTAATAATAACATTCTGATTTCATTTTCATGCAATTCACGATGTTGTCATGTGATGATGTCATCCTTGATGTCACTATCATGATGTCATCTTTGAATATGATGACATCATCCTTGATCAAACCCGAAACGCAACCAAAACTCGATATAAGACGAAGTCGACAGATGAATGCACTAACATGTAACCAGGCCCAGATTGTCTGCAATAAGAAGCAAGTGGTGATCAAGACTCCGTCTGGTGAACCACTTACCATTCAGGGAGATACCCGGTATGGACTGCCTGAGCAAGTGACTATGCTCAAAGCCTCTAAGTGTTTGAAGAAGGGTTGTGTCATCTACATGGCACAAGTGACTATTGATGAGCCGAAACCTAAGATAGAAGACATCCCCGTCATTTCTGAATACCCTGAGGTGTTTCCTGAAGAACTACCTAGCTTACCACCAAATAGGCAAGTGGAATTCAGAATTAACATCATCCCTGGAGCAGCACCTGTTGCTAGAGCACCTTATAGGTTGGCGCCAACAGAGATGAAGGAATTGAGAGCACAACTGGATGAATTGCTAGCTAAAGGTTTCATTAGACCTAGTTCGTCTCCTTGGGGAGCGCCAGTCTTGTTTGTCAAAAAGAAGGATGGATCGATGCGTCTGTGCATCGATTACCGGGAGCTTAATAAGGTCACTATAAAGAATAGGTATCATTTGCCTAGGATTGACGATATGTTCGATCAATTGCAAGGGGCAAGTTATTTCTCGAAGATTGACTTGAGGTCAGGCTACCACCAACTGAAGGTTAGAGATGAAGACGTACACAAAACTGCATTTCGGACTCGTTATGGTCATTACGAGTTCCTAGTGATGCCTTTTGGGCTCACTAATGCACCTGCCGCATTCATGGATCTCATGAATCGCGTCTGCAAGCCTTACTTAGATAAATTCATCATCGTTTTCATCGACGACATTCTCATCTACTCGAAGAACCAAGCTGACCATGAGAAACACCTTCGCTGTATTCTTAAACTCCTACATCATGAGAAGCTCTTTGCCAAATTCTCTAAATGTGAATTTTGGCTTCGAGAAGTCCAATTCCTTGGACATGTAGTTAGTGAGCGTGGTATCCAAGTGGATCCCGCTAAGGTGGAAGCAGTCATGAACTGGCAAGAGCCAAAGACGCCTACAGAGATTCGTAGCTTCCTAGGCTTAGCAGGATACTACAGGCGCTTCATTGAAAATTTTTCAAGGATTGCTGCACCCCTAACTTCTTTGACTAAGAAGAAAATAAAGTTTGATTGGGGCCCTAAACAGCAAGAATCCTTTGACATCCTAAAGCAAAATTTGAGCAATGCTCCTGTACTGACATTGCCTGAAGGTACCGAAGAATTCGTAGTTTATTGTGATGCATCACACACCGGGATGGGATGTGTGCTTATGCAGAAAGGGAAAGTTATTGCCTATGCTTCACGACATGAGCCTCCAGCAAGTGTGTGATCTATTCTGACCACAAGAGCCTCCCGCACCTGTTTAACCAAAAGGATCTAAACATGAGGCAGCGCCGTTGGATGGAGACTTTAAATGATTATGATTGTGAAATCAGATACCATCCCGGCAAGGCGAATGTAGTCGCCGATGCCTTGAGTCGAAAGGAAAGGGTGAAACCCATCCGAATCAATGCCAAGAGCATTGAAATAAAGAATAGTTTGAATGAAAGGCTGTTAGCTGCACAGAAAGAAGCTGTGTTGGAAGCTAACCATCCTAATGAAAAGCTAGGGGTAACTGAGGAGCAGTTATCTCTTGGCAAGGATGGAATTCTGAGATTGAATGGACGAATATGGGTTCCTATTTATGGAGGACTTCGGGATGTTATCCTCCAGGAAGCCCATAGTTCTAAATATTCCGTTCATCCTGGAGCTGATAAGATGTACCAGGATCTAAGGGCAAACTATTGGTGGATAGGCTTGAAGAAGTCTGTAGCTACCTATGTAGCTAAATGCTTGACGTGTGCGCAAGTCAAAGCAGAACATCAAAAGCCGTCAGGTTTGCTACAACAGCCTGAACTTCCCACGTGGAAGTGGGAAATGGTAACTATGGATTTTATCACCAAGTTACCTAAGACAAGGAAAGGAAATGATACAATATGGGTAATAGTTGACAGACTGACTAAGTCAGCACATTTCCTACCCATTAAGGAGACTTATAGCTCCGACATGTTAGCCCAACTGTACGTAGATAAGATTGTAGCTTTACATGGCATACCTGTGTCTATTATCTCTGATAGAGATACTAGATACACATCCCATTTTTGGAAAAGTTTCCAACAATCTTTGGGCACGCGCTTGAATTTCAGTACGGCTTACCATCCTCAGACGGACAGACAGAGTGAGCATACAATCCAAACGTTGGAAGACATACTGCGTGCATGCGTTATTGATTTAGGTGGTAGTTGGGATAACCACCTGCCATTAATTGAGTTCTCTTATAACAATAGCTACCATACCAGCATCAAGGCTGCGCCTTTCGAGGCCTTATACGGTAGAAAGTGCAGAACGCCCGTTTGTTGGGCGGAAGTAAGAGAAGTTCAATTATCAGGACCTGAAATAGTATTTGAAACGACGGACAAGATTGTCCAGATTCGTGACCGTTTGAAATCTGCCAGGGATAGGCAAAAGAGTTACGCAGATCCAAAGCGTAAACCTATGAAATTCGAAGTTGGTGATAAAGTCTTACTTAAAGTATCACCCTGGAAGGGAGTGATGCGGTTTGGTTAGAAAGGTAAGTTAAGCCCGAGGTATATAGGACCATTCGAGATTATCGAATGTGTTGGGTCAGTGGCTTACAAGTTAAACTTACCTGAAGAGCTCAGTGGTATTCATAACGTATTCCACGTCTGCAATATGAAGAAATGCCTAGCTGACGAATCGCTAGTCATACCACATACGGATGTGCATATAGATGAGAGCTTGAAATTTGTGGAAAAACCATTGTCGATCGAGGATCGACAGGTTAAGAAGCTTCGAAGGAAGCATGTGCCTATTGTGAAGGTAAAATGGGATGCCCGTAGAGGTCCCGAGTATACGTGGGAGGTTGAGTCCACAATGAAAGAAAAATACCCTTATTTATTTCAGTAAATCTTGAGGTCGAGATTTCTTTTAAGGGGGTGAGGATGTAACACCTCAAAAATTCACGTCCTATAATGTGTTGACACGTGTCATAGGTTTGAAAGTGTGAAAGAATGTTCTTGAAGGACTAAAGTTGACAAACATGGAAAGTGTGTGAATTTAAGGGTTCAAAATGTCAACAGTGAATAAATATACTTTACAATAACCCTACATGATGCTCATACCTTCAAACGAATAAATCATGGATCATACGAAGCTAAATATGAAAGAAAGTGAGAGATTACAAACTACAGGGGTTAAATGTGTCAACATGTTTAAGTTATACCTCTGAGTGACCTTTTAGCAAACCCGAAGCTTTGTAACGGTTAATTATGCTCACTAGAATACATGATAAAAATTTCATTAAGTTTTGTTATCGTATGAGAAAGTTATGATCAAATTCGTATGCAAGGGGTTAAAAGCGTCAACGATGAAGTTTATGACTTTTCGGGTGATAAAAACGTTAACCGAGGACTTAACAAAGTGGGTATATATCTTGGAGCCCGTATAAGTCAATTTAGAGGGCCCATAATGCAAGAAATACTTGTGAAAACAACTTTGTATGGACCAAGGACCCAACATGCAAAAATCTAAAGTTGGATTTGATCAGGGGGCGTCGCGCGAAGCGAGGCACCCTAGGGGGGGCTACGCGTGACGCTAAGGTCCCTCTGATCTGAAATCTTCGGGCTAGTGTCTGCCAATGCCATTTTAACCGACTTAAAACGATTTTCCACATCTTGGGCGACCCCTAAAGAACCCCTAGGCCCTTAGGGACATCTGTGGATGATCCATGGCCATTGTTAGGCTTGTGTGTCAACAATCTATGAGTTTTTGAACACTATATAAAGGCCTCTTATTGTAACCTTTTCTTCACACCTCATTTCTGCATTATCGGAGCTTCCTGGAGCTTAAGAGCAGACCCAAGTCTTTCCTAATCGTGCATAGGACTTCAGTAAGTATGCTTAACCTTTCTTAGTTGAGTTTTTACTTAGTTTTAGCTTAAAAGTCAAACCGTCGTAATTAACGGTTGACTTCACGATTAATGACTAATGGTCCAGTGATTAGTCGAATTGAAAGTAGTTATAAGTTGGTAATTATGTGGGCAAAAACCCTTAAATGGGCACCCTCTGATTCCCACTCTAACTAGACCATTTGTCGGGTCAAAGTTGATTAGAAAAAGTCAACAGAATGCTAATTTTCAAATTAACATGTAATTAGCAATGTAGAACCCAAACAACCTGTTTGATCATTAATATAACTTGGTAATTAGTGTAAGAACATGTCTAAACATGTTCAACCCGACAATTTTCAGTAAAGACCCGGTTCGGAACCGAAAGCCGCATAATTTGACTTTTGCTTTGACTTTCAGTTCTGACCCGTTTAAGCATGTTTTAGAAATGCCTTAGAGCTTTAATTGGACTAGGTTACATGCTAGTATAACCCTCTGTGATTATACACCATGGTTCATTAGTTATCCGATTAATATGCATGATTCCGTTAATTGCTCATATGTTGACCATTATGCCCTTTTCACCATAAAATGTGATTTTTGCAAATGTAAAAGAGTAGAAACCTTAGTTACTGAATTATAAATTTGCACCCAAAATTTGACATCAGTTTGAGGTGTAGATTGAGAGTTATGCTCATTAGCGTAATTAGAAAGCTTTTTAACGATTAAACGACATAATTAGCATATAGCCTATTTAAACCTACTTTTTGATATCAAACTTCTTACCCACTGATGTAATATATTATTTTGGGATTTTTGAAGATTTTTAATTAATTTTAGGCTGAGCATAACTTAGAGTCATAAGCTTGTTTCGGTAATTGTCGGTTTTGCCCTTTTAGGCTATAAAATGAGTTTTTCATATCTTTTTGACCCCAAACCTTTTGCTACTGATTTCATATGATAAATAAATTATTTTAAACCTTCTGGGATAATAAAAATATCAGCTTTCTATATAGAACCCGGAAACAGCTTCTAATCGCCTTTTTAAGCGTTTTTAACGCGTAGTATGTACTAAATCTATTTTAAACATACAAGGGTTGATACCTACTGATAATTTAGGTAAATTATCATATTTTAACAGTAAGCAAAGGTTGTTTAACTCAGACTTCAGTTTTGAGCTTTTCGGCTTATGTGAAATTACCAAAATGCCCCTACGGTGCATAGTTTGGTTAAAATTGATAAATTTCACATATATACAATACCCTAATGTTATAACTTAGTAAATTAAGTATTTTTGCTAATTATATCAGACCTCTAACTCAGGTTAATACTTGAACTCTTTTATAACCCTATAAATGACCAAATTGCCCCTACGGGGCATAGTTTGTGTTTAAATTCGTTTCGGGCATAATAAAAGATTTCTTACTGATATCACAACATAATTGAGGCATATTAACCTAGGAAACCTGTATATGGTTCTTACGGTTACCCGTTTCGCTTCTTGCGCGTTCGGTTCGGTTTATGTAACTAGTTTGCATAAATTAGCCGAAACGGGTCAAACCTTATCGTTTATATCTCAAAATCCAGAATGTGTTTAGATTACCCATATGAGACAAGTCTTTAAACTTGTCAGGACTAAATCACATTCTATTCCGGTCTTCGCTTAATCGTGCGTACGAACCGTATCATTCCTTGAAACTAACCGGTCTAAGCTTAAGCTTAACTAAAGACCCGTTAGGATTCTAATAGGTTATTATAAACCTTCGTTCCAGAATAGGAGGACCAGTAAAAGCTACTTGCATTTGCTGTTTGTGAATTATACTTGCAAAGGTAAATAGTTTTAACTTATTTTCCCTTATACGGGCTTGGGGTACGGTATATAAAATACCGCTTGGTCGGGCATTCGACCTTAATAGATTGGTGGTTAAGTATTATAGAGATGACCCGTTTAAATATGTTTTGTTTACTTAAACGCCTTTGGGGGGTTAATGACCATGTCCCGGATATCCTCGGCATCATTTTACGAAATGGCCACGACCTAAGCGCGGGGTGTAGGCGTACACCCGTCAGTGCATAAATAAATAATGTGGTGTGTCTATTGATCTTTAACCCGGCACGATCCGGGCTACTGAACGCATAAGGAACATGTAATCCTTTTACAAGTTTATATATTTAAATAATTATCCCAAGTTATTAAATGTTTATGCCTCGTGCATCCAAATCAATTTTTAATCATTTTTAAAATGAGTCGGTTAATTGTATTTACCAGTGTAAACTGACGTATTTTCCAAAAAGATTAAATGCAGGTACTACTCGTAATAGGCTGGATTTCTCCTTAGCATCGATAAAGAGTCTCGCAAGCTTAAGATACCTAACGTCTATTGAACTACTGTTTCCTATTTATTTTTGATCCTTCTGTGGATTATTTTTCAACTGTTTGTGATACAAGATATTACAATTAAATTCGGTTGAAATATATCTTTCACTTGCTTCCGTTGTGCATATTAAATATTGTGTTGTTTGACTATTATGTTGCCAACCACGTCATGATACTCCCCACCAGGCCCACCGGTCATACGTGGAAAGTCGGGGTGTGACACAGGAGCAACACCAATTGCACGAGCTCCCTACCATTTAGCTCCAACAGAGATGAAAGAGTTGAGGACTCAACTGGATGATTTACTGAAAAGGGTTTTATACAACCCAGCTCATCACCTTAGGGAGCACTCATATTGTTCCTGAAGAAAAAGGATGCTTCAATGCATCTGTGCATTGATTACCGTGAGCTAAATAAGGTAACAATCAAGAATCGTTATCCATTGCCCAGGATCGACGACTTGTTCGATCAACTCCAAGGGGCAAGCTTCTTCTCGAAGATTGATTTAAGATCAGGGTATCATCAACTAAAAGTAAGAACTGAAGATGTACCTAAAACAATGTTTAGAACGAGGTATGGCCACTATGAGTTCTCAGTGATGCCTTTTAGGCTCACTAACGCACCTGCAACATTCATGGACCTCATGAATCGACTCTACAAGCCATACCTAGATAAGTTTGTCATCGTCTTTATAGACGACATACTTATCTATTCTTGTAATCAAGTTGATCACGAGAAACACCTCTGATGTATCTTAGGATTGCTACAACAGGAGCATATGTATGCTAAATGCTCCAAGTGCGAGTTCTGGCTTCGTGAAGTCCAATTCCTTGGACATGTTGTGAGCGAGCATGGTATCCAAGTGGATCCCGCTAAAATAGAAGCAATTATGAACTGGGAAGCACCTAAGACACCTACAGAGATTCGCAGCTTTCTGGGATTAGCTGGTTATTATAGAAGATTCATTGAGAACTTCTTAAGGATAGCTGCACCATTAACTACTCTGACACGCAAGAATGTGAAGTTTGATTGGGGTCTAAAACAACAAGAGTCTTTTAAGATCCTCAAACAGAAATTGAGCAATGCTCCTGTGTTGACATTGCCAGAAGGAATAGAAGAGTTTGTCGTTTATTGTGATGCTTCGCACACTGGCATGGGTTATGTGCTTATGCAGAGGGGCAAAGTAATTGCCTATGCATCACGACAACTGAAGGTGCACAAAAAGAATTACACCACCCACGATTTGGAGTTGGGTGCCGTTGTATTTGTACTTAAGTTGTGGAGACATTGTTTATATGGAACCAAATGCGTGATATATTCAGATCACAAAAGTCTCCAACACTTGTTCAATCAAAAGGATCTCAATATGAGGCAACGTTGTTGGATGGAAACCTTGAATGACTAAGATTGTGAAATTCGCTACCATCCTGGTAAAGAGAATGTAGTCGCAGATGCATTGAGCAGAAAGGAAAGGATTAAACCTATACAGATTAATGCCAAGAGTATCGAGCTTAAGAACAACTTGAATGAAAGACTGTTAGCTGCTCAGAAGGAAGCTATATTGGAAGCTAACTTTCCAAGTGAAAAGTTAGGTGTAATTGCTGATCAGTTGTCAGTTGGCAAGGATGGAATCCTTAGATTAAATGGTCGAATCTGGGTTCCCATCCATGGAGGACTTAGAGATATAATCCTCTAAGAAGCTCATAATTCAAGATACTCAGTTCATCCTGGAGGTGACAAGATGTATCAAGATTTAAAGGCAAAATATCGGTGGATAGGTTTGAAGAAATCTATAGCCACACATGTAGCTAAATGTCTGACTTGCGCTCAGATTAAAGCCGAACATCAAAAGCAGTCAGGTTTACTACAACACCCAGAACTTCCCACATGGAAGTGGGAGATGGTAACTATGGATTTCATTACCAAGTTACCTAAAACAAGGCATGGAAATGATATGATATGGGTCGTAGTTGACAGACTGACTAAGTCAGCACATTTCTTACCCATCAAGGAGACTCATAACTCCGACAAGCTAGCTCAGCTGTATGTAGATAAGATTGTATCTCTCCATGGAGTGCCAGTGTCTATTATATCTGATAGAGATACTAGATACACCTCTCATTTTTGGAAAAGTTTCCAACAATCATTAGGCACTCGTTTGAACTTTAGTACTGCTTACCATCCTCAAACGGATGGACAAAGTGAGCGTACAATTCAAACGTTGGAAGACATGCTTCGTGCATGCGTTATTGATTTGGGTGGTAGCTGGGATGACCACCTACCTTTAATAGAGTTCTCCTATAATAATAGTTACCATACTAGCATACAGGTTGCGCCTTTTGAGGCATTGTATGGGAGGAAATGCAGAACTCCTGTTTGTTGGGCTGAAGTAGGGGAGACTCAATTATCAGGACCTGATATAGTCCTTGAAAAAACGGAAAAGATTGTCCAAATTCGTGATCGGCTAAAAGCTTCCAGGGATAGGCAGAAAAGCTATGCAGATAAAAGGCGAAAACCTCTAAAGTTTGAGGTAGGCGACAAAGTCTACTAAAAGTATCACCCTGGAAAGGTGTGATGCGTTTTGGTAAGAAGGGCAAGCTAAGCCCAAGGTATATCGAACCATTCGAGATCATCGGGTGTGTCGGCAATGTAGCTTATAAGCTAAACTTGCCTGAGGAGCTTAGTGGAATTCACAATGTGTTCCACATCTGTAACTTAAAGAAATGTCTAGCTGATAAATCGCTAGCAATGTCTCATAAAGACATACATATTGATGAAAGCCTGAGGTTTTTTGAAAGACCTATATCGATCGAGGACCGACAGGTTAAAAAGCTCCGAAGGAAGCACGTGTCTATAGTGAAAGTTAAATGGGATGCCCGTAAAGGCCCTGAATATACGTGGGAGGTTGAGTCCACTATGCGACAAAAGTACCCTCACTTGTTTCGGTAAATCTCGGGGTCGAGATTCCTTTTAAGGGGGTGAGGATGTAACACCTCGTAAAAACATGTCCATTTATGTGAAGACACGTGTCCTAAACCCTAATCATGTGAAAGATTGAATTACAAGGACTAAAGTTGTCAAACAATGAAAATACGTACGCGAAGGGACTAAAGTGTGAACATGCCAAACTTGTGCCTCTGATTGCCCACACACGATGAATATATTCTTAAACGAGTAATTATTCGGATATAAGAAGCCGTTTGTGAAAGTAAACGAAAGTTTACAAGATGCAGGGGTTAAACGTGTCACCATGTTAATTTTTACCTCTGAGTGACCTTTTATTGAACCCGGGACTTCGTAATGTTCGATTATACTCTCAAGAATATATGATAACAAATTCACGTGGTTTCGTGATCGTTATGTGTTATTTACGCAAATTCCCAAGAACAAGGGTTAAAAGCGACAATGGACAGAAACTTGTGTTTTCGGTGATCGTTTAACGGAACCGAACCTAACGGTGTTTGGTTATGCTCCCTAGATCATCTACAAACTAACTACGAGGGTTAGAAGTGCCTAAAATGAAAGTTATAAAGCTTATAAAGGTGCAGGGACTAAATGTGACAACTTTTGAAAGTTGTTTGAGGGCTAGCGTCGCGCGACCACACCCAATATATGCTGTGGCGCGACGCGAAGGGTCAATTTCAACAGAATGTGCATGGCATCTGCAGGTTGTCTTCTTCCTTGTGCTCCAAACCAAAATAACTCGAATTCTATGGCTTGTTGATGGTTTTAAAAACCACTTGGGACACCTGGAGCTATCTTACAACACCCCTAAACACCTGTAATGATCTAGAGGAAGCTCCATGCACTATAAATAGGCTCTTTTGTACAGCCATTTTCCTTGCACATTCAAATCTTTCACTCCCACTCTCTAGCTTGAGCATTCTTGTGTTTTCTTTGGGATTCCTGATCAAGAGGGAGCCCACCTTAGTTCAATTTTCGTGCAAGGACCTAATGTAAGTGTCCTTAGCCACTCTAGTATAGTTTTTATGTGTTTAAAAGCCAAAAGTCAAAGTTGTCGTAATAACACTTTGACTTTTGGTTTAGACCTAAACGGTCCAGCCATTGTTCGAGGCGAATATGGCTACGTGATCATAATTAGGTAGGTGTTAATCCCTCAAAAGGGCACCTCCTAATTATCACATTTACTTAGTTAATTGTCGGGTCAAAGTAGTTAATTAAAAAGTCAAACAAGTCAAATTTTTGAATAAAAACATAATCTGATAATGTAGAAGGTATAAACCATATTTTATCACTTAAATAACTTGGTAAATATTGTTAGAACATGTTTAAGCATGTTCAACCCGACAATTCTGAGTTTAGGGTCGGTTCGCAACCGAAAGTCGCAAAAGCTTGACTTTTGCTTTAACTTTCAGTTCTGACCCGATTGAGCTTAATTCTTCTATGTTTTAAGCTTCCGTTAGGACCATATTATGTTGTAATATAACCCTCTGAGGTTATATTACCTGGACATTAATATTCTGAATTATATGATAGTTTCCGTTATTATGCTTATAATTGACCAATATGCCCTTTTGATCTAAAAATGAGATTTTTGAATATGTGAGCATACAAATAGGTTAAGTACTGATATATGAACATGTCTAGATTAATTTGACATTGTTTTCTGGTCTCAAACTGATGTTATGCAAAATATCGCAGATTTAACTTTTATAAATATTAAATTACGCTTTTATGCATAATTCATGTTTAAACATGGATTTTGACCCAAACCTCATTACCTACTGTTATGATATCATTTTTAGGAATTTTTGGAATATTTGGTCAGATTAGATGCTGACCATAACTTGGAGTTCTTGTATAAATTCCTTAATTTACGATAATGCCCTTTTGGCTAATAAAATGTGATTTACATATGATTAACATGCCAAACCTTTTTCTACTGATTTGATATGAAAAATAAAATATTTTAAGCATTCAAGGCTGATCAAAATCTTAGAATCACATAAACATCTCAAATATCGTCAATTATCGATTTTTACGCTAATTAGGTGAATAGTATGGTTTAAAACCATATTTAGCACCCAAGACTTGTTGCCTACTGAAATTATAAATAATTTTTAATATTTTTACAGTAGGTATAAGTCATGAACTCAGACTTCCAATTATGTCCTTAAAAGCATATGTGAAATGACCAAAATACCCTTTCGGGGCATAGTTTGGCCATAAATGGTAAACCGCACATATGAATGATATCCTATTGTTTTAATACAATAAAATAAATATTTTTACTGAATGTTTTAGACCAGAATATCAGTTTACTTTAAAACTTCTTTTATAAATATTAAAATGACCAAAATGCCCTTACGGGACTTAATTTGGTTTTAAATACTTTTTTTGGGCATATATATTAACATCCTACTGATGTATTAACATATTTTAAGCATAATAACATATGAGACTTGTATATGGTTCATTTGGTTACCCGTTATGCATTTATGCGTTCGGTTCGGTTTATGTAACTAGTTTACATAAATTAGCCAAAATGGGTTTAACCTTATCATTAAATCTTTGAAATCCAGAATGTGTTTAGTTAACCCATATTATACAAGTATCCAAACTTGTCGGGTCTAAATCACATTCCATTCCGGTCTCCGCTTAATATAGCGTTTCGAACCGTAAAGTATCTTTCAAACTAGCCGGTCTAAGTCTTTGACTTAAATAAAGACCCGTTAGTATCCTAATAGGTTAATAAACCTTCCATACAGATTGAGTGGCTTCGGTAGAAGGTATTTACATAAGGCTTTAGGAAACAAACGGCTGAGTAACATCTTTACACATCTAGCTCAAGTAAATACTTTTAACTTATTTTCCTTATATGGGCTTGGGATACGGTATAATAATACCGCTTGGTGGGGTATGAAATCATTTAATCGGATTGTGATTAATAAATTGCATAACTCGTTTTAATATGTTTTGTTTGATAACATAAACATTGGGGGTTAACGACTGTGTCCTGGATATCCTCGGCTCATTTAAATTATAAATGGCCACGACCTATGCACGGGGTATAGGCATATACCTGACAGATGCAATATGCTAAATAATAAATAACCCACATGTTGGGGATAACTCCTTTGAGGGTTTTATAAGTGGTGAGTCGGTTAATCATGACAGGCTTCTAAACCGGGCCCAATTGTCTGACAAACATGTAAATCTGTATACAAGATTTTATTAAAAATTGTCCCAAGTTATAAGTGGTTTGTGCCTTGTGCACCTAAATCAATTTTCATAAACTCTTTTTCAAATGAGTCGGTTAATTGTATTAACCAGTGAAAACTAACGTATTTTCCAAAGACTAAGTGACAGGTAACTCTCGAAATTAGGTTGGAGCTACTCGGTGTCAAATAAGAGGATCTTGCAAATCCTTAGATGCCTGAAGTCTGTTATTTCAGTTTTCTTGTATTTGTTTTTATGATCTGCCTGTGGATCTCTATTACAACCAGTCTGTATATTTTTTTTAATTCAGACACTCGGACATTATGGTTTGTAATAATAATTATCTACCAAGCCTTCCACTGTGCTATGATATTGTGTTAATTCTCCATGATGATATCAACTACGTCACGATACTCCCCACCGGGCCTACCGGTAATATGTGGAAATATCGGGGTGTGACACATAATAAATTTAATGACAACGATTTCAATAACATTCCTAGTTACCTAATTCGCGGTTCGCTCCGGTTCGGGTTTGCGATTCGCTAGTTGGGAGGAATTGCCCAACTGCATCTAAAACCTGGCGCGTTTATACGCACCTTGCTTAAAAAGACCTTGTTTTTAAGCATTGTGCGCTTAGGCAAATTCGAAGCGAATGGAAAAGTACAAAACGAAAATACAGATCTCACATTAGAATAAAAACGACACAAACCTCTGAACAAAAACATAAGTAATGCATCACCCATATTTTGCTCCCTGAGACGCATCATTCCACTCTGACTTGGAGCTAAAATTTCCCTATGTAGCAGGGAAAACTGTTTCTCCCCCTTCTTCCACATTAAATCCGCAATTGTTGGAAGGAAAAAAACTAAAAATTAGGCAAAATAGATAAAAATAAAAATTTTACGAGTTCAGTTCCGTGATCTAATCGCCTTCAATTCTGTGATCTAATCGAAGGTTACAACGGTGCATAAATGTAGACTTCTGACGTAAACTGATCAAAGAGAATTAGTTAAGTCACCATCTGAAACAGAACAATCTTTAACAACATTCAGTTTAATAGTTTAATTGATTACCTTAGTCTTGGTTACCCCATCACCTACATACGAGCACACTTTCTTCAGCCGGTCCTATCTCAAATGGTTGCCTTCTCATCGGTTTGCCGATTTCCTCTGTAAAAACATGTTAATACACAGACTCGAGATACCTATGTACTTTGCTAAAATGTAAAAGATAATTTACTTGTCCTTCCTTCTCACCCGAAGTTCTGCACAACACATCATTCCCCAAACATAAATTCTGTAAAACTATCAAAAAATAAAAAATAAAAACAACAAGTAATCTAAAACCAGATTAAGAGGCCCACAATTGATTCTGTAGTAAAATATGCATACCTCAAAATTAAGAATGAAGTAAAAAAAATCGCAGCAAACGCTAAATCACCAGTTTTAATGGGTTATGAGGGTAAAAGAATTTCCTTGAGACATCAATTTTGGGTTCAACGTCAAACATACCCTAAGAAATTCTTCACGATTGTGATTTCTCTAGCGAAGAAGGAAATCAAGAAACATCAATGTTGAAATGATCGGTCGAGGTTTGAGGCTATATATTAGGGTTCTTTTAAAATTCCCTGTGAAATTCCAAGCTTAACCCTGAAGTGTCTTAAAAGTTTGGAGAGCTTGCAAAATTACCCCCTCTCAAATGGCTTTAAGCACCTTGTACATACTGCTTTAAAATTGATACGCCATGTAAAATTACATTTGTGTACGTCACATTTCCTTTATACAGTTGATGGGTTAAACCGTTCAACCAACACGATCTATATATTTAATTTTGTCCAAATTTGTTGAATTTCATGCTCCATTATGGTGGCGGTGCTCCTCCGTGGCCACAGTTTGGTTGCTAAGAAGCACTCACAATCTTTGGATAGTCTCTTCTCATTCGTTCAACTATGGCTTGATTAGCTTTTGTTCTTTTTTTTATATTTAAATTTAAATTGTGTTACATGAAACAAATGTTAAATGGTTGATTGGAAGAAGATCGAGCATCGTGGCTTGTGACTTGAAGTCGTGATTTGAGGTAACATACAAGAATGAAGAGAAAAAGAAGTTAAGCATTCATGACATCACCACATGCAATACACCATGTTGACGTAACATGCACCAAATCCACAAACACCACTTGACCACCATCCACTAGTTTCCATGGTGGCCAAAGAGGAGAAATTAGTGAAGCACCGCCACAACAAATGAAGTATAAATTTCAACAAAATATTGCTACTAAGAGTAACGATTTTAAAGGTAGCCATGTTTTGTTGAAATTCATACTCGTTTGTGGTAGCATGGTTTTTCTAACATATTCTTTTTGGCATTAATGTAAACTGATGGATGGCGTTACTGGTGCTCCTCCCAGGCCACCATGGAATAGTGGATGGTGGTGTTTGCGGTATTGGTGCGTGTTGCACCACCATGGTAACATCGCCACTAGTGAAGTCATGAAAGCTTCACCTCTTCACTCTGCGAAGCTAATGTTGATCCAATTTTCTTTTCCTAAAATCTCCATGATCTCCTGTGAACATATCAAAAGTGGAAGCAATCAATTTATATGAATGGAATACAATAACATGACAATCTACAATCAATGGGTTGACATTGAATTAGGTCAAACAATATGGGATATTCAACTAATTTTACGAAAGAGAAGTCATGCAAAATTACTTAACAACGGATGTAAATTTGTAAATTATTCAAGACACAATCGTAACTTCATCAAAAATTCAAATGAGTTAAAATAAACATTTAAATAATAATTATGACAAAATCAGAAAAACTTGAAAACAGAAATCAATGATCTCTAGGTGATTCCTCATGACAAAATCAGAAAAACTTGAAAACAAAAATCAATGATCTCTAGGTGATTCCTCAAAGAGTAAAGAACTTATGAAAAATCAACAATTGTATGTAACACTTTTCATCCAAAATTCAAGTTGATTAAATTACATTTTCAATTAATAAGCAAATGAATAATTAAAACTGATACAATTATAAAAGATGAATTCTAATTGATTCTTTAAAGAGAATAGACAAAATATACCTGTGTTCTTGGTGGAGTATATTTCTTCTTCGCTTTTATTCTATCGTCATCATGAAAGGTCCATTGAAGCGTTTGAGTTTTGACTATATATATTATAGGTAGTAACTGTGGATAATTAATCCTTGCCTCTTTAAATTGGAGTGCAAGTCAAGGAATGGTGCAAATAGTTCGGATAAGGATCAGAAGGAATATTTCAGGATTATTAATTATTTAAGTTCCTAGATTAGAGTCCTAGTGTAATTCTATTTTGTAACTTAGTTTCCAAGTTATTTCTTGCTTATAAATAGTGATAGGTTAATGTAATGTTTTAGCAGTTTTAATTAATAGAAAAGAGTCGTGATTTGCTTTGTTGAACCCGAGTGTTCCTCCAACAATTGATATCAGAGCATAACGATCTTAGGCTCGTTCGATTTGGTGTTAGTGAAGATTGCGGAAGCAGACTGATAGTAGGTTTGGGATGCATAACCAAACCGAAAGGAGAACTGATCTAGGGAAAATAACCACATAAAATCGATAACTCATAAAATTAGCAGTTGCGGCTCAAAATCGAAACAGAATGTCTTGGGTGTTAGACGTCGACTACCCAAAGTGATTCAACCATTCATAACGACCTCGGGTACACGCTTTGGCCTAATAGACTGTGCACTCGCCAAAACACGGCGAACGACACTCATCCTTCCGGTTACTACGTGACTCGAGTCATCAGAACAATCGAGACTTTGGTGAGAGTTTTGTAAAACCAATGTAGGAGTGGAACTAGTCATTAAGATGCGGGTTTCACCCCTAACTTAACAACTTCGTTCCTGAGAGTGTGGCAAAACCACGAGATAGAGACGGAGAATTTCGTTGAGATATGGCTTTCACTCCTGGCTCAACGAAGATTCTCGTGCTGAGAGTAAAAATACGCGTAGAGTGAGAGATCTTATCGAGAGTTCTCGGTTTTCACCCCTAATCTCGACAAAATCGCTCATTTGTGTTATACGAGTGTTTTCGAAAAACGTGTGTATTGTGTTAGCCTTAGGAAAGGCACAGTGTGTTTTCAGCCTTAGGAAAGTGTAACACCTTGAAAATTCATGTTCAATAAAATAACGACACGTGTCATGTAAGACAAAAAGTGTTATAAACCCGGATCTAGTTAAAGATGTATGGCAGGATTTAAAAGTGTCGTCATGTTAATTTATACCTCTGAACAACCTCATTATGAATCCCAAGACTAATAAACATCTGGTATATATTCAAATCCGGTGATTTCTAGCAATAATGGATTCATAATTGCAAGAGTCGAATCCTACGAAGAAATGCACGACAAACCTTCGTTTATGATTTTCCTTTAAAGTCTAAGAAAACATTTCAAAATGGTAGGGTACATAACTGTTCAAGACCCCAAACAAGAGGCCCCATACTGATAATTGAGGCTAAAATTCGAAATACACTAGTTGCCCTTTCAAAGCTCGAAAGATCAAAGATTTTTGCCTTCTGCAAAAGGCTTACGGGCCGTAAGCCACCCCCTTACGGTCCGTAAGGGGTGCCCAGCAACAGTAAATCGGGCAGCAGCCTGTTTAAACATTGTAACCGACTTAAAAACGATTTTCCACTTCTTGGGGCGACCCCTACATGCTTTTTAGACCCTAGGACACTTGTTGATGATCAGGAAACAAGGGTAGACTTGGTTGTCAATGATCTAAGTGAGATTTAACCACTATATAAAGCCACAATGTTGCAACATTGTGATCACTCATTCCTTCTGCATTTCTGGAGCTTTTGGAAGTTCAAGAGTAGACCCTAAGCCTCCCTAATCGTGCATAGGACTTCTGTAAGTATGCTTAACCTTTCCTAGTTGAGTTTTACTTTGTTATTAGCTTAAAAGTCAAACCGTCATAATTAACGGTTGACTTCGCGATTAATCATTAATGGTCCAGTGATTAGTCGAATTGAAAGTAGTTATAAGTTGGTAATTATGTGGGCAATAAACCCTTAAAAGGGCACCCTCTGATTCCCACTCTAACTAGACCATTTGTCGGGTCAAAGTTGATTAGAAAAAGTCAACAGAATGCTAATCTTCGAATTAACGCATAATTAACAATACAGAAGGAGTGTAACCTATTTTATCACTCATATAACTTGGTAATAGGTATAATAACTGGTCTAAGCTTGTTTGATCCGACAATTTTCTGTTTAGACCCGGTTCGGAACCGAAAGTCGCAAAGCTTTGACTTTTGCTTTGACTTCAGTTCTGACCCGTTTTGGTATGTTTTAGAAATGCCTTAGAGCTTCCTTAGGACCAGGTTACATGCTAGTATAACTCTTAGTGATTATACACCTTGGTTCATTAGTTATCCAATTAATATGCATGATTCCGTTAATTGCCTATATGTTGACTATTATGCCCTTTTATCCATAAAACGTGATTCTTAAAAATGTAAAAGACTAGAAACCTTAGTTACTGATTTATAAACTTGTAACCAAAATTTGACATCTGTTTGAGGTGTAGATTGAGAGTTATGCTCAATAGCGTAATTAGAAAGCTTTTTAGCGATTAAACGACATAATTAGCATATAGCCTATTTAAACCCACTTTTTGATATCAAACTTTTTACCCACTGATGTAATATAATATTTTGGGATTTTTGAAGATTTTTAATTAATTTTAGGCTGAGCATAACTTAGAGTTATAAGCTTGATCCGGTAATTGTCGGTTTTGCCCTTTTGGGCTATAAAATGAGTTTTACATACCTTTTCGACCCCAAACCTTTTGCTACTGATTTTATATGATAAATACATTATTTTAAACCTTCTGTAATAATAAAAATATCAGCTTTCTATATAGAACCCGGAAACGGCTTCTAATCGCCTTATTAAGCGTTTTTAACGCATAGTATGTACTAAAACTATTTTAAACATACAAGGGTTGATACCTACTGATATTTTAGGTAAATTATAATATTTTAACAGTAAGCAAAAGTTGTTTAACTCAGACTTCAGTTTTGAGCTTTTTAAGCTTATGTGAAATTACCAAAATGCCCCTACGGTGCATAGTTTGGTTATACTTGATAAATTTCACATATATGCAATACCCTACTGTTATAACTTATTAAATTAATTATTTTTTTTACTAATGATATCAGACCTGCAACTCGGGTTAATACTTGAACTCTTTTATAACCTTATAAATGACCAAAATGCCCCTACGAGGCATAGTTTGTGTTTAAATTCGTTTCGGGCATAATAAAAGATATCTTACTGATGTCACAACATATTTGAGGCATATTAACTTAGGAAACCTGTATATGGCTCTTATGGTTACCCGTTACGCATCCTTCGCGTTCGGTTCGGTTTATGTAACTAGTTTACGTAAATTAGCCGAAACGGGTCAAACCTTATCGTTTTTATCTCAAAATCCAGAATGTGTTTGGATTACCCATATAAGACAAGTCTTCAAACTTGTCGGGTCTAAATCACATTCTATCCCGGTCTTCGCTTAATCGTGCGTTTGAACCGTATCTTTCTTTAAAACTAACCGGTCTAAGCTTAAGCTTAACTAAAGACCGTTAGGATTCTAATAGGTTATTATAAACCTTTGTTCCAGAATAGGAGACCCGGTAAAAGCTACCCACATTTGCTATTTGTGATTTATACTTGCAAAGGTAAATACTTTTAACTTATTTTTTCCTATACGGGCTTGGGGTACGGTATATAAAATACCGCTTGGTCGGGCATTAAATATTTAATCGTATGGTGGTTAATTTATCTTAATTGGGCCGTTTAAATTGTTTTGTTTGCTTAAAGCCTTTGGGGGGTTAATGACCATGTCCCGGATATCCTTGGCATCATTTTACGAAATGGCCACGACCTAAGCGCGGGGTGTAGGCGTACACCCGTCAGTGCATAAATAAATAATGTGGTATGTCTATTGATCTTTAACCCGGCACGAACCGGGCTACTGAACGCATAAGGAACATGTAATCCTTTTACAAGTTTATATATTTAAATAATTATCCCAAGTTATAAAAAGTTTGTGCCACGAGCATTCAAATCGAATTTTATTAAACCTTTTCAACTGAGTCAGTTAATTGTATTTACCAGTGTAAACTGACGTATTTTCCCAAAAAGGTTAAGTGCAGGTACTACGCGAACTAGGCTGGCTTTCTCCTAGCGTCCACAATAAGTCTCGCCAGCTTGGATGTCAAAACTGTTGAACAATGTTTCCTATTTATTTTTTATCCACCTGTGGATTATTTTCAACTGTTTGTGATACTTGATATTACAATAGTATTCGGTTGAAATATATCTTTCATTTGCTTCCGCTGTGCATTTAAATATTGTGTTGTTTGACTGTAATGTTACCAACCACGTCACGATACTCCCCCACCGGGCCCACCGGTAATACGTGGAAATATCGGGGTGTGACAGAAAGGCTTCCTTTGTGCGAAGCTGTAGTATGCAGGGTTCGCACAAAGATGTAGTTTTTGCGAATTGAACGAGAGTATCAATAGTAGGCTCGTACGAAACCCCTACTAGGATCACACGAAGCTGGTCTGTTGGTGCATAGACTATAGACTAGGTCAATCCTAATACACAAACTCCAAACTAGGTCGTGTCATTCCTAATTCCCTATAGTTATGGCTCTGATACCAAACTGTCACACCCCAACCGATGGCGGAAACATCGGGGCGTGGCACTGAGCGAAACAGATTGTTCAAGAGAATCCACAACAACTATTAAATGACAATATCTTTAATGTTAATATCCCATACTACTAACAGATAAAGCAAAAACAGTCATTACAGATATAAGTCTCAAAAACAAAATACTGTTCCGACAACTCAGATTTTATTACGGGTTTCTAGACTTCCTAACTTGATTTATCACAGGAAAGTGTAGCATCTTATCAACCTGTCATATACGTTAAATAAAGTCAATACATAAAATGTAAAGGTGAGTACACAAGTTTGAATAGCATATAGTAGTAAAAGCGTTTACGCATAACCGGCATGTATCACTTAACGGGTGAAGCAAGTAACTATCAAAACTATGTTCACACTTAACCATGAGACTGCGTTATAGAGTATGCGCGACAGATGTCCAGCGGACACGTGAAGTAAAGTGATGTGATCCCTAGCAACCCATGTCCACGACAGGTGCTGAGTCCAAACTATAGTACTATCGTTGCTAGAGGCGGTATAGTGTAACACTGTATAGGCATAGTACAAGCATTCATAGATCACGTATAACATGCGGGAGCAGTTAGCGTTGTAAAGTGTTTGCGTTGTGTGTTGAGAGAGAACGTATGTAACACCCAAAAGTGCGTTAAAAGAAAATGGGTTCTAGTATACTCACATTACATGTTTAAAAAATAAACTCAGCCTTGATTGGATTGAAGGGAGCGCGTTGGGGTTAGCCTGAGCATAGAACAGTAGCGTGAGCATTGAACAGTGCGTGTAAAACAGAGAGTCGGAGAGTTAAGTGTTCGGATGGTGATCCAAACGGATGATTATCCATTCGAGCGGATGGTCATCCGGATGGATGGTCATCCGAGCGGATGGCCATTCGAATGAGTGTGTTTTGTTTGTAAATCGTTTTTGAAAGTTTGAAGTTTTCGTTGTAGCATTTAAACAAGGTAAAGTATAGATGCCAAGTCATCCGGTCGGATGGTCATCCGGACAGATGGCCATTCAATCAGATGGCTATTCGATCTAGAGATTGGTAGTTTAAAGTTTTCGTAAAATTTTCCAAGTAAAGGGTTTGAAATTTAACGGAGACGGCGTGACAACGTGTCAAACAACGGAAACACACCAAGTCCATTCATTCGATCAGATGGGAACCACCCCATTCGATCAGCCTCACTGTTCTTGATGAAGTTTCATGTTCAACCCGTGAATCGGTCATCTCTCCGGTGGAAATCCGTTTTCAAGCCGGCTCTCAACTAAGAAATGTGTAGAGAGTCTGAATGAGTCAAGATTCCATCGGTTTTGTGTAGAAAGTTGAAGAAAAGTTTGAAAACACTTGAAAAGTGTTGAGATCTTGCAAAACTTAGTGAAAAGTTATGGAAATCTCTTAGATCTGAACCAATCTTGATGAGTTGGTGGTTCACAACAGCTTGCGTAAGCAAAATGAGTGAAGAACACCTTCAAGAGGTCCAAATAAGTGATTTCAGAGAAAAAGTAAGTGTTTGTGTGTGATTTTGATGGAGAAGATGATGTAGGAGTGTTTGGTGATGACGATTATACAAGATTTGAGGAGAAATACTTAAGAATTAGCCTTGAATCGCGAGGAAAAGTGCTTGAGAGTGACTTGGGTGCAGGTGGTCGGATGAAACTGTTAAATCAATGAAAGGGACGTGTACGGCGTATTTATAAAGGGTGAGAAAGAGTTAAGACGGTAGAGAAGTGGTGTGTGCGGTCGGATGGCTTGCCGGTCGAATGGCCATCCGAGTGGATGGTCATCCAGATGGTAGTCCATTCGATCGGTTGTTCATCCGATCAGCCGTGTTGCGTTTTGTTAGTTTTCGACTTTTGTTTGGTGCATTAAGCGTTGCGTTTAATCGAGTTGCGAGTAAGCGTTGAGTGTGTAAGCGTTGTTTTGAGGTAACCACATAACATGTAAACAAATAATCACATAATCTAACACATAAAACTAAAATGCATAAAAGTAAATCTGCGTTTCGAGTTGCGTTGAGTTTGCGTTGCGTTAGTGTTTAGCATAATATGCGATAAAAATGCGTTTAAGTGGTAAGGGGTATAAAATAGCGTTTAAATGCGATAACTGCGTTTTGAATAAGTGTTGTAAAATATCGTTTAAACCCTTTGCAATAATCGGAATCTCGGGAGTACAAGTAATTAAGCAAGAAATGACAGATACAAGTAATGACCCGGAAAGTCGGGTTGTTACAACTAACTTTATTAAACTTTAAGGACCGTATGATAACTCTATTAAAGTTCGGGGTCGAAATATAAATCGCTTATAAAAAATACAATTATTATTAAACTTACCTATGGTAAATCTATTAAAGTTCAAGGGTATATGTAAATCGTTTATCAAAATATTATTATAGTTTAGAGGTTGTGTGATAACTTTATTAATGTTCAGGGTTAGAAACGTAAATTAATTATAAAAAACAATAATATTATAGCCTTATAATTATGAATTAAACTATTAAATGACCAAACATAGATTTATTACTATTCACATTTTGATTTGTTATAGTGTAGAATGGCAACTTGCAAAAAAAAAAAAAACCCCTCTTTTTTCATTATAACAAACAAGTGCAAGCATCATTCAGATGATCATCAAACATCTGTTTCCGGTTAGGTTAAACAATTGAAACAAAACCAATTAGACATGTGCCTATAATGCTTACTAAACAATTAGACATGGGCCTGTAATGCTTACTAAATTAGAAAAAAAAATTAAGCATGGACCTCTAATGATTTAAAGTATACTAATTAAATCCAAGTAACTAGGCGTAATTTTTGAACTATAAATTTGTTTATTATCTAATTCTTTTAGAAGAAAACAAAACAATGGTGTTGTTTGTAAAAAGACAATGGTGTCGCTCGTAAAAAACAATGGTGTCGCTCGAACTTTTCCTATTATACGTTGTATTTGCTACACAAAATTCAATGGTGTCGGACGACACCGTTGTTCAAAGTGTATGTCGTCTTATGGAATAGAAAACACCTAAGGAGGTATCCATGGTGCATGCTGGTGTGATGCTCTTGGAGGAGGAAAGACTTACGAGGGAAAGAAGGGGAAAGAGTTAACAGGGTAGTGGTGAAGAAAAAAGCGTGAGAGAAAGAGAGAAAGACAGTAGATGAGACAAAAAAAAAAGATGTGCTGAACCAATAAAAAAGATATATTATTTTATTATTTAGTATATAAAATTTATTTATTTAACTCGTATAATACACGAGGTTATAACCTAGTATAATATAAATAAAAATAAAAATATTATAGAGTATTTAAATATTGTATAAGATGTTTAAATATTATATAACTTGGAAAAAACTAAAATGTGGAAAGTTAATAAATTAAATTAAAATACACATGTGGAAAGTTAATAAATTAAAATATACATAAATAAATTTTGTAATAAATTAAACACTATGAACACCTTTTTTTTTTTTTTTTCTTCCAAGGGGTTGATAGGTTTTGGGTTGATGGGTTAAACCTTTCAACCAACACGATCTATATATTTAATTTTGTCCAAATTTGTTGAATTTCATGCTCCATTGTGGTGGTGGTGCTCCTCCCTGGCCACAGTTTGGTTGCTAAGAAGCACTCACAATATTTGGATAGTCTCTTCTCATTCGTTCAACTATGGCTTGATTAGCTTTTGTTCTTTTGTTTTTTACATTTAAATTTAAATTGTGTTACATGATACAAATGTTAAATGGTTGATTGGAAGAAGATCGAGCATCGTGGCTTGTGACTTGAAGTCGTGATTGAAGTAATATACAAGAATGAAGAGAAAAAGAGGTTAAGCATTCATGACATCACCACATGCAATACACCATGTTGACGTAACATGCACCAAATCCACAAACACCACTTGACCACCATCCACTAGTTTCCATGGAGGCCAAAGAGGAGAAATTAGCGAAGCACCGCCACAACAAATGAAGTATAAATTTCAACAAAATATTGCTACTAAGAGTAACGATTTCAAAGGTAGCCAGGTTTTGTTGAAATTCATACTCGTTTGTGGTGGAATGGTTTTTCTAACATGTCCTTTTTTGGCATGATGTAAACTGATGGATGGCGTTATTGGTCCTCCTCCCAGGCCACCATGGAATAGTGGATGGTGGTGTTTGCGGTATTGGTGCGTGTTGCACCACCATGGTAACATCACCACTAGTGAAGTCATGGAAGCTTGACCTCTTCACTCTGCGAAGCTAATGTTGATCCAATTTTCTTTTCCTGAAATCTCCATCTCCTGTGAACATATCAAAAGTGGAAACAATCAATTTATATGAATGGAATACAATAACATGACAATCTACTAGTGGTGAAACTTGAGATTTCCAACGGGGGTCGAAAACGTATATACCCAAAAATTACTTAACAACGGATGTAAATTAATCAAGAAACGATTGTAACTACATCGAAAATTCAAATGAATTAAAATAAACATTTAAATAATAATTATGACAAAATCAGAAAAAACTTGAAAACAGAAATCAATGATCTCTAGGTGATTCCTCATGACAAAATCAGAAAAACTTGAAAACAAAAAATCAATGATCTCTAGGTGATTCCTCAAAGAGTAAAGAACTTATGAAAAATCAACAATTGTATGTAACACCTTTCATCCAAAATTCAAGTTGATTAAATTACATTCAATTAATAAGCATATGAATAATTAAATCTGATACAATTATAGAAGATGAATTCAAATTCATTCTTTAAAGAGAATAGACAAGATATACCTGTGTTCTTGGTAGAGTATATTTCTTCTTCGCTTTTATTCTATCGTCATCATGAAAGGTCGATTGAAGCGTTTGAGTTTTGACTATATATATTATAGGTAGTAACCATGAAAGTAAGGCCTACTTTTAAGGATTTCAGTTTTAGAATAAATGAAACTTAATTATAGGGTAAGGATCAAATAGAACGTTTATTTTGGCTAGAAAGTATAGGAAGCAATAGGATTATGACATGTGGCAAAATTTAAAATAAAGAGTAAGGGTATTTTAGTCAATCACATCCTTTCTTCTTCCTTCTTCTCCCCAGTAACTTCAAAACCCACCATCTTCAACCATTTCTTCACTTTTTATCTTAATAATCACTACATTATAGTGCGATTTTCATCACCAATAAATGATTCAAACACCCGATCAACGTGTTCTTCAGCTTTTTTGAAGAAACCCAGTTGAATTTCATATAAAATCTCGTTTTTTCCCTGTGATTTCACTCGATTCGTTCAATTCGATCGCTGATAAGTGTTTCTAACATTCAAATTTCGTCAATCGGTGAAGAAATATGCAGAAATCGGCTTCGAACTATGTAAGATTTTTTTGAATTGCATTTTTACGATCTGGGTTTTTGAATTGAGTCATTGTGTTTTACGATCTTGGCGGGGGTCCGGGGACAGCGCCCCTGGTACCAGGGTCCAAGGGGCAGAGCCCCTGGCTGGGGTTGATTAAATTGCTTTAATAAAAATGCATCAGAAAATTTAATTTTTCAGAAATTGCCTCATTTCGAAGACAGTAATTCGTAGACAGTTTTTTATTTGCTACTCTCTGGTTCAGACAATTCACAGACAGTTTTATGTGTCCATTGCGTTTTAGAAATAAGAGAGTTTTATGTGTTTTCTGCCCATTGTATTTTAGAAATAATAGAGTTTTATGTGTTTTCTGGCCATTGCGTTTTAGAAAAACACATTTTTGAAGTGTTTTTAGTTCATTGCGTTTTAGGTAAAGACATTTTTATGTGTTTTTAGTCCATTGCGTTTTAGAAAATACACTTTCTTTTGTGTTTTTATGCCATTGCATTTTAGAAATAAGACATTTTTATGTGTTTTTTTTGGCTATTGCGTTTTAGATAAACACATTTTTGAAGTGTTTTTAGTCATTGCGTTTTAGGTAAAACACATTTTTAGGTGTTTTCTGTCCATTGCGTTTTAGAAAAAAGACATTTTTAAGTGTTTTCTGGCCATTGCGTTTTAGAAATAAGACATTTCTTTGTGTTTTTTGTGCATTGCGTTTTAGGTAAAACACATTTTTATGTGTTTTCAGTCCATTGCGTTTTAGAAAGTACACTGTCTTTTGTGTTTCTAGGCTATTGCGTTTTAGAAATAAGACATTTCTTTGTGTTTTCTGGCAATTGCGTTTTACAAATAAGACATTTCTTTGTGTTTTTTGTGCATTGCGTTTTAGAAAAATTCATTTTTTTAACTTTTTTTTTCATTGCGTTTTACGCAACTGGGTCTTTTCCATTGCGTTTTACGCAACTGGGTTTTCAAAAAAAAAATTCGAAAATATAGCAATAGTATACTCGTTTTAAAGAATAAAAAACGCTCGTTTTTTTGGTGCAATTTTTATTAAAAAATAATGTCGTATGAAAACGTTATTAACGTTTAAAAAATGGGGAGGGGGGGAATTGGAGGAGAGGGAAATTATTGTCCTGAATTGACCACAATGCCCTTACACAAACCCACGCGTCTCTTTTCTTCCCTTCATTTCCCTCATTTAATCTTGACCCTTGATTAAATCAATTGATGGTCAAGATTACTTCCTGGCCAAATAAACTTCCTATTATATCCTAACCCCTTAATTATATAAAAAAAGTAGGTCTTATTATGTTGCTTCATTATAAAATCCATTTGTGGAAAATTAGTGCACGTGTATGTATAATTTACCGAAATTGACAATATTTCATTCTTTTAAAATAATATTAACTAGGATTTTGACCCGCCGCGCGTTGCGGCGGCGTCTAAAGTTAAAGTAACTCGTATTTATACTGTATATTTGACCCGACTCTTTACTTAAAAAAATTATATCGCCATCAAATGAAAACGTAGTATATTTGACCCGACTTGCTTTCAAATACAGTTTACGAACGTATACAAAATAAGTAGAACATAGATAAAAAAAAAGTATAATAATTTGTCCACGTTGTGGTGTAAAGTCGTAAAAGTCATTTAAACCAAAGAAGGTGTCAAGTTATTAAGTAGAAAAAGGTTAAGAAGGTCAAAGTTGTTAATTACTGAAAGTTAAAAGTGAATGTGCAACTTACTTAAAGATAAAGATTAATAGTATTTCATATCAAAAAACTAAAGGTGTAAAGTGGAAAAACTTGAAAGTATAAGGGTCTTTTTTGTTGGTTTAAAACTTTAAAGAAAAGAAATGAAAAAGTAAAAAAAAGTCAAAAACTTTAAAAGAGAGGTCTGGCAACTTTTGTCTTTTATGGAGGATACAAAGGAAGCAAATGTCTGGCAATTCTATAAGTGGGTCAACAAAGGAAACAAATTTTGTCTTTTATGAAGGATATAAAGACAAAGACCACCGACCTTTGTCTTTAATAGTATATAAATTGAATCATGGTAGGAATAACAATATTTTGTTATGGCTATGTAACTTTAAATTATGTATACACTAAAAAATCGAGAAATATTGGTGATGTAAACATCCTTCAAGACGAATCTATATCAAATTATTAATGCATGAACATTGTTGAAGTCTTTTATCTCAAGTTTTATCAATTAAATTATAGGTTTTATTTACCTAGTGTTTTTAGTTAAACTATAAATATTAATAAGAAATGCGTACAATATAAATGAAATTTCAAGATACGAGGGAAAGTGGGGCTATCGATGGTTTCAAATAAGAAGAAAAAAATAAGAGAAATAGAAAGCAAATTGATAGAGGGATAAATCATAAAAGTAAAGAGTAATCAAATTCCAAACGTGAATCAAGTAAGGAGTATGTGATTCCCAATCTTTGTGTAAACATATTGGGTGAAGGGGGTGGTCAATCACTATTAGGGTGTTTGAGCTATTCTCTAGCCAATAATATCATGTCATGTCAAGTCCCTATTCCACTTCCTATTTTACACTCAATCACTGACAATGGTCAAACACATGAAGAGTGGTAAGGAATTAAAAAAATTGTGATTGGTTGAAAGAGGTTGGGACCCACCATTAAACCCTCCTCTCTCCTCCTTCCCCTCCTCTTCCCGATCGGTGTATACTCACCGAAGAAACCTCTCCCCGCTTACCGATTCGAGGCTGGCACCCCTTCCCCGTGCGGCAACCCCCCTCCCCGATCAAAGTCCCCGAGATGATACCAACCACCCTAATAGGATTAAGACTTAGGATTATGTTTTTCAAAATTCCCATCTTGGTGCTAATATTTCTGGTCAATAAATGATATTTATTATGATTATAGATGGATTTGGGTATGAATATTTTGGTTTAATAAACAGGTAAGAAATCATGTATAAGAGTGATTTTATGTGCCAATTGGAAAACACAATATGGGCTTGATAATTGTCTTTTCTTTAATTTAAGGGGGAAAAGGTATCATGGTCTTTCTCGCATGAACCTACTTCATCCCTGATTTTCAAACAGCCATGCCTTTTTATATGATATTATTAAAAAAAAGAATATTACAACGTATTAATGAGCATTTTATGTGACAATTGTCAAATCTGCATGTATCCGTACAATGATTAGACAATGATTAGTGCTTAATGACTGTGCTGAATTACAATTAATGACTTGAATTGCTTTCTGATTATTGTTATCATACACACATGTGCATCATATATTGCAAATGACATATCATTATTGCATACAACACTTATTGATTCAAATGATACACGAAACAAAGATAGCACAGTTATCAGATAAATCAGAAAAATGCTGACGGAGTTCAGTACATAGACAGACATAGTATTGAGACACAGAATGATCCAGAAACAAAGAGTTACACTAGTATAGTGTGTAGGAAAGTAAGGATTATAAAACTGCCTTCTTAGTGATAGTTTAAGTGCCGGAAAGTGCCTAAAACTCACATAAACTGCAGAATTCAGTAAAATTCAGCATTTAAACAACTTAATATCATGCAGAAATATGGTTAAATGGTCCAGAATGATTTCCTAAGTGTCAGGAATCAAAACTGTCACAAAAGGTAACATAAAGCACACTAAACTGCATAGTTTAGCACCTTAACGAACCGGTAACCAACCGAACAACCGGACACTACCCGAAACACCAAATTTTCACTAGAAGCATTGTTTTACCATTTCCGAGCTAGTTATGGTCACCGAACATCATAACACACTATATAACATCCTAATAACTAAACACCTAACCAAATCACTTGAAATCTAACTAGATAACTAACTATACAATTACACCCTAATCTATACCCCCCTCCTATTCACGGCCATGATATGGCCCCCACACCTTGATTTTATTTTGTTATTTTATTAGATCATGTTTCCTCTTTTATAACATATTATACAATAGATTAATTTGTGTTGGAAGTTATAAGAATTAACCAAGAGAACATAAACTCATCATTCTCACAACTCACCACACTTGAACTCTTCTTCTTCCCATCTCCTTACCTTCGGCCGTAACCCACACCACACACCACCACCTTCATCATTCAACTATCATCCATTCTCTTGTTACTCAAAGGTGTAAGAAGCAATACAAAGAAGCTAGGAGCTCTTGGAATTGGAAGGACCTCTTGCAAGTGCTTTTAACCACCTCATTCATCATCTTCATCTTCTTGTGTTCATCCCTAGCCTTGAGCTAGTAGTAAGATCATTCTACACTCCATTTTACATCTTATTTAGTTGGTTAAAGAATGATACAAGTAACTTAACATGAATAACACTATGAATCAAGAACATGAATCTCAAACATAAGCTTAAACAATCATAAGAATACATGTTGTTAAGTGTTGTTATGCTACTTGATTGTTGATTGTTTGTGTTTATGATGTTAAACATCATATGATCTTTCTAGATGGTGATTAAAGACATAATCTAGCAAGATGAGAGGATGATTATGTTGTAGATCAAAGTGATCATCCTTATGTAAAACATGAACTTGAAGTATAAATTGCTTTCTTGAATAACGATGATCAAAGTGAATATAAAGTCTTGTAAGTATGTGATTTCAAGAAATATTTTTCAAGAAATATTTTTCAAGAAATATTTTTCAAGAAACCAAGTTAAAAATACAAAATTTACAAAAGCTTGGTTTTTAAAGAAATTAATCACATTTTTAGTGGTTAATCAAGTGTAGAATCATGTATTTAACAAGAAAAACTCAAGAAGAAATATTTTTAGAAAAATGATTTACAAGTTGTAAACATCTAAATCCTTCAAGAATGATGTTTTTAAATAAATAACCACACTTTAAAGGGTAACTAAGCTTACTAAACACACTAGTAAGTTACTACAATTTTTTTATAAATTTTCAAGTTCATGAAGTAGTGTAAATAGCTTATTTTGGCAAATTGGTAAGTATTGGTTGATTTGTTGTTGATTGTGATAATTTATAAAAGAAAATGATATGCTTTGAAAGCATGGAAACCTCCATTTTTAAGGGGAAACTATGGCAAAATTTTTCTAAAAATTTAACACTTAGAAAAATATTTTTAAACAAATATTTACAAGTATATTTTAAACCATGAATTTTCATAAAAAGTTTGCCATAATTTTTGTTACAAAAATTATAAATACTGGAGGTTGATTTTTGTTAATAAAAGTGACTAAATATGTATTTAGAAAAAATATATATTTAGATGTCACCATGTGTGTGATTATTTGTATATTATGTGCATTAGTTATATTATTTTAGGACTTGAAATAATATAACTCACCAAAATACCAAGAAATTACAATACAAAATATTACAAAAATACAAAGAAATGAATATATAATTTATACCCAAAAATATTGGAGAAACCGAACAAGGAATATAACTCATAAAAATATTCCGGAATTAAATTCGTAAGTATATTTTGATAAACGGTATTTTGGAGATCAAGAAAGCAAAAATATGATTTTTATAATTATTACAAAGATATATCATATATTTTTGACAAGAAGAAAATATATTATTTTTGGGTAAATAAAAATATATATATTTTCTTGAAATTATTAGAAGATATATTAATTTTTGGGAGAAAATATATATTTTCTTAAATAAACATAGAATACATTATTTTTGGGTTAAAAATAGATTTATATATATTTTCTAAGTTAAACTTGAAAATATATTATTTTTAAGGTTTAAATGAAAATACAATTATTTTTGCCAAGGGAAAAATTATAAATAATTTTTCTATGTAAGTTTTCTAAAAATATATATTTTGAGAATATATATTGGTGAATTTTTATTAGAAATACTATTCCGGAAAAGCTAATACAAAAATTAAGTATAAGAATACTTAATAAACACAAATAGAATACGTATTCTTGTACGTATAAATACACCGGAATACGCCACCGATACTTGGAAAAAATACAAAAGATTAAGAATATGAGTATGAATACACCCATCCTTGGGAAATTATACATGTACAAATACATAAATGTGTCAAGTTAAAATGTATTATTTTAATAAATATTTCAAAATTTAATAAATATAATTTAAGTTAAAATATTTATTATTTTAACAAATAATTACATACTTTGAATAATATTGATGACACAATGAAACGTAACTCAAAGACACTAATTTAGACTAAGGTCAAGGCACAACCCACCCGTCTAATAAACCGTAGTACATTGTAGGTAGTCGTGCACTCTAGAGGAAGCTTTGGGTTACTTGATTGAAGGAGGCAAAACTGTGAATTCATGTCCCCCTTTTCTTTTAATTGCTTTCGGTTTTATAACTTCGGGGGTGAAGTACATGTTACAAAATGTTTACAAATGGTATGGTTAGCTAAGGAATGAACTGTTAGATCATGTGAATGGGTAGGCGCACACTTAAGACCATTAATCCTCGTATAAGGACCGAGGGACATGAGTGATAGATCTATTTGGGTGTAGCGAGCCCCACCCATGAGGACCGGGATTTGGCCCATGAGGTAACTATGTCTTCCAGCCGGAAGCCCGGTACAAAATCTGCTAGGTTTGAGCCTTCCTACGCCGTTGCACACATGTTAATGGCCTTGCATACCATTAATTGATCTGTTTCCTTGTTGCTTTCATACCGGGGTTTACAAATACATACATACTTACAATGATTACAAGGTTTATTCGTGCACACATACAAAACACATGAACTCGCTCAACTTTTGTTGATGTTTTCAACTACATGTATTTCAGGAAACTAAATGTGGATCTGGCGGGCGCTGAAGTTTTCAAGTTGTGTCACTAATAAAAGATGTCATCCTGTGTCAAAGGGTTTGGGTTGTGTATCTTATCCTGGATAAGATACATAGTTCAAAGCCTAGCTTTTAGTAGTGTCTTTTGTCGAGTCCTTATGGAACTCCAAACAATTTGAATGGTCTGTAATATGGATATGAAGTATGTGTTTGGATTTTAAGACAATGTTGTTTGTAATGTTTTAAAACTATCTATGGATGAACATCTTGGGTTTTATCATATAGTTGCTTGTTATGGTTGAATGCAATGATATTAAACAAGTCACACATAATCACACTTCCGCAAAAGTCAGGGTGTGACATTTCATTCACTTTAATTTGAGCAGACTATTGCTATGGATTTCTTAATTTTTAAAATTTTTATTTTACAAGCTATAAATTTACGTGATTTGTGTAACGTTACGTGGTTATATTCTAGTACGCATTTATGTACCATATGTGCAAGCAGTTTCAAGTGCTCAATGTGACCCTACATCTATAATATTGTATCATATCTAACAAGTGTAATGTCACATGATTATGTATCAGTATGTAATTACGTTATTACAGTTTTTTTGAATGTATAATGTTTTTTCACTAAATTTATGCTTAAACGTGATTATACATTTAATATAGAATGAGAACTTAATTGCTTTTATATTATTACGTGATTAGATCTGTAATATAAGTCGGTACGTGATTATAGATGTATTGCTACATTGAGCATTTGTTATTGATTTTGCACACGTGGTACGTAATTACATTGAGCATTTGATATTGTTTTTGCACATGGTACGTGATTATTACATTGAGCATTTGTTACTATTTTTTGCACACATGGTATGTGATTCTAGATTTAGGTATACATTTGAGTATCTGGTACTGATCGGAGTGTCGCGCCCCGTTCAAAGATAATATTTATAAACCCGATTTACCCTTAACTATGTGGTAGTGATAGTACAGGGTCAATCCACGAAGAGTTTGTGGTTTGCGTACGGATAAGATTGATTATATTGGTTTGTCACTATTATGAAGCTTGCTATTTCGTTAATTTGTTTGTTTGTTGAGAAAGAGTGTCGGAATGTGCTGACTAGTTTTATACTAAAATGATTAACTACTAAAAACTTGACAATTTCAATTGCACGAAAACTTGATTAGAACAATAATGAGAAAACAAGGTTCACACTCGGTTCAACAATTGCAGGACCTAGGGTTGCTACACGTTTTTAATTTGGTTTAATTGAATTAGTTCATTAACGGTTTTAGAATCACAAGGCTTAGGTGCCAATTGCTATCAACGTTCAAGACGGACTACAATGCACTTCGTTGCCTCAGACAAGTAAATCCTATCGAAAGATAAGGAATAATTGCACATATTCATTCCATAAAGTCAAAATTCATTTCTCATTCGAAAATTTATAGATTCAATACAAATGCAAGACAATTATCTAACAATTTAAATGCAAACCAGTTTGTCACAAAACCAAATATTCAACAAGTAGCAAACCTTAGAAATCCTTACAAAAGTCTACACCGGGTGAAACCCGAGAGGATTAGCCGCTCATGGTGAACAAAACACGATCGTCGGATGAGAGTTGAATCTTGATCACGAACATCTTAAAACCCTGAAGGTAATGGTGATGATGGTTAGGGTGTAGGATGAATGGTGAAAGTGAATGGATGATGAGTGAGATGATAGTAGGCTAGGGTTAGAATCGAAGGTTGTGATACAGATGATTAGATGGATTGTAAATGGTTGAGGATGATGTTCTAGGTGTTCTTGGCTCCAAGATGAAGTTCAAAACTCAAATATTGCGTAACTCCCTTCAAATGGCCCAAAAATTGGGTTCTAATTCGTTCAAACACGCAAAACAAAAGAAAAACCCATCGGCTAGCAGGAGGTGGCGTCGCCAACGCCCCCTGGAATCTTCACTTTTCTGCAGACACACTAACATGCTACCTACGCGAATTCCGTCGATGCGGGTGCGTCGCCGACAGCCCTAGGGCGTCGGCGACGCCCCTTGTAGGGTGTCGTTTCCTGTTTTGCTTATCTCGCGTCCCCGGTTGATCCTGTTCGCTCCCGATGCCCCGTATAGCTCCTTAAACTCCGTTAGATCAGCAAAACACAATTCTAATCAAAAGTAGGCCATTCGAAACTAAAAATTATGTAAAAATATAAACTTAAACACAATAAGACACCAGTACGCGATTTGGGTATTCATTGACTACGTTCTAATACGTGATTTAGGTACTCATTGATCATTTGGTACATGATTATAGATGTAATGTTACATTGAGAATTTGGTACTGCTTGCACATATGGTACGTGATTTGGTATTCACTGACTACGTTCCAGTACGTAATTATGTACTGCAACATAATCACGTAACGTTATACAATCACGTAACTTTATAGCTTGTAAAACAAAAAATATCAAAAATTAAGAAAACTATAACAATAGCATACTCAAATTAAAAAGAATGAAATGCTTGTTAATACGGTGTAATTTAAAAAAAAATATTTTCATATGAAAAAGTTATATCCGTTTGAAAATCAATGGGGAAGGAGTTCATGGAAGAAAAGACTATAGTACCCTTTTTTCTCTTTGTTTTTTCAATTGTAGGACTCCTTAAATTACGTAATTGCCACTACTTTATTTTGAACCATTAATCTTAGGGAATAAACGGATGTGGATTTCGCATACACTTCATACACATGCCCGTGAACGCAGACGACGCTGGTGACCCAACCCATCACCATTTCAGAAGAAACTCATCGTTTGAAGGTTCAGTGTGGTAAAACCCATGATTCAACCACAATTTAGATTCAAGCTACACTTTAAAAGATAATGAGGCTGCTAATAAACCGGAAGATAATTGGCTTTAATTTTCAGTTTATTGATAAAATTTCAATAGCCTTTAGTTTAAATAAAAATAAATAAAAACTTATCCATAATTCCGTATTACATTATCTATATATTAAAAATAGAAGTCAATGAATAGTAACTTTAATATTATCATATCTATATATTAAAAATAGAATTATCTATATATTAAAAATAGAAGTCAATGAATAGTAACTTTAATATTATCATATCTATATATTAAAAATAGAAGTCAATGAATATTATCTATATATTAAAAATAGAAGTCAAAATGAATAGTAACTTTAATATTATTTATATCTATCTATATATTAAAAATAGAAGTCAATAAATAGTAACTTTAATATTATAATATTATACATAGTTTTTTTTTTTACTTTTATTATTCTAATGTTATAATAATAATTATTCCTTCACTTTTTAAGTTTATAGATTTTCATATTTTTTTTAACTTAAATGATTTCCTTTTAGTATCACGGGCTAGAATAGGCTTGGTTTCAACCGGTATTGAATCGGTACTGGTTAAATTGAATACATTTTCATATTTTTCTTAACGTTAATGATTTTTTTTATCACGGGTTGGGATAAGCTTGGTGTCAATCAGTATCGAACCGGTATTGGAATCGAAAATACCCATACGATCCTATTCGGTATCGGTAGATGAAGGTAAAAACCGGCACCAGCCTGGTACAGAAAACACCAAAAGTCGGAACCTAATTAACATTGAAAATCTTTTAGTTCGAGAAATTTGGTACTGATACCTGGTACTATTTGCTCATTCCTAATCACGGATACTGTACGAACGACGGTATCATACAATTTTTTTTGTTAATTTTCTTAAACTTTTAATGATTTCTATTTTTATTGAAATTAAAAAAGATTTAGCCCCATATAATTACTTAACCGATCAAACCAAATCTTCCTATATTAATAAACGAAAATCAATTTTGGACACGTGTCACTTTCTGATGCTTTCTCACTTTTTTTTTCATTTATCTCTCATATTAAATAATAATAATTTTAAACAAAATATTAGATAAGAATAAATATTTAGATAAGGATAAACGTTTTTTTTTATTATGATCATATTAAATAATAATAATAATAATTTTTTTTTTAAAATAGATAAGAATATAAACATTTATTTTTATTATAATCAAGTAAATAATAATAATAATTTGAAACCAAAAAGAATTTATACTTCATTGAAAGAGAATTAAATTCTTGATTTTATGGTATAATTCAAAAAAATAATGTAACATATAAAAACGTGGAGATTGATCTCCACCTTTTTGTACCGTAAACTCTTTTGAATATAAATTTAAGACGAGTGTATTATGAATGAAATAAACAAATAAGCATAAAGGTGCATAAAACTAACTAAAATAATTGTATCTCATAATTTAAATGTATAATAAAAACGGGATTCAACCACATGTAATACATGTGTTTTTAACCTAATAATAAATAAAAAAAGCAAAATGTTATAATAAGTAAATAGTACATCAATGTTTATTTTTAAAAGATAAATCTTGATAACTATTTGTGTTAGCATATGACATTATATTTTATTCAACATGTGCAATATACGAGTTTTTTTAAAAGATACATCTTTTTCATTATTTATCATATAAAATTAAATTTATACAACCCGTGTAATACACGTGGTTCTAACCTAGTCTATACTATATAATAAAAGAAACCAATATTTGACACGTGTCGTTCATTAGAGGCACCTATTTTTATGGTTTTTTTGCATTTTTTTTATATTTATCTTCTAATAATTATAGATAATATTAAATAGAAAAAATGTTAATTGAATAATTTTTTTTTGGATAACATCGGATTACTTAATTGATAATATACATGTATGAGATTTTTTTTACTATTATTATTATTGTTTTATTATTTATCAAATATATCAATTACTTCATTTATTTATATGTAAGACTTTATCCAAATTTATATTTATTTAATATACTATTAATCCAAAATTACATTTATTATATATAAGACTTTATTCAAAATTATATTTATTTAATATACAATCAATCCAAAATTACATTTCTTCAACTCGTGTAGTACACAAAGTTTTTTAACTTTTTTATTATTTGGTATATAAATTACATTTATTCAATCCATACAATACACTGGGTTCTTAAAGATATAATATTTATTATTATTATTATTTTTTTGAACAGCCAATTATTTTATTCCCTGCTGTTTTGTGAGACTTGAACCCCAAGACTTCCTCCTTCCAATGTGTTTAAAAGCTTTGCCTTTGCCAATGGACCACCACTCCATTGGTAATATTTTTTATTATTTAATATATAAAATTATATTTATTCAACCCGTGTAATAAATGAGTTTTTAAAGATATATTGTTTTACTATTTAGTATATAAATTCGATTTGTTTTACTAATATTAGTATTTTTGTTATTTATCAAATATATTGATTACTTAAAATTTATATATATAAGACTTTATCCAAAATTATATTTATGTAATATACTATTAATCCAAAATTATATTTATTTAATATACTATTAATCTAAAATTACATTTATTCAACTCGTGTAATACACAGAGTTTTAAAATATTTAACTTTTTATTATTTAGTATATAAATTATATTTATTCAACCCATACAATACACGAAGTTCTTAAAAATATAATACTTTTTTATTATTTAATATATAAAATTACATTTATTCAACCCATGTAATAAATGAGATTTTTAAAGATATATTGTTTTATTATTTAGTATGTAAAATTTTATTTTATTTTTCCACCCGTGTAATACACGGGGTTATAACCTAGTAAAAAATAAACAAAACTTAAGAAAACAAAACGTGAATCGTGATCTTAATAAAAAAATCACTAAAAAGAAAATTAAAGTTTCTTTTTCTTCTTCTTTCCCAGCCGTCGACGTCAAAAGGCAAAAAAAAAAAAAAGTAAAAGATGGATCCTATTTTTTCCCTTTATCGAATGAAAAAAAAAACGGATTCATTATTCATACGTTTTTTTTTTTTTTTTTTTCATATTCTACTTAAATCCAGCAATAAACTATTCAAATAAAAAAACACTAGGGATGAGCTCGGTACCGACTGGTACCGAACCGGTACCGGAACCGAAAGTACCGGTACCGAAAATCCTCAAACGTGGGTACCGGTACCGAATATACCCGGTACGGTACGGTTCGGTACCGGTACGGTACCGGTATTTGAGGGTAAAAACCGGTACCGAACCGTTACCGAAAATGTCAAAAGTCGGTACCGAATCGGTACCGAAAAGGTACCCGGTTTGGTAAATTCGGTACCGGGTCGATTTTGCTCATCCCTTTTACTATTATTATTATTGTTTTATTATTTATCAAATATATCAATTACTTAATTTATTTATATATAAGACTTTATCCAAATTTATATTTATTTAATATACTATTAATCCAAAATTACATTTATTATATATAAGACTTTATTCAAAATTATATTTATTTAATATACAATCAATCCAAAATTACATTTCTTCAACTCGTGTAGTACACAAAGTTTTTTAACTTTTTTATTATTTGATATATAAATTACATTTACTCAATCCATACAATACACTAGGTTCTTAAAGATATAATATTTATTATTATTATTTTTTTGAACAGCCAATTATTTTATTCCCTGCTGTTTCGTGAGACTTGAACCCAAGACTTCCTCCTTCCAATGTGTTTAAAGGTTTTGCCTTTGCCAATGGACCACCACCTCATTGGTAATATTTTTTAATATTTAATATATAAAATTATATTTATTCAACCCGTGTAATAAATGAGTTTTTAAAAATATATTGTTTTATTATTTAGTATATAAATTAGATTTGTTTTACTATTATTAGTATTTTTGTTATTTATCAAATGTATTGATTACTTAAATTTTATATATAAGACTTTATCCAAAATTATATTTATGTAATATACTATTAATCCAAAATTATATTTATTTAATATACTATTAATCTAAAATTACATTTATTCAACTTGTGTAATACACAGAGTTTTAAAATATTTAACTTTTTATTATTTAGTATATAAATTATATTTATTCAACCCATACAATACACGAAGTTCTTAAAAATATAATATTTTTTTATTATTTAATATATAAAATTACATTTATTCAATCCATGTAATAAATGAGATTTTTAAAAATATATTGTTTTATTATTTAGTATGTAAAATTGTATTTTATTTTTCAACCCGTGTAATACACGGGGTTATAACCTAGTAAAAAATAAACAAAACTTATGAAAACAAAACGTGAATCGTGATCTTAATAAAAAAAATCACTAAAAAGAAAATTAAAGTTTCTTTTTCTTCTTCTTTCCCAGCCGTGGACGTCAAAAGGCAAAAAAAAAAAAGAAAAAAAAAAAAGTAAAAGGTGGATCCTATTTTTTCCCTTTATCGAATGAAAAAAAAAGGATTCACTATTCATACGTTTTTTTTTCATATTCTACTTAAATCCAGCAATAAACTATTCAAATAAAAAATACTAGGGATGAGCTCGGTACCAACCGGTACCGGAACCGAAAGTACCGGTACCGAAAATCCTCAAAAGTGGGTATCGGTACCGGTACCGAATATACCCGGTACGGTACGGTACAGGTATTTGAGGGTAAAAACCGGTACCGTACCGGACTGGTACTGAAAATGTCAAAATTCGGTACCGAATCGGTACCGAAAAGGTACCCGTTTCGGTAAATTCGGTACCGGTACCGGTTCGGTACCGGGTCCATTTTGCTCATCCCTTTTACTCTTATTATTATTGTTTTATTATTTATCAAATATATAAATTACTTAAGTTATTTATATATAAGACTTTATCCAAATTTATATTTATTTAATATACTATTAATCCAAAATTACATTTATTATATATAAGACTTTATTCAAAATTATATTTATTTAATATACAATCAATCCAAAATTACATTTCTTCAACTCGTGTAGTACACAAAGTTTTTTAACTTTTTTATTATTTGGTATATAAATTACATTTATTCAATCCATACAACACACTGGGTTATTAAAGATATAATATTTATTATTATTATTATTTTTTTTTTGAACATCCAATTATTTTATTCCCTGCTGTTTTGTGAGACTTGAACCCAAGACTTCCTCCTTCCAATGTGTTTAAAGGCTTTGCCTTTGCCAATGGACCACCACCCCATTGGTAATATTTTTTATTATTTAATATATAAACTTATATTTATTCAACCCGTGTAATAAATGAGTTTTTAAAGATATATTGTTTTATTATTTAGTATATAAATTAGATTTGTTTTACTATTATTAGTATTTTTGTTATTTATCAAATATATTGATTACTTAAAATTTATATATATAAGACTTTATCCAAAATTATATTTATGTAATATACTATTAATCCATAATTATATTTATTTAATATACTATTAATCTAAAATTACATTTATTCAACTCGTGTAATACACAGAGTTTTAAAATATTTAACTTTTTATTATTTAGTATATAAATTATATTTATTCAACTCATACAATACACGAAGTTCTTAAAAATATAATATTTTTTTTATTATTTAATATATAAAATTACATTTATTCAACCCATGTAATAAATGAGATTTTTAAAAATATATTGTTTTATTTTTAGTATGTAAAATTGTATTTTATTTTTCAACCCGTGTAATACACGAGGTTATAACCTAGTAAAAAATAAACAAAACTTAAATAAAAAACTTAAGAAAACAAAACGTGAATCGTTATCTTAATAAAAAAATCACTAAAATGAAAATTAAAGTCTCTTTTTCTTCTTCTTTCCCAGCCGTCGACGTCAAAAGGCAAAAAAAAAAAAAAAAAAGTAAAAGATGGATCCTATTTTTTCACTTTATCGAATGAAAAAAAAAAAGGATTCATTATTCATACGTTTTTTTTTCTCATTTTCTACTTAAATCCAGCAATAAACTATTCAAATAAAAAAACACTAGGGATGAGCTCGGTACCGACCGGTACCGGAACCGAAAGTACCGGTACCGAAAATCCTCAAAAGTGGGTACCGGTACGGTACCGGTATTTGAGGGTAAAAACCGGTAAATACCGGTACCGTACCGGACCGGTACCTAAAATGTCAAAAGTCGGTACCGAATCGGTACTGAAAAGGTACCCGGTTCGGTAAATTCGGTACCGGTGGTACCGGGTCCATTTTGCTCATCCCTAAAAAACACTATTCAAATCCGATTCTCAAGTAAAACCCCTCCTCTTGCCGTCGTGCAGTGACCGTCACCACCGGCCACCGCTGGCACCGTCGTGCGCCAACAATCTAAATCTTCACCACTGCTGTCGGCCGTTGTCTTTAACGGTCTCATCCCACGCAATCAACTGTTCATTACCGACTCTCTCGCCGTTTGTTTTCTTCATAATGTTCTCTTTCTTTTTTATGTCTTCATTAAGTTATTATCGTTCAATGTTTGCTATATGATCACTTATACCCTAACTTGATTATTGCTTAACAGTCATTAAACATGTATAATTTAGGTGATTAGTTAGGGATTTTAGAATTTATCTGCGAAACAATGCTTTATAAAAGCAGATGCACAACTATTTAGTGTTTGAAGTTGATTATTAATGAGATTATGTTGTTTAAGTAAGCAATTTAGAAACGCACTTAATGATCTTACTAGTATAATTTTATATAGTTGATTAATAATGTTTCCTCTTATGTGTTTATGAGCTTATTCTCCTCCAATTTTTAGCTATATGATTGCTTATAATAAAAGAACGGAAACGAGTTTCAAGGCGTTTTCCCTTCGCCTCATGAGGCGTAAGTTAAGCCTCAAGGTGAACCGAGACGGAATTAAAAAATAAATAATAAAATTATATATCTTATAAAAATAATAATACTAACTAAATTCATCAAAATCAACAAAAAACAAACATAAAAAAGACATAAATTGCTTGAAATTGACACAAAAAGTCAAAAACATCAAAAACATATATCATAAACCCCTGAGGCGCACCTGACGCCCAGCCTTTTTAGCGCCTCAGCCCCTTTGAGGCACACGTGCTATAGGAACCCCCTGAGGCGTCCCTCAGAATCGTTTTTTGGGTGTTTCGCCTTGAGGTGCGCCTCGAGGTGCACACCTCAACCGTTTTCTAAAACCATGCTTATAACTTCATTATTGTTTAACAGTGATTAAACATTCAGAATTTAGTTGATTAGTATGCATACAAGTGTTTATGCTTTGGTGATTAAGATCTTTCAATAAGCTTTTGGTGAAATTGGTTATTTTGAAACGGTTATGGTAAAGTAAGTTGATTTTTTATTAGATTATCTATCTCATTAGCTGTCTAGATAAGCAATCTAGAACACTCACTAATGAGTTTTTAGTATTTGAATGCATGATCTATTACTTGTTAGTACTGATGATTAGTCTGGCTATATTCAGTTAATCAGTTGAATTCGTAGAGGTGTTTAGGGTTTACTTTTTAAAATATATTTTCTAAGCATTGGTTTAGAAAAGCTAATACACAGCTATTAAGTATATGTATGCATAAAAGCGTGTCCTTTGTCGCAACCTCCGATCCCTTATCTGTCCCGGGAACGGGCGGACGCGAACTCAGAGTTTTGGTGGTATCAGTTGGTTAATTTGGCAGCGGAAATTTCATCAGGACCGTAGTTAGGAAATATTTATCAGAGTAAAACCACCATATTTGATATTAATAATCATATGGGTAAAACCCAAGTTTCTTATTACAATACATTTATAGGGATAAACCCTATTTTATTGAATTTAAAACATCGTCTTTTAGGTAACTTTTATAGCCACATTTTTCCTACGCCTTCAGTGCTCTCCAGCTGGCTTTTTACTAATTGGCTGTCACATTGTGTTACCTGAAACGCGTTTTAAAAACATTTGTCAGTGGGAAATACTGGTGAGTGAATCCCAGTTTAATCAAGAAACATTTTATCAATTAAAACAGTATTGAGAGCGATCACATTGTTTATTTCTACACAATTACTCATTCAGTACTGTCAATCCTGACTTGTGGGTCATATTACACATTGGCTAACTCGTTGTCCAATGGTAACGTACTGTCGTCCCAACTTACTACTCACAATGTAGTAAATTTTGTATACAAAACCCCAACATACCGGCAGTAATTGAAGAACTACAAAGACTCAATCACCGCTTAATCACATTGTAAAACAATTAAGGTTTTGTAAAACATTCCAAAAAGGTTAACAAAAAGAGGATAAACTCACATTGCTATCTTAGACTTCGCGTAAGGGTTTCCTGAGAATAATCTATAATTTATACAAATGTACATAGGTTAGTATCATAACCCTTTGAAAATATTAATGATACCCTCCCCGAGACGGTATTCCAACAACTACGTCAGGCAGAACCACGGCAGTTGTTACGGAACCCTAAATCAATCGAGCAGCGTATCTATTACGAAACTGGGGTTATAATACTTACAACGGAGCAGAACCTCGCTAATTAGGGGGTATAATACCAGCTTTCTATGCCTAATATTCAGAAATTCGCTTAAGAAAGAAAAGAAATGAACGAGGAATACTGAAACCCGATGCCTGCTTATATAGTTGCTGAAACTGGGTCTCACGCGGCCCGCGTAACATATAAGCGGGGCTTACGCGGCCCGCGTCAAAGCTAGTCAACGGACTAGCTTGTCCGGCTCATCAGGTAGGTCCGCCACGATGTCGACACTTGTCGGCCTAGGGTGTCTCTGCGTTGTTGATCTCACGCGGCCCGCGTAAGAGTTAAGGTTAGCTTACGCGGCCCACCTTAACTTAAAATTCACCGTATTCAGCTTTTAGCCTTGATACCGCCCGCGTAAGGTTGGGGTGGGTCCTACGCGGCCCGCCTCAACTTAATAATCAAATTTTAAATTTTATTTGTAATGCTATACTGTATTTCGGGCTCGGTTTTCACATACGGGGTGTATTTAAAGACATATTGGGACATTTTAGAATATTTGAGAGTGTCGGTTTTACTGAGGGTTGTTACATCCTCCCCACCTTGTTTTAGAGCTCGTCCTCGAGATCTACTGGAATAAGTGCGGATATTTCCTTTGCATTTCTGATTCGAGCTCCCATGTGTACTCGGGTCCTCTTTTGGAGTCCCACTTCACTCTGACCAGAACTAATCTCTTATGCTTGAGGTTCTTAACTTTCCTATCTTCAATTTGTAGAGGCCTTTCTACAAATTTAAGTTGTTCATTTACCTCTATATCCTTAAGAGGTACTATTAGCGATTAATCAGATAAACACTTCTTGAGATTAGATACATGAAATACATCATGTATTCCTGCCATTTCCTCTGGCAGTTGTAGCTGATAGGCTACAGGTCCTATTCTTCTAATAATCTCAAAAGGTCCAACATACCTGGGACTTAGCTTCCCTCTTTTGATGAATCTTACCACTCCTTTCCAAGGAGAGACTTTCAACAATACTTTATCTCCTGCTTGAAATTCCAATGGCTTGCGTCGGTTATCAGCATAACTCTTCTGTCGATCACGTGCTGCTTTCAATCGTTCCTTGACTTGAATAATCTTGTCGGTTGTTTCTTGCACTATTTCAGGTCCAGATAGTTGCTTTTCCCCAATTTCTGCCCAACAGACTGGGGTTCGGCACTTTCGTCCATAAAGTGGTTCGAATGGTACAACATTGATACTTGTGTGATAACTATTATTATAAGAAAATTCTATTAAAGGTAAGTGATCGTCCCAATTACCTCCGAAATCAATTACACAAGTTCTAAGCATGTCTTCCATTTTCTGAATTGTCCTTTCGCTTTGTCCGTCCGTTTGAGGATGATAAGTTGTGCTCAAATTTAACTTGGTTCCCATTGCTTTTTGGAAACTTGACCAAAACTGAGAGGTAAATCGGCTATCTCTATCAGAAACAATTGATAAAGGTATTCCATGTAATGAAACAATTTCATTTACATATAATTTAGCTAGCTGTTCCATACTGAAAGTTTCCTTCATTGGTAGGAAATGAGCTGACTTGGTTAGTCTATCTACAACCACCCAGATTGTATCATTACCTTTTCTTGTTTTAGGTAATTTAGTAACAAAATCCATTGTTATTAATTCCCATTTCCATACGGGCATTTCTAACTGTTGTAACAAACCTGAGGGTTTCTGATGTTCAGCTTTAACTTGTGAACAAGTTAAACATTTAGAAACATAGGCTGCTATGTCTTTTTTCATCCCTATCCACCAGAAATTTTTCCTTAAATCCTGGTACATTTTATCATTTCCTGGATGCATCGTATATTTGGACTTATGGGCTTCTTCTAATATACAATAACGTAGGTTTCCTAATTTAGGTATCCACATTCTCTTTTCATGGAATCTCCAAATTCCATCTGTTCCTTGTTCTAATTCTTTTAGCATACCTTTTAATTTTTCAGAATCATCCTTGATTACTGATTCTTGTGCCTTTCTGATTTGTTCATTTAAATCTATTTGCAGATTTAATTTAAGAGAACGTACCCTTTATGGCTTTTCGTGATACTTTCGGCTTAAAGCATCTCCCACTACATTTGCTTTTCCTTCTCCTTCATGATACTGGATATCACAATTATAATCACTAAGCAATTCCATCCCTCGTCTTTGTCTCATGTTTAACTCTTTTTGCTTGAAGACATATCTTAAACTCTTATGATCTGTGAATATGGTAAACTTACTACCATAAAGATAGTGTCTCCAAATCTTAAGGGCAAAAATTATCGCTCCTAACTCTAGATCATGGGTTGAATAATTCTCTTCATGATTCTTAAGTTGTCTAGATGCGTAAGCTATAACCTTTTGACGTTGCATCAACACACATCCATAACCTAACTTAGAAGCGTCACAATAGACTACAAAGTCTTCAGCTCCTTCTGGTAATTCTAGTATGGGTGTATGGGTTAATCTTTGCTTAAGGATTCTAAAGGCTTCTTCTTGTTTTAATCCCCATTCAAACTTAATAGATTTACAGGTTAGCTTAGTTAAGGGAATGACTATTCTAGAAAAATCTTGAATAAATCTTCTATAATAACCGGCCAATCCTAAGAAACTTCTAACCTCGGTTGGTGATTCAGGGGTTTTCCATTTGGTAATCGCCTCGATCTTTGTGGGATCCACATGAATTCCTTCATGGTTGACTAGGTGTTCGAGAAACTGTACCTGCTCTAACCAAAATTCGCACTTAGAAAACTTAGCATAAAGTTTTTCCTTTCTTAATAGACTTAAAAGTGCGTGCAAATGCTTTGCATGATCCTTTTTATTCTTAGAATAAATTAGAATATCATCTATGAAGACAATTATGAATTTATCCAAATATGGCTTACATATTCGGTTCATCATGTCCATAAATGCGGCTGGGGCATTGGTTAAACCAAATGGCATGACAGTAAATTCATAATGGCCATACCTTCTTCTGAATGCGGTCTTAGGAATGTCCTATTCCTGTACCTTTAATTGATGATATCCTGACCTTAAATCGATTTTAGAGAAAAATCGAGCTCCTTGTAGTTGATCAAACAGATCATCTATTCTCGGTAATGGGTACCGATTCTTAATCGTGACTTTGTTCAATTCACGGTAGTCAATGCACATACGCATTGATCCGTCCTTCTTTTTGACGAATAGTATCGGCGCTCCCCATGGCGACGAACTTGGCTGTATGAATCCCTTTTCTAGCAATTCATCTAATTGTTTCTTCAATTCCCGCATTTCGGCGGGTGCCAAACGGTAAGGTGCTTTGGCAATCGGTGCTGTTCCTGGTAATAGGTGAATTCTGAATTCCACTTCTCTGTCCGGTGGTAGTCCTGGTAATTCTTCTGGAAATACTTCTGAAAACTGAGATACTACTGGAATGTCTTTTAGTTCTTTTCCTTTAGTGTTAGTGATTATGGAAATCAAATACACTATAGATCATTTTCTTATATAACTTGCAGTTTTCATCACAGAGATGAATTTTGTGGATCTAGATGGTTTATCTCCTTTAATTGTGATTGTTTTACCTTTTGGTGAATTTACTTGAATTGACTTTTGATCACATAAAATACTGGCTTTATTGGCTATTAACCAATCCATTTCTAAAACGACATCAAATCCTGCCAGATTCATGGGATAAAGGTTTGCAATAAATTTCTGATTTAAAATTTCTATGCTTGCTCCCTGCAAGATTTCAAAAATCCTAACGGTTTCTCTATTGGCTGTCTCTACTAAGCATTCTTGTGGTAGTTTAGTTAATGACTGATTTAGAATTTTGCAAAATGACGTATTAATAAAACTTTGGTTTGCACCAGAGTCAAATAATACTTTAGCAAAGATATCATTAACTAAAAACGTACCAGCTATGACATCTGGAATCATCTTGGCTTCATCTGCAGTCAGAATAAATGCTCTAGCATTTTTAGTATTCTTGTTGTCTGGAGCTGGGGCTAATTTCGGGCACTTAGGCTTGATATGACCTTGTTCTCCGCAGTTGTAACATATCCTGTTATTAGCTTTCTTCCTGCAGTTTTCTTCCTTGTGTCCCGATATTTTGCAAAAGTTACAGTATATGGAGCATCTTCCTGAATGCTTTCTTTTGCAATACCTACAGTAGGGTGCAGAGGTAGAACCTATATTTTTCCTATGGTTAGAATTTCCAGAACGAAATTCTTGTGTGAGCTTTTGGGTTAGGTTCCTCCTTTGATCCTCTTCTCGGGTACGGACTAATTCATCTGTCAAGGTATTTGCTAGTTCTACAGCTTCTTCTATGGTTTGAGGTCTAGCTGCCTTGACTACGTGTCTTATTTCCCCAATTAATCCCCAGATATAACGGGAAATTAACACTGGTTCTGGTGAAGCAAGAGTTGGCACTATTCTAGCATATTCGAAGAATAATTTAGTGTATCCCTTACTATCCACACCAGTCATCCTAAGGTTTATGAATTTGTTTGCTATCTGTTCCTTCTCATTGGGTGGGCATAATTTCCTTTCTACCTTGTCCTTAAATTCTTCCCATTCCATATTGTAAGTTCTATCATTTCCTCTTGATTGGAGGATAGTGTTCCACCATTCTAGTGCTGAATTTTTAAATAGATTAGAAGCAAACAATATCTTATCTTCTTCAGCACACTTGCTTATTCTTAAGACTGCCTCAGTCTTCTCTATCCAGCGTAGGGTTGCAATGGCCCCTTCGTTGCCCGAGAATTCCATTGGTTTACAAGACCAGAATTCTTTATAAGAACAACCGTAAGACACGGTTCTTCTCCTTTTGGGAATATGAATTTGAAGTACAGGTCCATTGTTCACGCTGTTTTCGGGTTTGATTGGTCGCTTACTGCTATGCTTACTTTTATTATTCGCTTCTTGAATAGTTTTAATAATAAATGGCATTGCATCTATGATTCCTTGTGCCACTATATGTTGGATAGCACTATTATCCACTTGATTTCCATTGTTATTGATGCTCGGATTCTCATTAACCACGTTAATGTTACTCTGGTTATCGTTATTCAGATTTCCTTGATTTCCTTCGTCGGCCATCTGAATTTTAAACATTTACTCCATATTAATATCACAAGATAATATTTAATATAGTTAAATCACATGACACACAATCTAGCCAAAAATGTCGATTATTGCGACTTTTACTCTATTTCCATATACTATTATGCATCTATTACACACTAGTACTGAAATAAAAATTATAATACCAACAGAAATAGAATCACACTAATAGTAATAGGCATCTGTACACACATATTTTATTTTATTTTTATTTTATTATATTATATTATATTATTATTACTATTACAGTTTCCTCCATCACATCACGGATATGGATTTATCCAAAAATCCATATTGCACTCATCGTATTTCCATATGAGTCGCTCTCCCACCTGTCGCATTCTCTCACTACTTTCGAGAATTTTCTCACCAATGTCCTAAGTTCTTGTACGTTTTCTGCACTCATTGGGGGTGCAGGTTCTAGGACTGGGTTCGAAATCTGGGGTGCGGGTTCCTGATATGGAGGTGAAAGTGCCTGAAATCGGTAAGGATCTTCTAAGATCTCCCTAATGTAATCATCATGGTAATAGGGATCTAAAGGGTCCATACCTGGATAGGCTCCTATGTTCTGTATGAGTGTGTCTTCATGAATAGGGTAACGTTGCACAAAGTCCCTATTGTCGTCCCACTAGGGGTCGTAATTTGGGTCTAGGGGATTTGGTGCTGGTATCCTAATGATTTCTTCTGGATTGAAGTCATGCATCTCCACTTGGTTTTCAGGGCTTTCTATCTCCATGGGTTGGTCAGGGATTGGTGGTTGTGGTTGGGGTGCTATTATTTGTTCCAGATTCGGGTCAGCTGCAGTGGTTGCTAGTATGTGGATGTTGGCTATACCCCTATTTATCATATCTTGGGCATAGGCATCTGTCTCTCTCTTGGCTGCTGCTAATACCCTCTGATCTTGTAACTTTTTCATACGTTTTCTACGCTCGTGTGCCCCTCTACTGAACCATCCCCTCTTTTTATGAGGAAATGGCTCTTCTGACTGAGCCTTAAACACAAAGATTCCTTCTTCCGTATCAGCAGAGTACCCTGAGAGGGCAGACTGAGAAGAGGAGGTGCCTTCGCTTCTAAGCGAACCAGACAATTGACGGTACGCGTCAGATGGTCCTTGGTCGCTCATACTGTAAACTAACCGATAGTCAAATAACACATAACAATTAAATACAGTTATGCACGTATTTCAATAATTTATTTCCTAACAGAAAATTTAAACTTTAAGTGTCAGCAGAACACTTCTTTGGCTTAGACCAGTGGCTAGGCTCTGATACCACCTTCTGGCGCAACCCCCGATCCCTTATCTGTCCCGGGAACGGGCGGACACGAACTCAGAGTTTTGGTGGTATCAGTTGGTTAATTTGGCAGCGAAAATTTCATTAGGACCGTAGTTAGGAAATATTTATCAGAGTAAAACCACCATATTTGATATTAATAATCATATGGGTAAAACCCAAGTTTCTTATTACAATACATTTATAGGGATAAACCCTATTTTATTGAATTTAAAACATCGTCTTTTAGGTAACTTTTATAGCCACATTTTTCCCAAGCCTTCAGTGCTCTCCAGCTGGCTTTTTACTAATTGGTTGTCACATTGTGTTACCTGAAACGCGTTTTAAAAACATTTGTCAGTGGGAAATACTGGTGAGTGAATCCCAGTTTAATTAAGAAACATTTTATCAATTAAAACAGTATTGAGAGCGATCACATTGTTTATTTCTACACAATTACTCATTCAGTACTGTCAATCCTGACTTGTGGGTCATATTACACATTGGCTAACTCGTTGTCCAATGGTAACGTACTTTATTTTCGTTGGCTAACTCGTTGTCAATCCTAACTTGTGGGTCATATTACACATACCACACACCAAGAGGTGCAACTTTTGGTTGGTACCACCATTGGACGATTTGAATATAAATTATAGTGATATAAGTGTTGAAAATATATAATATTTGTTTAGTTCTTCTTATTCAATTCCATATGCCCTTTTCTTTTATTTGTTTTAGACAAAATGACAGTGCACGTCCTTTAGGTTTAACTAAAAGTACAGTGCACGTCCTTAACGTTTAAAAGTTGCACTGCAAATACTTTAACTTTATTTTCGTTGCATTGCAAGTCATTTATGGTAAACGGTGTTAATTTTAAAAATTAACACCGTTTACCATAAAGGACTTGCAATGCAACGAAAATAAAGTTAAAGTATTTGCAGTGCAACTTTTAAACGTTAAGGACGTGCACTGTACTTTTAGTTAAACGTAAAGGACGTGCACTGCCATTTTGTCTTTGTTTTAATTCGTTTCTTGTTTTTTTTGTTTCATGGGCTGGTCTCGCTTTATTGGAGTTGGGCTGGTCATATTGGGCTGCTGAGTGGGCTTAGGGTGCAGGTGCAGCTGTCCAGCTTATTTATAGATGCAGCTGCTTTTGTTTTACGCATACACAACTCAAGTCTCTCTCTCATCCGTAATTGCTCTCTGCCTTTTCTCTAAAAATCTAGGGGTTGATCTCGTGAATTTGTTCTGAACATAGTTTTCTGGGAATAATCACTTTGGTTTGGGTATAATCTTGTTCAGAACTGTTTGTACCGTGTATTTTCACAATAAGCATTATAATATAGACTAGAATTTCTCTGTACCTTTGAAGGAATGTCAACAAGGGGTAGAGTTCCAGCAATTGGTATCGATCTTGGAACTACTTACTCGTGTGTGGCTGTTTGGCAGCATAACCGAATTGAGATAATAGCAAACGATCAAGGAAGTCGTATCACCCCGTCCTATGTTGCCTTCAACGACACTGAACGTTTGGTTGGCGATGCCGCCAAGAACCAAGCTGCTTTCAATCCCACCAACACCATCTTTGGTTAGTTTCTTTTCATTCTTTTAACCGGTTAATGAGTGTTTGTTGCTTTATTTTAAGTTTAAACCATTGCATGATACAGATGTCAAACGACTGATTGGAAGAAAAGCAAGTGACCAAATAGTTCAGGAAGACATGAAACTTTGGCCTTTCAAAGTTGTAGCTGGTAGCGGTGACAAGCCAAAAATCGTAGTCAAATACAAGAGTGAAGATAAAGAGTTTGCTGCTGAAGAAATATCGTCTATGGTTTTAGCCAAGATGAAAAGCATCGCGGAGACATTTCTAGGATCGAAAGTTGAAAAGGCTGTCGTCACTGTTCCTGCTTATTTCAGTGATTCTCAACGCCAATCAACGAAAGATGCCGCTATGGTGGCTGGACTTGAGGTTTTGCGCATGATTAATGAACCTACGGCTGCTGCAATTGCTTATGCACTAGATAAACGAGCTGGTGTAGACGGCAAGATGAATGTGTTAGTTTTTGACTTGGGTGGTGGTACTTTTGATGTCTCCATTCTCGTCATTAATGGTGAGGGAGTCATTGAGGTTAAAGCTACGGGTGGTGATACACATTTGGGAGGTGAGGATTTTGATAACAGAATGGTGAGTTATTTTGTTTCGGAATTCAAAAGAAAACACAAAGAGGATATTAGCAAGAATTTAAAAGCTTTGGGTAGGTTGAGGGTTCAATGTGAGAGAGCTAAGAGAACTATTTCGACAACCTATCAGACTACGATCGACATTGATTGCTTGTATAATGGCACCGATTTTTCTGCAAAGTTTACTAGGGCTAAGTTTGAAGAGGTGAACATGGACTTGTTCACGAAGTGCTTGGATACTGTGAAAACTTGTCTGAGAGATGTGGAAATGAGTACGAATAGCATTGATGAAGTGGTTCTCGTTGGTGGGTCGACTCGGATACCCAAGATACAAGAATTGTTGCAGGAGTTATTTAACGGGAAGAAACTTTGCCAAGGAATCAATCCTGATGAAGCTGTTGCGTATGGTGCGGGGATTCTAGCTGCAAACTTAAGTGGCATGGGTGATGAAGCCGTGCAGGCTCTGGAGCTAATTGATGTCACCCCTTTGTCTCTTGGTGTCGAATGTCGTAATGATGTCATGGCTGTTTTAATTCCAAGAAATTCACCTATACCAACCAAGAAGGAAAACACATTCTTTACGAGTCATGACAATCAAACTGTCATAGATGTCTCGGTGTATCAAGGTGAGAGATCCAAGTGTACAGAAAACTACTTTTTGTCAAGTTTTTTGTTGTCTGGTCTTCCCCTTGCTCCGCGAGGTGTAGTTAAGATAATTGTATGCTTTGAGATAGATGCTAATGGGATCCTTCACGCCTCAGCCAGAGAAATAGTTAGTGGGATAAACAATGCGATAAAGATAACCAACACTGGTATTCTAACAAAAGCAGAGATTGCGAAGATGATTGAAGACGCTGAACGATATAAGTTGGAGGATGAAGAATACATGAAGAAGGTGAAAGCCCATAAAACTTTAACTGATTATGTTTATAAAGCCATGACCAAGATAAAGGATTACAATTTTCGAATGAAGCTTAGGAAGTCAGGGCTTAGTGTAAAAGACTTGGAAGACATAGACGAACAAATTGAGGAGGCAATTCAGTGGCTTGATGAACACCCTGCTGCTGAAATTGATGACTTGGAGGAAAAGGAAGAAGAGCTTAACGAAATATGCAGCCTTACCAAGTTGAAACTTACAATGAACGACTAAGGTCCTCTAATATATCGTTTATTAGTAATCTATATTAGTTCTAATATATGCAAACTTACAGGTAGATGGTTTTAAAAAGTTTGACCCATGAACTTGGATGGAGATCATTTGTATGCACTTTTCTTTGTTATGAAGGTATCGTTACTTTTGGTTTATGTTTAAGGTTTTTTGGTATGAGGCAAATTAGCAGTAGTACTAAATCATGCAGGATGGTGATGCATCTAACAATAATTATAAGCTTGTGACATAAAATGAAACATACAAAACTGACTAAACATGTTTATTTCTATGAAGTGTGGTTAAGTGGCATGTTTTTGGCTCATTTTAAAAGAATAAACTTGTCATCCAAATATTATAAGAGCAAATTATCTTTCAAGAAGTATATACATCAGTAGCATAATTTGATACTTTTTTCTTTAACGTTGAAGATATGTATTTAGAAAAGAATTTTCTGTTCGTTGTACGTTACAAATATATTAACAATACGACAATTATATTGGATGAAAATCAAGGAAGCTAATGTTTCTTAAGAATAGTGAAATGTTGCTCGGTTATTAGATGTTACTAGCTAATACTAAATTTTCTAGAACCTATAGATTTGATATGTTTATTAATCATACCTCATTCCCTTACAATTATTTACATGTTTTTTATTCGATATACGACGTAAATTAAATGCATATACAACTTAATATATGTGGTTGTCTCTATAACATGCAACAACTCTAAGGAAATCAACCACAATAATACTCCCTAATTATGCTCCAACATAAATCTCACGTGTCTTTCCTTACAATTCTATAATGTAATTTGACACGTAAAAGATTTGACAAAACATTTAATAGCAACATGAAGTACCAAAAAACATAATTGCTGATGTTTAATGATCTACATGTAAAAGTTAGTTTCTTAAGTGGAAAACGAGGATATTCAAATGATGACTCACAAGTTGTTATTAAGCCTTTGTTTATAGATAGATAATAAGTTGCAAAAGATATGGATAGGAAAATCACTAAAACAGACCTGTTCATCATCAAATACACCAGAATGAAAATATTTTCAGCTATAAACATCGACTTTCTAAACAAATAAAAAATCCTTGTACTAGTGCGAGTAGATTTTCCTAAGAATCTGGTCTAGTGGTAAAGTGACTTGCCCTCCCTAGTGGAGACGCAGGTTTGATTCCCGCTTAGGACATTTTCGACGGACTTCTGGGTGAAGGGATGAATCTGGACTTTATCCCGGGTTCGAACCTAACAGTGGGCGAGGGTTTACGGATTTCATTCGGTTCCCGTGCATCAAGGGGTACGGTCTCACGGCGGTCGAGGAGTCAACCTTGGACATAGCCCCGAGCAGGGTGAGTTTACATGTGAGATTATTTGCCGTTCAAAAAAAGTGCGAGTAAATTGTGTGGTGATTTGAACGTTTAAATGCGGCATGTGGCCATGGGGAGCACTCTTTGGGAGTAAATCATTCCGAATGAAAGGCTTTGAGAATTAATTATGCGAGATGTGGGAATAAATTATGACATGTGTTCCCAGTTTAGTATTGGCGTAGTCTAATCTCATTAGTGTATTTGTCATTTAGCTATTTGTTTTAAAGGCAAGTGTTTCTGATTGAATATAATTTGATTGGAGTTTATTTGGTTGTATAGACGGTCAACATGACTAATGAGGTAGTGGTCAACTGGCAAACACAAAACCTTTAAACACTTTGAGAGGTGGATGTTTTGGGTTCGAGTCCTACATACCTACATGGTACATACGGCAGAAATTAAAAAGACATTTGCCGTTAAAAAAATAATAATAAAAGACCATCAACATGTCTATTTTGATTATTTTCTTCGTTAAAGTTCAATACATTGTATTAGAGTTATCTAGCAATTTATTTTGGATTGAGATAGGTGGTAAATTTACTATAAAATCATATACACCAACACTAACCCATAATATTAGAGCTGCCCTTTATACTTGTAATCCAAAAATTTAAGCATGGGTTGAAAAACCCTAACTTTCTTCACAACATGAAACAAGAAAATGTTTTCGTTGCATGTTTTTATTTTTATTTTTGGCCAGCAAGAAAGCATGAATATATTTACAAACCCAGCGCAGGACTGGAAAACTGAGTACAAGAAGGAAAAAACAACTGAAATAAGAAAACACATAGCCAAACGTAAACATTACAAAAATCAATCCTTCGGTCTTGTGCTCCGCCTGTTCCAGTCAATCGTCCGATCCTTGGTTCTGTTCCTAACCCAAGAATACAGTTGAGAAACAATAAGATCCACTGTGTCATCAATCGAGCGCCTGAGGTTAAAGACCGCGTGCCATCCATATAAATCAAACCGTGGCATACATGATAGCAAAACCAAGGTTGAAACAGTCCTTATTCCCTCTAAATTCCGCGGTCGTGTTGTGCAAATCCTGCACCGAGTTGGCCGAGTAGAATCCTCTGTCACACCACCATGAAACTCTCCATATTTCTGCAGAATATTCACATGTAACAAACACATGGGTTATCCAACTCATACAACCCTGGAAATAAAGATTGAAGAGTGCTTCTATCAAACCAAGCTTCTTTCCAGAAAAAGAGTATGATGACCCTCTCCCACTTTTTTTAAGAAAAAGTCTTCCAGATTAACACCCATTCACCCAAGGCCTTGAACCCAGCTCCAACTTTAGCAATGCCTGTCCAAACGCACCTGTTCGTATACTCGGCTAGCCTGTTAGGGGCTGGAAAAGTAATATTATGGATCAGGGCCGGCCCTGAGAATTCATGTAGCCTGTTCGAGCTCGAAAAAACGTGCCCTTAGGCCTTAACAAAATTGGATATCGGGCTCATTAAATGTTTAAACCTAATGGCAATGGGCTAATAACTAATCTAAACCATAAAAATAGTTTTGTAAGTGGGCCAATGTTGGTGTTTGTATGAATATACCCTATTAATTTATTTATTTTTACATTTACATATCGGATTTTTTTTTAAAATAACGTGCCCTTCGAAGTATCGGGCGCTGACCGATGGTCCTTCCCGCCCACCCTAAGGGCCGGCCATGCGTTAATGTAAAAAATAGAGACGAGATTTACCAAAACCAGAGGGTGTGTTAAAATTAAGAGTAAACTTCCGTTTTGCTCCCTGTGGTTTGCTCACTTTAACGGTTTTGCCCCAAACCTTTCAAAATGGCCATTTTACTCCCTGATCTTTGAAGGCTTTCATGATTTTGCTCCCCGGCCCTTAACCTCATCCATTTATGCAGTTAACCCATGTCACGTGCAATCACCTGAGAGGCATTTATGTCTTTTCCCAACCCTGTCTTTAAAATCCCAACTTAAAACCCTAACTACACTTATTATAATCTTATCACCCATTTCCCCAGACATTTCTCCCAAATCGATACGTTCATCTCCCAAAACGAAATCACTCTCAAACCCTAAACATTCTCCCAAAACGAAATCATTCAGGATCATCGACGATTGAAGTGCAATGTCAATGTGGTTCATTCGTCCTAGGGGATAAGAGGTTGATGTACAGACACTGTATGGTGAGTTTTGTAAACCCTAACACTGATCATGTAGTAAACCCTAACACTGATCATCTATTGAACCCTAACACTGATCATTTTGTTATGTTTTTTCAGTTAATCCTACATTTTTCTCACTCAAGATTCATCATGGGGGATCTTTCACAAAGTTTCCTAACAGGATTTACGTAAAAGGTCAGGTAGACTATGTTGACTTCGTAGACAAGGATGAATTTTCAGTTCATGAAGTAAGTTATATGATGTTAGAACTAGGGTACTCAGAAAAAGAGTTGATTTTTTACCATTTCAAAGTGTTTGATGAAGATTTGAACTTTGGATTTAGGGCTTTAGGAAATGACTCTGATGTGATCAGCCTTTTGTCTTGTGTGGGAGATCATAAGTTGATGGAAGTATATACTGAGCATGGTCAAACTTTAGTTGAAACTTATTTTATGTCTCCTAATTGTAAAGTTAGGATTCATGAAATAAATGATGATGATGATGATCTACCTGTTAGGAATACACAAGAAATATTGTCAAGGGCTTCCAGGAGACTAGCATTAGAGCATAATGTAGGTGATGCTGGGACTAGTCAAACTGAGGTGCTGGTTAATCAAAATGTTGTTGAAGATAGCCAAGTTGAATTAGATCAGAGTCAGGTATTGAATGCAGGAAGTAGTCAAACTGAGGTGTTGGTTAATAAAAAAGATGTGGAATATAGGCAAGTTGAATTAGATCAGAGTCAGGTATTGAATGATGTGGAATTTAGCCAAGTTGATGATGAGGGTAGTGAGGCAGATGATGAGGGGGATGATGGTGAGGGCAGTGAGGCTAGTGATAGTGAGGATAGTTATTATAAGCAGGGCAAAGATGATGTTGAGGCTAGTGAAGATGAGGACCTAGTTGAGGAGCCTGCAGATAGTGTTGAAGAGGAAGATGATTCTGATGATTCAGATTACATAGTAGATGAAGATAATAGGATTGCTGATGTAGTGGTTGATATGCAGAATTTTAGTAGTTATGTGGATCATGACATAGAGGAAGAGCCTTTAGAGTACAATCATTTAAGTGACTCAGAGGGTATGGGACTGAATGCACATTTAGATGACTTTGACAGCTTACCAGATGAGGAAAATGACCCACCCCTTAAGATACAACTGAGAAGGGAGAGAAGGAAACAAAAAAGAAGGAATGATCCTGTGGCTGACCCATTTTATCTTGGTTAAGTTTTTGCAGAAAGGAAGGAGATAAGGGCCCTAGTTAAGAAGTTGGCTGTGTCTAGCAAAAGGCAACTGAAGATTATACGGAATGATCCAGTTAGGTTTAGGGTGATTTGTGAAGTGTTTAAACAAGATTGTGGTAAGGGTAAAGAGGGGAATTCAGATGCAAGTAAGGGTAAAAAGGGAAATACAGCTACAACTAAGGGTAAAAATGTCAAATCTGCAACAAGTGGTGGTGATAAAGGGGAATCTTCATGCAAAAAAGGTGGTCCAAAGGGTGTGGGTCCCAAGGGTAAAGCTTTATTGCACAAACCTACCACAAGGTCAGAAAGTAGATCCAAAAAACATGCAAGCACATGTCCATGGATACTTTATCTCTCCAATGTAAACAGAGAAGGGTCTTGGGTAGTGAAGACTTACATAAATGAACACAAGTTCTTTCAAACAAGATCTGTGAAGCTGTGTACTGTTACTTGGTTAGCAAAGGAGATAGAGCCTACAATTGCAGTAAATCCTTCTATTCCTCTAAAAGCACTGCAAGATACTTTCCAAAGGAAGCATCAGATATCAGTTTCTTTGCAAAAGATGTTCAAGGCAAAATCGATTGCAAAACAGAAGATAGAGGGGGACTACAGGGCTCAGTATGCAATGACAATGTTGTGGTTGGTTGTTATGTATTTAATGTCTTTTATGTATATTATACTGCAGTTTTGGTTTTGGCCTTGTTTGTGTTATGCATGATAGTTTTGGTTTGGTCTTGTTCTTGTTTATGTTACTGCAGTTTATTGTATGTTACTGCAGTTTATTGTATGTTGATTTGGTCTTGTTTTGGTGTTCTTTAAGATATGCAGGTATGATTTGGTCTTCTTTTGGTCTTGTTCAGTTTTTGCAGGTTTGATTTGGTCTTGTTTTGGTTTGGTCTTGGTCAGTTTTGGTGTCTTTTGGTCTTGTTTTAATAGATTTGGATTTGGTTTTCTTTTGGTCTTGTTCAGTTTTGGGTTTGATTTTCCGACAAACGGCTGCAAACCAAAAGGTGTCAAATGGTCAGTGTATAAACTTTGGGTATGATTTGCCGACAAACGGATACAAACAAAAGGCCAAACAGATTGGCATAAGTGTACAAAGTGGTCGTAATTTTGCCGTTGTCCGTATGTAATGTCAAAACAAGTAAACTCAACTTGTGCCAAACAAACATATCAAAAAAAAAAAAAAACCTCAACTTGTGCCAAACAAGTAAACTGCTTTCATTACAGTTCCAAAATACATTCTTCCATACAAGATCGTTCCAACATACATTCTTTGATAACAAACCTACTACACTGGTTATTCCTAATTACAAAATACCTAGGTCAATTTTTTAGCAACAAGAAGATGCAAAACATCCATATCAACACGAACAAAACTTTAAGCTTCCTGTTTTCTTTCGTAGCAGCTCTTGCAATGGATTCGATCCTGTTACACCTCTCCAACAAACCAGGTATGATTTCAGCTGATCGTCGACACATGGGTGGATCTGACCACTTCACAAACCCATGTTGAGCACATAGATAGAACCTCCTTCCTAGATTAGCATGAGTCCAAGATGTCACGTTCGAGGTTGGAGATCCACAAGCACAGTGTACGTCTGCCATGGATTTAGGGTTTTTCTTTGCTGATGGGGAAGAAGATGAAATGGGGGCGATAATGGTTGTTAGGGTTTTAAATATGATTCATTAAACAGGGTTGGGAAAAGACATAAATGCCCCTCAGGTGATTTGCACGTGACATGGGTTAACTGCATAAATGGATGAGGTTAAGGGGCGGGGAGCAAAATCACGAAGACCTTCAAAGATCAGGGAGTAAAATGGCTATTTTGAAAGGTTTGAGGCAAAACCGTTAAAGTGAGCAAACCACAGGGAGCAAAACGGAAGTTTACTCTAAAATTAATGATTACCGAAAGAAAGGAATGTAAATTATTCATTGTATATCTATCATTATTCAATTTGAAAAAACACTGTCAAAAGCCCTAAACATTCTCATTTGCTCTTGTCTACCAATATGGCCGTAAGGGCATGTTTGGCTAAGCTTTTTGAAACAACTTTTTGACTTTTTGGCTTTTTGGAAAAGTCAGTATGGAGTGACTTATTGGCTTTTCCCCCTCACATACACCCTCATTGCCAAACATCATTTTAGAGCTTATGACTTTTCAAAAAGCCAATAAGTCAATAAGTTGTTTAAAAAAGCTTAGCCAAACATGCCCTAAGTATCGATTCTTCATGCTGTTAATTTCAATAAGTATCACTATTTCATTTTCGTATGTCGCATTTGTCATCTGTGTGTTTGCAAATTGTATGTGTACACGTGAGATTTTAAACCCTAGTTATGCAAATTGCAAGTTCGTTGAGAATTGGAAACAATGAATAGAAAAAATAATAATGATGTATTTCTGCTGATGTTTGGATTGGTTTTTGAAGAATTTACTTTTGATTATCGATCTGTTTGGTGATGATAAACATTACTGTAGTGAGTGTTTGGTTTAAAATTAATATTGTGTTATAACAGTGTTTTTATATCAATGTATATATATGTCATGTTGCCATGCAAATTTGGGGACTAAATTGTTAAAGCATTGCAGACCGTACCAGTTAACCCGAAACCTTTCTTGAACAACTTGACTGGGAAGTCTGTGATAGTGAAACTCAAGTGGGGAATGGAGTACAAAGGTTTTCTTGTCTCTATTGACTCCTACATGAACTTGCAGGTACGGTGTGACAACCCTCAAATTTACATGTATTCCGTACAATTTATTAATGATAATTTAAGTGCTTGACGACTGTGTGGAAGTACTTAACTGCTTTCTGATATATGTGTTATACTTACATGTGCAAGTTAACGTACTAGTAGTATACAGAAAAGTTACTAAAAAGTCCTGTGTGCTTTCCTGAGTATTGAAAAGTAAAAACGTTACAAAAATATATATGTAGGACGCTCTACGGATTAATTAAGCAGTTTAACGAAACAGTATCGAACCGAACAACCGGACTTTACCCGGAACATAAAAATATTACCCGGAACATAAAAATATTGTCAAATACATTGTTTCTATTTTTCTGAGCTAGTTAGGGTCCCCGAACACCCTAATACACCTTATATTACATAACACACACTAATACTAACTAAACACCTTAGAACCTAACCAAATTAGTTACTTTACCATTGCATCCCAACCCCATACCCCCCCCCCCCATCCTTAGACGGTTACAAGATGTGGGGGACATCCCCACATTCTTTTTATTACTTTATTAAGATGTTGGTGGATATAGGAGCATAATACATGATGGTTAAAACATGAACTTGGGTTATAAGAAGGCACTTAGGGTCTTAAGAGAATTCATTCCCAAAACATCAAACTTGCAACTCTCTCCTTCTTCTCTCCATCATCTACGGCAGCCACCACCTCCCACCATACAACCACCATCAAGTCTTGATCAAGCCATTCTACATACACTCAAAGGTGCTACGGGTCATACAACGAAGCTCGGTGCTCTCGGAAGTGGAAGGACCTTCTCCATTCGCTATTAACCATCACTTTTCTACACTCGAACTCCCCTAGCCTTGAGCTAGTGGTAAGAACTTAGATCCGTTCGTTTTTCATGTTATTTAAGTGGTTAATAGTTGATTTAATGGCTGAAAATTGAAACACTAAAGAACCTAACATAAAGTCTTGGACAAAAGATGAATAAGTTGGATAAAGAAGATAAGTTATGTGTGTAAATGATGTTAGAATGATGTTGTTATGATTCTTGCTGATTTCTTGCTGAGTTACTTGTTATTATTGATGTTTGATGTTGTTATGATCACTAAACATGCTAACGGAATCAATCGAACGCGTCTTAGAAGATTAAAGAATGAAAACATAATCTGTCCAAGTTTTACAGCCAACTTCAGTTGGCTGTAAACAGGTCATAAACTCTACGAAAAACTGATATTTTGAGTCTAAAACGTGTTATTATGAAATACGGTTCTAATGGCACCGGAATCGTAATTTTTGGACTTCGTTTACTATTTTTAAAGCGTCACTTCGTAACAGCAGCTAGAGCTGCATTTTTCTGCTGAAAATATATGTTTTGTTTCTGTCATAACTTGGGTTCTGTGTAGAGTTGGATCATGAAACTTGTACTGTAGAGGACCACTGATGTATTTGTAATTACCCCACTGGAATTTCGTAAATCGGACTTACGATGAATTTTTAATAAATTGTTCCGTGGACTGTGGTCAGAAAAAGATAAATCTGAGTTCAGTCCGGAAAATGAATTTTTATAAAATATTGGTAATGAACTGGACCCTGATATTTTTACACAATAAAATTGGAACGTTTAAGACATTCTGTAAAAATTTGGGAATTTTTGGAATAAGTTAACTATTTTATTAAAATGTCCGAAAAACAGCCCGGTTTTGAATATTTATGCTGAAATGACATAAGCTGTAATTTGCGTGTCTAAATGTCGAGTATGCTATCTGTGAATGATCTAACATGTTATAGGTGTTATGTGCATTATCGTATATTTGTTTATGAGTGGGGGAATGGATGGGAAACTTATATGGGCATAAACCATCAAAGTGATGCATGTTGTGTGATAGATACGTGTAGGAACTTTGTGCTCAATTTGAAAGCCACTAAATGACTAACTGGTAAATCATACTAGGACGTGATTGACCGACCTTGACTGTTAGCTATATTTGAGAATCTAACCGAGCAAACCGAGGTGAGTTCACACACTTTCTAAGGCATGGGATTCCCGGTGGTTTGGGAATGGGTTAAAGAATTAAAAACTAAATCTACATATCCCCTTGGGAGGATATGTATGGCCATCCTCCATAGGTAGGGTGCCATTATTAATCCTACGAATTCTCCTTGTGCAGAATACGTACGTTCGTCCTCCTTGGGTAGGACAACAACCTTAAAACTAGCTAGACAAAACTCTATCATGAAGTCCCTCAATTTATATCGACTTAATCGCCGAGGCCAATGGCGAGCGGTTCATTAGTTAATATTGCTATTAGGTTTAACAAACCTCACACCGTGCCAGTCGGACGGGCGTGTACTAATGGACTATGGCAAACTGTCAGTGATGATAGACACTGATGTAGGGCACAACTATTGTTCGTAGTAAACCTTCTGGGGTAGCCCAGTTGGACAGCCTCACCCACCCTCTACTAGAGGTCCCGGGTTCGAATCTTGGTGTCTGCATCCCACAACCAAGTTCTTCGCTCTCGGTTGGGTATTCACCCCCAGGCAGCTATGGGGCTAAGCTAGCTTATGGAGTGTGATCATCCAACGGTTGGGAGGACCGTGGAATACCCCCCCCTAACTATTGTTCGTAGTAGTCGATATCATACCGTCTAGTAGTTCACACGGGGAAAGTCCCCACTGATTATGGTTATGGTTTGGGTAATGAAAAAGGAACTGGTTAAACATACTTTCAACTACGGGGTAACCCCCACGGAAATTAAGCCAACGAAAGTCAAACCACGTTTTTCAGAAACAACTTAAAACTAAACAACCAAACGTGAACTCACTCAACTTTGTTGTTGACTAGTTGTTACATGCCTTACAGGTCACTAGGTGCTTTTGGAGCTTGCATGAGGAGAAGGTTGTTGTGGAATATGGGTTGTTATATCCCATACTTAATAATTGAACTTTATAAACCTATGGAACTTATGTTTGAGACTTTAAACTTATGAACTGTGAACTTATGTTTTGAACTTACGTTTTATGCTTCCGCTGTTATCTTAAAATCGGTCACCTTCTTTAGGTCACCAATCGTATTGTAGTTGGTTTCATTTACTTAATTGTGTTGTTCAATATGATTGGTGGCTCGATCCTGGTCACGTCACGCCTCCAAGCGGTGGTACTCCGCATGGTGGATTTTGGGGGTGTGACAGATTGGTATCAGAGCCATTGGTTATAGCGAACTTGGTTTTAATAAAGGGGAAAAGCTTTTTGATAAAACCAGACTATAACCTGTACAGTGCTCAACGATCCACAACGATGCTTCGCTCCACGTGCAAGACTCGACACCATAAGTGGTATGATTTATGTTATATTATCGGTTAGATAGTTCTCACAGTGCATTAGATAATGTGATAATTGCTATTTGAACCTTGTGTGCTTACTCTCTATTGTCGTCCCACACTTACGCACTTTCGCGACACCTTTCTCACTTACGTTGCTTCATTATGAAGATCATGAGCGGACGCGGAGGACGTATCAACCTCACTCAAGCCCAGTTGACGGCTTTGATCAACGAACGAGTCACTGAGGCACTCGCAGCTAACCCTGCAGGAGGTATAACCTGCCATACCAACTCACCTTAGGACGTTTAGATCCTACCTTCGCAAACCAACCCTCGTGCTTAATCTTGTCTTTTATTCTCGCGCAACAGGTCAACATGCTCAAACTCCTGTGTGCACATTCAAAACGTTCATGGACTGCTGACCTACTACTTTCAGTGGCACCGAAGGAGCAGTAGGCCTTCTTCACTGGTTTGAAAAGCTTGAGTCAGTTTTCGAGATGTACGAATGCCCCGAAGACCGTAGGGTGAAATATGCTACCGGAACACTTGAAGGAGCTGCGTTAACCTGGTGGAAGGCACAGGTTCAACTACTAGGACTGGCAGTTGCTAATGCCACCCCCTGGAATGGCTTCAAAGAACTGATCAAAGAGGAGTACTGCAGTCGGGATGACATCCACAAGCTAGAGGTGGAATTTTTCAATCTGAAAATAACGGGGTCTGAGATTGAGGCGTATACTAAGAGGTCAAACGAGCTGGCCATCCTGTGTCCAACTATGGTGGACCCTCCCATCAAACGAATTGAGCTGTATCTCAAGGGCCTTGTACCAGAGATTCAAAGTCACGTGACTTCAGCCAACCTGGGTACCGTACAGCAAATCATCAAGTTGGCCCATCGACTCACTGACCAGGCGGTGGAGCAAAACAGGCTGCCCAAACGAATCAGTGCCACAGCTACTTCTGATGCACCTACCGACAACAAGCGAAAATGGGATGGGAACTCCGGAAAGGGTTCTACTTCAGTTCAGTCTCAGCAGCGAAAGACTGATGACTACCAGAGTCCTGGTCAGCAATCTTCTGGTAACCAAGGACAGGGTGGATACCGAGGGAACCACCCCAAGTGCAACCGGTGCAACAAGCATCACAACGGGCAGTGCAGCAAAGGTCGTTGCCTGAGGTGTAACAAGTTTGGTCATGAAGCAAAGGATTGCAGGAGCGCCCGACCAGCAAATCAAAATCGCCAACAACAATAACAAGCTCCACAGAACCACCAGCAGCAACAACAACAGGGCAATAAAGGATGCTTTCAGTGTGGCGCTGAAGGCCATTTTAAGAGGAACTTCCCCCAACTGAACCAGAATCTGAACAACAACAACCAAGGAAATAGGAACCACAATGGGAACAACAATGGCAACAATGGAGGCGGCAATGGGGGAAACAACAATGGTAATGGAGCAAGGGGTCGTGTGTTCGTGATTGGTCAAGGTGATGCAAGGAACGATCCCAACGTTGTGATGGGTAAGTTTCTTCTGGACGACTTCTTTGTTACTGTTTTATTCGATTCGGGTGCCGATACTAGTTATGTGTCCCTAAAAGTTAGCCAAATGCTTAAGCGCACTCCAACACTTTTGAACACCAAACACACGGTAGAGCTAGCAAACGGTAAAAGTCTTGAAGCCACACACTTAGTTAAAGGTTGTAACCTCGTCTTGGCTGGTCAGACTTTCTCTATCGATCTTATTCCTATCACACTGGGTAGTTTCGACGTCGTTATTGGGATGGATTGGCTATCTCATCATCAAGCGGAGATTGTTTGCAAGGAGAAAATCGTCCGCATTCCTCGTCCTGGTGAAGAACCTCTGGTGATTCAAGGCGATAAGAGTGGTGCTGTTGTAGGCATTATCTCTTTCCTTAAGGCCCAGAAGTGTTTGCAAAAGGGCCACACTGCCATTCTAGCACTCGTTACTGACACATCAACGGAAGAGAAGGGAATTGAAGACATCCCTATTGTACGCGACTTTCCCGAGGTATTTCCTGAGGAATTACCTGGTCTTCCGCCTCATCGCCAAGTCGAGTTTCAAATCGAGCTAGCTCCTGGGGCAGCACCAGTAGCTCGAGCACCATATCGTCTAGCTCCATCAGAACTTGAAGAACTGTCCACAGAACTACAAGAACTCTTGGAAAAGGGTTTTATACGTCCTAGCTCTTCGCCCTGGGGAGCTCCAGTCTTGTTCGTAAAGAAGAAAGATGGTACTTTCAGAATGTGTATTGACTATCGCGAACTTAACAAGGTGACTGTGAAGAATCGTTATCCTCTTCCACGTATTGACGACTTGTTCGACCAGTTGCAAGGGTCGAGCTATTACTCCAAGATTGATTTGAGATCGGGATACCATCAGCTGAGGGTCCGAGATGAGGACGTCTCCAAAACAGCATTCAGAACTCGTTACGGCCATTACGAGTTTCTGGTTATGCCATTCGGGCCGACGAATGCACCAGCGGTCTTCATGGATCTCATGAACCGAGTGTGCAAGCCTTACCTGGATAAGTTCGTTATTGTGTTCATCGACGATATCCTGATCTATTCTAAGAGTCAGGAGGAACACGAGCAGCATCTACGACTTATGCTGGAACTTCTTCGAAAAGAGCAGTTGTATGCCAAGTTTTCAAAATGTGACTTCTGGCTTCGCGAAGTCCACTTTCTAGGCCATGTGGTAAACAAGGATGGAATTCATGTGGATCCATCTAAGGTTGAATCGATCAAGAATTGGCCTGCACCCCGCACACCAACAGAGATCCGCCAATTCTTGGGTTTGTCAGGATATTACAGAAGGTTTATCAAGGATTTCTCAAAGATTGCGCGACCTCTCACTTCACTGACTCAGAAGGGTGTCACCTATCGTTGGGGTGATGCAAAGGAGTCCGCATTCCAACACTTGAAGGATAGACTTTGTAGCGCGCCTATCCTCTCATTGCCTGAGGGCACAGATGATTTTGTGGTTTACTGCGATGCTTCCATCCAAGGACTTGGTTGCGTGTTGATGCAACGTGACAAGGTCATTGCCTACGCATCACGCCAACTCAAGGTTCACGAAAGAAATTACACTACTCACGATCTGGAGCTGGGAGCAGTTGTTTTCGCGCTTAAGATATGGAGACATTACCTGTACGGTACCAAGTGCACCATTTACACCGATCACAGGAGTCTCGAGCATATCTTCAAGCAAAAGGAGTTAAACATGCATCAACGCCGATGGGTTGAGCTCTTGAACGATTATGAATGCGCAAACAAGTATCATCTGGGCAAAGCCAATGTTGTGGCCGACGCCCTCAGTCGAAAGGATACTATACCTAGGCGTGTACGTGCTCTACAGCTTACCATCCAATCTAACCTTCCCGCTCAGATTCGTGATGCTCAGGTTGAAGCATGGAAAGCAGAGAATATCAGGGCTGAATCCCTACGAGGATCGAGGCAGCGGCTAGAACAAAAGGAAGACGGCGCTTACTATGTAATAGGGCGCATCTGGGTTCCACTTTATGGAAACTTACGCGAGCTTGTGATGGATGAAGCGCACAAGTCTCGTTATTCGGTACATCCTGGTTTGGATAAAATGTACCACGACCTCAAGACTACGTATTGGTGGCCTGGCATGAAAGCTCACATAGCAACCTATGTCAGTAAGTGCTTGACTTGTGCGAGAGTCAAGACTGAATATCAGAAACCATCAGGCCTACTACAACAACCAGAGATCCCGTAATGGAAATGGGAGCAAATTTCCATGGATTTCGTTACCGGCCTACCTAGATCTCAATGCGGAAACGATACCATTTGGGTGATCGTAGATCGACTGACCAAGTCTGCACATTTTCTGGCTATCAAAGAAACGGATAAGTTTTCTACTCTTGCAGACATTTATCTAAAGGAAGTAGTGTCAAGGCACGGATTGCCAACCTCTATCATTTCTGATCGTGACGCGCGTTTTACTTATGAACTGTGGCAAGCAATGCACAAGTCTTTTGGCTCACGATTAGATATGAGCACCGCTTATCACCCACAGACGGATGGGCAATCTGAACGCACCATCCAAACCCTTGAAGACATGCTTAGGGCATGTGTAATCGATTTTGGTAATGGCTGGGAAAAGCACCTCCCGCTAGTGGAGTTTTCGTATAACAACAGCTACCACACCAGCATTCAGGCCGCTCCATTCGAGGCATTGTACGGACGCAAATGCCGATCACCTCTCTGTTGGGCAGAAGTTGGTGACAGCCAAATCACTGGCCCAGAACTTGTGGTAGATACTATCGAGAGAATTGCTCAGATACGACAGCGAATGGCGGCAGCTCGTGACCGTCAGAAAAGCTATGCTGATAAGGGAAGAAAACCACTCGATTTCCAGGTTGGGGATCGTGTGTTACTCAAAGTCTCACCTTGGAAAGGTGTAGTACGTTTTGGCAAACTCAACCCGCGCTATGTCGGACCCTTCGAAGTCACCGAGAAAATTGGCAAAGTCGCCTACAGGTTGAACCTACCTGAAGAACTCAGCGGAGTTCACAATGTTTTCCATGTGTCGAATCTGAAGAAGTGTCTGTCAGATGAGACCCTCATAGTTCCTCTCAAGGAACTCACAATCGACGACCAGCTGCGATTCGTCGAGGAACCAGTAGAGATTACGGATCGAGATGTTAAGATCCTCAAGCGTACCAGGATACCTCTGGTCCGAGTTCGTTGGAATGCTCGTCATGGCCCAGAGTATACCTAGGAATGAGAAGACCAAAAGAAACTCAAGTACCCCCAGCTGTTTAAGAAAAACGCAACCACTACTGAGGCTGAAGCTACTGCAGAATTTCGTGACGAAATTCCAAATCAACGGGGGGATGATGTGACACCCCAGGAAAATCAGGAAAACAACGCAACTTAACTAGCTTCCTCAGTAACCACGCGCTAAATTTCGGGACGAAATTCTCTTAACAGGGGGAGAATGTGACAACCCTCAAATTTACATGTATTCCGTACAATTTATTAATGATAATTTAAGTGCTTGACGACTGTGTGGAAGTACTTAACTGCTTTCTGATATCTGTGATATACTTACATGTGCATGTTAACGTACGAGTAGTATACAGAAAAGTTACTAAAAAGTCCAGTGTGCTTTTCTGAGTATTGAAAAGTAAAAACGTTACAAAAATATATATGTAGGACGCTCTACGGATTAATTAAGCAGTTTAACGAAACAGTATCGAACCGAACAACCGGACTTTACCCGGAACATAAAAATATTGTCAAATACATTGTTTCTATTTTTCTGAGCTAGTTAGAGTCCCCGAACACCCTAATACACCTTATATTACATAACACAGACTAATACTAACTAAACACCTTAGAACCTAACCAAATTAGGTACTTTACCATTGCATCCCAACCCCATACCCCCCCCCCCCTCCTTAGACGGTTACAAGATGTGGGGGACATCCCCACATTCTTTTTATTACTTTATTAAGATGTTGGTGGATATAGGAGCATAATACATGATGGTTAAAACATGAACTTGGGTTATAAGAAGGCACTTAGGGTCTTAAGAGAATTCATTCCCAAAACATCAAACTTGCAACTCTCTCCTTCTTCTCTCCATCATCTACGGCAGCCACCACCTCCCACCATACAACCACCATCAAGTCTTGATCAAGCCATTCTACATACACTCAAAGGTGCTACGGGTCATACAACGAAGCTCGGTGCTCTCGGAAGTGGAAGGACCTTCTCCATTCGCTATTAACCATCACTTTTCTACACTCGAACTCCCCTAGCCTTGATCTAGTGGTAAGAACTTAGATCCGTTCGTTTTTCATGTTATTTAAGTGGTTAATAGTTGATTTAATGGCTGAAAATTGAAACACTAAAGAACCTAACATAAAGTCTTGGACAAAAGATGAATAAGTTGGATAAAGAAGATAAGTTATGTGTGTAAATGATGTTAGAATGATGTTGTTATGATTCTTGCTGATTTCTTGCTGAGTTACTTGTTATTATTGATGTTTGATGTTGTTATGATCACTAAACATGCTAACGGATTCAATCGAACGCGTCTTAGAAGATTAAAGAATGAAAACAGAATCTGTTCAAGTTTTACAGCCAACTTCAGTTGGCTGTAAACAGGTCATAAACTCTACGAAAAACTGATATTTTTAGTCTAAAACGTGTTATTATGAAATACGGTTCTAATGGCACCGGAATCGTAATTTTTGGACTTCGTTTACTATTTTTAAAGCGTCATTTCGTAACGGCAGCTAGAGCTGCATTTTTCTTCTGAAAACATGTGTTTTGTTTTCTGTCATAACTTGAGTACTGTGTAGAGTTGGATCATGAAACTTGTACTGTAGAGGACCACTGATGTATTTGTAATTACCCCACTGGAATTTCGTAAATCGGACTTACGATAAATTTTTAATAAATTGTTCCGTGGACTATGGTCAGAAAAAGATAAATCTGAGTTCAGTCCGGAAAATGAATTTTTATAAAATATTGGTAATGAACTGGACCCCGATATTTTTACACAATAAAATTGGAACGTTTAAGACATTCTGTAAAAATTTGGGAATTTTTGGAATAAGTTAACTGTTTTATTAAAATGTCCGAAAAACAGCCCGGTTTTGAATATTTATGCTGAAATGACATAAGCTGTAATTTGCGTGTCTAAATGTCGAGTATGCTATCTGTGAATGATCTAACATGTTATAGGTGTTATGTGCATTATCGTATGTTTGTTTATGAGTGGGGGAATGGATGGGAAACTTATATGGGCATAAACCGTCAAAGTGATGCATGTTGTGTGATAGATACGTGTAGGAACTTTGTGCTCAATTTGAAAGCCACTAAATGACTAACTGGTAAATCATACTAGGACGTGATTGACCGACCTTGACTGTTAGCAATATTTGAGAATCTGACCGAGCAAACCGAGGTGAGTTCACACACTTTCTAAGGCATGGGATTCCCGGTGGTTTGGGAATGGGTTAAAGAATTAAAAACTAAATCTACATATCCCCTTGGGAGGATATGTACGGCCATCCTCCATAGGTAGGGTGCCATTATTAATCCTAAGAATTCTCCTTGTGCAGAATACGTACGTTCGTCCTCCTTGGGTAGGACAACAACCTTAAAACTAGCTAGACAAAACTCTATCATGAAGTCCCTCAATTTATATCGAATTAATCGCCGAGGCCAATGGCGAGCGGGTCATTAGTTAACAGCGCTATTAGGTTTAACAAACCTCACACCGTGCCAGTCGGACGGGCGTGTCCTAATGGTCTATGGCAAACTGTCAGTGATGATAGACACTGATGTAGGGCACAACTATTGTTCGTAGTAGTCGATATCATAACGTCTAGTAGTTCACACGGGGAAAGCCCCCACTGATTATGGTTATGGTTTGGGTAATGAAAAAGGAACTGGTTAAACATACTGTCAACTACGGGGTAACCCCCACGGAAATTAAGCCAACGAAAGTCAAACCATGTTTTTCAGAAACAACTTAAAACTAAACAACCAAACATGAACTCACTCAACTTTGTTGTTGACTAGTTGTTACATGCCTTACAGGTCGCTAGGTGCTTTTGGAGCTTGCATGAGGAGAAGGTTGTTGTGGAATATGGGTTGTTATATCCCATACTTAATAATTGAACTTTATAAACCTATGGAACTTATGTTTGAGACTTTAAACTTATGAACTGTGAACTTATGTTTTGAACTTACGTTTTATGCTTCCGCTGTTATCTTAAAATCGGTCACCTTCTTTAGGTCACCAATCGTATTGTAGTTGGTTTCATTTACTTAATTGTGTTGTTCAATATGATTGGTGGCTCGATCCTGCTCACGTCACGCCTCCAAGCGGTGGTACTCCGCATGGTGGATTTTGGGGGTGTGACATACGGCACTTACTTCTTGTGTTGAAATTTATAAAGGACTAACCCATATTAACGATCTACTCTTTAGGGATGGCAATGGGTCGGATTTGGGACAGGTGTAGGTAATCCTAAACCCAAACCCGGTTAGATAACCTTGTCCCAAACCCATCCCAAAACCTGTCGGGTATAGCCGCGGGTTTCGGGTAAACCTGTTAATCTAAAAAAAATTACCTGTTGGGTATACCCGACCCAAAACCCATCAGGTATCTATCGGATAACTACTAATCAGTTAGATGTAGTATTAAAAATATATCAAATAGCTACAATGTACATGAAATAAAATACCTACATGTATAAAAATGGATGTATCATATATATACATATTTAAACATATAAAAGAAATTATATGGGATATACAATCGGGTAAAGAGGTACACTTTATCGGGTAATTGGGTCGGATAAAACGAGTATATCACCAAATCCCAAACCCATCCCAAACCCGCGAAAAAAATAAAAACGAGTCCCAAACTCGATTATCCGACCCCAAACCCGTCCCAAATGTGTCGGTTTCGGGTTTACCCATCGGGTTCGGGTTCGATTGACATCCCTACTCTTGCCTCTAATATTGGTTTATGTCTTGTTTCTCAGTTAGCGAACTCTGAAGAATACATCGACGGCCAGTTCACTGGAAATCTTGGAGAGATTTTGATCAGGTATGCTTGAATTTTCTATAGCTTATTACATCCGAGGCAATTTGATTTCATTATGACAGAGAATTATAACTCTTCTTTCTGAGTATAAGAGTTAGACAAGTTGTTCTGTTCAAGTATTATCCTATGGTGTCATCCTTGAAATCTATTGGGCTGATAATAATATGGGGTAATCTTATTACTCCCATGCACAAAAAGCTTCTTTGATGAAGAAATACATTTTTCATCGCCCAAAGGATTAGTAAGCATTAATGTTTGTATGAAGCTAGTAGTTCACTCATTGAGTTTCAAAATAATGGAGCTTTAGGATATTGTATGTTTATCTACATATCTTTTGTACACATCAATCAGCTCAGGTGCTTTGGTAATTGGTCAAAATAGGTAGCTGAAGGGGTATGGTCCCAAAAAAGCCGTGCAAACCTTGTTCAGGTCGCGCGAAGGACCATACTCCTTATTCAACAAATTCCTTATTGCCAACCTTGCGCGGGCTACTTCAGCATTCTTTGATCCGGCGCGTGGTCTGAGCAATAGGAAGCTCCACTTTCAACACTTAGCATTCTGAAAGAGCATCCAGTGGCCCATTCCCCGCGCGGGGTAGTTACGTGTTCAGCAAGAATCACGCGTGACTACGGTGCGAGGCTGTTTCAGATAGTACACAAGGTACAAGTGGCAGAATGAAAGGGCCAATCGGCGTCTTTCTGGTCCTGCTCAATCGTGCTCCACGATCGTCTGACATGCAGGGGACAGAAAGTACTTAAGGACGCCTACTTGGCACCAATCATAGGGCAGAGACAACTGCCCCACGATCTCCACTTACCTGCTGATGGCAGAGGGGCGGCCAGGCCGACAACAGTGACACGTGGCTCCAATCACATTGCGCCAACTCCAGAAAGCTCCTAGAAGCCACTAACGGTCGACACCAGTGAGACAAGGAGCATATCCTCTATGTTGTCGCCTTTAGGCCCAAGGCCCATCAACCCACATCCTCTTACACCTCTCCGGCTATAAATAGAGACTTCACTTCACAGGTTAAACATTCCATTCCCTCTACTCTAACTCTTAATTCTCAATTATCTCCTCAAAGCAGTCGCTTATTCTCACGCCGGAGCCCGGTTAAGAGGGAAACCCCCATATTCCCCTCTTAACGAGTAACGGTGTTCTGTTTTGTAGGATTAGACGATCATTACGAAGCTCAGAAAGCCATTAGAAGATTAACCACTATGGTAGGAACATAAACCAAACTGATTAACCCCATAATTAGTTCAGTGTTTCTTCATTGGCGCCCACCGGTTTTCTACAAGTTATTTTCATCTTCTGTTTCTGAGTTTTCGACGTGTTTTCCTTCGATCATGGCCGATCAAGGAATTATTCCCGAGTTTGGCTTCGGAGCAAACTCTAATGCGGTGTTGGGCGAGGGCAATCCAAACGTCCAGCCCCAACATATTGAAGAAATTGGCGAAATCGAAGTAACCATCACTGGGGGACCCCGCGGGAGCTTCACCCGCATCACTCAGACGGTAACCCCAGGAAACAATGGCGCTGGACCTTCAAACCCAACTCCACCTCAGAACATTTCGACGCTATTAGGGCTACCAGAGGGCGAGACTGTAGCCTCGTGGTACGCCAAGCAGATTGCCACCATTAATGCGGCGTATCAATCTTTGAGTGCACAACAAGCAGTCTTAACGGCAGAACCATCCTTAGTTACACCAACAGGTCCCAGCCATGGGGCGCGCCAGATACCCCCACAGCAAAACATCCAAGGAAGAGCTAACAGACCTCCCCCTGCGAGAAGGCAAAGCGTGCATGACACGCGCGATACAAGGGGAGAAACGGGAAGCTATAATGACTATCCGTCACACGTCCAAAGGGGTCCAGTTCATAGCCGGCTCGGGCTGCGCAATTTGAACAATGATTGGGATGACACAGATCCGAACGACCCAACTTGGCAAGATGATGAAGGATCTTCAGTCTTCAATCGTTTACAAAGGAACCATGAAAATTACAGACCACGACAACACGTCAGGTACACCGAAGAAGCAGAGCGCGACTTCCGCCTCGCCTACCAACCAGCTGAAGCTGCAGAACATTCGAAATTCATCCCGAAGATCGCTCTTGCGCTGCTATCAAGAGAAAAGTTGCCTCCCACAGTGGGAAAGTTCAATGGGCTGACTGATCCCGACGATCATGTCAGAGTATTCACAAGTGTTGGATGCATGGGAGGATGGAATATGCCAATGTGGTGTCATTTTTTTATCCAGACGTTCACCGGGGCTGCTCCCGCATGGTTCGACAGCCTAACGCCTGGAAAAATCAGCTCGTGGGTCGATTTCAGAACGAAGTTTCTAGACCACTGCAGCCAACAAAGGCGCTATCAGCGAGATACGTCTGAAGTAGCGGATATCTGGCGCAGAGAGAATGAGGGTCTAGAAGACTTTATCACTCGCTTTAACAAAGAGTGTTTAGAGATCGGTGGTGTAAGCGAACAACTCATGCATTGCCACTTCAAGAAAGCCATTCACTGTGACAGCCTCATCAGAACTATCATTGGGAAAGATGGAATGCCCAAAGAATGGGATAAGCTCATGGAAGCCGCGAAAATAGTCGCGCAAACTGAAGAGTCACTGGCCGGAAACAAGAACTCTTATACTGAAGATCGATTTTCCAAGGGAAACTCGCGCGATAACAACAAGCGCAACAAGTACAAAAGTAACGATTGGAAATCCGGAAGATCAAAGGGCCATGAGGAGAGGCCGCGCTATAGAGAGGATGCGCGCGAAACAATTGATAGAATCGGCTATCGAAAAGCAGTCAGGGATGATAACCGAGAAAAGCATTGGACTCCGCTCACGAAGACACCAAAAGAGGTGTTAATGATGGAGAATCACGACTTCAAGGCTCCAAGGCCTATGACGAACAAAAAGGGGCAGGACCCCAACCTGTATTGTGATTTCCACAAGGATATAGGCCATCTGACTGATGACTGTATCAGCTTACGTCAAGAGATCGAGAGAGCGCTAAAAAGCGGGAAGCTGAGCCACCTGGTGAAAAACGTGCGCAAGGAAACTTGACAGATCCAACGCCATGATGAGGGGAATCACAAGAAAGTCAGACGCATGGAAACCCATATGGTCAATGGACCAAGATACAACACAAAGGAAAAAGGCAAGCGCCCTTACGAACCCTCATGGCAAGAGCAACAGGTCATTTTCCCGGTAGTGCGCGGCGGTCCTCGCGCCACTCGTCCCATCGTCATTACCGGTATTATTGGCCATTATGAAACGGAGTATGTCTTCATTGACCCAGGAAGTACGGCTGATATCATCTATGAGCAATGCTTTAATCAGTTCGATGAAGATGATAAAGCGAGACTTGAGCCAGTTGATTATCCACTGTCAGGATTTTGCAACGAAATCGTCTTCCCGCTAGGCCAAATCAGCTTCCCCGTCACGCTCTCCGACGGGAAGCATTCAAGAACAACAAATGTAAACTTCATGATGATGCCTGTCAAATCGAGGCATGATGTGTTGATTGGGAGAGAAACGCAAGGCGAACTAAACATGATAACTTCCACACCCCACTCAGCAATAGGGTTCCCAACTGAGACGGGGGTGGCAATTATCTATGCCAAGAAAGAAGTAATGTCAACAGAAGAGTTGCGTCCAACAAAAGCGGCGAAGGTTTCAACAACCGAGCCATAGAAATGGGTATTAAACCGTAAATACCCGGAGCAAACGGTGACGATAGGCCAAGCAATCTCACCAAACATCAGAACACATCTCAAGCAACTCCTATTCAGGAATATGGATATCTTCGCCTGGACTCCGACCGACATGACCGGTGTCCCGCGCGACATTACCGAGCACTGTCTAAATACCTATCCGTCCGTTGAACCCAAAGTGCAAAGAAGACGCAGCTTAGGGGCGGATAAAACTAAAGCGATGAATGAGCAGGTATGTGAGCTGCTAAAGGCATGGATCTTGCGGGAGGTGCGTTATCAAAGTTGGGTGGCGAACCCAGTAATGGTGGAGAAGTCCAGTGGAGGATGGAGAATGTGCGTTGATTATACCAATCTCAACAAGGCATGTCCGAAAGATTGCTACTCTTTGCCTGAGATCGACAAAAAGATAGACTCTCTCGCACCATACAGATGGAAATGCTTCTTGGATTGTTACAAGGGGTATCATCAGGTTCAAATGAAGCTTGAGGACAAAGACAAGACAACTTTTCGGACCAATCTCGGGATCTTCTATTATAAAAAGATGCCATTCGGCCTTAAAAACGCTGGCGCGACGTACCAGCGCCTGATGGACAAGACTTTCACGGGAGACATTGGGAAGCACATCGAGGTTTACATCGATGATCTGGTGGTAAAGAGTCCCGAAGAGGACCAAATGTTGAAAGACATCGAGAAAACATTCAACTCATTGAGAAGCGTGAATATGAAATTGAATCCAGCCAAATGCACCTTTAGCATGGAGGAAGGAAAATTCTTGGGTTTCGTGGTCACTAATGGCGGATTTAGAGTCAATCCGGAAAAGGTCCAGGCAATAGAACGAATGCCATCACCACGAACAATTAAAGAAATGCAAAGGTTGGCCGGCCGCCTAGCCGCGCTGAACCGTTTTCTGTTAAACCACGCCGCGAAGTCATATCCTTTTATAAGCACTTTGCGCAATTGTGTGAAAAAGCAAGAATTCAAGTGGATGCCTGAAGCACAGGTTGCTTTTCAGCAAATGAAGGAGTGTTTGATTGAGCTCCCTACACTAACTGTGCCGTTCGAAAAGGAGCCGCTCATCTTGTACTTGTCGTCATCAGACAAGGCGGTTGGGTCGGTATTACTGGTAGAAAGAAATGGAGTCCAGACTCCAATTTATTACATTAGTAGGGTTCTCACAGACCCAGAAACGAGATATTCAACAATGGAGAAGTTAGTACTTGCATTACTACATGCCTCTCGAAGGCTGCGCATATACTTCACAGGGTACGTGGTCACGGTGCTCACCAACTTCCACATCGGCACAATATTGCAAAAACCAGAGACGTCTGGGCGGTTGGCAAAATGGGCGATCGAGCTGGGTGGCCACAACATCTTGTACAGGCCACGCCCAGCCATCAAGGGTCAAGTTCTAGCGGACTTCATCACGGAAGTCCCAGTTGACAAAATCAAAGATTGTGAGCTTGTTGAGACTCCCGTAAAAGACAAGACAAATGAGGTATGGATGGTATACACTGATTGGGCCTTAAACGAGGATGGCGCGGGAGCTGGATTGCGCCTCGTTAGCCCTGAAAACCATGAATTCACATACGCCATCAGGTTGGATTTCAAGAACACCAACAATGAGGCGGAATATGAGGCATTCCTGGCAGGCTTGCGCCTCGCCATGTTGACTCGCTTTTGATCGCCAGTCAGATCAACGGAATTTATGATGCAAGAGGTGAAGTTATGGCCTTATATTTGGATCAGGCGAAGGAATTACTCCAACAATTCGAGTCATACAAGGTAGTCCACATCAACCGCTCAGAAAACAAACCAGCAGACGCCTTGAGTAAACTTGCTTCGACATCTTTCCAACATCTTGCCAAAGATGTAAGGATCGAGGTACTCAAAAACCCGTCAGTTCTGCTGCGACAAGTGAACGTGATCGAAATAGGGCAGCCATCTTGGATGACCCCTATAATTCAATATTTGCAAGAAAGAATACTCCCTGAGAGCAAGGCAGAAGCGCGGAAGATTCAGAACAAGGCTTTGCATTATGAGATGAATGGAGGTATCTTATACCGGAAATCCTTCTTGGGGCCATTTCTGCGCTGCGTGGACCCCCAAGATGCAAACTACTTGATCAGAGAAATTCATGAAGGGATCTGTGGCATCCATGCAGGACCGCGCATGGTTGTCGCGAAGATTATGAACGCCGGATATTACTGGCCAGGGATGCATGTCGACGCCCTGAAAGAACTGCGTAAATGCGACTCCTGTCAGCGACACTATCCAAAAACCCTGCGCCCAAAGAACGATCTTATTCCCGTATCCACTGCTTGGCCTTTTCAGTAGTGGGGGATTGATATGGTGGGACCTTTCCCAGAAGCTCCTGGTGCCGTTAAGTTCATAATCGTGGCCATCGACTCCTTCACGAAATGGGTGGAGGCTAAAGCACTCGCCTCAACTACTGCAATGATGGTGCGCAAGTTTATTTGGGAACACATCATCTGCAGGTTCGGCGTGCCACTCAAGATTATAACTGATAATGGCACCAACTTCACGTCAGATGATCTCCAAAAGTGGATGAAAGAGATGAAAATCGAACACACTTTCTCTTCCGTTGCGCACCCCCAAGCTAACGGCCAAGTCGAAAGTGTGAACAAGAGTATCGTCGATGGGATAAAGGCCCGGCTGGGCACGAAGCGACGAGGCTGGGTAGATGAGCTCCCAAGTATCCTTTGGGCCCATCGTACCATGCCGAAAACAAGTACTGGCGAAACTCCCTTCAGCCTAGTCTACGGCTCGGAGGCAGTTATCCCAGCTGAAGTTGGACTCCCCTCACCGCGCTTGACAGCAGTCAACAAGGTTGATAATGAGGCAGAGCGCCGTCTCGACTTGGACTTACTGGAAGATAGACGTGAAATCGCACGAATCAAAGAAGCCAAGTATAAGACACAACTAGAGAGGTACTATAATGCAAGAGTGCGCATTTATACCTTCAATCCAGGAGAATATGTCTTCAGAGACAACGAAGCTTCAAACGCTGAACGCCCCGGGAAACTAGCACCCAAATGGGAAGGCCCATACTTGGTTCACGAAGTGCTAGGAAAGGGGGCATACAAATTGCGCACACTGGATGGACACATCATCCCACGCACGTGGAATGCGCAACAACTGCGCAAATGTTATATGTAACCATGTAAGGCCTTGCGCCTTCGTTCACTCATGTTGGCCGCGCGCCTTTTCAATTTCCTATGTTGGCTAAACGCCCCTTATGTTACTTATCTGCAATGTATGATTGGCCTAAGCGCCTGTTTCCCAATTAATGAAAGCATACGACATGTTTTCTTTTATCATAATGCTTCTTGCGTTACAAATGCATGTCAAACTTTTGATTAGCACGAAAACACTTCAGTGAATTACGAGCTCTTGAGTTACGCCTCCAAGGTACTCCGCGAACTTAGCGCGAGACCGAGCAGCTATACTCGCTCAAGAGCCACACTTACATTTATTCGCGCTAACTTAACCAAAGTTTCTAACAACAGTGCAATAATTGTAACGAGACAGAATAAACATAAACATCATATTTAATAAGCGCAAGCGCGCAACAATTACATAGAAGCCAACGATCATTCATACGATCCAAAACAAGCGCGACCGCGCACATTACATTTGAAACCTAAAGATAAAAATTACAAGGCAAAAATCCTGTAAACACTATCTATTCAAAGCCGTCACCGCCAGCATCATCATCATCGTCATGCTTATCACCATCACCATCACCATCACCTTCACCATCGCCATCATTGCCCGCCGCTAGCTCCTCATCAGATAAATTAACCATTTCGGGTGGGTCTAGAATAGCCTTAAGACGATGGCACCAGTCATCATGCTCTAAAGCTTTTGCGACCAAGTCCATCACGGGCAGCGCCAGGTGATCGTATGCATTTTCAGCACAAGCCAACTCCGCATTTGCTTCGTCAGTCACTGAACAGTGACTTGTATCGAACTCTTGCCCAAACACCTCCTCAACATGCCGCGCACATTCTGCATAACCTCCACGATGACCGACGGCGCGGATGCATCTATGAGAGCAGCAACAGTCCCGTCCAGTTCTCCAGCATTCAGGATCGAGTTGGCCATCTACACCAAAACGAACAAATGAGAAACTGACTTTAGTAAATAAAACCCAAGTAAAAAGAGAACAATACCAGAACTATTCCTCTGCTGCGCAGCCATTCGGCATCAGAGGACAGCGTGTCAACAATACCCTGGACCTCAGCATAGTTATTTTGCGACACATTCAGGGCAGACGAAGTTATGGCACGCGCCTCTTCGGCCTTTCGTCTGGCTTCCTCAGCTGAGGCAGCTTTCGACCTTTCGGCCTCGAGATCGATCTCCAAGGATTCACTTTTGTCAACCTGCTCTCGCAGGCGACGCTTCAACTCTGCAATTTCAACATCCTTGGCAGTAAGATCTTTATCCCTACTGGATACTTGCGCTTTAAGCTCATCCTGAAAAAGATAAAAGCTTTTGATAATCCTACAAACAAGAACCACGAACAAAAAATGGATAACACTTTACGCACCTTAGCAGCTTGCACCTTAGCAGCTTGCGCATCTTCAACCTTCCCTTTCAACTCCGTAACTTGACTCTCAAGATCGGTAATTTTAGCTCGAGCCGCGTACATGCGCTCGTTGTCTTTTGCGCAAATTTTCTTCCATTCAGCCTTCTCCTTTGCTAAGAGGTCTTCAGCAGCGCGAAGTTTGCCCTTAAGGCCTTCACGGCCCCACTCCTCCGATTTCTTGTCAGATTCGAATCTTGCCTTTTCCTCATCAAAGGCAGCTTTCGACTTTTTAAAGTCTTTGACATGCCTTAACAGCCACTCGCGGTATTTCTCCCATTCCTCCCTCTCCCTAACCATAGATCGCCACTCGCGAACAATTTGGTGGTTAGCAGCACGGGTGTTGGCTTCACCAACAACATAGGCGTGATACAACCCGTTGTGGGTTCGCGCCCTTTGTCAGTTAACCTCACCAGGAGGAATGGAGTTCAGAAACCAGTCGCGGCAAGGAGCGAACTCCAGGAAAGTGTCCTTTTGTTTCAAACCCTATGGCGGTTGGTGCGGAGCGTCACCACGGCTCTCCTCTGTGTAGGACTTATAGTAAATATCTCTCAAGGTATCCCTGGGGCCTATTGGAGAGTGTGGCATTGCACTTTGTTTTCCCACACCAGCCTGGCCAGCAGCAAAACCAGCACTCGCGCTTCCTGCAGCAGCAATTTGGTCTTGAAGAACACTAGATCCTGATCCCCCAGAAGAAGTTACCCTGAGGAGATGGGAGTGTAACACCTCGAAAATTCATGTCCTATAATGTATTGACACGTGTCATAAGTTTGAACGTGTGAAAGTATACCCTAGAGGGACTAAAGTTCACAAACATGGAAAGTATGTGAAAATAAGGGTTCAAAATGTCAACAAGGGATAAATATACTTTACAGTAACCCTACATGATGCTCATACCTTCAAACGAATAAATCATGGATCATACGAAGCTAAATATGAAAGAAAGTGAGAGATTACAAACTACAGGGGTTAAATGTGTCAACATGTTTAAAGTATACCTCTGAGTGACCTTTTAGCAAACCCGAAGCTTTGTAACGATTAATTATGCTCACTAGAATACATGATAAAAATTTCACCAAGTTTCGTTATCGTATGAGAAAGTTATGATCAAATTCGTATGCGAGGGGTTAAAGCGTCAACATTGAAAATTATGACTTTTCGGGTAAATAACGAAGTGACCAAGGACTTAACAAAAGGGGTATAAGTCTTGAAACCCTTATAAGTTAAAATGGAGGGCTCATAATGCAAATTACAAAGTTAAATGACCTTTCGAAGGGCCAAGGGACAAGTTGCAAAAGCTAAAAAGCTTTTTACCTGAAATCAGGTCTTAGGCGGGCCGCGTAAGACATGTTAAGGTCTTACGCGGGCCGCGTCCGACCCCCAGTTGCAGAAAAAACAGGCAGCAGCCTGTTTGAGCTTGTAACCGACTTAAAATCGATTCTCCACTTCTTTGGACGACCCCTACATGCTTTTTAGACCCTAGGACACTTGTTGATGATCAGGGAACAACAAGGGTAGGCTTGGTTGTCAATGATCTAAGTGAAGATTAAACACTATATAAAGGCCTTATGTTGCAACCTTATGAGCACACCTTCCATCTGCATTTGTGGAGCATCTCTGGAGCTCAAGTGCCATTCTAAGCCTTCCTAAGCGTGCACAGGACTTCAGTAAGTATGCTTAACCTTTTTTAGTTGAGTTTTTACTTAGTTTTAGCTTAAAAGTCAAACCGTCGTAATTAGCGTTTGACTTAACGATTAATCATAAATGGTCCAGTGATTAGTCGAATTGAAGGTAGTTATAATTTGGTAATCATGTGGGCATTAAACCCTTAAAAGGGCACCCTCTGATGACCACTCTAACTAGGTCAAATGTCGGGTCAAACTTGTTATTAAAAAGTCAACAGAATGCTTAATTTCCAATTTATGCATAATTAGCAATGTAGAACCCATACAACCTGTTTGATCATTAATATAACTTGGTAATTAATGTAAGAACATGTCTAAACATGTTCAACCCGACAATTTTCAGTAGAGACCCGGTTCGGAACCGAAAGTCGCATAATTTGACTTTTGCTTTGACTTTCAGTTCTGACCCGTTTAAGCATGTTTTAGAAATGCCTTGGAGCTTCCTTAGGACCAGGTTACATGCTAGTATAACCCTCTGTTATTATACACCTTGGATCATTAGTTATCCAATTAATATGCATGATTCCGTTAATTGCCTATATGTTGACCATTATGCCCTTTTCACCATAAAACGTGATTTTTAAAAAATGTAAAAGAGTAGAAACCTTAATTACTGATTTATAAACTTGCACCCAAAATTTGACATCAGTTTGAGGTGTAGATTGAGAGTTATGCTCATTAGCGTAATTAGAAAGCTTTTTAGCGATTTAACGGCATAATTAGCATATAGCCTATTTAAATCCACTTTTTGATATCAAACTTTTTACCCACTGATGTAATATAATATTTTGGGATTTTTAAAGATTTTTAATTAATTTTAGGCTGAGCATAACTTAGAGTCATAAGCTTAATTCGGTAATTGTCGGTATTGCCCTTTTGGGCTATAAAATGAGTTTTACATATCTTTTTGACCCCAAACCTTTTGCTACTAATTTCATATGATAAATAAATTATTTAAAACCTTCTGGGATAATAAAAATAACAACTTTCTATATAGAACCCGGAAACGGCTTCTAATCGCCTTTTTTAAGCGTTTTTAACGCATAGTATGTACTAAAACTATTTTAAACATACAAGGGTTGATACCTACTGATATTTTAGGTAAATTATAATTTTTTAACAGTAAGCAAAAGTTGTTTAACTCAGACTTCAGTTTTGAGCTTTTCGGCTTATGTGAAATTACCAAAATGCCCCTACGGTGCATAGTTTGGTTATAATTGATAAATTTCACATATATGTAATACCCTACTGTTATAACTTATTAAATTAAGTATTTTTACTAATGATATCAGACCTGTAACTCAGGTAAATACTTAAACTCTTTTATAACCTTGTAATTGACCAAATTACCCCTACGGGGGCATAGTTTGTGTTTAAATTCGTTTCGGGCATAATAAAAGATATCCTACTGATGTCACAACATATTTGAGGCATATTAACTTAGGAAACCTGCATATGACTCTTATGGATACCCGTTACGCCTCTTGCGCGTTCGGTTCGGCTTATGTAACTAGTTTGCATAAATTAGCCGAAACGGGTCAAACCTTATCGGTTTTATCCCAAAATACAGAATGTGGCTAGATTACCCATATTAAACAAGTCTTCAAACTTGTCGGGTGTAAATCACATTCTATTCCGGTCTTTGCCTTATCATGCGTTTGAACCGTATCTTCCTTTTGAAAACTAACCGGTCTAAATCAAGACTTAATTAAAGACCCGTTAGGATTCTAATAGGTTATTAAAAACCTTCGTTCCAGATTAGGAGCCTAGTAAAAGCTATCTGTACTTGTTGAATTGATATACGGCTGGGATTGAATTTATATTTAGCTCAGGTAAATACTTTTAACTTATTTTCCCTATACGGGCTTGGGGTACGATATATAAAATACCGCTTGGTCGGGCATTAAATATTTAATCGTATGGTGGTTAATTGATATTAATCGGCCCGTTTAAATTGTTTTGTTTGCTTAAAGCCTTTGGGAGGTTAATGACCATGTCCCGGATATCCTTGGCATCATTTTACGAAATGGCCACGACCTTAGCACGCGCGTGTAGGCATACACCCGCTAGTGCATTTATAAATAACAAGGTATAACCGCTGGTAACGGGAACAACCCGCCGCGGGACTATATCATGTGGTGTGTCTATTAAGCTTTAACCCGGCACGAACCGGGCTACTGAACGCATAAGAAACATGTAAATCTTTTACAAGTATTATATTCAAATAATTGTCCCAAGTTATAAAAGATATTTTGTGCCGTTTGCACTCGAATCAATTTTATTAAACTTTTCAAAATGAGTCAGTTGATAGTATTTACCAGTGTAAACTGACGTATTTTCCAAAAAGGCTAAATGCAGGTACTATACGTAATAGGCTGGCTACTCCAGGCATCAATATTCAAGTCTCGCAAGCTTTAGATGTTAAAGTCTGTTGAACAGTGTTATCTTTCTATTTTAGATCCGCCTGTGGATCCATCTTACATTCCGTTGTAATATTTGATATTACTTTACATCGGGTTGTAATATATTTATCTTTTGCTTCCGCTGTGCATTTATATATTGTGTTGTTTGACTATGATGATATCAACTACGTCACGATACTCCCTACCGGGCCCACCGGTCAAACGTGGAAATATCGGGGTGTGACAGGTTGGTATCAGAGCCAACACTGAGTGAATTAAACACTAGCCTTTTTGTGTTTAATCTCAGTTACACGATTGCACATTTTTATTCTTGAGTCTAGACAAAGAACTTAGGACTATTCCTGATTTGTTTTTGTCCTTTATTTGTTTCCTTTGTTATTTTCTGATTAGCCCTTACATGGGCAAGTCATTTTCTGTAGAAGTCCCGTTAGGGCAACCATATACTTGTTTAAATTTTAATGGAACGATCATATTTAAATTATCATTCCTATATTACAAGATCTACCATTATAATAAAATGGCAAAATCTAAAAAGGACAAGACCTAGCCACGTGTCATTTTAAGACAGGGCCAAGACGGTAGTTCCTCAATTAGATTCAGATCCTTATTAACATTTCGAGTTAGAATTTGTTCTGCGTTAATTATTAAAAAGAATCTTAAAGGTGAACCTAGCCTATATTACAAGGCCAAGATGGTAGAACCTATTCAAGAGATTCAAATCCTTGTTAACACCTGTAACATGTTAACATTCCTGGCAGGCGTGGTTCGATAAAACCGCATGAGTCATCCTAAAATTGGATTACTCCACTTTTCCTTATTAAAATAATCATCCCTTAAGGGTGAAGTGCCCACGGGCTATAATTAACGTTCTCTGAGACTAAAGACAGTGGTAGCCTACAACTCCCTGTCAAGAAAAGGCAGTGAACAACGTTCGAGCCTAAATACCTTGATTCTACGAGAATCATGACTTATAAATTAAACTTGTCCACGCGACTAAGCCTTTTGTGCTATTACTAACTTATAATTGGGATCAATAATGAAAATCCTGAATAAAATAAATATCATTCCTTTCCTGCCAGTATAAATATAAAAAGAGAATCTTAAAAGGTATAACCTAGCTTGAATGTCTTTAAAGACCTAGCTAAGATGGTAAAACCCGTTGTTAACATCTGCAAACATGTTAACACTCCTGTCAAAGGTGATGCAATAAAATCACGCTTGTCATCTTTATATTAGGAACTTCCAAACCCCTTTTTGCATAAGCGATCAATAGGAATCATGGCTAATAAACGTCGAACATGATGTACGCATCAAAACATCCATTCGAGATGTATACCTACGGGCAAAGATGAATGCATGAAAAAGATAGTTTTATTTCATAACTTCTTGTCAAGACAATGAACTATGAAATTTTCCGATCCAAAGGAATCATTGATTATGTTTTAAAATTTCCCTAGTGACAAGGCCTTTGAGCCATCAAGAGTCCTTTGGAACAAGATCTTGTGCTATATAAAATGTCAGTACGACATTGACAGTCGTGATTTATGTCCCCTGTCTGATAAACATGAAGGATTATATTCCGTTTACACGCCAATGATGGTTTATTTAAAAACCTAGGCAAAACATAATCAAATAAATTAAATACTATCTATTGGCCTATATGGTTTAATTGCACCATGGCTATTTATTCATCAAATTCGACAATTCGCTATATGATTAAACAAATTATTACTACTTGGTTTGTAGCCCTCAAAGCTTCACCATGGCTGACTCCTCTGAAGCTCACAATCATCCAACTGATCAGAATGATGATGCAAGACTAAACTTAACAAGCACCGAGTTGCAGGCTATGATAGATACAGCCGTAAACAACGCTGTGGACCGTGTATTAAAGGATCGTAAGCGAAAGAGCGATAATACCCCAAATAAGGGTTACAAAAAGGGTAAGACCGGTTCAAGCTATAACCAGTCCAAACCAAAGGAGGCAAAACCCGAATGTAAAACCTGCGGGAAGAAGCACTTCGGAAAATGTTTCTATGATCATACCGGGGGATGTGTCACCTGTAAGGAGACGGATCACAAGACCCATAAATGCAAGGATTTGAAGGACAAACAGCAGACCGGTGAAAAGACCAGATGCAAAACCTGTAGGAAATACCACCTCGGGAAATGCAGATTTGAATCTCAACCTCTACCCTGTGGGATCTGCAAGTCCAAGGAGCATAAGACCTTGGATTGCAAGAGATTGGGAGACGCAACCTGCTATGGTTGCAATGAGAAAGGGAGCATTAAGACCAACTGCCCTAGATACGCTAAAAAGCCTGAGGAAGCTAAGAAGATCAAAGCTGGAAGCTCTCAACTGAATGCTCAAGAGACTGTTCAGGAAATCAATGTCACAACAGGTACTTTCTTTATCAATAACGCTCATGCTAGAGTATTATTTGATTCAGGTTCAGATAAGTCTCTCGTAGACAATAGATTTTGTAAATTATTAAATCTGCCTGTTAAAACTCTAAGCGTTAAGTATAAAGTAGAATTGGCCGATAGTACCTCAGAGACTGCTTCAGCAATATTAGATGGATGTTTTATATCCATTAGGAATCATTTTTCCGATGACCTAGTTTCCGTTAAAATAAGAAGGGCTCAATATAGTGGTAGGAATGAATTGGATGTCTTAAAAATCAAGCCCATATTGTGTATAATGAGAAGCAAGTAGTTATCAAGACTCCTTATGGGGAGCCTTTGACCATTCAAGGAGATACTAGGCATGGAGTGCCCAAGCACTTGTTGAATTTGGTATTTAATACCAAAGCTTCGAGTATGGAAAACTCAGAAGAGACAAACAACAGTCGCGATGCTGGGGATGCGACAAATGTTAATGGTGCATCCGATGTGAACCTCAATGTTAATGGAGTTAATCTCCAAAACTGTAATTAACGCAGCTATTAAAAAGGCTATGAGAAAAGTCATGAAAAGGTTTAAGAAGCTGAATGATGTTCGCTTTAAATCACATGTCGCTGCTCATAAGAAGAACTATATTCATACTTCAAATGTGAAGAATAACCCAAACGAAATCATATGTGGCAAGAAGCCCCTTTCCTTTTAGGATGTACTTAAAAAAAAGTACTTCGTCTCTCAGAAGTCAAGAGACTTCAATAGTAAAAAAAAGGGGCCATCGATTACGGGAAATTGTTGGATGAAGCAGAAACCATTACGTATGGCAGCGGTTATGCTAGAAAGCACACGGTGAGGTGTGCGCCACAGTCGTCCGATGATAATACCCTTGATTAGTGAGGATATTAATGGAGTCCACAAGAAAGATCCTCTTTACAATATGGGGTGGTCCAAGCTTTAAGGGCCTTATTAGAAAACCTATTATCCGCGTCGCGAAATGGAAAAAGATGAGATAAGAATTTTCTGACTCTCGCCATAAAAGTTCTAGATTGTCGACAGTAGGTCGCAAATTTTAATTCATTGGCTGAGTTAGTGCTCTATGCAAGTTGCCCAAAATCTAAGCTTAATGCAAATGCTTATTGGTGGTTAGTATCGAAAATAAGAGGGCACATTAAGGCTCCAAAGCCTGCTCGTTATAAACCCATTATGGATCTACCTCAGCTACTCACGTTGTATAGACTAAGAAACAACCAGTCAAAGCTGAGACTGCCCTGACATTGGTCAAAGATTTTGCAGCTAAGTTTAAAAGGATTAAGAATGGAGGCGTTTAACCCTCCTAAGGAATGATGCAGAGGCATCTCACACTAATAATGACACTAGATAAATCCCTTATTGTGATTTATTTGCTAAGAGTTACGTTTGGGGTTCAGATGCTGCTAAGTCTCTCATAAGACCATAAGCTTAGCAAACTTTTAGAAAATTTTCCCCTAAAGAAACCCAGATATTAAGTGTAAGATAAAACATACAGGTGAAATCATTGGAACCATTCCTTCTGTTCCTGTTAGAAACCTTCAGGCGTAGAATTTTAGAAGTATCCTTTCTATAAAGGAAGTGCGTCAGCATATATAGTGATATCTCTTTAATCTCTATCGATTCCGAATACCGGATGGTATGATAAAAGCGTCATATGAGGATTGGTGTATCTTAATAAGTTCCATTGATTGCTCCCATGCCTTATCAGTATGGAGGTTTAATGCATGGGACCACAAAGATATTCCGATGGTCATTTGGTACTAAAGTCAGCTAATGATATTCAAAGGAGATATCCAGAATGGAATTGTCCAAGTAAATTTCTTCGATTAAGGAATTCGTGGACTTATAACATAAACGTGTCACTTATTTGACACAAGCAATGATGGATGAACTGGAGCCTGAGATTTGGAAGATCTCTGTAACCTCCTTGTATCTTGATTATCTTCTCCTAAGATTACTCTGTTTACCCCTGAGAGGCAGGAAGAGTTAAGATTTATATCCCGTTTAAGGCTGTATTATCATGAAATCTCCAAGACGGTTAGTACCATCATTGGAAGGATAGAAACCCCGATTAACTAAGTTTATAATAGAGGGTTCATATAGCCTAACTCAATATCCTGAGAATTCGGTATAGTTAATTATGAAAGACGGTTCATTTTGCTTATGCATTGTTACCGCAACCCTAATTAGGCAATGATTAAGAATTGCCATCAGCTGCCCAGGATCGTCGATTTGTTCGACTAACGACAAGGATTAGCTATTCCTTAAAATTAGTTAAGCAGTGGTTGGAATAACCATATCACCTTAAGATAAGCTTTTCTATAATAATCGATATATAAGCATCAAGGCTGCTCCTTTGGAGACCTTGTATAGATGGAATGTTAAACATCTATTGTTAGGACAATAGATTGGTAAGTCCAATTATCAGGATCTGAAAGTTGCATTGGAAACAACAAATAAGATCACGTAAATTCATAATCATCTGTAAGATGCCTGTATTCGGCAGAAAATCAAGGATTAATGAAAGTAGCAAACCTCCTAAATTCTTGTTAAGGAATAAGGTTCAACAAAAGATATCACCCGGGAAGGGTGTGCCAAATTTGTTAAATTATCAGGCTAGTTAAGCTCTAAATATATAGAATCATTCGAAGGAAATCGAATGTATCGAGATCAAGTAGCTTATAAGCTAAAACCTATTTAAGGATCTTGGCGGAGCTCATTGCACACTAGTGACTGAAGGATGTGTTTCGCCAATAAGTCAAGAAGCACTATCACATAATGATATGCAGATTTATGATGTGGTGAGCATCCTGTATCGACTGAGGATCGACAGGTTAAGAAGCTCCAAAAGGATACATGTACCTAATATAAGGGTCACTTTGGGAGCTTGGAAAGACTCCAGATATGTTATAGAAGTTAAGTCCATTATGCGACAAAAAGTACTTTCAGCATTTTAGCAAATCTCGAGGTCGAGATTTCTTTTAAGGGGGTGAGGATGTAACACCTCGAAAATTCACGTCCTATAATGTATTGACACGTGTCATAAGTTTGAACGTGTGAAAGTATACCCTAGAGGGACTAAAGTTGACAAACCTGGAAAGTATGTGAAAATAAGGGTTCAAAATGTCAACAAGGGATAAATATACTTTACAGTAACCCTACATGATACTCATACCTTCAAACGAATAAATCATGGATCATACGAAGCTAAATATGAAAGAAAGTGAGAGATTACAAACTACAGGGGTTAAATGTGTCAACATGTTTAAAGTATACCTCTGAGTGTCCTTTTAGCAAACCCGAAGCTTTGTAACGATTAATTATGCTCACTAGAATACATGATAAAAATTTCACCAAGTTTCGTTATCGTATGAGAAAGTTTTGATCAAATTCGTATGCGAGGGGTTAAAGCGTCAACATTGAAAATTATGACTTTTCGGGTAAATAACGAAGTGACCAAGGACTTAACAAAAGGGGTATAAGTCTTGAAACCCTTATAAGTTAAAATGGAGGGCTCATAATGCAAATTACAAAGTTAAATGACCTTTCGAAGGGCCAAGGGACAAGTTGCAAAAGCTAAAAATCTTTTTACCTGAAATCAGGTCTTAGGCGGGCCGCGTAAGACATGTTAAGGTCTTACGCGGGCCGCGTCTGACCCCCAGTTGCAGAAAAAACAAGCAGCAGCCTATTTGAGCTTGTAATCGACTTAAAATCGATTCTCCACTTCTTTGGACGACCCCTACATGCTTTTTAGACCCCAGGACACTTGTTGATGATCAGGGAACAAGGGTAGGCTTGGTTGTCAATGATCTAAGTGAAGATTAAACACTATATAAAGGCCTTATGTTGCAACCTTATGAGCACACCTTCCATCTGCATTTGTGGAGCATCTCTGGAGCTCAAGTGCCATTCTAAGCCTTCCTAATCGTGCATAGGACTTCAGTAAGTATGCTTAACCTTTTTTAGTTGAGTTTTTACTTAGTTTTAGCTTAAAAGTCAAACCGTCGTAATTAGCGTTTGACTTAACGATTAATCATAAATGGTCCAGTGATTAGTCAAATTGAAGGTAGTTATAAGTTGGTAATCATGTGGGCATTAAACCCTTAAAAGGGCACCCTCTGATGCCCACTCTAACTAGGTCAAATGTCGGGTCAAACTTGTTATTAAAAAGTCAACATAATGCTTAATTTCCAATTTATGCATAATTAGCAATGTAGAACCCATACAACCTGTTTGATCATTAATATAACTTGGTAATTAATGTAAGAACATGTCTAAACATGTTCAACCCGACAATTTTCAGTAGAGACCCGGTTCGGAACCGAAAGTCGCATAATTTGACTTTTGCTTTGACTTTCAGTTCTGACCCGTTTAAGCATGTTTTAGAAATTCCTTAGAGCTTCCTTAGGACCAGGTTACATGCTAGTATAACCCTCTGTGATTATACACCTTGGATCATTAGTTATCCAATTAATATGCATGATTCCGTCAATTGCCTATATGTTGACCATTATGCCCTTTTCACCATAAAACGTGATTTTTAAAAAACGTAAAAGAGTAGAAACCTTAATTACTGATTTATAAACTTGCACCCAAAATTTGACATCAGTTTGAGGTGTAGATTGAGAGTTATGCTCATTAGCGTAATTAGAAAGCTTTTTAGCGATTTAACGGCATAATTAGCATATAGCCTATTTAAATCCACTTTTTGATATCAAAATTTTTACCCACTGATGTAATATGATATTTTGGGATTTTTAAAGATTTTTAATTAATTTTAGGCTGAGCATAACTTAGAGTCATAAGCTTAATTCGGTAATTGTCGGTTTTGCCCTTTTGGGCTATAAAATGAGTTTTACATATCTTTTTGACCTCAAACTTTTGCTACTAATTTCATATGATAAATAAATTATTTTAAACCTTCTGGGATAATAAAAATATCAGCTTTCTATATAGAACCCGGAAACGGCTTCTAATCGCCTTTTTTTAAACGTTTTTAACGCATAGTATGTACTAAAACTATTTTAAACATACAAGGGTTGACACCTACTGATATTTTAGGTAAATTATAATATTTTAACAGTAAGCAAAAGTTGTTTAACTCAAACTTCAGTTTTGAGCTTTTCGGCTTATGTGAAATTACCAAAATGCCCCTACGGTGCATAGTTTGGTTATAATTGATAAATTTCACATATATGCAATACCCTACTGTTATAACTTATTAAATTAAGTATTTTTACTAATGATATCAGACCTGTAACTCAGGTAAATACTTAAACTCTTTTATAACCTTGTAATTGACCAAATTACCCCTACGGGGCATAGTTTGTGTTTAAATTCGTTTCGGGCATAATAAAAGATATCCTACTGATGTCACAACATATTTGAGGCATATTAACTTAGGAAACCTGGATATGACTCTTATGGATACCCGTTACGCCTCTTGCGCGTTCGGTTCGGCTTATGTAACTAGTTTGCATAAATTAGCCGAAACGGGTCAAACCTTATCGGTTTTATCCCAAAATCCAGAATGTGGCTAGATTACCCATATTAAACAAGTCTTCAAACTTGTCGGGTCTAAATCACATTCTATTCCGGTCTTCGCCTTATCATGCGTTTGAACCGTATCTTCCTTTTGAAAACTAACCGGTCTAAGTCAAGACTTAATTAAAGACCCGTTAGGATTCTAACAGGTTATTAAAAACCTTCGTTCCAGATTAGGAGCCCAGTAAAAGCTATCTGTACTTGCTGAATTGATATACGGCTGGGATTGAATTTATATTTAGCTCTGGTAAATACTTTTAACTTATTTTCCCTATACGGGCTTGGGGTACGGTATATAAAATACCGATTGGTCGGGCATTAAATCTTTAATCGTATGGTGGTTAATTGATATTAATCGGTCCGTTTAAATTGTTTTGTTTGCTTAAATCCTTTGGGAGGTTAATGACCATGTCCCGGTTATCCTTGGCATCATTTTACAAAATGGCCACGACCTTAGCACGCGCGTGTAGGCGTACACCCGCTAGTGCATTTATAAATAACAAGGTATAACCGCTGGTAACGGGAACAACCCGCCGCGGGACTATATCATGTGGTGTGTCTTTTAAGCTTTAACCAGGCACGAACCGGGCTACTGAACGCATAAGAAACATGTAATTCTTTTACAAGTATTATATTCAAATAATTGTCCCAAGTTATAAAAGATATTTTGTGCCGTTTGCACTCGAATCAATTTTATTAAACTTTTCAAAATGAGTCAGTTGATAGTATTTACCAGTGTAAACTGACGTATTTTCCAAAAAGGCTAAATGCAGGTACTATACGTAATAGGCTGGCTACTCCATGCATCAATATTCAAGTCTCGCAAGCTTTAGATGTTAAAGTCTGTTGAACAGTGTTATCTTTCTATTTTAGATCCGCCTGTGGATCCATCTTACATTCCGTTGTAATATTTGATATTACTTTACATCGGGTTGTAATATATTTATCTTTTGCTTCCGCTGTGCATTTATATATTGTGTTGTTTGACTATGATGATATCAACTACGTCACGATACTCCCTACCGGGCCCACCGGTCAAACGTGGAAATATCGGGGTGTGACAGGGAGGCATCAGGCTGCGCAGAGTGGGTAGACTTATCCACCTCAGGTTCCTTCCTCTTCTCTTGATGAGGTTGGTCTAGCCCCGTAATATGGAAGGCCCCGGATCTCTTCGCCTCCTCAACTTTCCTCTCTTGCTCAGCCTTCCTCCTCTTTTCCTCCTCAGCCTTCCTCTTATCTTCCTCAGCCTTTTTCTTTTGTTCCTCAGCCTTCTTTTTCTTCTCAGCAGCAACCTCTTTCTCCTTCTCAGCAGCCGGTTTATCCTTCTCAGACTCTACCCCATCAGTCTTAAAAGGTTTGACAGTAACCTTGATTTTCTTCGGCGCAGGCTCTAAGGGATCTTTAAACACGACACCCTTCTCAGGGGTCTTCTTTTTGGCCTCTGCAGAAGCTGAGTGTTAAAAAGGAAAAAACAACAAAGAATAAGAAACCAAGGAAAGCTAACCATGAGAGAATTTGTAAAGAGAGCGCAGATTGCTCTGTTTCCCGAGCACCGGAACTCCTCCAGCCTTCGGCGCAGTAGACACACCAGCTGTGGTCTCACTCCTACCCCTTTTCCTGACGATCAATTCCGCAACAGGCTCCTCCTCTTCTTCTTCTTCTTCTTCCTCCTCTTCACCATGCGCAACAGAGGACGGAGTCGCCCCAGCATATGGGTTGCGAGAACCCGCGCTACCTGAACTTTTTGAGCCACCAGCTCCAGTCTTTTTCTCGCCTATATGTGGCAAACCTTCAAGTGAGTCACTGATTATAACGTAACGTAATCTTCCAAGTTACTCTGACGAAGGCGAAGAGTACCTTTGTCAGCAACACCAGAAGCTGCGCGGCTACTCCCACTTTTCTTGCTAGTCACTTCAGGTTCAAGGTTGATCACCTTCTTCTTCCTAGAAGGTTTCTTCTTCTTTTCTTCCGGGTCAATACCCAATTGGCGCAACACACCTGCAAAGACGTTAGACCACGAACTTAGCTCCCCGTTTGATGATCCCACAGACTCCTCGCTGGAAAGATAGACAATCTCTTTCCCAGCAGAGGTTAAAGCGCGCAAGGGATGAGGGTTAGGTATATGCGCACCTTCGGTTGCAGTAGGTGGATCGGCGAACGCATCAGCAACTGGGTACATAAAATGACCCTTAATCTGGTCATACCAGTATTCTTCACCAGGCTTGAGAGTGCGCACGCACATAGACCCACCAAAGGTGGGGAAGGCGGCTTGATACAGATGCACCTCTACAAATCAAATTATGTGAATAAGCACAAGTTACGAAACAAGATATCAAAGAGACTAAGAAAATTACCAACCTTTATCGTCAAACATCAAAACTGGAACTTCCTCGCTGTCAGGCAGCCATTGATCACTCATTCGCGCGGCAACAAGGAGATTCTCCCCAAATATTCGGTTGGGGGTTGCAGTAAGCTTCTGATACCAAGCCTCATTCTTGGGAATCGCCAGATATTCCTTCACAATCGGCTCAGACCAAGCGCGGAAAGTCATGGCGATCGGGATCACCTCCTCGCGAATATAAAAGAACTTTGGTTTCCAGTCATGGAAAATCTTGGGAGGGTTAAGGAGTATCTTCTTCGCGGCCCCTCGGCTAGCAAACGAGAAGAATCCCATGTTTCGGATCAACTGGTAAAAGACTCTGAATCTTTCCACAGTCGGCTCAATGTCATGAGATCGACAAAGAAACTCGAAGTGTCGAACCCTGACCATTCCAGGAGGACTCAGTTGTGAAATATGGAACCCATAAAACTGAAGAATGTGGGCCATAAAATTAGTCGTCGGCAACCGGAAATTGCCCTGATGAAAGAAATCTTCAAATAACGTGATATAACCCGGCGGTGCATCAGCGGCCGTCTGATTCTGACCAGGATATCTGGCATCCCATTCCGGTGGAAACCGAAAACTCCTTGTGATTTGCTCGAACAGCCCCAAGTCCCACCTAAGGACGGGAACTGGGCCTTCCTCACCGGGATTCTCCTCTGGATGTTCTTCAGCCATCGATAATAAAGAAGGAAGTTTGAATATCTACTCAAGATACTTGAATATCTGCTAGTGTTCTTTAAGATTTTGAAGATTCAAAGAGTATACGGTAGGAGAAAATAGGGCAGCAGAAGTGAGAAAAGTGAATTGCCTTCACCCCTTATCGGATATATATACCCATCGCATTTAATGCGATGGGTAAACGTGCCGAAATTGCAGCGCACGAGACCAATCAGAAGACGACACGTAAGGCGAGAATCCCGGAGTGACGGTTACCACGCGCGCGTGGAGCTCACTCTCCTGACGGAAAGACAAACCGTCAGAGACAACTTGATGACAGCCGTGTAAGCAGGTCAACTCAAATGTCACCATCAACGACGTTTCTCACCAACTTTGTCAGAGTTCTTCGATGATTTTCCCGCCCAAGATTACCTCAAACTTCATGCAGAAGCTACTAAGGCCGCGCAATACTAACAATAACTCAACAGTCCTGCGCGCCTACACCAAAAGGCAATGAATCACCAGGAGCCAAACCTGGTAGCCGCGCCGTAGTAACCAACAAGTAATTACACGCACGCCGTCTACCCAAGTCAAATAAGCATTTTTTGCAAATTTCTTTTTCTAAGTCCAGAGCTCCAACCATTTGCCTCGCGCATGGTGCAGCACTGGACTGGGGGGACTTGAAGGGGTATGGTCCCAAAAAAGCCGCGCAAACCTTGTTCAGGTCGCGCGAAGGACCATACTCCTTATTCAACAAATTCCTTATTGCCAACCTTGCGCGGGCTACTTCAGCATTCTTTGATCCGGCGCGAGGTCTGAGCAATAGGAAGCTCCACTTTCAACACTTAGCATTCTGAAAGAGCATCCAGTGGCCCATACCCCGCGCGGGGTAGTTACGTGTTCAGCAAGAATCGCGCGTGACTACGGTGCGAGGCTGTTTCAGATAGTACACAAGGTACAAGTGGAAGAAAGAAAGGGCCAATCGGCCTCTTTCTGGTCCTGCTCAATCGTGCTCCACGATCGTCTGACATGCAGGGGACAGAAAGTACTTAAGGACGCCTACTTGGCACCAATCACAGGGCAGAGACAACTGCTCCACGATCTCCACTTACCTGCTGATGGCAGAGGGGCGGCCAGGCCGACAACAGCAACACGTGGCTCCAATCACATTGCGCCAACTCCAGAAAGCTCCTAGAAGCCACTAACGGTCGACGCCAGTGAGACAAGGAGCATATCCTCTATGTTGTCGCCTTTAGGCCCAAGGCCCATCAGCCCACATCCTCTTACACCTCTTCGGCTATAAATAGAGACCTCACTTCACAGGTTAAACATTCAATTCCCTCTACTCTCACTCTTAATTCTCAATTATCTCATCAAAGCAGTCGCTTATTCTCACGCCGGAGCCCGGTTAAGAGGGAAACCCCCATATTCCCCTCTTAACGAGTAACGGTGTTCTGTTTTGCAGGATTAGACGATCATTACGAAGCTCAGAAAGCCATTAGAAGATTAACCACTATGGTAGGAACATAAACCAAACTGATTAACCCCATAATTAGTTCAGTGTTTCTTCAGTAGCATTTATGCTGGTCGAAACGAGTCAGGTCGTGTTGAATTGTTGACCGTTGACCTGCGAGCATTTTTATCCTTTTTTTAGTTTTGAAACATATAATGCATTAGATATAGTTGTAAAAAAACAATACTATTAAAATTGTAACTGATATGTTTGAATGACTTGATATAAGAGGTTTAAAATATTTATATTGCACTTTTGGTGACTTTTAGCACATTTGATGTGTTTGGCCCGTTTTGATTCTAAGAAAGTTGTAAACTTGTATTCTTGGAGTTTGCATACATTGTTGTTGCTATTTCTCGTTTTTGGATGTACAAAAAAACGTAACTGGTGTCCCGACTGATCTATTGCTTAGATTTGCAAAACTCACTGCCTTGTTGAAGTTTGTGGTTTCGCTGCACACATGTGACATAGAAGCTATATTGTTTGTACATATTTTTTATTTTGCTTGTATCCCCTTTGTTGTGGTTTAGGCGTTTAGGTGTGGCAAACGGGTTGGTTTGATAACAGGTCAAAACAAGTAGTACTTTTGTCCCGGCTGAAAAACGTTTGGTTCAAACTCCAATAGTTTAAATATATATAAATAATTAGCGTGTCTGATCAATGCTTACAAAATATATATTAGTTTTAGTAATAATCTAATATATCACTGGCTAAAGAATGTGTGTTGGATATGCAGATGTAATAATGTTCTGCATTTACGTGGTGCGCCAGAGGATGAAGAAATAGACGAGGCAGATCGTGACTAACACCCTTGCCCTTTATTTTTGTATGGAGATTATATGCAGATGTTATAATTCAAAAAGACAATTAAGAAATAGTAACTTTTGACCATTCTAGACTCACCTAAAGTATGAGAATGAATAGCCTTTTCTTTAGTAAAAAAAGAGGTACATTCTACTTGTTTTCTTCTTTAACTGTCATGAGAACAAGACTTTTTGTATGACCAGTTTGACTGATTATCAACAAAACTAATCTATCTTGACATATACAATGGTGTTGTTCAAATTCAAGAGAATTTTTATTTTTCTGTTTTCACATATTGCATTAACAGAAGGATGTTATTAAGCCTTGGGTCTCCAGTTGACTGTAACATCCTGCGTTGGAGACTGAAAGTCAGATGATGATGATGAACCAAAGACATACAAAGAGAAACAGAACAAGAAACCGACTCCCGACTCCATGGATGCAAGAACACGGGTACGTAGTTAATGGTAGAAGATTCATTGTTTAACATAAATCAAATTCAACCCATGATTCTTCATTGATTGATTAATTGATCTACTTGTGGATATCGAATTCCTGCCAACCAACCCATTGTTAGGATTTCTTTTAGATAATGTTCCTCTTATTGCATGTTTTGTTGAATACGAATGAGATGAGTGTAACATCCAATTGGTTTCAACAAAACAAACAATAAAAGAAGCATTATCTAAAAGAAATCCAAACAATGGGTTGGTAGGCAGGAATTCGATATCCACAAGTAAACCACTGGACTAATTAATCAAGAATTAATGGGTTGAATTTGATTTAGGCCGAACAATGAATCTTCTACCATTAACGACGTGCCAGTGTTCTTGCATCCATGGAGTCGGTTTCTTGTTCTGATTTTCTTTATGTGCCTTTGTTTCATTATCATCTGACTGACTTTCAGACTCCAACGTAGGATGGTACTCTCTAACTTGCTCCACAGCCTTACCTGGAACGGCGACAATCTTACGTGACATAGTTGATCTTCAATCGAAACTGATGGAGTTCCGGGTGTCCATGTATACAAGAGTCGTTTTATATATTACTACGTCGGCTTGTTTTATCTATTTTAATGTAGGTTTTCTTATATAATATTAAGCAAGTAAAAGTAATTCACGATTTTAATTATTATCTATCTATTTAGAAAAAAAAACCTATAGGATTGAATAATAGATGGATTTAGTTGGGTTGTTATTGGCTAGAGGAAAACTAAAGATATTATTTCCGTAAATTACTTTTTGAGTCCCTATGTTATAGTGGTTTTAACAACTTGAATCCAAAATCAAAAAGTTTAACGCCCTGAGTCCCTAACCACTCATTTTGTAACGTTTTGAGTCCAATTTTTAACATTTTTACTTTTGATTTTGGACTCAAGTGGCTAAAACCACTAAAACACAGGGACTTAAAACCTTATAAAATAAGTGGTTAGGGACGCAGGGCGTTAAACTTTTTGATTTTGAACTCAAGTGGTTAAAACCACTAAAACGCAGAGCCTTAAAAAGTAATTTACTCTATAAATTAGCAACACATTGTTGCATTGTGTTCGTTGTACCCCAAGCATAAATATGATTTGCTCTACGTTTTGACGTAAACTTTCTTTTTTTGAAGGCAAATTGGCCTGTAATAATCCCACCTACACCTTTTTGGCCAATAATAATCCCATCTCAGAATATTCCCCACACCAGTCCCACCTTTCAAATATTTTTCCCACACTGGTCCCCCGTTAAAAATCCCTAACTCAGTTAGTAAAATGGCTGATGTGGCAGTTGACTAATGGATGATGTGTCAAAAAAGATTATGTGGCAGCTGACTAATGGATGATGTTCGATCAACTTCACTTATCGACTAAGCTTTCTTTCAAACATCTCAAATTTCAACACAAATATATTTTATCATTACTCAGACAATAACATCAGAAATCACAAGACATATATAAACTGCATCAAGTAACAAACAATATATACCTGCTCAGCACCAGTAACAAGCACAGGCTCCTTTTTAAAATCCCTACCATACACAACAGAATCAACTCTCTCCAACCACTCCTCACAACTCTCTCCACCGCCACCACCACCACCTAAATCCACTGCACCAGAAACCCCCAAAATCGGATCCTCATCCAGCGAATCAATCGAATTAGATGAAAATGAAGACGTGGTAAACTGATAGAACGATTCGGTCCATGAATTGAGCAGATCAGCATTCTTAGTCAAATCTAAGCGACCTAAAAAACTGATCTCCGCTATGAACACTAGAACTAGAAACAGCGGCAACAGATTCGACCATTTTTTTCGCGAATTGTGAGCACTGGTTGATGATAAGGATAAGGATAACGATGATGATGAAGATGATGATGAGCTTGATGCGACGCTGGATGTAGGTAGATGATGAACTGGTGTGGTTGATCTTGATGGCCTGTGATTAGGGTTTAAGAAGCTCATAATTGATGAATAGAATTGAAGAAATAGAAGCTGATGTAGGGGAGAAGCATATGAGAATTAGGGTTAAAGTGAAGTATGAAGAATGATGGATGGATCACAAACACAAAGTCTAGGTCTATGCTAGAATACTAATCAGCTGCCACATAATCTTTTTTGACACATCATCCATTAGTCAGCTGCCACATCAGCCATTTTACTAACTGAGTTAGGGATTTTTAACGGGGGACCAGTGTGGGAAAAATATTTGAAAGGTGGGACTGGTGTGGGGAATATTCTGAGGTGGGATTATTATTGGCCAAAAAAGGTGTAGGTGGGATTATTACAGGCCAATTTGCCTTTTTTGAATGTTGCGGACGATGGTGGTCATATTCTTTTGAGCTAGACATTTTAACCTACATATTAATAAAAACTGATATTTTGTTGAGTAAGATTATCTAAAACATGTCATTTTTGTTACATATAATCTGGTATATTTACAATCCACATTTTTTTAAGAAAATGAACTTGTTAATAACTTCCTTTTTGTACAATTGAACTGATATTACCTAAACCTAATTCATTTATTGTTTTCAAAGTAACAATAGACAAATCAATTCCTTTAAAACTAAACTTTAAAACATGGAGATGAACTCAACAATGTAACCGATGTTTTAAAAACCGGCTCAAACTGGCCGGTTGTATCGGTTGAACCGTCCAGTAGAACTGGTTAAACCGCCCAGTACACCCGGTTGAACCGTCCGATACACCCGGTTAAACCGTTTCTGAGCCAAATCCTATACGTTATAAAAAATGGATTTTAAAACAATGAATGTAACAAAGCAGTAGCAATATCACGGTTTGGTTCGGCTCGATTATTAGCATTATCCGTAACCGTAACCGAAGTCATCGGTTAATCGGTTCGGTTAATTCGGTTAATTTTTCGGTTTTCGGTTCGGTTCAGTTAATTTTCGGTTAATAACCAATTCAAACAAGGGCTAATTTTTTTGCTTAGAAATACATGTAATAGAGGTATAAATACATGAAATAGATGTATAAATATATGAAATGGATGTATAAATGCATGAATAGATGTTTAAATACATAAAATGGAGGTATAAATAAATGAAATGAAGGCATAAATAAATGAAATAGAGGTATAAAAGCTAGAAATATATAAAAAAATAAATGATTCGGTTCGGTTCTGTTAATTTCGGTTAACCGATGGTAAAAAAAAAAATCTGTTAACGACTTGCGGTTAATTCGGTTTCGGTTAATTTCAGTTTGGTTTTATCGGTTTTCGGTTTGGTTTCGGTTAACGGTTCGGTTATTGCACAACCCTACCTGTAGTCAATTAAAACTTTCACTTGTAAATGTATGATTTTTAATGATATGAAAAAAGGGATATAATGAAGCAGATGATATGAACTTGTGAATATGTTGATTCAGGTTAGTTATTAGGCTTTGCATGATATGACCTTTTGACTTTAAAAGGTCAAAATTATGCATTTGAAATCATGGCTTTGTTTGAGTCAATCAAAGCAAATTTTGATATGCTTAATGTGGTGGGATCTGTAATCAGATTAACCTTGTAAAAGAGAAGACATTTTGAAATATATTCTGTGACTTTTGAGTTCAAACATTATTAAATTAAAATTTATTTTGTTATGAAGTTGTAGTTATCAGATTAACCTTGTAACACGGTGGGGTATGGTGGGGCTTGGGTTGGGGGCATGAGTTGACACGTGGAGTTCGAGCCCCCTCACTGCCTAGTGACGTGTCCGTGGGGTATGGCGGGGCGTGGGTGCACCGCGTGGGTTGGCACAACATTTAAAAAAATACCCAACCATTAAAAAAATTAAAAATAAAAAAATTATATATATCCGACCAATCAGAGCGCGCCATGTCAATCAGTCAAAAGTGTTTAAACTTTGGTGAAAAGTGTTGGCAATGGTTTAGACACTTGGTGAAGTGGTAAATTATTTAAAAAAAAAGGAAAAAGATGTGATTGATTGAGATAGGAATGAACCCTACCCCACAATACCCTCTCTCTCTCTCAATCATCTTCCCCGCGTCGGCTTCCCCTCCCCGCACCACACCCTTCACCGACTCGGCAAAGTGTCGGAAGCGGTGTTTGCCGACCACTTTGCCGCTCCACTCCTAACACCCTCAAAATCAACTTTTGGAAGCCAAATTGATTTGACTTGCAACTGCATAATTACATAATAGGTTAGTGGACCAAGAAAAGGCTCAAGATTAAGCAAACCGAAAGCAAAAACCTCAACTTCAAGGGTTTGACACATCTACAAAAGCTCGCGGTTTGGATTAACGCTTACAATGTTTGTATGATTCATGCAAGTAAATATTCTTTCAATTGTCTTTGTATGTACATATATATCACTAGTGTCAACAACATATATATCGCTGGCTTTTTTTACCAAAAAATCATATGGCAATGCTTAATTAAAAGGGAAAATTACCAAAATGTCGTTTGACCAAGTGCATTTGCAAATTTGTCACCTTCCTGCGTCTTTGGAAGGTCCTCACAGCTTCGGAAGCGTTCGTCTATCATGTTGATGCGTCCATTTCCTACAAGCTGACACGTGTCCGACATGTTCAAGCGTCTCTTGATTAATGTTGATGCGTCGGTGGACGCAATGATTCCCCGGCTTGCGTCCCTGGTTTCATATCGCTTTTAAAGCGGCTGATGATTTATTTGGCTGACGCACCGGAATGGTCCGGCTGACGTACCGCAATGGTCCGGCTGACGCTTTCCCAAGCGTCCCGCTGACGCACCGTAATGGTCTGGCCGACGCTTTAAAAATGACTGGCCGACGCTTTAAAAAGGACAGGAGGACGCTTTAGCTTAGACCGACGCTTTAAAAATTTCCGGCGGACGCTTTAGAAAGTCTGAACGTGTTCAAGTTTTAAGGGACCCATTTTTAAATTTTTTGAAGTTCAATTTATTGTTTGTTAAACGGTTTGGCTTTGACATATTTATGATCTCCCCCTTTAATTATTAACATATAACAATTTATTGTTAAACTGTTTCAAGATTTCTTCCCCTATACATACCACCAGTTCTTTATAAAATCCTCATTCTGCATTGAACATCTCATGAAAATTTCCTTTACCCCAGTAGATTTCACACCTTCCAAATATGATGTTCTACAAGGAGATTTGAGAAATTGAGGTGGGAGCACCGTCCAGCGATAACTAACTGATGACGTCGCAATTCCGGGATTTTCATTTTTCTTCGACTGCACGAGCCAGTTACACCATGCTCCGACATGCTGTGTACAATATTTTGATATTTTAACCTTTTAATATAAAACTTAAATATATTACACAATTACCGTTTGTTGAATAAAACCGTTTCCACATAAACCTAATAGGCCACCCCACCAGTGTTTATCTAGAGGTTGGCTCCCAATATAGCTAGAACAACAGGAAGAACAGTCACCCTCATAACAAAACTCAAGAACATTTGGAGACCAATTTTTATGCCGTTGCTTATCATTGCCCCAGATAGTGTTTTCTACTGATTCCGGTATGTTACTGGAACGCCTCCCGGTTGCCATCATGCTCATACACACTAATGGACAACGTGGGCCAGTATATATAGGCTGAAAATTTAAAAACTTATATTTAACTAATATCTTTAGGTTGTAATATTTTTACATTGGAAAAATTTATCTTTAATTGAATAAAAAAACAAAAAAATATATATTAGAGAAATCAGCCGAGCCAAACAAATTGGAAGAGTCGGCCAAGCCATTGGAAGCGTCGAGCAAGCCATCGGAGGAAGCGTCGGCCAAGCCGTTCCAAGCGTCTGGGAGCCAAAACTTTTTGGAAGAGATGATGCTTCAGCAAAACTCAAAGCCGGACGCATCAATAAACTTTTTGGTTATGATGCGTCGGCCACCGACGCTAGAACATGTCGGACACGTGTCAGATTGTAGGAACTCGACGCTTCAACATGATACAAGGACGCTTCCGAGGCTTTGTGGACCTTCCAAAGACGCATGAAGGTGACAAATTTGCAAATGCACTTGATCAACAGACATTTTGGTAATTTTCCCTAATTAAAATACGTGTATTGAAGTTATAATTAGAGAAAAGAACTTTTTGTATGACCAGTTTGACTGATTATCAACAAAACTAATCTAATATCTTGACATATACAATGGTGTTGTTCAAATTCAAGAGAATTTTTATTTTTTTGTTTTCACGTATTGCATTAACAGAAGGATGTTATTAAGCCTTGGGTCTCCGGTTGACTGTAACATCCTGCGTTGGAGACTGAAAGTCAGTCAGATGATGATGAACCAAAGACATACAAAGAAAAACAGAACAAGAAACCGACTAAATGGATGCAAGAACACGGGTACGTAGTTAATGGTAGAAGATTCATTGTTTAACATAAACCAAATTCAACCCATGATTCTTCATTGATTGATTAATTGGTCTACTTGTGGATATCGAAATCCTGCCTACCAACCCATTGTTAGGATTTCTTTTAGATAACGTTCCTCTTATTGCATGTTTTGTTGAATAAGAATTGGATGTTATAAAAGAAACATTGTCTAAAAGAAATCCAAACAATGGGTTGGTAGGCAGGAATTCGATATCCACAAGTGAACCACTGGACTAATTAATCAAGAATTAATGGTTTGAATTTGATTTAGGCCAAACAATGAATCTTCTACCATTAACGACGTGCCGGTGTTCTTGCATCCATGGAGTCGGTTTCTTGTTCTGATTTTCTTTATGTGCCTTTGTTTCATTATCATCCGATTGACTTTCAGACTCCAACGTAGGGTGGTACTCTCTAACTTGCTCCAGAGTCTTTTTACGTGACATAGTTGATCTTCAATCGAGACTGGTGGAGTTCTGGGTGTCCATCTATACAAGGGTCTTATATATATTACATACGTGGGCTTGCTTTATCTATTTTAAATTTTTAATGTAGGTTTTCTTATATAATATTAGGTAAGTAAAAGTAATTCACGATTTTAATTATTATCTTATCAATTTAGAAAAAAGAAAAAAAACTATAGGATTGAATAATAGATGGATTTAGTTGGGTTGTTACTGGCTAGAGGAAAACTGAAGATATTATTTCCATAATATAAATTATCAACAAGTGGTTTTTTCAAAAAAAATGTTATTTTTCACTTTTAACCCCAAGGCTTTCATCTTTTTGTATTTTACTCCTTTTAATTTGTTTACTTTTAACCCAAAACTTTTCATCTTTTGTAATTTAACCCAAAACTTTTTTAATTACGACTTTGGTCCCCCTTACCTTTTATCTTTAGCAAGTTTTTCGTTTTACGTTTCGTTCTAAATTTTGCGAGTTAATACGTCGCAACGTGAGTGTGTAGTTCAATGTTTTTGGTCTATTTTTTTTCACATTTGACAGGTATGTCGCAACGTGTTTATTTTCCCCCTTTGGCAAGTTCGCCGCAACGGGCGGATCCTACATCGGCTTAGTTATTCTTTTCTATGTTTTACGTTTCTGTCTAATTTTTTCGCATTAACACACCGTAACGGGTATGCATGGTTCAATGATTTTACGTCTGCTTTTCGTTCGGTGTAATTTTGTACATTTTATCTTTTTTATTTTACGAGTTTTTCCGATATTGAGGGTCGCTGTCAGTGGTGTGGCATTGGTGCTACTTGGCACAGTTTTACGAACGTTGTTAGCCTATTAAACTTTTACTAATATTTTGTTTCGGTTTATCCCTATACTTCCTTTACTTAAAAACTATTTTTATGTGCATATTTTATGTACCTGTATGTATAAATATGATTTGCTCTACGTTTCGACGTAAACTTTCATTTTATGGAAATAAGTCAGGTCAAATATATTACGTTTTCGTTTAAAGAAACCATTTTTACATGCATATTTTTATGTTCGTTTCGGTATAAATTCAAGTTGTTCTACATTTTGACGTAAACTTTTTTAGGAAATGCGTCAGGTCAAATATAATATGTTTTCATGCTTATTTTATGTATGTTTCGTAAATTTTGTTTCGAACCGAGTGAAGTCAAACTGTGGCTTCTTAGTTTTCCCTTTTTTTTAAAAAGCTCTAATTAATCCCTTTTGATTGCACGTGTTAGTTTTTCCTTCTTAATTTCTCACAATAAAGAAACAAAGTCGGTTATATTTGACTCGTTCAAATAAAATTATAAATGAAAAACCAAATATACTTAAAAGTAATTATATTAATCTATACTATATAATAAAAGAAACCACTTTTAGGACACTTGTCATCATATTAGGGCATCTCTTATGGATAATTATTATTTTAATTTAATCTCTTCTAATTAATTATAGATAATCATTCCACTAAATATTATTTACTAAATATTATTTAGTTTAATTATTACTTTTATATTTATCTATTTACTTCAAATTCAAACTAAGTTATCTAATTTGATATTAGAGTAAATTACGATTTTGGCCCCTGTGGTTATATCACTTTTACCCTTTTAGCCCAAGAAGTAATTTTTTTACATCTAAACCCTCAACGTCTTTTTTTCAAACCCTTTTTCTAACCCTTTTGAACCCTCAGATGTTAAAAGATTCGTTTTTTGGCTAAAAGGGTAAAAGTGATATCACCACAAGGGCAAAATCGCAATTTACTCTTGATATTAACTATATATTCGAACGTTTTGTTAGTTTGGTATGAAATAGATTTTACGAAACTTAAAATAAAATTAACTAATATTATTTATCATTTCTACATTTACAAGTTTTAAATAAATGGTTAAATTTATTGAGACTTCGTTACATTTACAAGTTTTAAATAAATGGTTAAATTTATTGATACTTTGTTAACAAATTTTACTACAATATAGTCATCTATTTATATCAATATAAATATATATTTATATTATACTATATAATAAAACATTAATGTGTAACACCTATCATTCATTATAAGCATTTATTTTATGATTTTCTCGCCTCACTTCCAAACTTATCTTATATTTAATTAAATAAATAAATGAATAATGAGCTAATATTAAATTTCATCCTACTTTAAATTTTGAATACCATTCTTTTATTTTTCTAATAAAATATTATTCTAAAATTTAAATTGTTAATTTAAGATATTTTTAAATAAAACAAATTATTTATCACGAAAACCAAACTTTGTATTAATATATGAAATATTACATGATTTATAATCAATTTGTCGGAATTGGTACCAACATTTTATCACTCAAATAGATGTTGATTTGCTTCTTGAATAACATATCTTCTTTTCAAGAACCATCTTCACAATCACCATATCCATCGCGTATCGAGTATTATCCATTAGTATATTGAAAGATATGACTTTTTTATTATTGATATATAAAATTAGATTTATTAAACCCGTGTAATACACATGGTTTTTTTTATAGATATACCCTTTTTATTATTTACTATACAAAATTACATTTATTCGACCCGTGTAATAGATGAGGTTTTTTAAGATATAACTTTTTTATTATTTGATATATAAAATTAGATTTATTCAATTCGTACAATACACGAGGTTTTTTAAGGATATATATATTTTTTTTATTATTTAGTAAAGGAAATTACATTTATTCAACCCGTGTAATACACATATTTTTAAAGATGTAACTTTTTTTATTATTTGGTATATAAAATTACATTTATTCAACCCGTGTAATAAAGGAGGTTTCTTAAAGATGTATTATTTTATTATTTGGTAAACAATATTACATTTATTCAACTCGTGTAAAACAAGCGGTTTTAAAGATATAACTTTTTTATTTGGTATATAAAATTATATTTATTCAACCCGTGCAATAAAAGAGGTTTTTAAATATATATTGTTTTACTATTTAGTATATAAAATTCATTTATTCAACCTGTGTAATACACGGGGTTATAACCTAGTACAATATTATAATAATACAATAAAGAAAATTTTATAGTAAAAAAGAAATAATAAAAAATATTAGTAAAGTTAAAGTAAAATAAAACAATAACAATAAAGTGGTTGTTTATCCTTAGTTAAGCTTGTTTGATACATAAATAACAAAACTTAAATAAAATATTGTTTGATACATAAATAATAAAACTTAAATAAAATATATTTATAAATATTATTGTTTATCCTCTTTGAAAATGTTAGAATATATAATGTCTTCGGTCTACCATCCAAGCTCCATTGATCTTTGTCTCTCCAATTCAGCCCTATTCTTCTTGCAATGTTAACCGTAAGGTAGCATAGATATGGGATCAAATTACACAAATTAAACAGTAAATTCGAGCCTTTGAATTTACAAAAATGCAAATTGAACAATGATCAATGGATTAACCTTTGCAAGAGTGATGTACGAATGACGAATTTTGAGAAGCCGGTTCTTGTGAAGCATAGCCTTGAGTTGTCTCCGTGAACTGCTACTACACATCTTCTTCGGCTTGATTTGGTCCTCCATTAAATCCCAATTTCTTTCTACCACAAATCAGGAATTCGAGGAGAACGCCACAAATCATTAAACCGTATCCACCTCTTTCACGACGATGACCACTGCCATCACGTGACGGCTTCCATCTTATCCAACTCCGGTAGGATGTTGGTGATCCAAAAATCATTAACAATGGATTAAACATTATAATCAACGATAATGTAGAGAGATTTCGTACTTGCAAGTGAATAATTGAAAGAAACCAATGTTTCTCCTATACAACAAAAGGTAAATAACAGATGGTGGTATCAGATTGTGTAGATGACAACGAAAAGATTAGGATAAATTCAGGACGAAATGCGTAAGGGATAAACATACCTCAAAGAATCGAATAAACAACTTCCATGGAGAGGAGAAAACACTGCAAAGTTTTATAAGCACATCATTATTCATAATAGAGCTAACATATTAGAGTATATTGTTTACCTATAGGCATAGATATTTCAAAATCATCATTTGAATCTTGTTGTTCATATTGTTTTTCCCTTTTTTGCATCTGATCAAACATAAGCATCACACACCATTAAAATCAACTTTATAACAACATTACCATTAGTATTATAAATTAAAGGGTTATTGGATTTTAATAATTCTAAGTTTCACATGTTGGCCGATAATAATCTCAACTTTAAAAATTCCTTCTAACGATCCCAACTTGTAAGAATTTGACCCCCATTGATCCTTTTCTAACATATGTGCACTTAAGTCAATTAAGGAGTCTGCGGGTGCACTTAAATATATTGAGGAGACCAAATTCTTATATGTTTGAAAAAATTCAATGGGGCCCAACCTTTTACAAGTTGGGATCGTTGGAGAGAATTTTTAAAGTTGAGATTATTATCGGCCAATAGGTGAAACTTATGATTATTTACATCCAATAACCCTAAATTAAACAACATTACAATAAAACATAAGCATTTAAGAACAATGGTTCTGTTCAGTATCGAGTGCAATTTAGGAATAAAATTATCGAGCATAACCATTGAATCACTTGTTACTTTCACCATAAGATGACACAATAATTTAGGGATGGCAAAAATACCCGAGCCCGACGGGTATACCCGAAACCCGACACAAATGGGACGGGTATACCCGATACCCGACGGGTATTGGGCCGGGTATGGGATTAGTTTTAAAAATTTTTCCGGGTATGGGTCGGGTATGGGATTAGGTGATACCCGAAACCACATACCCGTTTACCCGAACTATATACCCGATCATATACCCAATTTTTTTTTTAATTTATACTTTTATTTTCCATTAACCCTTGTTTATTAGTGATTTATTTTAGTATGTTCATGATGTGAAAAACAAATTCTTTTAGTATACGCATTTGATAATAGTATTTATATTTTGTATGTTGTGAAGTATATGCATGTGAGTGTATAAGTATTATAAAGTTATTATTAATTTATGATAAAACTTATATGTATGTAATGTACATTTTTAATTTATATAAAAGTTGTTGTATAAATAAAATAATATAATAATTACAATAGTAAAAGATGTATTTAGAAATCCCAACATATATTTTTTAACAAACTAATGGGTAAACCCGATACCCGACGGGTAATTACCCGACAAATACCCGACGGGTATTGGGTCGGGTATGGGATGCGATTTTAAAACCGGGTACGGGTATGGGATTACCAATACCCAACCCGAACCCGACCCATTGCCATCCCTACACAATATACATAATTTTTTTTTTTTGTTCACAATGAACTTAAGTTTTTATTTCAAACTCAATACGATTACAAACTAATGGCAGGTAGACGAGCAACAAGCTGCGTCGCTACCCCTTTCTGAATAGCAAACCCTACCCTGCTAAACACAAAATTCTGCCCCTTAACATGTGCGGTGTTACTGCTTACCACCTGTTGAACCCGCTTTAGGAACCGCACCGCGTCAGGGGCGAGAGCGCCAAATGTATCGAAAGCGAACGGGACGAACACGTGCTGATTCTCGATGCAAACTTTTTCGTGTTTAGCTACTTTGCCCACCTCTGCCTTGCTTATCGCCTGTCCCGCCACAAACCCGTGGTCCCTTAGCCCAACGAGGGGGGACACACCTGTCAAATCGACACGCGCGTGTTTCCCTCCTTCCCATCCAAAAACAAGAATGTCAGCGGGCCGTAACGTAGATCTCCCTTCTAATGGATCAGTCAAGAAGTTCACCGGAGCTTCCTTTTTTGCCGAGATCCCTGCTCGCTTAAGGACATCATACAACACATCTCGAACTAAATCATGTCGATACTTAAAGCCCGGTAATTCCTTGCAATATACTGCATGCTCCCCAAAAGAATCCAAGCAACACTTCCGACATACAGGACACGGGTCATCAGCCGGGAAAAGGGGTATCATTAAACGGTACTTGAGGATAGCCCGGTATTCCACAGCCGACATACATTGCCCTAAACCTTCGATGGGAACAACAGATAGGAAATCCTGAGCATGGGGGGCTCGCAAACACTCAAACACGGCTCTCTGGCGAGGGGAAAAGGCAAACTTCTCTTCAACTGTCTTGAGGATTTCGCCATATAAGGCATTCGCCAGAATTTTCTGGGCTTTAATGGGGCGGTGTCTTTAATGTAGAAACCGCCAAGATCAAGATCGGGAAGAGAACTATGCAGATTGTCCAACGCACCCTTGTAATCAGAGTCCAACAGCTCTCCCCCACATTCGCGAAGGATGTGGTCTTGAAGAACCCAAGATTGGGCCCTTGAAGCCACAAAAGCATAGGAAGAGGCATCCTCAGCTAAACAAATCCCAAACCCCCCAAAACGTGTCGGGAGGGAAGCTAACCTCCATCGTAGGTCCCCGAAAAAGGCACCCCCACAAACAACAATGTCCTCGATCGTATTCTGAAGCCCCTTGTCAAAAACAGAGACGGCTTCCCCGACATAAGAAGGCTGACACGTTCTAAGCGCAAATAGCAGTTTAGCAACCCCCATACACGAACGAAGCAGGAGGAGTTCGCTCTGAGGGTGCTTAAGGCGTTTGAGGCATCCCATCAGCTCAACCGCACATTTGGCTCTTTTGAGGGCCAACCCACTAATAAACTGTTCATCTATACTGACAGCACCACCCAAGAGTTTCACACCATGCACCGGCCTACCAATCTCCCGCGGAAATAAACCCTCCTGAGTCTTCACCCCGTCGCATGTAGGCCAAAAAACTTCAGTTTTTTTAATGTTGAGAAGGAGGCCCAAGGAGGGGCCCTCCACTCTAATGATGTCTAAAGCCTTGGCAACCTGAGTAGCATCTCCAATAATGGTCCCATCATCCAGGTACCAGGTGTGAAAAAGAAGCTTACAACGATCTCTGATTCGGAGAACAAGAGGGTGTAAAACAAGGGCAAAAAGAAGAGGCCCTAAAGGATCCCCTTGCTGAACCCCCGTGGAAGACCAAATATAATCATTCCCTACATAGTTAACAACACCATTTTACTAAACAAATATAGAGATATCAAAACCTACAAAAACCTTAATTAAATATTATAAAAATATAAACTGAATCGGTCAAAAAGAAGGAGAATAGTAAATCCCTAAGAGCAATATAGTTCGACATGATGAGTTTGTAACACCCCAAAAACGGGTTTGGTGATTTAGAACCCGGTTAAGATAAAGGAATGGGTAAAGTACCGTTAGTAATAAAAGTGAACCCATAAACAAAATGACTAGGAATGAATTTGCCTAGTGGTATCATGTATACAAGTAAGAAGATGAGGAGTTGTAGTCCCGTATGTAATCAAAATGAAACCTGAGGGACCAAAACCGTTAAGATGGAAACATGGGTTTTATTTATGAAAGATTAAAACACATAAACACACACTTTCGTGTGTTCTAGAAACGAACAGGAGCTTCATGAGAGCTCACAACCCTAACTTTTATCCATTTCATCAAATTGAAAGGCAAGATGAAGCTTAAATTCATAACCGAGCATGGATTAATGATCACCTTCACAAGGGGATCATAAGGTATGTCTTAAAATCTAGATTGGTGATTATGCACGAAGTGGGTTATGTTGGAAATCGCGAAATTGTATGAAATTGAGTATGAGTATATGTTAAAATCACCATATAGGTCTTGGGTTATGAACGATTTGGAGTAATTTGATGTTTGGAAGTGAAACCCACTTCTAGTGGTGAAGATGGCAACATGGGTGTGTCACCCATGTCTAATCCTTGTTCAAATCTTGTTGTGCTATGTTGTATGTAATGCGTTCTTGTTAGGTAGATTGAATGTGATATGAATTTGTTGGTGCATATGTCTGTCGACTTCGTCTTGTATCGAGTCTTGTACTATAATGATAGATCAAGTCACGTTGAACGAGAAAAACAGGAAACATGTAGGATGGAGCCATTTCGCACGAACTGGTCAGGCCAGTTCGCACGAAATGCCTTTTCGTGTGAAGTGCCATTTCGCACGAATTGGGCATGTCCATTTCATGCGAAATGGTGGGCCTATATATAGTAAGCTTGAGATTTCATTTGTAACACTTCTGATTCCGGTAGCGAAGCTCTGCCGAAGTATCTCCAGGTTGTAAAACGTCATCAAATCAATACAAGAGATAGATTAAGTGATTCTAGTGTTTATACAGCTGAAATAACTCTGATACGTCTGATTCCGCCTCTCGTATTGGACGAGATCTCTTCTGAACGACTCGTTTGGTCGTGCAAACGTTCCTACAAGTGGTATCAGAGCTCAGGAGGAAGAGTTCTTACCATTTTCAGCTTAATTTCATCAAAATTTATGATTTCTACTCCTTCTTTTACAAGTTTTTCAAAATTAACTGAGAGTTTACGGATAAAATGGCTTGATTTTCACATATAACGTGCGAAACACTGTTTTAACAAATCCTTGAAAGAATCAGATCTAAAATCGAACTAAAACTTGGTCAATTTATCAAAAAACCCGTCCGATCGTGTGAAATTAGTGTGACATCAGCACCAATTCGCACGAGTTGGTCATTCAGATCGTCCATTTCGCACGATTTGACCTCTAGATCATCTATTTCGCACGAAATGGCTCTCCATGTCGCATGAAAGTAGGTCCAATCCACACGAAGTGAGTAAAAAGGAACCAATTCGCACGAATTGGACATTGTTGTATCAGGTCTCTTGAGATCACTTCCATTTCGCACGAATTGCACCCAGGTCACACCAAGGATTTACCATTTCGCACGAATTGCACCATTTCGCATCAAGTAGTCCAGGTCGTGTAAAACAATCCCAGATCGTGTGAAACATCATCCAGTTCGTTTGAAAGTCTGTTTGTGTAAATTTTTGACATCGAATCATGGAAAACGAATTCTACAACGCGTTTGCTACACCGATCACTGTAACTCAGAATACGATGTTAGAAAATGAACCTGACACCATGCAAAAACCGCCTAAGCTCATGAACATTGAGGAGTATAGTGGAAGGGAAGAACGTTTTGAAAATTGGGTTCAAGCAAATTACTTGGATGCATGGGAATGTATTGAATACCGATATATTAGACCGGTTAATGACGCAGGAGAGAAGGTTGCTATTAAAGATTTAAGTGTTGATGAGAAAAAGAAATACAAAAGTGAAAAGATGATGGTTAGTCTATTGCAGCAAGATATTAAGGAAGAAATTTTGATTTTATTACAACACAACGGAAGTGCATTTTCAATATGGAAAGAACTAAGATCAAAGTTTGTTGGAAGTGAAGACATGATCAAAAACAAAAAATCGCTTTTGAAGAAAGAACTTGATCTATTTCGTGGATAAAAAACTGAAAACACCAAGCAGATTATAGAAAGATATTGCAATTTGGTGATGAACATGAAGAGATTGAACATAAAGAAAGATAATGATGAATGGATTAAAAAGTTGGCCGATGCGTTGCCACAAGATGTTTGGGGCACGTATCTTATGATGTTGAAAAACAAACCTGAATTTGACAATCTAACGTTGAGCACGTTTATTGAACAACTAGAAGCTCAAGAGATGGAACAACGAAAAATAGCGAGAATGAAGGACTTTGGTGGTGAACAAGACATTGGTCTGTATTATAAAGGAGGTATTAGTGATAAAACTAACTTTTCACCAAAGATCGAAACTGCATTCAATGCAAAAAGTTCTTCTGGAGGGTCGTCTCAAGGATCAAACAACAAAAATGAATTCTCTTCATATCCATCATTCGATCCAAATTTTTCAGCAAGCAAGAATGGCAAAGTACTACAATGCAACATCGCGTTAAATCTTGAGAATGGTCAGAATTTCTCTGAAGAGGTTGCAAAAGGTCATATGTCTTTGTTGGTGACTGTGTTAGAGTCTTATGAGAGTTTAGTTGCAGGAAGGATCGGAAATCCAATGTTGACAAAAGAGGATTACGATCAGATCGGTGCTGAGGAGATGGGGTTAATGGATATTAAGTGGTGCTTGGTGAGTGTGTTAAGGAGAGCTGAGAAGTTTAAACAGATTACGGGAAGAGATGATTTCCGTGATGCTAATGTTTCTACTTTAGGATTTGATAAATCTAAAGTTACTTGTTTTCGTTGCAGGGAAAAAGGGCACTTTAAGCGAGAATGCACAAATCGTGAAGCAAGTGGAGCTCAAAATCCTTTCGGCAACAACGATTATTATCGAAAAGCTATATATCATCAAGTTGCTCAACAACCGTCATCATCCCGTGCTATTGAAGATGGAAAGAAAAAAGCTTATCTAGTTAGTCAAGATGATGAGAAATTGCCAGAAGGTTTTACTTGGGATAAATACTGTCCAGATGAAAATATCTTAAAGCCTAAGGCGTTTGTTGCTCAAATCGTTGAAGATAGTGTTGATGATTATTATGAAAGAAAAATGAAAGAGCACTTAAGATATCTAGCCGAAAGAAATAACTATGATGATGATAATGTTCGAGTGACAAAGAAGAAAGTTAAAAAACAAGATGACAGTGATGATGAAGGTGTTCGTGTGATAAAGAAACAGATCAAAGAAATTCCAGCTTTCAAGATTGAAGAGGAAGCTGATGCAACAAAGATACCTGAGAAATGTGAAAATTGTGAGACTGTGAAAAAGCAAAACAACACATTGATTCATAACATGAATAGACTGAAAGAATCTTATGACGTTCTAAACAAAGCTATGAATCAATACAATGAATCAAGCAGTGAACAAGCGACAGATATGAAAACACTTCAAGGAGCATTCATGTCAAAGCAGAAAGTCATCAATCATTACATTGAGAAATGTGCTGAACTTGAACAGAAATTGGAAACCCAGAGAATAGAAACTGAAAGGGTAAACAGGTTATTAAAAAGTTACTCATGTGCTTCTTATGTGATTAGTAGGATATACCCAATAGTCGAAGGCATGAAAGCGTTTGAAGTAGAAGAATCTGAAGTAAAAGATACTGGTAAGAAACACAGTACTAACTATACCAAGTGTCCACCCCCACTTGAAAATGGATATTATCAATGAAATCCTAATTCAGAAAGAGTAAAAAAGGCAACCAATCTAAAGTGGGAGTCTGAACCTTCAGATGGATTGCCAGATAACATCGATGTCACTTTCACATCGTCTGATACTGATCATGAGTCTGAATTAATAAAGAAAGTGGTCGATCAGGTGTTGGATAAAGATGAAACCGAGGAGTCAGAGTCAAAATCAGCGTCAAAGTCTGACAAGTCAAGTCCAACAGTCGAAAAGGGCAAACGGGTTTATAATAAAGAATTTCTGTTATCACAAAATAATTTGAATGACAAAACATTCAAAGTAGCATACACTTTGAATGATTCTGACAAATTATATTCTGATGAAGAATTTCCAATAAGAGGTGTTAAAACTGAAATGATTAACAAGGTTTTCAAACTAACAGAAATTAATATTTCTGAAATAAAAGATGTAAATCTTGCTGAAAAACCTAAACCTTACACCTCAAGAGTTCAACAATGTTTAAACAAGAAAAAGGGTTACAGTTCTGGTTCAGGTTATCGAAAGAAACCAAACCATAACGGTAATTTCAAAAAGAAAGGTCTTGGTTTTATTCCACCAGAAAATCATAAAAATGAAAAAACTTATAAACCAAAAACTGTATTTGTTTCAGGATCAGGTTCGGAAGAAGAAGAAAAAAACTCCTTCTGGAAGCAGACGAACAAAGAATTCCTTGCTCAGAAGCAAGAGGGAATGAAGAATGATGAGCAACATCAAAGGAAGGAGACGAGAACCTATTTTCAATGCAAAACAATTGGTTACATTGCCAGGAACTGTCCAAAGGCAATCCAAACAAAACAGGGAGTCTCTGATAAACTCAAAGAAAAAGTTGTTGAGAAAACCAAACCACTAACCAAAAAATTTAAAGTTTTTGAAAATTCAACATTTGAGGTTGGTGAGTGTTCTAAAAGTTTTTACAAAAGAAAGGTGAATCTTAACAATCAAAAATGGGTTATTAAGAAATCTGATGTTAGTTCTGACGATGAATCTGACTTGTCAAAGTCAGAGGAGTCATGTTTTGGCGATGAATCTGACTCGTCAAAGTCAGAAGAGCCACAAGTTGAGCTAAAAATAGAAACATCAGTACCGCCAATGGATGACGCAAACTTTCCACCATTGCGGGCTGATGATTTTAAACAAAAAATTGGAAAAATTGAGATTTCAAAACAATTTTTTTCTGAGAAGAAAGAATTTGATGTTGAAAAAGCCTTTAACCCCAATGTGAAACATATTTTTGGTAAAATGGTTGATGGGAAGGTCAAAGGGGTAAAGGAATTTTATGAATCGAAAAAGAGTAAACCAGATGATGATGGTTCACCCATGTTCGTATCGCCGTGGGATAGAACCTATCAAGAGTAAAATCTGGACTTGTCGGAGCTCCCAAGTTGGTAATCGTGGAGCAGGAATCGGCATCTTTCTTGAAAAATGTTTGTTGTGAATTTCTTAAGCTGAAAACTGTCATATTTCGTTTTACAAGTGGTATTATTGATAAGTAAGCCTACAAGTGGTTAATCAAGGTCATTAAGTTGAACTTGATTTAACTATTCACACAAGTGGTTGAAAGAACAAAATGATGAATTAATCCCTATTCCTACAAATGGTATAAACAAAACTAATTTTCCGGAAAAACCATTTGATTAAAACAAACTTAAGTGTTTTGAAATCATAATGGGAAAATAGTTTGTTGTCAGGGGGAGTTCTGATTGTTTACGCCAAGTGGATGGCGATTTGAAGCATTTCACATCGGTTTGTCAAATTTTCTTTAAATGGTTTTGAATTTTAGGGGGAGTAAGATATTTCAGAAAATCCAAAAACATTAGAAAATTTGAAAAAGTCAAAAACATGATAAAATCAAAATGAGTTTTGTTGTGAAATAGAGGAAATGATAGTACATCAGTAGACAATCACAGTACGCTAAAGAATTGAAAAGTTAAAATGTGATAAACGGTCTCACTGATGATATGCCAGTAGGTTTTTACACATTCAGTAGAATGTTTTCGAGATATAAACCTAAATTTTATACTTACTTATCTCGTGGGGAACATCTCTCGGATATATAGGTAACCCATGAAATCTTGTTTGAAGGGCTTTCTATTTCTGACATACTAGGTCTTTGTGCGTGATAATATCTGGGGTATTATACCTGGACTTCTGATTTTGCGGGAGCAATAGCCTAGTCCTCGTATAATACTTTGCATTGCTTTAATCATAAAGCTCACCCTCAGCATAAAAAATGATGAAACATTGAAAAATGCTAATCATGTGCTGTTGAAAAGAAGATCCCCAAGGAGGACACACCTAAAGTCGAACCATCATCTCTCTCATTTTGCGGAAGCAATAGCCTGAGCTCTCATGGTCTCGCATTTACCCCTTACAGATATCATTAGTGTACATTCACCTGTAAGACTGAATATAGGAGTCTGGATACGGGAGTATATTCTGAGGTGGTACACGCGAATAAGTTTAAGTCCTTAAAACACTAATCTCGTATCTCGAAGCAGTTGAACTTTGTGTGAAAATTTAAGTGGATCAGTATACTGACAATCTAAGTGAATCGTTTAAAACTTAAAGTGTTTAAAGCTCAACGGTGCTAGTGATTGGTCTCAAAAACTGATATGATCCTCTTACACAAACTCACAAAAATCTTGTCTGTAAATATTTCTTTACTGTTTTTCAAAATCCAAAAAGATTGTGTTTTAGCATAAAATTAAAAAAAAATCAAAAAGATTTTATTTCATCTTATTTTCGACAACTGATGTTGAAAAGCTGATTTTCAAAATTCCAAGTGCTAAACTTGATGAACAGTGGGTTGGGAGAGTTTATTTTGTAATGAGAAATGATTTTGAAAATGGTATTCTTACAAGTGGTGAAACAGAGATTAAATTTGTTATAAATAAATCTACCCAAAAGTAAGTTTGAACTTGATATAAATTGTTGATGATAGAACGATATCTAAAAGTGGTCTCTAAATTTGTCAAATTTTTAAATTTGTGAAATTTATTTTGAGGTAGAGAATTGTGCAGGTAAAGCCAGGTTTCGATCGTAGAACCTGTGAAAGCTTGCAGATAGTGAATTCCAGACTGCGATCTCAGTTTATCGAAAGGAAGAGCCAGGAGACGTTTCTGAACCTGTGAAAAGCTTAAGGAATCAAGAGACCTGATCAAGAAGAGTATAGAGCCAGGTTGTGATTCTAGAAGAGAAAGTGAAAGTGAAAGAGAGAGAAAGAGAGAAGAAAGAGGTTGAAGGATGCTTACATTGTCAGATACTTTGAAAGAGCGTGAAGACTGATCAAGGCTGAAGACTCGTCATACTGAAGACTCGACACTGAAGACTTCGTCAACATCCAAGGGGGAGTCTGTTGGTGCATATGTCTGTCGACTTCGTCTTGTACTAGAATGATAGATCAAGTCACGTTGAACGAGAAAAACAGGAAACATGTAGGATGGAGCCATTTCGCACGAACTGGTAAGGCCAGTTCGAACGAAATGCCTTTTCGTGTGAAGTGCCATTTCGCACGAATTGGGCATGTCCATTTCATGCGAAATGGTGGGCCTATATATAGTGAGCTTGAGATTTCATTTGTAACACTTCTGATTCCGGTAGCGAAGCTCTGCCGAAGTATCTCCAGGTTGTAAAACGTCATCAAATCAATACAAGAGATAGATTAAGTGATTCTAGTGTTTATACAGCTGAAATAACTCCGATACGTCTGATTCCGCCTCTCGTATTGGACGAGATCTCTTCTGAACGACTCGTTTGGTCGTGCAAACGATCCTACAGAATTTGTTGATGTTTTTGTGTTAATTGATGAATGAAAGCATGAAGTAGGAAGTAAAGCATGAAACACTTGTACATTATGCATAAATTGTGGTATGCACACCAAGTGTTTGATGAAATGCCTAGGTGAGATTAATAGATGAAATGGTATGCAAGTAATGGATAAAATCGTATAATATGGGGATATGATGTATTTGATGATAAATAAACATGAGAAATCTATTTTTAGATGGAATTCATGTAGGATTTGGTTGACCATGTTATTTGGTAAAAGTATGCATTAGAATATTGTATTCTATGTTGGAGTGGTATGATGTTTACTATATGTTTGAATAATTGCTTAATCAAAATTGATAATAAAAGTACTCTAAATGTGAAGCATATGAGATCATTAGAACAGGATGAAGTTAGAATGATGTTGGGTTGTTAAGCACAGGTCATGTTGTTAGTTGTAGAATTATGTTACTAGAATGAACGGAATTGAATATGTTTGGTGTGTGCATATAACTAGATGATCATGTGGTTGTATGCTTATTGCATCGTAAGTATGAAATGTATATAGTGTCATTAGTATAGTCTACTATAATGACATGGATGTATGAGGTTAAGTCGAAAGTTCATATAATAAATCGTTGACTTTCTGAAAGTCAACTGTGCACAAGTAGCAATGTTAGACTTTTTGTCACAATTGTAATGTTATAGAAAGTCATATGATGCGTGTTATATCCATATGTGTTATATGTGATGACATGATGAATTATATGAGTTTGAAAAGATTGACTTGTGGAAATATGCCTTATGCTTGTTAGAATTGACTAATGAAAGTCAAATGTGAAACATGAATTTGATATGATCGTTAATATGTACAATCATGTATGCTAACAAGAATGTGAATGCGAAGACATGAAAGTATAGGGATCATGTCAAGATGGATGGAAGCATGGAAGGCTAACGGGTCAAAAGGAGGCGAGGAAACGGATGCGAATACGGACACTTAAGGTAAGTGATTTCCGGAATCACTTCTTGTTTATAAATGAAGTTTGGTATGTTGTATATAGGGAACCATGTAAGAATTTACGGGTAAGGGTAAGTACCAAGGTAAGTTCATATGAACTTCGTCTATCCTTAATGTAAATTAAGACGATAGTCTCATCGTGTTAATGGAATGTTCATTATGTTGCTGAATGTTCATTGTGTTAATGGAATGTTCATTATGTTGCTGAATGTTCATCATGTTAATGGAATGTTCATTATGTTGCTGAATGCTCATCGTGTTAATGGAATGTTTATTATGTTGCTGAATGCTCATCGTGTTAATGGGATGTTCATTATGTTGCTGAATGCTCATCGTGTTAATGGGATGTTCATTATGTTGCTGAATGTCCATCGTGTTAATGGAATGTTCATTATGTTGTTGAATGTTCATCGTGTTAATGGAATGTTCATTATGTTGCTGAATGTTCATCGTGTTAATGGAATGTTCAGTATGTTGCTGAATGTTCATCGTGTTAATGGAATGTTCAGTATGTTGCTGAATGTTCATCGTGTTAATGGAATGTTCATTATGTTGCTGAATGTCCATCGTGTTAATGGAATGTTCATTATGTTGCTGAATGTTCAACGTGTTAATGGAATGTTCATTATGTTGCTGAATGTTCATCGTGTTAATGGAATGTTCATCATGTTAATGGAATGTTCATCATGTTTGTTGGAAGTTAGTCGGTTATGTTTGTTTGTAATTGCATTGATTTGTGTTGATATAATTGTAGATAAGACTCAACTTACAAATAAGTGAATGTGACTTGTATGTATATATGTATGTAGATATGGAACTGTAGCGTGTGTAAGTAGTGTGAACTTGTATGTACGTACATATGAATGGGATACGTATGAATGTACTTAGATATATGAAAGTGTATACACGTGTTGTAATCTAATGATTGTAGATCACTGGTATACGTATATGTGAAGATGTGGGTTTTCAATATGTTTGAGATTACATACTCCTAACCATGTTAATATTGAGAATGAAATAAACGGAGTGCAGGTATGGGAACGCCGGACTCTCGAGTAATTGATGTCGGACTCGAGTAAATAAAATTGAGAGGATGTTTCAATGGAATACCTTACGTAGTTAGAATGTGATATAGCCTTTTAAGTATATGTATTAAATTATATATGATGTTACCATGTACTAACGTGTTGGTTATATATGGTGACCACAGGTTAATCAGATATTCATGATGGACAAGTGAACGAGGATCAAGTTGAAGATCATGGATTGTACGGGAAAGCGGCCACGTTGTTTGTAATCATTTGTTAACATAGTTTTTTTGGTCAAAAATCAAGCTAGGATAATACAACCAAATCTTCTGTTGTGAGGTGTGATGCTTGAATCAATGAACAAATGTATGAACAACTTGCAAATGAAATGAACAAGTGACACAAGGATTTATACGAGGAAAAAGCCCTTGGTCAAGAGATGATCTTCGGCATAAAAAACCTCGGGTGATGGAAACTACCGATCACCAACTATAATTAAACAAATGATTGTTACAATTCGGGATGATAACAAGCTTGTTACAAGGATCACTAGTGTGTAAAATGTATGAAATCATTGTTGAGTTGCAGAGAGCTTGCGAGAGTGTGTGTGTTTTTGCTAAATTAGCTAAGTGTTCTAATTCAAGCTGTTATCCCCTTTTAAAAATAGAAATAAACTACATAACTAACTATCCGCTAAATGTGCAAGCTACCCACGACTCCTAAAACGGTCACCAAGCTATGCACGTGCGGAATATAGAGAGCATATTCCCCAAGAATATCGGCAAGACCAAGTCCATGCATATACTCCTGCAAAACAAGCTCACATACAATGAAGACAACCGTTAGTGTTAGGATAACAATGAGGATCCTGGATCCTGATCCTGCAATGTCTTCAGAGGATCCTTAATTCAAACGGAACTGAGGATCCGTGATCCTGGCTGCACTTGAGGATCCATGATCCTTAGGCTTAGAAAATCTACCCCTAACAATTGCCCCCAAAATATGAGGAATAAAATGTAAATTAACGAGTCGTATTTTTGATCTTATCCGCTACAAACTGACTAACGGATATATAGCCGTTAGAATCGAACTAGCCGTTGCAGACCATACGTCAGCGACATGACATCCTGCAAAACCATCATTATAAATTTGAGATTAGAGATAAGGATCGATAGGCATTTAAATTCGTGTGTTACTTCCCTTTAAATCCTCATTCAAAGATCGATCAGGTATCTCTCTTCTCCTTCTCTCTTCATCTTCTTTTTCGTTTTATCAAAATTTTAATATTACAATGAAGCTACGATCCTCCCCTGCCAAGGATCCAAAGAAGGATAGTCCCCTGAAAAGCCAAGGCATTATCAAAAATCTTCCAAAGGAACTTTGCAGCTTCACCGACCCGGAGATTGACCGGATTCGCCACTGTTTTCCGGCGGACGCCGTCTTTAAACCTTTTGACCCTACTGCCAAAAGCAATTCTGTCTCCGACACTTGGGTTGCTTTTCCGGCCACCCCACTCCTGATAGGATTCTCCTATCCTTTCCCTGCCTTCACTCAATCTTTCTTTTCTCTCACCGGCATGTGCTACATTCAGGCCATGCCGATGATATGGAGAGTATTATACACTTTAGAGAACATCATTGAGCAGGAAGGCATAGAGTTGGGAATGTCGGAACTGGCTGAATTGTATAACCTTGTGAGCCATGGTTCACACCGTTTCTTATTCAAACACAAACCCAGTGATGCACACCCAATCCTCAAGACCGCAAAAAATGACACCAACTGGAAAAGGCGTTTCTTCTTCGTTAGGAGAGATTCTATCCCAGACGGGAAAGATCTCCCCAAAAAGTGGACCACCCATGGTAGGATAGAGGATCCTTATAGAAGGATCATAGGATGATTCCATTTCGTGTTGAGGATAACTAATTCTTTTCTGTCTTTTTTGTGCAGCTATCTCGGTCTCTCATCTCATTCAGTCACCTGCAACAAAAGAAAGGATCGCTGCCTTTTGGAGCCTTGATCCTGCAGTTAGATCATTCCAGGCAAACACAAAGGATTCACAAGAAGTATCCTCAGGCTCAGTGACTATAAGGACTCTCAAAATTGTCCTAAAAATACCCGTAAGTATAATCCCGGACCCCTGAAACCATACTGTGCATGAAAAACCAAGAAAACAAGAATTATGGTCTTCAGGCAGGCTGCGTAAAGGTTAAGTATACCCTACGCGGGCCGCGTCAACCCTTGGTTTGACCGGATAAGTGTTCCGGATCCACGTGTTGACTAGCTGGCATACCTACTCGTGACCAATCAGACCTACGCGTAGACTAGGCGGCCACGCGGGCCGCGTGAACCCTAAATTTTACCTATAAATAGGTTTGATCAGGAGCAATCTGTTGGTGTCGAAACCAAAGTTCAAAAAACAAAAATATACACTCCAGAAGTCGAATTTTCAATTTAATTAGCGAGGCGCTGCTACGATACCGGGTATTAACTCAATCGCTGCTACGATTCAATGTCCGATCGATTAAAACTATCCAATGGATGTTTAAGTGCTGCCCACATTAGGGTTTATGCTTTGTCATTCGTCGTAAATTCGATGGATGTTTAAGTATCGCACTTTGTCATTCGTTGTGAGGGTTTAATCTCGTGAGTTATCATAAATGCTGTATTAGTTACTGACCAAGTTCGTGTGCATATTGTTTAAATTTAGGTTAAAAGGCTAATCAGTAGGCTAAGCTCTGCCCATATAAATTTGCAATGTGAGTCATTCTCTTTTTATCAACTGTTTTACAATACCTCAAATTATTTTCAAATGTTATAATTACAGGGAGTAAGTCGTGGTAATCTTAATCAATGGCTAGTGGGGTATTGTGCACATTACTAATTTCTCACGGGGTTAGGCTAATAAGCCCTAACACAGGTTAGGCAAATAAGCCCTAATAGTGATATATCATCACTAATTGGGTGACATGACCCAATAGTGGTATGACCATCGTCACCAGGAGGTGACACGGCGCCATATAACAATAAGATAGAATCCATTGTAATCGCTCTTATGCTGTAATTTATAACTGTGTCATTTTCTCAAATTGAGTGACTCGCCAGCATTTCCCCGCTGATAAAATATTTTTAAAACATGTTTCAGGCGACCTGCTGTAAATCAAGGAAAACGTGCTATGGAGCACTATCAAGCTTGAAGAGGTGGCTCAGTTAAAAATGAATAAACATGTTTTAATAAATAAGGGAATTTCCTAGTTAAATTCCTCTATTGTAAATTACGGGGTTTATCTCCAATTTATGGAATAAAATAATTGGGCATTTGAGTTTTAAAAAGATCCTGTTAAAAATCTTCTGCTGTCGCATCATTAATACCACGGGTTCCTGTCCCGCGGCTCCTGACCGGGTCAAACCGGGGCTGGGGCCGTGACAGGAAAAGGTGGTATCAGAGCCACACTGATCAAGCCACTGATTTAAGCCAATTAAGTATTTAGAAAATACTTAATTTTACTGATTGCTATTTTGTGATTATATGTTTTATTATTTGAATATTTGTTTACAGTATGGGTAAGTAAAGACTTTCGGATATCTACTATAAATTAGATACTTCACCAAAAGAAAAAGGAACTTCATCCTCAAAATACCCAACAGACACTGATGAAGGAATATTTGTTCGAATGGCACAATATGAGGAACCACTTTCTCCTAATAAAAGAAGTTTGATTATTAGGAAAAGTCAGGAGAAAATAAAGAAATCACAAGTAAAAGAAATGAGAGTTAATCAGAAAACTCAAGAACTAGCAGTAACCCACCATGGGAAGATAAGTTAGATGAAAATTGGGCGGATCTCTATATGCTAGCCACCATAGCAGTAAATGCAAATCTTTAAATACACCTGACTCAAGTTCTAGCACCCTTATCACCTACAAGCCAGAAACTTTAACCAGTAAATAAACAAGTTTACAGTAAACCTAGTATGTTTAATTGTCAGTTGCCCTTTGTATTAAATTAGTCACACGGTATGAAATAATATTTAAAGGTTATCTATGAAATTTTATTATAAAATTTTAACTTAGCATTTTGTGTGTATTTTTGCATATATGCTAAACAGCATGAATGAGTTATCTGAAGCCCTTCAGAATCTCAATCTCTATCCGGTGAAAATAGAAGTTTCTAGAGATTTTACTGGTTATATACCCGATATAGAAGAACCTATGGAATTCAACGCTCCACCTCCGGAGAAACCCAAGCCTAAGAAAAGGAGAAAATTTGTAGGATGGAGGCGTGTGCGCAGGAGGAAACCCGCAACTAGGAAGATTCCCAAAATAGAAAATCCCATAGACAAAGGAAAGAGTAATGAAATCGGGGAAGGTTCTAGGCAGATAGAAATGGAGATTGGGGAAGGTTCTAGGCAAACAAAAATGGAAATTGGGGAAAGCTCTAGAAAAATTGAGGAGTTGCCATTTCAGGAGGAATTGGATCGCGCATTGGCGAGCTGTGATATAGTCAGGCCTATCAATAATAATCTCTACCCTTATCCTGCTGAAAATCAACTTCCAATAAACTTGGAACCTGCAATCCCAGAACCTATAATCCACACCCAACCTCTAGGAATGGACGAGTGGTGGACTAATGATTGGCAGTTTCAAACCCTCTTTAACAATCCTTATACCTTTCTCCCCCAGTTCGACCCGGAACCGATACCAAACCCACCAATGAGCAATGAAAACTTAGTTGAACTCCGCCACTTTGGCGAAGAATTGATGGATGCAGGAAATAGGATTCGGGAGGTAGGAGAACAGATCTCCTGGAAGTACGACGAAAGGGAACGTCGTTACTAAAGTACCAACTGACGAGGGATAGTGGGGTTGTGAAACTGTGATTGTGTAATAATAATAATAGTAAAATATAATCTTGTAAAATAACTACAAATAAAACTTTGTAAGATAACGGTGTGTATTGATGCATATTATAATATATAAAAATAGGAATCGAGAAATCGATAATTTTGGCTATCCATGTGTTATGAAATTGTGTGATTATTTGCTTTATGCTAATAATTTATATATATTAATTATCAGATGGAAAATGCTAATAATGAACCAGTTAACAAGGTTAACCAATCTGAGCAACACCAGGAGGATCAATTTATGACTAAGCAAGATATAGAAAATATTGTTGCTCAAGGAATAGCCAATGCTATTCCAGCAATCCTTGCTGCTGCCCAGAAACCTGTTGAACCTCAACAAATCATTCCTAGCAAACGTACTTCTGAAGATAACTTCAGTAATAGCGTAAACGGAGGCGGTAATCATACTAATCACGATAATGATCCACGGCAGGCTCCGCTCCCTAAGAAAATGAAAGCTGCAACGCCTGGTTGCACTTACAAAGAATTTCTTGCTTGTAAACCAGCTGAGTTTGCAGGTAACGAAGGGGCGACTGCAGCACTGCGTTGGTTAGAGAAAACCGAGGCAGTAATTTCCATAAGTAAATGTGCTGAAGAAGACCAGGTCATGTATGCGTCGAATCTTTTTAAAGAAGAGGCGCTAGAATGGTGGAACACGGTGTTACAAGCAAAAGGAAGGATGATGGCGTATGCTATGAACTGGGAAGAATTTAAGAGTCTTGTAGAAAGAAAATTATGTCCCGAGTATGAAAAGGAACAAATGACAAATAAGTTCCTGACACATCGGATGGTGGATGTAAACTGTCGACGGTACACTTCGACATTCTTCGAATATGCGAGAGTAGTACCAACCCTGGCTTCGCCAGAACCAGTACTTATTTCCCGTTATATTTGGGGATTGATTGGTGAAATCCGTAATATCATCAAGGCTGCGAAACCCCGCACGATTGATGATGCGGTGGATTTAGCCAACACACTGACTGACGAACTGGTACGGACGAGAGAAGAAAATAGAAAGAAGGAAGTAGCTCAAAAGATTACTCAAGGATTTCGTATGGGTAACCGTAACAATTTCAAGTGAAGGGGAACCGGACAATCTTCCACTGGTCCATTTTGCAATTCTAGCAAAAGGAAGCATTTTGGAAGATGCAAAGTATATTGCAATTTTTGCAAAACTCCGGGGCATCAAGAAAAGGACTGCAGGAAAAAGAAATTCACAGTCTGTTACAACTGTGGAGAAGCTGGACATCTTAGGCCAGACTGTCCAAAACTGAACAAACCAGCTGACAATAAAGCTAAACCTGCAGAAGGAACGAATAAGAAGAACGTTAGAGCTTTCCAACTGACGACTCAGGAAGCCGAACTAATTCCTGATGTGATAGCTGGTACGTTCTTAGTTCACAATGTATATGCAAAAGTATTATTTGACTCTGGTGCAAACCAAAGTTTTATAAATACTTCATTCTGCCAAGCACTTAATTTACCCTTAACCCAACTTAGACAAATCTTTACAGTCGAAACGGCAGACGGAAATTCTATCAAAATAAATAAGGTTGTGCGAGAAGGAAAGATAGAACTGTTAGGCTATAAATTCTCTGCAAACCTGTTACCTATGAAATTAGCCGGATTCGATGTTGTGTTAGGAATGGATTGGCTAATAGCCAACCATGCTCGAATTCTTTGTGATAAGAATTCCATAGAAATTCATACACCCACAGGAGAATTAGTGGTGATTACAGGAGATAAGCCACGAAAGCCACTAAAATTCATTTCAGTAATGAAATTAGCCAGTTATTCAAGAAAACAAGAAATGGTGTATATGATTTCAGTAATCATTAATACGAAAAGTAAAGAGCTTAAAGAAATTCCAGTAGTATCGGAATATCCCGATGTATTCCCAGAAGAACTACCTGGATTACCACCTGATAGGGAAGTCCAATTTAGAATTCATCTAATTCCTGAAACTACGCCGATAGCTAAGGCACCTTATCGGTTAGCACCCACTGAAATGCTAGAATTGAAAAAGCAGTTAGATGAATTACTAAGTAAAGGATTTATACAACCTAGCTCATCCCCTTGGGGAGCGCCAGTGTTGTTTGTGAAAAAGAAGGATGGTTCAATGCGAATGTGTATCGATTATAGAGAATTGAATAAGGTTACAATTAAGAATCGATACCCATTACCTAGGATTGATGATCTTTTCGATCAACTTCAAGGAGCTAGATACCTTTCTAAGATCGATTTACGCTCCGGATATCATCAGTTAAAGGTACAAGAAGAAGACATACCTAAAACTACTTTCAGAACTAGGTATGGTCATTACGAGTTTACAGTCATGCCCTTCGGACTAACGAATGCACCTGCCGCATTCATGGACATGATGAATAGAATCTGTAAACCGTACTTGGATAAATTTTGTAATTGTCTTTATCGACGATATACTTATTTATTCCAAAAGTCAGGAGGAACATTGTAAGCACCTGCATGTACTCTTAACTTTGTTAAGAAAAGAAAAACTTTACGCTAAATTTTCGAAATGTGAATTTTGGCTAAAGGAAGTACAATTTTTAGGACACATGGTGAATCATGACGGCATTCACGTAGATCCTGCTAAAATAGAAGTGATCACCAAATGGAAGGTTCCGCAATCCGCAATGGAAATTAGAAGTTTTATAGGTTTAGCCGGATATTATAGACGGTTTATTAAGGATTTTTCCAAGATAGTTGTACCATTAACTAAGTTAACCTGTAAAGCAGTTAAGTTTGAATGGGGACCTAGGCAAGAAGAGGCGTTTAAGATTTTAAAGAAAAAGTTAACAAATGCCCCAATCCTAGCTTTACCAGAAGGGACTGAAGATTTTGAAGTTTACTGTGATGCTTCAAAACTAGGATTAGGATGTGTGCTAATGCAACGCAAGAAGGTAATTGCGTATGCTTCAAGGCAATTGAAAATGCACGAAGAAAACTATACGACTCATGACTTAGAATTAGGAGCCATAATTTTTGCCCTTAAAATTTGGAGACATTATCTGTACGGAAGTAAATTTACTGTCTATACAGATCATAAGAGTTTAAGATATATATTTGGGCAAAAAGAATTAAACATGAGGCAAAGAAGATGGATGGAAATCCTAAGTGATTACGATTGTGATATTCAATATCACGAAGGAAAGGCCAATGTAGTTGCAGATGCCTTAAGTCGTAAGTACCATGAGAAACAACGACGGGTTCGTGCTCTAAGATTAAATCTACAGTTAGATTTAATGGAACAACTAAAGCATTTTCAAGAAATAGCAATCAAGGATGATGCTGAAGGAATGAAAGGACGAATAAAAGAATTAGAACAAGGAGCTGATGGAATTTGGAGATTCCACAAAAGAAGGATTTGGGTACCTAAGCAGGGAGAATTAAGAAATAAGATTTTAGAAGAAGCCCATAAATCTAGGTATACCATGCACCCTGGAAACAATAAAATGTACCAAGATTTAAGAAATAACTTTTGGTGGATAGGAATGAAAAAGGACATAGCTCGATATGTTTCTAAGTGTCTTACTTGTTCACAAGTTAAGGCAGAACACCAGAAACCTTCAGGTCTACTACAACAATTAGAAATGCCTGTATGGAAATGGGAACTCATAACAATGGATTTTGTTACTAAGTTGCCTAAACCCAGAAAAGGTAATGATGCGATTTGGGTAATTGTGGATCGATTAACCAAATCAGCTCATTTTCTACCAATGAAAGAAACCTTTAGCATGGAAAGGTTGTCAAAGTTGTATGTAGATGAAGTAGTATCCTTACATGGAGTTCCACTCTCCATTGTATCGGATAGGGATAGTCGTTTCACTTCCCATTTCTGGACTAGTTTCCAAGAAGCAATGGGAACTCGATTGAATTTAAGCACGGCATATCATCCTCAAACAGACGGACAAAGTGAAAGGACGATCCAAACCTTGGAGGACATGCTTAGGTCATGTGTGATAGATTTTGGTGGAAACTGGGACGATCATCACTTACCTTTGATCGAATTCTCCTATAACAATAGTTATCATTCAAGCATTGAAGCTGCCCCATTTGAAGCATTGTACGGACGAAAGTGCAGAACCCCAGTATGCTGGGCAGAAATAGGAGAAAGTCAGTTATCAGGTCCTGAAATAGTGCAAGAAACCACCGACAAGATCACTCAGATCAAGGAAAGATTAAAGACTGCTCGAGATCGTAAAAAGAGTTATACAGACAATAGGCGGAAGCCACTCGAGTTTCAAGTTGGAGACAAAGTACTATTGAAAATTTCACCTTGGAAATGAGTAGTACGATTTGGTAAGAAAGGAAAGCTAAGTCCACGATACGTAGGACCATTCCCAGTGATCCAACGTATAGGACCAGTTGCTTATCGTTTACAACTACCAGAGGAGTTAGCTGGAGTACATGATGTATTCCATGTATCCAACCTCAAGAAATGTCTATCAGACGAATCTTTGGTAGTACCTCTCCAAGATATAGAGGTAAATGAGAAATTAAAATTTGTTGAGAAACCTCTTCAAATAGAAGATCGAAAGATCAAATTTCTCAAACACAAAAGATTGGTGCTAGTTAAAATCAAGTGGGATTCAAAGAGAGGACCCGAATACACTTGGGAGCTGGAATCGGAGATGAAGCGAAAGTATCCTCACTTATTCCAATGAATCTCGAGGACGAGATTTTAAATAAGGTGGGGAGGATGTAAGGACTCTCAAAATTGTCCTAAAAATACCCGTAAGTATAATCCCGGACCCCTGAAACCATACTGTGCATGAAAAACCAAGAAAACAAGAATTATGGTCTTCAGGCGGGCCGTGTAAAGGTTAAGTATACCTTACGCGGGCCGCGTCAACCCTTGGTTTGACCGGATAAGTGTTTCGGATCCACGTGTTGACTAGCTGGCATACCTACTCGTGACCAATTAGACCTACGCGTAGACTAGGCGGCCACGCGGGCCGCGTAAAGATCGAGTCAAGCTTCACGTGGGCCGCGTGAACCCTAAATTTTACCTATAAATAGGTTTGATCAGGAGCAATCTATTGGTGTCGAAACCAAAGTTCAAAAAACGAAAATATACACTCCAGAAGTCGAATTTTCAATTTAATTAGCGAGGCACTGCTACGATACCGGGTATTAACTCAATCGCTGCTACGATTCAATGTCCGATCGATTAAAACTATCCAATGGATGTTTAAGTGCTGCCCACATTAGGGTTTATGCTTTTTCATTCGTCGTAAATTCGATGGATGTTTAATTATCGCACTTTGTCATTCGTTGTGAGGGTTTAATCTCGTGAGTTATCGTAAATGCTGTATTAGTTACTGACCAAGTTCATGTGCATATTGTTTAAATTTAGGTTAAAAGGCTAATCAGTAGGCTAAGCTCTGCCCATATAAATCTGCAATGTGAGTCATTCTCTTTTTATCAGCTGTTTTACAATACCTCAAATTATTTTCAAATGTTATAATTACAGGGAGTAAGTCGTGGTAATCTTAATCAATGGCTAGTGGGGTATTGTGCACATTACTAATTTCTCACGGGGTTAGGCTAATAAGCCCTAACACAGGTTAGGCAAATAAGCCCTAACAGTGATATATCATCACTAATTGGGTGACAGGACCCAATAGTGGTATGACCATCGTCACCAGGAGGTGACACGACGCCATATAACAATAAGATAGAATCCATTGTAATCGCTCTTATGCTGTAATTTATAACTGTGTCATTTTCTCAAATTGAGTGACTCGCCAGCATTTCCCCGCTGATAAAATATTTTTAAAACATGTTTCAGGCGACCTGCTGTAAATCAAGGAAAACGTGCTATGGAGCACTATCAAGCTTGAAGAGGTGGCTCAGTTAAAAATTAACAAACATGTTTTAATAAATCAGGGAATTTCCTAGTTAAATTCCTCTATTGTAAATTACGGGGTTTATCTCCAATTTATGGAATAAAATAATTGGGCATTTGAGTTTTAAAAAGATCATGTTAAAAATCTTCTGCTGTCGCATCATTAATACCACGGGTTCCTGTCCCGCGGCTCCTGACCAGGTCAAACCGGGGCTGGGGCCGTGACAGTGACCATGTCAAGTAAGTGTTTATATTTATGTATGATTAAATAGACATAGATTAAGGATACTTATCTGTTGTTTGCCGTTTGTAGGTGCTGGAAAGTCCTCGTAATCAGCTTCTCGCTTCAGCGTCAGTGATCTTGATGCTGTCACTGCCTGGTCCGGCAAAAGACGATCTGCTGCAAGCCCCAGCGTCCTGGTTCCAAAGCCTGTCAGCACCAAGGGCATGGGCGGAAAAAAGAGGAAGACCGCTAACGATCTTGAAGGCCTGCCCCTCATCTGACATCAGTTTGAAGAATACTTCTCTGAGGTAAGGATCCCTGATCCTCAATTCTATCCTGCCCGTTTGAGGATAACGGATCCTGAATTGTATCTTTTCTTTTTTTTTTTTGCAGAAATTTGCTGAGATCCAGATGCTCTTGGATGCATACACTGAAGAGGCTGAGCAGAAAGAGCTGGACTTTCAGAAGATCTTCCTGGCAAAGGATGAGACCATCTCCAACCTCGAGAAAGAGCTTAACTTAGCGAAAAAGCAGCTGGTCATGGCCCACATCAAAGCTGATCAAGAGAAGGCTGAAGTGATGGAGGATGCTAGGCTTTCTGCTGCCATTGCTATGATCAAGATCAAGCTGCAGATGGCAAAGGAGGCTCAGGATCCTGGCTTTGATAGGACCACCTGGGATCAGGAAGGTTGGAAGGCTAAGCTGGCTGAGCTTGATGATGAAGAGGAGGCTGGAGAGGTCCTGATGATTGAAGCCAGTGGCAGCGAGGTGAAGGATCAGGCTGGTGATGCAGAAGCTGGAGGTGATGGTGATGAAGCGAATGTCTGAGCTGCAAAAATGGGCGATGATGGATTTATCTAGACGCGGCCGGAGCCCATTTTTTATGGTTTGGTTGTTTTTTGTTTGATGGTGTTTTGATGATAAACAATGCTGGTCTGTATTTAAACAATAGTAATTAGGTTTAAGGATCACTGATCCTTCAGACAATAGGTAGGATTACAAATGGTGGATTGATCCTCTGTTTGGGGGATGAAGCCATTGTGATCCTGGCGTCTTTCTATTCCTGCACTTATTTTAGAACTTATTATCATGGACACCCTTTGCCTACCCTAGCGGACGGGCCACGTTTTGCTGGTAGATGCTCGGGGTAGGCAATTTTGACAACCTTTAAAAGGGTTTAACTTTTCGCTAAATAAATAAAAGTTTAATCTTTTGGCTTATCATGTGTTGTTATTTTTGTGAATACTTTATCTTTCAATTGTTATGATACACTTTGTTTGAATTCATAAGTTAAGAACAAAAGTTATGTCAAAAAGTTTAGGATATGATTAAGGATCAAATATCCTATAATCGAAAGATTAAAAAAGTAATGTAATTTAAGGATCATGTATCCTGTTGTCAAAGAATAAGGGTCATTTAGATAAATAAAGAATAAAATAAAAGTGATCAAGGATCATACCTGAGAATCCAAGTTAGGATCCTAAACCTTTAATATTTACCATCAGGATAACCAAAGGACAAACCTTAATAACAGGTTAGGATCAAGGATCCTTAGCTGTTTAGCTTCAAAAACTTGAAATAGAACATACTTGGGACTAAGCCAATATAAGAGAAGAGTTAGCAACTGGGGACAAGCCCAACAATTCTGGGGACAAGCCCAATATACTGGGGACAAGCCCAAAAAACTGGGGACAAGCCCAAAAAACTAGGGACAAGCCCAAAGAATCTTGTGTAAACTAGAGTATGGCCCTCACTGGCGACTATCCAAACTTAGTGACATGAAAATGCCAAAACCTTAGCTAACGTGAAAACGTTAGAAACCTTAGGAACGGATGTATGGTACATCTACCATTATACGTAGGATCCTGGATACAGCCAGTACAATGAAATTGTCAGCCCCTAAAGCGGGTACTGGTCCCACTGCCTTGAACTGCACCAGGATCATCGTGCGCTACTGGCGAAACTGGGGACAGGCCCAAAAAACTGGGGACTAGCCCAAATAACTGGGGTCAAGCCCAAATAACTGGAGCCAAGCCCAAATAACTGGAGATTTTTGTGGATACTCAATCCTTTGTTAAGGATATATCAATCTTCTGCAAAACTCAGAACTAAGTGAAAGAAGGATAAAGGATACAGGATCCTTCTCCTTGTATACATGTTAGTTAAAGAATTAAATAGATTAAATTTAGATCATTACCAGAGTGAGGATCATCTATCCTCTAAGGATCCTTCATGAACATTGAACATGAAAATGGCTAAGGATCCTGGATCCTTATTACATGAAGTATCTCTTCAGGTGGATAGCATTCCAAGCTCTTGGTAGCAAATCACCTTCCATTGTTAGCAATCGATATGCCCCCTTTCCTGCCTCAGCTTCAATAAGGTAGGGACCTTCCTACTTTGGTGCTAACTTGCCATCAGCAGGATTGGTGGTATTCTGAAATGCTTTCCTTAATACCATGTCACCAACTTGGAATTTCCTGATCCTAACATTTTTATTATAGGCTCCAGCCATCCTTTGTTGATAACTAGCCATTCTTATCCTTGCCAAATCCCTGAGTTCTTCTATGGTATCCAAGTCTTGAACCAAGTTTTCAGAATTTCCTTCAGGATCACGGATGCTTGTTCTTGCAGTAGGAACCACCATCTCTGTAGGGATCACCGATTCTGCTCCAAACACTAAAGAAAATGGAGTTTGGCCAGTAGCATTCTTGGGAGTTGTCCTATCAGCCCATAGTATGTTTTGGTCAAAAATAAAGCAATGATAATGCAACCAAACTTTCTGTTGTGAGGTATGATGCTTGAATCAATGAACAACACTAAGGATCACTCAGAAATGAAATGAATAAGTGACACAAAGATTTATACGAGGAAAAAGCCCTTGATCAATGAATGATCTCCGGCATAAAAACCTCGGGTGATGGAAACTACCGATCACCAACTCAGATTAAACAAGAAATGTGTTACAACTTCGGATGATAGCGAGCTAATTACAAGGATCACTATAGTGTAATGTGCAAAAAAGTGTGTAATCGCCAAGTGAATTGTCAAGAGCTGGTGAGAGCAGTTGCGAGTGTGTGTGTTAAGCTAAAAATAGCCAAGTGTTTTCTATTTAGCTCGCTATCCCTTTTAAAAATGGAAATATCTAAGCTAACAAACATTCCGCATTTGGTGCAAGTCCTCCACGACCTCCATAACGTCCATTTCAGCCATGCACGTGCGGAATAAATATGGAATATGCTCCAGGAATATCGCCAAGACCAAGTCCAAGCTCGTACTCCTGCAAAACAACATCATATTTAAAGCAGACAATCGTTAGTATAAGGATCCTTACGATGATCCATGATCCTGATCCTGCAATACTTCTGAGGATCACTAATTCAAACAGAAGTGAGGAACATTAAGCCCAACAGTAATTGAGGATCACTGATCATTGGAAAATCCTCCCCTAACAATTGCCCCCAAAATATAAGGAGTAATTTGTAAATAAACGAGTTATATTTTCTGTTCTTATCCGTAACGAATCAACGGATAACTAGCCGTTGTAGTCGGACTAGCCGTTACCATCCTAACATCACTGAAGTGACTACCCTGTAAGATCATCATTATAAATTGAAGTTAGAGATAAGGGTTAGAGAGCATTTAAATTCGTGCGTTTCCTCTTTAAATCCTCATTCGAAGACTTGATCAGGTATTTCTCTTTCCTTTCTCTCTTCATCTTCTCACTCTGTTTCTTCTTCTTCACCACCGTCATAATCGAGATGATGCTAAGATCCTCACCGGCTAAGGATCACAAGAAGGACAGCCCCTTGAAAAGCCAAGGGATCATAAAAGATTCTGCAAAAGAACGATGCTGCTTCACTGATCCACAGATAGACAGAATCCGCCATTGTTTTCCGGCAAACACCGATTTCAAACCATTTGATCCCACCGTTCTAAGTGATTATATTTCTGAAACCTGGGTAGCCTTTCCGGTCACACCATTTATAATTGGATACTCGTATCCTTTCCCTGAATTCACCCAGTCTTTCTTCTCTCTCACCGGCATCTCCTACATTCAAGCGATGCCAATGATCTGGAGGGTCTTATATACCCTTGAAAGGATCATTGAGCAAAAAGGCATTGATCTGGGAATGTCGGAGTTGGCAGAGATGTATGACCTCGTAAGCCATGGATCTCATCGGTATCTACTCAAACATAAACCTGGTGAAGAGCACCCCATCTTCAAAGCCACTAAGAATGACACCAACTGGAAACAACGATTCTTCTTTGTCAGAAGGGATTCTATCCCTGATGGAAAGGATCTGCCAAGGAAGTGGACCACCCATGGTAGGATAGAGGATCCTTAGAAGGATCACCGAATAAGCTTGTTTCTGTTTAAGGATCACTAACGTCCTTTTGTTTCTATTTTGCAGCTATTACTGTCGCACACCTCATCACAACACCTGCAACACAGGAAAGGCTTGCCGCTTTCCGAAGACTTGATCCTGCAAGAAGATCATTTAAAACAAATACCCAGGATTCTCAAGAAGTATCCTCAGGTTCTGTCACTATGTTGAGTAAGTATCCTGTTTTTTGCATAATTAAATGTTTAAATAAATAGTTAAATAGAAATGGGATAAGGATACTTATCTGTTTTGGATGTGTAGGTGCTGGAAAATCTTCAAGATCTGCCTCCAAATTCAGTGTCACTGACCTTGACACTGTCCGATCCTCAAAGAAGAAGCTTGCTGCCAGCCCAGCTGTCACGATCCCCAAGGCAACCACTTCAAAGGGAAGACGTGGAAAGAAAAGGAAGACCTCTGAAGCTGACAATCTAGAAGGCTTGCCTCTGATCCGCCATCAGTTCATCGAGTACTTTGCTGAGGTAAGGATCACTGCCTTAGCTTAATTATCCTGCCCACTTGAGGATCACGTGATCCTGAGCTTTGCATTGTCTTCTTTGCAGAAATTTGCTGAAATCGAGGACTATGTTGGGAACGTCGAAGAGATTGAGGAGAAATACTCTGACCTCCAAAAAGTGGCAGTGCTCAAGGATCACAAGATTGCCTCCCTCGAAAAGGACCTCAATGATGCCAAAACTCAGGCGGTTGCAGCTCAGATCAATGCTGACTATGAGAAGCACGAGATCACGGAGCATGCCAAAGTCTTCGCTGCCATTGCCATGTACAAAACCAAGTTGCAGATGGCCCAAGAAGCTCAGGATCCTAATTTTGACAGGAGCAACTGGGACATGGAGGGCTGGAAGGCTAGGCTGGCTGAGTTGGAGGACGAAGAAGAGGCTGACGAGGTTCTGGCGATCGAGGCTGGTGGCAGTGGCAAGAATCAGGGTGGAGAAGCAGGTGGAGCTGGTGAAGGTGATGCAGCGAAGGTGTAAGCTGCATGAATGGGCGATGATGGACACTTCTAGACATAGCCGGAGCCCATTTTTTTTTTAAGTTTGGTTGTTTGGTTATGATGTTTTTTGTTGAACAATGATGGGTTGTAATAACTTTAGACAATAGTTTCTAGGGTGAAGGATCATGGATCCTTGAACAATAGGCAGGATAATGGGTGGTGGACGGATCCTCTGTTTGGGGGATGAAGCCACTCGTTATCCTTCTGTTAGGAAACTTTATGTGTAAGTATTGAAGAAAATCACAATCAACTGTATCTATGAAGAGATCACAGTCCCGAAGATCACGAACTAGAAAAAGAAGATCAGATGGGACAACTGGAAAAGCACAGCATCTACTTCAAAGAATTACAAGTTGATCAAGAGCTGAATTGGATTATCAGAAAAGGTCATTTCTGATGGATCTGATGATATTTCTGATGAAATATCATCAGTATCTGACGATTCTGATCATCAAGGATTTTCTGATGATTTGTTCATCAGAATTTCTGATGAAGTGGTTTATCAGAATTTCTGATGAAATAACCCACTTGTCTGAAATTGGCTCTGTCCTGCCACAATTACTGAAGCAAGTTGACATTAAATGATATCATGATGAAAAAGGAAACTTGAACATTGGAATCAATGAATATGTCAATTGGCTACTTTTTGCAGGAATTATTGTATGAATAAACTATTGTTTATTCATACAAGCCGACTATAAATAGAAGGCTCAACCAGGAGAAGCAAAGTGAGTTTGAAGCTTAGCATTCACACATACATCTAAACTCCATTGCTCTCTCCCCCACAGAATTCAAGATTCGTTTGTATTAGATAATAATCTTTCAATCACCTTGTAAACCATTTTTGTTTCAAAGTGATATAAACTTGATAATTCTGTAGGTCTTGTTTCTTGAAAGTCTGATTTCCATTTCCGCACATCTTTTTCACATCTACTGAAATCACTTGCCATATTACGTGAAAAGAAGATTGTTTTGAGCCTGAACTGGGTCTAACAATTGGTATCAGAGCAGATTGAATAAACTATTTTCAAACGATCAATCGCTCATCTTCTTTTCTCTAAATATGGCCAGCTTTCAATCCTGGAATAATACTTTTAACATTGGTTCTATGTCTAAACCTCCGACTCTGGTCAGAGAGGAATACCCCCAGTGGAAAATCAGGATGGTCAATTTCCTTATTGGTCATGACCGAGCTCTGTTTCAATCCATTGAAAGGGGTCCACATATACCCATGACTGCTATACCAGCTATTCCAGCAACTGACCAATCACCTGCTATCCCTGCCTCCCAAGCTCCCAAAAGTGAAATACTTTGGAGTGAGGAAGACAAGGAAAAGGTGGCTGGGGATGAAAGGGCAAAGTCACTTTTAATTATGGCCATCCCCAATGACATATTTTCACAAGTTGATGCATGTGCATCAGCTAAGGAAATATGGGATCAGTTGGAAAATCTTTGTGAAGGAGGAGAAAGGATGAGAAGAAACAAGAGAACAAATAATGTCTCATCTTATGAAAGGTTTAAAAGTTTGCCAAATGAAAGGTTAAATGATACATATCAAAGATTTACAAAACTTTTAAACGACCTAAAGAAATTTGGTATAACAAAATCAAACGATGAAAGAAACATAAAATTTCTTGATGCCCTTCCTAGAGAGTGGAGAAGTCTAACCATGACTTTATCATCAACCTTAGAACTAGGAAACATGAGTCTTCATGACTTGCACAGCATCTTGATCCCCAGAGAGGAAGAAATATTTGAAGAAACCATTCAAAGAGGGGGATATTTAGCTCTAATCTCCAACTCACAAAGATCAACAACAACAAATGATCCACAACCTTCAAACAGTCAAAATCTTGAAACTTCTGATGCATCATCAGACTTTTCAGCTTTTGCTGAAGCAATAGCACTGCTCACCAAAACATTTGAGCAGAGGTTGAGGGGAGGTAACCAGAGATACCAGAGGAGTGACAAAGGAAGGATGGATGGAAGATCTAAAGAAGAGTTTAGATCCAAGGATAAAGGGAAGACTGAAGTTGTGTGTTACAAGTGCAAGCAGAGAGGTCATTATGCATCAGAATGCAAGACCAAAAAGCTGAAGGATGTTGCCTATTATGAGAAAAAGCTTGAAGAAGCAAAGAAGCAGCAACAAGTAAGCTTAATTGCTGGAACAGATACATGGTTATCTGATGATTCTTCTGATGATGAAGAAGAAGAGTTGGCAAATTTTTGCCCCATGGCACTCTCTGAAGGACTACCAGAAACTTCAGAACAAAAGGTAAATTTAGACAATCTTGATCTTGAACACAAACTAAACAAGCTCATGTTAGATTTTCTAAATCTGCAAGAAAAACATAAATCAGATATTAGAAAATCTGATGAGTTGCAAAGGACTTTGAATAAAATCATTCTTGAAAACCAACATCTTATAGAGGACAGTTTAGATCAAAGAGCAAAAATTGAGTTTTATGATAATGAAAGAAAAGATCTTTACAAGAAAATCAATGACAAAGAAATCAACGTAAGAGGTTTTCAACAGGCTAAAGAATTCATAAATTTTATTGAGTCCACACCAAAGAACAAAGGAGGGTTTAGGTTATACAAGTACTACAAGCTCAAATAGAAATAAACCCACTATCTTTGTAAAAGCAACTCATCAGATTTCTGATAATTTAGTATCAGAATCTGAATCTGAATCTTGCAAATCAATCTGTTCTGAATATTCATTTGACAAACCAAACTTCAAAACAAACAAGAGTGAATACAGTCAAGAATCTATAAAAATTCCAGAAGCAGTTCACTCATCTTTTCAAAATTATCCAATCATTCCATCACAAGAAGAACTATCAGAAAACTCTGATAACTCTTGTATGTGTGTTGACATACTGAAGCTTGTCCAACACCATCTTCAAAAGAAAAATGTAAAATCTGTTAATGGCTCAGCATATAATAGAGTTTCTGATGCAAAACCAAGAAGAAATAAAAATAAAATGTTTCAAATTACATCAGAAACAGTACCCAAGCATGCCTGGGTACCAAAAACCCTCTAATCATTTCATTTCAGGACCATCATGTGCAGCAGATCTGGTACTGCGACTCAGGAAGCTCCAAGCACATGACTGGGGACAGGAGCTTACTCAGCAACTTTGTTTCAAAGCTGGGTAGAATGGTAAATTTTGGAAATGGAGTGAAAGGGAGGATCATGGGGTATGGTTGCAGAAATTTGGATGTTTAACCATAAAAGAGAGTAGTCTTTGTTGAAAGGCTTAACATATAATTCGCTTTGTTATGGTCAATTCATTGATAAAAACTACTTAGATAATTGCTTTAGTGATAATCAAATTCTTATGTCAACTTATCAAAATTCTGATGAAGCTGTCAGAAAATCTGATTCAACATCAGAATATCTGATAAATCATCAGAATTCTGGTGAATCTTCAGCAAAAAGGGCTGATAGTCAGAATTATCGTAGTTCATTGAAACAAAAAACAGCATGTTAATATCTGCATTCATATTCCTTGTTTATATATTCATATATTGCTTGTTTTTGTTTGAATTTTTTTTTATATATAATAATTTTTTTTTGTGTTAGTGCTGATAACGTCATACAAACAGAAAATTTATGGGAACTCGTTAAAATAGAAATTTCTCTCTCCTTCATTTATTACACACCATCATGTTTTAAAAAGGTTGAAGTGACATATTGGTTGGCTACAATGATACATTACCAGAAATTAGCCACCTAGATAAATTAATGTAGTGAAGAAGGAACTTATCTCTGGTATTTTTTTCTGGTCTCTGGTAATCATTAAAATAACAAGGATTGCAGTGAAGAAAGTCCACAAGTTGGTAGCTTCCATTTATAGCAAATATTAAATTTACTATAAATATTCACCACTTTGAGTTAAAATCTGTCATCTTCACTTCTCTTCTTCATCACATAATCACACACACTCACAAAATGAACTCTACCAAAGATGCATGTTTCCCACTTGTTCTTTATCCATATCATAATCTAAGATTGAGGACAAATCTGGACGGTCCTCAGTGGGAAGGGTGTCAAGTTGTACTCAAGATGCTCATGAATAGCAACTTGAGCTATGCTCTCACTGCTCACATAAGTGTTCATCCAGAGATTCTTCAAATCTTCTGGAAAAATGCAACACTATCTGAGTTTCATAACAGGGAGCAGATGACCATCAAGAGTGAGGTGCTAAATCAGTAAATTCTGTTAAATGAAGCCACCATTAGGACTGCTCTTCAACTAAATGATGATAATGATGTTCTGATGTTCACAAGGTATCAGAAGGAAAATGTATTGAGGGAAATGGGTTATCACACACCAAACCAACAACGGGCAATCAACAAAAATGGCTTTAAAAAGCCATGGCAATATCTGGTCACTCAGATAGGTGCATGTTTTTCAAAGAAGGTCATCAATCATCATGAAATATCTCTGAAATTGATGGAGCCTATACTAGCACTGGTACTTAAGGTACCTTACAACTTCTCTCATTATCTGATAAGTGATTTTGTAAGTAACATGTGGATTGCAAAGCCATTCTTGATGTATCCTCGTTTTCTAACAAAGATAATCACAAGTCAGCTAGACTTTGCAGGCATTCCTGCAAGTTATCCAAGGGCTGACATGAGACTTCAAGAAAACATGGGTCTTAGCGTGCTTGTACCCACTAACAACAACTCTGGGATGATAACTGATCTATTAATATTGTTGGAAATGGAACATGGTGAAGGAGTAGATATTGATTAGGTTTTATCTGTTTTGCTTGTAAAAATTTTTTTTGTTGTTAATATTTTTGCTTACTAATCTTCTGGTTTGTGGTTTTGGGAAATAGGTAAGGATAAAATGGACATCAGAAATCAAACTCAAAATTTTCTGATATAATGGGACAAAATCTGGTTAGTCAAAATTTTCTGATAAAACTTCACGGATAACAAAATGTTTTTAGAAAATATCAGAAAAGTCAAAGAAACTTGGATGCTACCAGACAAACAAATGTAAGTCTTCTGATCTTTCCTTATTCCCTCTCATCTCAAAAAAAAAAAAAAAAAAAAAGGCACTCATAAGTTTAGGGGGAAATCTCAGAAATTCTGATAAAAGGACTAATTATTTCTGTTAGCAACATGTCAAAAAGACAACAGAAGTCAAAACAAAAGAATACATATGGTCAACAGAATTTCTGATGATTTTATCAGAATGGGACTTTCTGACTTATGAAGAAAAGAGGGTACACATGAAGGAAGATAATTGGACCACTTATCAAAAGGGGTCCACAAAGAAGAAAAGGTGTCATAGAACCGATAGCTTTCTCCAATCAAAAATCAGTGCAACACTTTCAAGAAAAGATTGAAGAAACTACAAATTGAAAAGTCAAGTTGAAAGGGCATAACCACGATTCCATGATAAACAATTTCATTAAAGTCTTAACACCCACGATCCAACGGTTATTTTTTGAACCAAAATCTCAGCATCCACGATCTAACGGTTATAAAGACAATTAATGATCTTTTTATCACCATCTCATACCACGATTTATACCCCTTCAACACCTTCTACTTCATACAACCACAATACTCTCAATTTCCTTATATCCTAAAATCCCCTGTTTTTCACTCATAAATAAAAAATCCCTAAATCTCAAACCCTGACTCCAAAAATGGCAGAAGTTAACCTCAATATTCCAATTGATCAACATGAAGTACCTTTTGTCGAGGAAGCAGAATTTTTACCAATGAAGGAAAACATTCTGTTGCTAAATACAGAGTATTCAGAGTATGATAAAAGATGTCAACTTCTGGTAGAATATCTTACAAAATGTCCAATCTCAGGTGCACTGACAAAAGAAAGAGAAATACCAGAAAGGATGCTACAGCAATTTGTTTACACCTTTAAAGAAGATGAAGAAAATAGGGTGTCTGCTCATGTTTGGGGAAATGTCTATGTGACATTAACTCCAGCAAGAGTAAGAGAATGGCTTGGACTGCCTATTCTTGGCAGTTACACTGAAGCCCCAAGCAAAGAAGATTTATTAGACTTTGTCATTAGGCTTGGATACAAGAAAAGAGATGTCAACAAAATTGGAGCAATAAGAAGAAGTGAATTGCCAGCTATCTGGCAAGTGATGATGGAAGTGTTAAACAAATGTCTCACCTCAAAAATAGGAGGAACTGATCAAATCAATCAAGCTATTCTGACAATCATGATTGGACTCATAAATGGGTTCAAAATCGATTATGGGTCAGAAATCTTTAATCTTCTCAAAAGATCAATCATCACCAGAAATGGAAAAATAACCTCTCATCTGCCATATCCAAGGTTAATCTCAATTTTCATTTCTGAAGCATTTGCTGAAAGAAACATGGAGATTCCAATCTTAGAAGACATCTGGAGATCAAAAACAATGAAGGCCTGGAGCTCAAATCATGGATGGGAATCAGACAAAGATATTCATGTGTTACCAGAAAGCATGTTATGCTTCATTGCACCAGACTCACAATACAGAATACAACATGAAAAACTTCTGACAAAATCAACCTCTCCCACAGAAGAACCAAGCAGAGAAATTGTGAACTGTTCTTCATCAACAGAAAAAGGAGACAATGAGAAGTCCTCACCATCAGAAAATGAGGGTGTAGAAGAAAGAAGAATTCTGGAAAAAGCTAACTTGGAGATAGCCAAATCACCAGAAAACGAAGAAAAGCATGCTGAAAGTCAACAGATTCATGAAGCAGGAATTCATCATGAATTTGAAATCCATCAAACACATGATGTAGGATCACACATTGCTGGAGAAACACACGATGTTGAAATTGAAGCCACTGAAGTCATTCATCATGATGAATCCTACATTGCTGGTACATCCCTTTTAAACACTGTTCTAGTAGAAACTCACAGAGAAGAAACAAAATCAGAAAGTTCTGTTAATGTTTCTTACAAAATAGAATACAGAACAACGGATGTTGATCAAGAGGTTACTAGTTCCATAAATCTCAACTCTGAATCAGAAAATGAGGAAGAGGATGAGATCCCAACAGATGGAGATCAGGAAACTGATCAAGGAAATCTGGCTAAAGGTAATTTGTTTACCTCAAAAACTTATGGAGGATCATATACTGATATGATTCAAGGACATAAGGAAACCCAGAATGAGAATGAGTTTCTCATCACTGGTGGAGATGATTCTGGTAAATTCAAAGCTGCACCAAGTGTGTTGGCTGAAAATGACCCCATCATCTCTAAAACAGCAGCAAATGTGTTTGCAGCTGGAACGTAGAAGGAACATCTGTTGTTCCAATTATCCCTGAAAAACCCATGAACCAAGAAAATATAAATTCAATAGAAGAAAAACTTGATATGTTGCTGTCAGAAATACAAGGTCAAAAGGCTGATATGAAGACTTTGTCAGAGTCAGTGAAGGAAATGAAGAAACAAACTGAAGAAAACACTGAAGCACTAAAGTCTCTTCAAAAGATGAAAGAAAAGGCACCAGAATCCAACATCTCTGCATCAGAAATCCAAACGATTCTCACAGAAATAGAAAAAATCAAAGAACAAGTTGCAAAAGTGATTGAATCAAGGCAGTCAAGTAGCACAAACAGAGTTTTGGAAGAAGTTACCATACTAAGGGCAAGTAATAATAGTATCACAGATGCCCTTGAGAAGCTGTCAAAAGAATGGGCTGAAATTCAACCAAAAGCTCAAACTGAATTCACAAATATTCAAAAAAACATACACAGCAACTCAAAACAGGTAAAAGAAGTGCAACAACTGGTAGAGAAGATGCAATTCAATATTGCAAAACTAGCCAAAGTGAATCCACAAGAACTCATGAAAGAAATTCCTGCTGAAAGCTCACAACAAGAAGCTCCAAAGTCAACTCCTCAACAATCATCAATCTCACCAATCACAAAAGCTGGAACTACAGTGATGGGTCCTCCTCCGAATGTTCCAAAAGATGAAATACTGAAAAGGTTAGCAACTGCAAAACCTCGAGTTATTACAAATTTGAAATTGCTAGCATCTGTTCCAAATCCAACAGTATCTGATGACTCCGCAATAAGTAAGTATATGAATAAACAAATAATGAATGAATGGGAACAAGAAGGAGAGTCAGCAACAAAATCAAAGACTGTTAAGAGAAAGATCTCTGAAACCAAGTCTATCATGGTTAAAGAGATTGCACGAGATGTAATGATATTTCCTGAGACCAATCTGGTGAGCTACTATCTGACAAAAGAAGATACAGCACCAAGATCACTATCTCCAACCAGACTGGGCTTAAGAGAAGAAAGAATAAAAAGAGGGCAAAGCAGCATTCACAAACAAAATTGGAATCCAGTAAAAAGAATTCTAAACGTAAGTGAAGTAAAGAGTGCAATTGATGATATTGGAGGAACTGATGTGCAAAACAGATATACACTTCAGAGGGAGAATGGAGAAGAACAGAAGGTGACTGATGAAGAAATAGCTGACCAGTTGCATCCTTTAGACATTCTGTTTATGAAGGATCATTATGAAAAGGAAAAGAAAAATAATCAAGAAGTCAGAAGAGCATTAAATGGCATATCAAAGGCTGGAATACTGCTGTTTGAAAGAATAGCTTTTTCAGACTTTGATCTATGCATAAATTTTGAGCATATACACAACAAAAAGGTATATGTCAGATCACCAAAGACAAAAGTTCCTTCAGACATAGTAGAAGATGCAAGATCTGGAGACATCATCATACTGACAAACGCAAATAAAGAACAAGATTATGGTGTAATCTTCAGAGATCATGATGAAAACAAAGCTATGTTCAGAAGTGTTGACATCTGCAAGTACTCAAATCAAACTCTGAGGTATATCTTGAAAACCATGAACAAAAGACAAGAACATCTTCAGAAGATAGAAAAGAACATGGAGGAAAGCAGAAAAGAAATTGAGCAGATGATTGAAGAATGGATTCAAGCAAGAGAATGGTATAAAGACATGTATGTCAGCTGCAACAAATACATCTCCTACAAAAAGAAGCTAAAGACAGGAGATACGCATAAGAGAGTGAAACTTAACTGAAAGAACTATTTATTTAACTTCTCATCTTTTATGTAATTTGTTTTAACTTCAGTAACTGGTTTATATTTTCAAGTATTATATTTCCACTGTTTGGAAATTTTTCTGTTTAGAGGTAGTTTCTTTTTCTTACAATACTTAGGGGGAAACTGTTAGGAAACTTTATGTGTAAGTATTGAAGAAAATCACAATCAACTGTATCTATGAAGAGATCACAGTCCTGAAGATCACGAACTAGAAAAAGAAGATCAGATGGGACAACTGGAAAAGCACAGCATCTACTTCAAAGAATTACAAGTTGATCAAGAGCTGAATTGGATTATCAGAAAAGGTCATTTCTGATGGATCTGATGATATTTCTGATGAAATATCATCAGTATCTGACGATTCTGATCATCAAGGATTTTCTGATGATTTGTTCATCAGAATTTCTGATGAAGTGGTTTATCAGAATTTCTGATGAAATAACCCACTTGTCTGAAATTGGCTCTGTCCTGCCACAATCACCGAAGCAAGTTGACATTAAATGATATCATGATGAAAAAGGCAACTTGAACGTTGGAATCAATGAATATGTCAATTGGCTACTTTTTGCAGGAATTATTGTATGAATAAACTATTGTTTATTCATACAAGCCGACTATAAATAGAAGGCTCAACCAGGAGAAGCAAAGTGAGTTTGAAGCTTAGCATTCACACATACATCTAAACTCCATTGCTCTCTCCCCCACAGAATTCAAGATTCGTTTGTATTAGATAATAATCTTTCAATCACCTTGTAAACCATTTTTGTTTTAAAGTGATATAAACTTGATAATTATGTAGGTCTTGTTTCTTGAAAGTCTGATTTCCATTTCCGCACATCTTTTTCACATCTACTGAAATCACTTGCCATGTTACGTGAAAAGAAGATTGTTTTGAGCCTGAACTGGGTCTAACACCTTCCGTCTTTTATTTCCTGCACTACAAAGACCCGTAAACAATGGACACCCTTTGCCAACCCATGTGGACGGGCCACGTTTTGCTGGTAGAAACGTGGGTTGGCAATTTTGACAACCTTAAAGGGTTTAATGTTTTGTGAATAAAATAACTCTAACTTTTTGGCTATCTCCCATGTTGCTATCCTTGTTAGTACTTTACTTTTCAATTGTTGTGATATACATTTTGTCTAAACTTATCAAGCAAAGAAAAAACTTAATAAATATCCTCAAAAAGTTTAGGATATGATCAAGGATCACATATCCTATAGTCGACAAGTTCCGAAAAGTAGTATATTTTAAGGATCATAAGTTCAGTTGTCAAAGGATAAGGATCACTCAAATGAATAATGAATAAAATCAAAATAGTTAAGGATCATACCTGAGAATCCAAGTTAGGATCCTAACCTTTAACACTTATAATCAGGATAACCAAAAGACAAACCTTAGTAGAAGGTAAGGATCAAGGATCCTTGGTCGTTTGTCTCCAAAAACCTGAAATAGGATACAACTTGGGACTAAGCCAATATAAGATAAGAGTTAGTAACTGGGGACAAGCCCAACAATTCTAGGGACAAGCCCAATATACTGGGGACAAGCCCAAAGGATAACTGGGGACAAGCCCAAAGGATCGTGTGTAAACTGGAGTATGGCCCTCACTGGCGACTATCCAAACTTAGTGACATGAAAATGCCAAAACCTTAGCTAACATGAAAACGTTAGAAACCTTAGGAACGGATGTATGGTACGTCTACCATTATACGTAGGATCCTGAATATAGCCAGTACAATGAAATTGTCAGCCCCTAAAGCGAGTACTGGTCCCATTGCCATGAACTATACCAGGATCATCGTGCGCTACTGGCGAAACTGGGGACAGGCCCAAACTGGGGTCGAGCCCAAATAACTGGGGTCAAGCCCAAATAACTGGGGTCAAGCCCAAATAACTAGGGTCAAGCCCAAATAACTGGATACTTCTGTGGATAATCGGTCCTTTGTTAAGGATACCTGAACCTTCAAAACTCAGAATCAAGTGAAAGGAGGATAAAGGATACAGGATCCTTACCCTTATATAGGATAATTAAAAAATGAAATAGTTTGGGATTAGATCATTACCAAAATGAGAATCGTCTGTCTTGTAAGGATCCTTCAAGGATACTTGTCATGTTAGGATCATGGATCCTTATCACATGAAGTATTTCTTCAAATGGACAGCATTCCAAGCTCTTGGCAGCAAATCACCTTCCATTGTTAGCAATCGATATGCCCCCTTTCCTGCTTCAGCTTCAATCAAATAAGGGCCTTCCCATTTTGGTGCCAACTTTCCATCAGCAGGATTGGTGGTATTCTGAAATGCTTTCCTTAATACCATATCACCAACTTGGAATTTCCTGATCCTGACATTTTTGTTGTAGGCTCCAGCCATCCTTTGCTGATAACTAGCCATCCTTATCCTTGCCAAATCCCTGATTTCTTCTATAGTATCCAAGTCTTGAACCAAGTTTTCAACATTTTCTTCAGGATCACGAATGCTTGTTCTTGCATTTGGAACCATCTCTGTAGGGATCACTGATTCTGCCCCAAATACCAAAGAAAATGGAGTTTGGCCAGTAGCATTCTTGGGAGTTGTCCTATCGACCCAAAGCACATAAGGTAGTTCTTCTGCCCATTTTCCTTTCTTGGATCCAAGCTTCTTCTTCAAATTGTTGATGATGATCTTGTTGGATGACTCTGCCTAACCATTAGCTTGTGGGTGGACTGGTGTTGATGTTATCATCTTAATCCCCCAGTTGTCACAAAAGTTAATAGTTCTATTCCCAATAAATTGGGATCCATTATCACAAACAATTTCAGAAGGGATACCAAATCTAGTAATAATGTTTCTTTTAATAAAGGATATAACTTCCTTTTCTCTGACTTGAGCAAAGGCTTCAGCCTCTATCCACTTGGAGAAGTAATCAGTCATAGCAAGCATGAATACCTTTCCACCAGGTGCCTTAGGAAGCTTACCAACTATATCCATTCCCCATCTCTTAAATGGCCAAGAAGAGGATATAGGATGCAGAAGTTCTGCTGGTTGGTGAAGGATATTACTATGTCTCTGATAAGGATCACACTTCTTGGCATATTCCACAGCATCCTTCTTCATAGTTGGCCAATAGTATCATGTCCTCAGGATCCTTGAGAATAATGCCCTGCCCCCAGTGTGGTTTCCACAATCTCCTTCATGGAAATCCTTTAGGACTTCTAGGATTTCAGGATCCTCAATGCATCTTAGATATGGTCCTGCAAGAGATCGTTTATACAACATATTATTCAATATTGTAAATTGAGATACCTTAATTTTGAAAGCCCTAGGGTTTTCTCCTGTAGGAATCTCTCCATATTGTATGTATCTCATGATTGGGAGGATCCATGATCCTGAATGAGATTGAGTATCATCACTAGGGATGATTGCAGAATCTTCTCCGATCTCCATAGCTACATGATCCTCGATAGCAGGGGTCAGGATATGGATAATAGGGATCCTTATATCCTCCGGGATCTTCAAGGATGATCCTAGATTGGCTAATGCATCAGCCTCTGCATTATCTTCCCTTGGTACCTGTGTCAAACTAAAGGAGACAAAAGAGAGTGCCAATTCTTTGACTATCTCTAAATATTTTATTAGCTTTTCACCTTTAACAGCATAGGATCCATTAAAGTGATTAGTGATTAATAATGAATCTACATGTACCTCAAGATACCTGATCCTCATATGCTTAGCAATTTGCAAACCAGCTATCAAGGCTTCATACTCAGCCTCATTGTTGGTAGTTTGAAATTCACAAGCTATGGAGTGGGGTATTATGTCCCCCTGTGGCGATTTTAGTAGTATTCCCAGCCCTGTTCCTTTTACATTGGAGGCTCCATCAGTGAATAGTATCCAAGGATCCTTAGTTTCTTCAAGCTGTTGGACTTCTAACTCAGCCTCCTTTTGCAAATCACTACTAAAATCTGCCACAAAGTCAGCTAAGGCTTGGGATTTGATGGCAGTCCTTGGTTCATATCTTATATCATATGCACTCAGCTTCACTGCCCACTTAGCCATCCTTCCTGACATTTCAGGTTTCCTGAGAACATTCTTAATTGAAAAATTAGTCTTAACAATAATGGCATGAGTCTCAAAATAATGTCTTAATTTAGTAGATGCCATTATTAATGCAAGGATAAGTTTCTCTAAGTGTGAATACCTGGATTCAGCATCAAGTAAACTCTTACTTACATAATAAACAGGATGTTGTGTACCTTGGTGATCCTTAACAAGGACCGCACTTACTGCTTTTGAGGATACTGCTAAGTATAAGGATAATATATCCCCTTTTTCTGGTTTCATCAGGGCCGGGGCTGAGGATAGGTAATCCTTAAGAGCTTTGAGGGCACTTTCATGCTTCTCAGTCCATTCAAATTTCTTGTTCTTCCTCAGGATGTCATAGAATTCCTTGCACTTTTCTGAGGATTTGGATATGAATCTGTTCAAGGCTGCGATCCTGCCTGTCAATCTTTGCACATCCTTAGCATTGGCAGGGGATTTGATATTCACTATAGCCTTAATTTGCTCTGGACTTGCTTCAATGCCCCTCTTTGTCACCATATAGCCTAGGAATTTCCCTGCTTTAACACCAAAATGACACTTGGAAGGATTTAGTTTCATATTAAATTTATCAAGGATATTGAATGCTTCCTCCAAGTCTTTAAGGTGATCCTCAGCTTTCTTGGACTTAACCACCATGTCATCAATATAGACTTCCATAGTGTGTCCAATTTGTTCCTTGAACATTATATTGACTAGCCTTTGATAAGTAGCACATGCATTCCTTAGTCCAAATGGCATAGCAATATAACAATATATACCAGTTGGGGTCATAAAGGCTGTATCCTCTTGATCAGATGGTTCCATCTGAATTTGTTGAAATCCAGATGAAGCATCCATAAAAGTCAACAACTCATGACCCGCGGTAGCATCCACCATGGAGTCAATGTGGGGTAATGGGAAAGGATCCTTGGGACATGTTTTGGTCAAAAATCAGACGAGGGTAATGAAACCAAACTCTTTGTTATAGGGTATGATGCTCGAATTGGTAAACAACAATGAGGATCACTATGAAATGAATTGCACAAGGGACACAAAGATTTATACGAGGAAAAGGCCCTTGATCAATGTATGATCTCCGGCATAAAAAACCTCGGGTGATGGAAACTACCGATCACCAACTCAAATTAGACAATAATTCTTTTACAACTTCGGATGATAGCGAGCTAAATACAAGGATCACTATAGTGTATTGTGTAGGAAAGTGTGTAATCGCCAAGTGAGTTCACGAGAGCTGGTGAGAGCATTTGTACGAGTGTGTGTGTAGCCAAAAAATAGCCAAGTGTTGTCTAATTAGCTCGCTACCCCTTTTAAATTTAGTAAAATATCTAAATAACTAACTATCCGCAATTCATGCCTTCTCCCCACGATCTCCATAACGTTCACCATGGTCAAGCACGTGCGGAATAAGCGTGGAATATTCTTCAGGAACGTTACCAAGACTAAGTCCAAGCTGGTATTCCTGCAAAACAACATCGAATTCAAAGCAGACAATCATTAGTATAAGAATCCTTAGGATGATCCATGATCCTGATCCTGAAGCACTTCTGAGGATCACTAACTGACACAGAAGTAAGGATCACCAAACAGGATAACAATTGAGGATCACGGGTCACTCAAAAATCCTCCCCTAACAATTGCCCCCAAAATATAAGGAGTAATATTGTAAATAAACGAGTTGTATTTTGTTGATCTTATCCGCAACAAAGTAACGGATAACTAGCCGTTGAAGATGGACTAGCCGTTGCAAACCTGACGTCACTGAAGTGACAATCCTGCAAATCATCATTATAAATAGGAGTTAGAGATAGGATCCATTTGCATTTAAATTCAAGAGAAACTCCCTTTAAATTCTCAGCCAAAGATCAATCAGGTATCTCTTTTCCTATTTCTCCTTCTCTTACTCTATTTTTCTTTCTTTACCAACATCACGTTAAGAATGATGCTCCGGTCCTCCCCCGCCAAGGATCACCAGAAGGATTGCCCCTTGAAGAGTCAAGGGATCATCAAAGACTCAGCGAATGAGAGGTGTTGCTTTTCTGATCCGCAAATAGATAAGATCCGGCACTGCTTTCCGGCGAACACCTTTTTCAAACCCTTCGATCCCACTGTTCTGAGCGACTACATTTCTGAGACATGGGTTGCCTTTCCGGTTACCCCATTCACCATAGGATACACCTATCCTTTCCCAGCTTTTACCCAATCCTTTTTCTCCCTTACCGGCATCTCCTACATCCAAGCTATGCCGATGATCTGGAGGGTCCTATATATCCTTGAAAGGATCATAGAGCAGGAAGGGATTGATTTAGGAATGTCAGAACTGGCAGAGATGTATGATCTTACGACGTTTGGATCCCACCGATATCTGTTTAAGGGAAAACCCGGCGAAGAACATCCCATTTTTAAAGCCACCAAGAACGATACAAACTGGAAACGACGTTTTTTCTTTGTCAGAAGGGATACCATTCTAGACGGAAAGGATCTACCAAGGAAGTGGTCCACCCATGGTAGGACAGAGGATCCTGAGAAGGATCACCAGGTAGTCTTGTTTTTGTATAAGGATCACTAACACCCTTTTGTTTTATGTTATACAGCTATCTCTGTTTCGCACCTCATACCATCACCTACCACCAAGGAAAAGCTTGCTGCTTTTAGAAGGCTTGAACCTGTAACCAGATCATTCAAGACAGATACCCAGGATTCACAAGAAGTATCCTCAGGTTCTATCACCATGTCAAGTAAGTATCTTGCTTTTTATATAGTTAAAGATTGAAATAAATAGTTAAATAGAAATAGGATAAGGATACTTATCTTGCTTTGAATGTGTAGGTGCCGGAAAAGCTTCCAAGCCTGCCTCCCAGTTCAACATGGCTGACCTTGACACTGTTCGATCCAGAAAGAAGAAGGCCATTGCCAGCCCTAGTGTCTCCATCCCCAAGGCACCCACTAAAGGAAGGGGTGGCAAGAAGAGGAAAAACTCTGAGATAGAGGACCTACAAGGCCTGCCACTGATCCGCCACCAGTTCCTTGAATACTTCAATGACGTGAGGATCACCAATTCTGCCTAGGTATCCTACTTATCTGAGGATCACCTGATCTTGAACTGCTTTGTCTCTTTTGCAGAAATTTGCTGAGATTGAAGACTACGTGGGGAGCGTTGAGGAGCTGGATAAGAAGATTGCTGACCTCCAACAAGTTGCAGTGCTCAAGGATCTTAAGATTGCTGATCTCGAAAAAGCCCTTCAAGACGCCAAGACTAAGACAGCTAAAATCTTGATCGACATCGACTACGAGAAGCATGATCTCATAGAAGGTGCAAAGGTCTCCGCTGCCATCACAATGTACAAGACAAAACTGAAGATGGCCGAGGAGGCTCAAGATCCTGACTTCGACAGAAGCAGCTGGGATGTTGAGGGTTGGAAGGCGAGGTTAGCTGATCTGGAAGATGATGAGGAGGCTGAGGAGGTTTTGGCGATCGAGGCTGGAAGCAGTGGAAAGGATCAGGTGAAGGATACCGAAGCTGGAGGGGATGAAGATGCAGTGAAGGTGTAGGCTGCATGATTGGGCGATGATGGACATTCTTAGACGTAGCCGGAGCCCAATTTTTTAAATTCGGTAGTAGTTTGTTTTGTGGTTGTGCTGTTTTAAAACAATGATGGTCTGTATTTGAACAATAGTTTTAGGATTAAGGATCTAGGATCCTTTGAACAATAGGTAGGATTACAAATGGTGGAGGGATCCTCTGTTTGGGGGATGAAGCCATTGTGATCCTGCCGCCTTTTGATTTCCTGCACTTGCTATGACCGCATTAACAATGGACACCCGTTGCCAACCCATGTGGACGGGCCACGTTTTGCTGGTAGAAACGTGGGTTGGCAATTTTGACAACCTTCGACGGTTAAACCTTTGTTAATAAAATAACTTTAGTCTTTTTTGGCTTGTCTTATGTTGTTATCCTTGTTTGTCCTTTTAATTTTCAATTGTTTTGATGTACACTTGTCTGGGTAAGAAAAGTTGAACAAATTAGATAAAAAGTTTAGGATACGATCTAGGATCAAATATCCTATAGTTGAAAATTTCCAAAAAATAGTATATTTTAAGGATCATGAGTTCGGTTGTCAAAGTATTAGGGTTATTCAAATAATCAATGAATAAAATCAAAACAGTTAAGGATCATACCTGAGGATCCAAGTTAGGATCCTAACCCTTAATACTATAACCAGGATAACCATTGGACAAACCTTAGTAAGAAGTAAGGATCAAGGATCCTTGGTTGTTTAACTTCGAAGACCTGAAATAGAACATAACTTTGGACTAAGCCATTATAAGATAAAAGTTAGCAACTGGGGACAAGCCCAAAGGATAACTGGGGACAAGCCCAAGGATAACTGGGGACAAGCCCAAGGATCGTGTGTGAACTGGAGTATGGCCCTAACTGGCGACTATCCAAACTTAGTGGCATGAAAATGCCAAAACCTTAGCTAACGTGAAAACGTTAGAAACCTTAAGAACGGATGTATGGTACATCTACCATTATACGTAGGATCCTAAGTATAGCCAGTACAATGGAATTATCAGCCCCTAAAACGAGTACTGGTCCCACTGCCATGAACTATACTAGGATCATCGTGCGCTACTGGCGGAACTGGGGTCAAGCCCAAATAACTGGGGTCAAACCCAAGTAACTGGCTGCTTTTGTGGATAATCATCCTTTTGCTAAGAGTACCTGAACCTTCAAAACTCAAAATCACGTGAAAGGGGGATAAAGGATGCAGGATCCTTATCCTTATGTGAGAAAGTAAGGAAATGAAATAGTTTAAGATTAGAATGTTACCAAAATGAGGATCATCTGTGCTTTAAGGATCCTTTAAGGATATTTATCATGTGAGGTTCATGGATCCTTATCACATGAAGTATTTCTTCAAATGGACAGCATTCCAGGCTCTAGGTAGCAAATCACCTTCCATTGTTAGCAATCGATATGCCCTTTTCCTGCCTCAGCTTCAATCAAGTAAGGTCCTTCCCATTTTGGTGCCAATTTTCCATCAGCAGGATTGGTGGTATTCTGAAATGCTTTCCTTAGTACCATATCACCAACTTGGAATTTCCTGATCCTGACATTTTTGTTGTAGGCTCCAGCCATTCTTTGCTGATAACTGGCCATCCTTATCCTTGCCAAATCTCTGATCTCCTCTATAGTATCCAGGTCTTGAACCAAGTTCTCATCATTTTCCTCAGGATCACGAATACTTGTTCTAGCAGTTGGAACCACCATTTCTGTAGGGATCACTGATTCTGCCCCAAATACCAAAGAGAATGGAGTTTGGCCTGTAGCATTCTTAGGAGTTGTCCTATCAGCCCAAAGCACATAAGGTAGTTCTTCTACCCACTTCCCTTTCTTGGATCCAAGCTTCTTCTTCAAATTGTTGAGGATGATCTTATTGGAGGATTTTGCCTGACCATTAGCTTGTGGGTGGACTGGTGTTGATGTTATCATCTTAATCCCCCAGCTGTCACAAAAGTTAGTAGTTCTACCCCCAATGAATTGGGAACCATTATCATATATAATTTCAGAAGGAATACCAAATCTAGTTATAATATTTCTTTTAATGAAGGATATAACTTCCTTTTCTCTGACTTGGGCAAAAGCTTCAGCCTCTATCCACTTGGAGAAGTAATCAGTCATAGCAAGCATGAACACTTTTCCACCAGGTGCCTTAGGGAGCTTACCAACTATATCCATGCCCCATCTCATGAATGGCCAAGTGGAGGAAATAGGGTGCAATAATTCAGCTGGTTGATGAAGGATATTGATGTGTCTCTGACAAGGATCACACTTCTTAGCATACTCCACAGCATCTCTCTTCATAGTTGGCCAATAGTATCCTGTCCTCAGGATCCTTGAGAATAATGCCCTGCCCCCAGTGTGGTTTCCACAATCTCCTTCATGGAAGTCTTTTAAAACTTCTTGGATTTCAGGATCCTCAATGCATCTTAAATATGGTCCTGCAAGAGATCGTTTATACAACGTATTATTTAAAATTGTGAATTAAGATACCTTAATTTTGAAAGCCCTAGGGTTTTCTCCTGTAGGAATCTCTCCATGTTGTATGTATCTCATGATTGGAAGGATCCATGATCCTGAATGAGATTGATTATCATCACTAGGGATGATTGCAGAATCCTCTCCTATCTCCATAGCCACATGATCCTCGATAGCCGGGGTCAGGATATGGATAATAGGGATCTTGATATCCTCCGGGATCTTCAAGGATGATCCTAAATTGGCTAATGCATCTGCCTCTGCATTCTCTTCCCTTGGTACCTGTGTCAAACTAAAGGATACAAAAGAGAGTGCCAATTCTTTGACTATCTCCAAATATTTGATTAGCTTTTCACCTTTAACAGCATAGGATCCGTTAAAGTGGTTAGTGATTAACAAGGAATCTACATGTACCTCAAGATACCTGATCCTCATATGCTTAGCAATTTGCAAGCCAGCTATCAAGGCTTCATATTCAGCCTCGTTGTTAGTGGTTTGGAACTCACAAGCTATAGAGTGGGGTATTATGTCCCCCTGTGGCGATTTTAGTAGTATTCCAAGCCCTGTTCCTTTGACATTTGAGGATCCATCAGTATGGAGTATCCAAGGATCCTTGGTCTCCTCTAGCTGCTGAACTTCTAACTCGGCTTCCTTTTGCAAATCACTACTGAAATCTGCCACAAAGTCGGCTAATGCTTGGGATTTAATGGCTGTCCTGGGCTCATATCTTATATCATATGCACTAAGCTTCACTGCCCACTTAGCCATCCTTCCTGACATTTCAGGTTTCCTAAGGACATTCTTAATTGGAAAATTAGTTTTGATGATAATGGCATGAGTTTCAAAATAATGTCTCAATTTAGTAGATGCCATAATTAATGCAAGGATAAGTTTTTCTAAGTGTGAATACCTGGATTCAGCATCAAGTAAACTCTTACTTACATAATGGACAGGATGTTGTGTACCTTCGTGATCCTTAACAAGGACGGCACTTACTGCTTTTGAGGATACCGCGAGATATAAGGATAACACATCTCCTTTTTCGGGTTTCATCAAGGCCGGGGCCGAGGATAGGTAATCCTTAAGAGCTCTTAAGGCACTTTCATGCTTCTCAGTCCACTCGAATTTCTTGTTCTTCCTTAGGATATCATAGAATTCCTTGCACTTTTCTGAGGATTTGGATATGAATCTGTTTAAAGCCGCAATCCTGCCTATTAACCTCTGAACATCCTTAGCATTGGCAGGGGACTTGATGTTTACTATGGCTTTGATTTGTTCTGGACTGGCTTCGATGCCTCTCTTTGTCACCATATATCCTAAGAATTTACCTGCTTTAACACCAAAGTGACATTTTGAAGGATTAAGTTTCATGTTATATTTGTCAAGGATATTGAATGCTTCCTCCAAGTCTCTTAGGTGATCCTCAGCCTTTTTTGATTTTACCACCATATCGTCTATGTAAACCTCCATAGTTTGTCCAATCTGATCCTTGAACATCATATTCACTAGCCTTTGATAAGTTGCACCTGCATTTCTTAGTCCGAATGGCATAGCAATATAGCAGTATATACCAGTTGGAGTCATAAAGGCTGTATCCTCTTGATCGGATGGTTCCATCTGAATTTGTTGAAATCCAGATGAAGCATCCATAAAATTTAACAGTTCATGACCCGCAGTTGCATCCACCATGGAGTCAATGTGGGGTAATGGGAAAGGATCCTTGGGACATGCCTTATTTAAATTGGTGAAATCGACACATACCCTCCACTTTCCGTTTTTCTTTTGAACAACAACCACATTGGCCAACCATCTTGGATACTTGACCTCTCTAATCATACCTGCTCGGAGTAATTTCTCTACCTCCTCCTGGATAATGGCATTTCTTTCTGGTGCAAATTTCCTCCTCTTTTGATGGATTGGTTTGAAGGACCTATCAATGCCAAGTTTGTGAGTGATTATATCTTTAGATATACCTGTCATGTCTTCGTGTTTCCATGCAAAGGTAGTCTTTCTCCTTTTGAGGAAGGATATGAGGTCTTCCTTTATTTCGCCAAGGATCCCTGATCCTATATAAACTTTAGATTCAGGATCATCAGGATCCATAAGGATTTCTACTACATCCTGTTCTCTTGCCTCCAAGACATCCCTTGGAGGACGCTTTAATTGCTATTGCTCCCTTGACTTTGATGCTGGTTTCATTGATGAGGTGTAGCAGTTCTTAGCCTCTTGCTGATCACTATCGATCTTCACTATTCCCCAAGGACTAGGAAGCTTCACACATTGATGATAAGTGGATGGGACTGCCTTCATGTCATGTATCCAAGGCCTGCCAAGGATAACATTACAACAAGATAAACAGTCAATAACACAAAACTTTTGGTAAGAATGTAGGCCTTCGATATAGATTGGGAGTTTAATGTCCCCCAGAGTATTCTTAGTCTCGCCACTGAATCCCACGAGCACAGAGGATCTTGGTATGATATCGGATTCAGAAATATTCATCTTCTTGAGGACATCAAGCTGGATAATGTTCACAGAGCTTCCTCCGTCTATAAGGATCCTGCGAACAAAATGGTTAGAAATAAAAAGAGTGATAACCAAACCATCATGATGAGGATCCTGAATGTCAACACGATCATCCTCATCAAAAGTTATAACTTTTCCTTCGGAGACACTGGATGTTCGAATGGGTCTATCTCCATTATCCATCTTGGTTTCCTTTGAATGTCTTTTAGCTGCAGAGAAGGATGTTCCACAAATGTCTGATCCTCCAGAAATAAAGTTTATAACTTGTGCATCTGCTGGAGGGGCTGGAGCTTTCTCTGGGATCCTTTCAGGATCCTGAGTCCTTGACTTCTTTCTCCCCAATAATTCTTTCAAGTGCCCCTTGCTCAACAAGTATCCAATTTCTTTTCTCAGTGCGATGCATTCTTCTGTGAGATGCCCAAAATCTTCATGATATGCGCACCACTTTGACTTATCTTTAGTTGCAGCTGGTCTGTCATTTTTCCTGGGCCATCTAGCTTTATCACCTAAATTCTGCATCGCAAGGATTAGTTCATTGTTATCAACAGAAAAACAATATTCAGAAATTGGAGGATAATCCTCATCATCCTCTTCTTGTTCAACAGCATGCACATTCTGGTTATCAGATTTGTTATAGGATCTGAACTTGTTGTTCTTGAATGAGGATCCTTGCTTCTCTTGCTTTGAGGATCCTGCTAACCTCTCCTGGATCCTTTTGTCATCCTCTAGCCGGATGAACCTAAGGGCCCGGGTTCTTACCTCATCTAAATTCCTGCATGGTGTCATAACAAGATCATCATAGAATAATGAATCCCTAAGCAATCCCATTTTAAAGGCTTCAACAGCCGTAGCTATATCCAGGTTAGGGATATCTAAGGATTCCTTACTAAATTTAGTGATATAATCCCTTAATGATTCATTATGACCCTGGGTTATCCTATACAGATCACTAGTTAAACGCTCAAATTTTCTACTACAAGAAAACTGGTTATTAAATAGGTTAACTAGATTAGCAAACGAGGTAATAGAGTAAGGGGGAAGACTTAGCAGCCATTTAAGAGCCGATCCAGTAAGGGTGGATCCAAATCCCTTGCACAGACATGCTTCCTTTAACCTTTCTGGGATGGGATTAATTTCCATCCTTTCCCTGTACTGTGCTATGTGTTCTTCAAGATCTGTTGAACCATCATACAACTTCATGGTAGGCACATGGAACCTCTTGGGTATCTCAGCATCACAGATTGGTGGTGCAAAACAAGATATCTTGTGGCACCCATCTGCAATCTCCGGGATAGGCTTGACCACTCCTGGGACACTTGATATCATATCCTTTAAGTTTTGCAATTCTCTGGCCATGGCATGATTGATACCTGTATCCTGCATAAGGCCATGGTTAGTGGTATAAGAATTATTGAAAGTGTTACCTCCCACTGGATTCAAATTAGGAAGAGCGGATGTGAATCCATATTGTTGGGGCTATGGAATGACCGATGGACCAGTAGAAGCTATGGTCTGCATTGGAATGAAATCTCCCTGATGGATATCGGAACTCCCTGATTGCAAACTCCTTAAGGATCCCGGAATCTGGAAGGATCCCTGAAACTGAGAGGATCCTTGGATCTGGGAGGATCCTGGGACGTAGGAAGATCCTTGAACCTGGGAGGATCCTTGAACATAGGAGGATCCTTGAACCTGGGAGGATCCTTGAAACTGAGAGGATCCTTGAACCTGGGAGGATCCTGGAACATAGGAGGATCCTTGAACCTGGGAGGATCCTTGAAACGGCCAGAATCCTTGAATCTGCTGCACTCCTGAATATCCTCCTGAGCTTACGAAGGATCCTATATGCTGAGGATGGGATCCTGCTAGTTGGAAGTATGACCCTGAAGCCTGAGTAATTGCTGATGATCCGTAATGCACTCCTTTTGGCCCTCCGACATATTGAACATCTGGAACCGCTGAAGGCTGAGAAGTTATAACCGGAGTATCAAAATTCAAAGATCTGGGCATCAGTGGGGAATGATCCTCTGCCGATCTCTTCTGTTTCTTGATGTCTCCAATTTCTCTAAGAATCCTTTCATTGGTCTTGTCCTGCTGCTGTATATGCTCCTTCATCTGCAAAATCAGAGTAAACAAGTCACTAGTAGTAGGAGTATAAGAAGCAGAAGAAGTTGGAGGTTTTGAGAAAATGGGAGTTGGTTTCTTCTCGGCATTTTTCTGAGGTCCAGAAGGTGGTGGAGGCAAAGGTGGAATGCCCTGGGATGAATTGACTGCAGACATCGCACTGGAAGTGTTCTTTGATGATGAAGCCATCTGCTTGGATGTAACGAACCGAAATGATCACAAAAATGAGAATTTCTTAGGAACGAAGCACCAATTGCCCCACGGTGGGCGCCAAACTGTTTTGCTCAAAAATCAGACGAGGATAATGCAACCAAACTCTTTGTTACGGGGTATGATGCTCGAATTGGTAAACAACAATGAGGATCACTATGAAATGAATTGCACAAGGGACACAAAGATTTATACGAGGAAAAAGCCCTTGATCAATGTATGATCTCCGGCATAAAAAACCTCGGGTGATGGAAACTACCGATCACCAACTCAAATTAGACAATAATTCTTTTACAACTTCGGATGATAGCGAGCTAAATACAAGGATCACTATAGTGTATTGTGTAGGAAAGTGTGTAATCGCCAAGTGAGTTCACGAGAGCTGGTGAGAGCAGTTATACGAGTGTGTGTGTAGCCAAAAAATAGCCAAGTGTTGTCTAATTAGCTCGCTACCCCTTTTAAATTTAGTAAAATATCTAAATAACTAACTATCCGCAATTCATGCCTTCTCCCCACGATCTCCATAACGTTCACCATGGTCAAGCACGTGCGGAATAAGCGTGGAATATTCTTCAGGAACGTTACCAAGACTAAGTCCAAGCTGGTATTCCTGCAAAACAACATCGAATTCAAAGCAGACAATCATTAGTATAAGAATCCTTAGGATGATCCATGATCCTGATCCTGAAGCACTTCTGAGGATCACTAACTGATACAGAAGTAAGGATCACCAAACAGGATAACAATTGAGGATCACGGGTCACTCAAAAATCCTCCCCTAACTGGACATGCCTTGTTTAAATCAGTAAAATCGACACATACCCTCCACTTCCTATTTTTCTTTTGAACAACAACCACATTGGCTAACCATCTTGGATACTTAACCTCTCTTATCATACCTACCCGAAGTAGTTTGTCTACCTCTTCCTGGATCATAGCATTCCTTTCAGGTGCAAACTTCCTCCTCTTTTGATGAATTGGCTTGAATGACCTGTCAATGCCAAGTTTATGAGTAATTATATCTTTAGATATACCTGTCATATCCTCATGTTTCCAGGCAAAGGTAGTTTTCCTTCTTTTAAGGAAGGATACTAGCTCCTGTTCATTGTCGCTAAGGATCCCTGATCCTATGAAGATCTTGGATTCAGGATCATCAGGATCCATGAGGATTTCTTTCAAATCCTGTTCTCTTGCCTCCAAGACATCTCTTGAAGGATACTTTAATTGCTATTGCTCCCTTGGTCTTGAGGCTAGCTTCATTGATGATGTATAACAGTTCTTAGCCTCTTGTTGATCACTCTCAATTTTCACCACTCCCCATGGACTTGGAAGCTTTACACACTGATGATAGGTGGATGGGACTGCCTTCATATCATGTATCCATGGCCTGCCAAGGATAACATTACAACAAGATAAGCAATCTATAACACAAAATTTCTGATAAGAATGGAGTCCTTCAATATAAATAGGGAGTTTGATGTCCCCCAGTGTGTTTTTGGTTTCCCCACTAAATCCCACAAGGACTGAGGATCTTGGGACAATATCAGACTCCGGGATATTCATTTTCTTGAGGACATCAAGCTGAATGATGTTCACAGAGCTTCCTCCATCGATTAGGATCCTGCGAACAAAGTGGTTAGAAATAAACAATGTAATTACAAGACCATCATGATGAGGATCCTGGACATCAACACGATCATCCTCATCAAAAGTTATGATCTTATCCTTGGTGACGGTGGAGGTCCAGATGGGTCTATCCCCATTATCCATCTTGGTTTCCTTAGCATGTCTCTTGGCTGCTGAGAAGGAAGTACCACAAATGTCTGATCCACCGGATATGAAGTTTATAACTTGTGCATCTGCTGGAGGAGCAGGAGCCCTTTCCGGGATCCTTTCAGGATCCTGGATCCTTGACTTCTTTCGTCCCAAAAGTTCCTTCAAATGCCCCTTGCTCAACAAGTAACCAATTTCCTTTCTTAGTGCAATACACTCTTCATTGAGATGCCCGAAATCCTCATGATATGCACACCACTTGGACTTATCCTTTGTAGCAGCTGGTTTATCACTTTTTCTCGGCCACCTAGCTTTCTCACCTAGATTCTGCATTGCAAGGATTAGTTCATTGTTATCAACAGAAAAACAGTATTCAGAAATAGGAGGATAATCCTCATCATCCTCTTCTTGTTCCACTGCATGCACGTTCTGGTTATCAGATCTGTTGTAGGACTTTGATTTGTTGTTCCTGAAGTAGGATCCTTGTTTCTCCTGTTTTGAGGATCCTGTCAATCTATCCTGGATCCTTTTGTCATCCTCTAGGCGGATGAACCTAAGGGCCCTGGTTCTTACTTCATCAAGATTCCTGCAAGGTGTCATAACAAGATCATCATAGAATAATGAATCCCTAAGTAATCCCATTTTAAAGGCTTCTACAGCCGTAGCAATATCCAAATTAGGAATATCTAAGGATTCTTTACTAAACTTAGTGATATAATCTCTAAGTGATTCATTTTGACCTTATGTTACCCTATATAGATCACTAGTTAATCGTTCAAATTTTCTACTACAAGAGAATTGACTATTAAACAAATTAACTAGATTAGCAAATGAAGTAATAGAGTAAGGGGGAAGACTTAGCAGCCATTTAAGAGCAGATCCTGTGAGTGTGGATCCAAATCCATTGCATAGACATGCTTCCTTTAACCTCTCAGGAATTGGATTGATCTCCATCCTCTCCCTATATTGAGCTACATGCTCTTCTGGATCTGTTGAACTATCATACAGCTTCATAGATGGTATCTGGAACCTTTTGGGTATCTCAGCATCACATAAGGGTGGTGCAAAACGAGATATCCTATGGCTACCATCTGCAATTTCAGGAATGGGTTTAACCACTCCTGGTACACTGGATATCATATCCTTAAGTTTCTGTAATTCCCTAGCCATAGCCTGATTGATACATGTATCCTGCATTGAGCCATGGTTAGTGTTATATGAATTATTAAAAGTGTTACCTCCCAGAGGATTCATGTTTGGAATTGCGGATGTGAATCCATATTGACGGGATTCTGGTATGATCGAAGGACCAGATGAAGCAATGGTCTGCATTGGTATGAAGTCTCCTTGATGAACATCGGTGCTCGGGGGTTGCATACTTCTTAAGAATCCCTGATCCTGAAAGATGTTGGATCCTTGAAGCTGAGATGATCCTTGAACCTGAAAGGATCCTTGGGGCATAGAGGATCCTTGAAGCTGGAAGGATCCTTGAGCCATGGAGGATCCTTGGACCTGGGAGGATCCTTGACCCTGGGAGGATCCTTGAACTGCATGCATTCCCAAATATCCTCCTGACGTGAAGTATCCTTGATGCTGAAAAGAGGATCCCGATGGTTGAGAGGAGGATCCTTGAGGCTGGAAGTGAGAGCCAAATGCCTGACTCATAGTTGCTGTTCCATAACGCCTTTCTGATGGACCACTTTGATACTGGATGCCCTGATCTGCCAATTGTAAGGTAGTTACAACCGGAGTGTCAAAATTCAAGGACCTTGGCATTAGAGGAGAGTGATCCTCCACTGATTTCTTCTGTTTCTTGATATCACCAATCTCCTGGAGGATCCTTTCATTGGTTTTGTCCTGCTCTTGCATGCGATCTCTCATCTGCAAAATCAGAGTAAAAAGGTCATTAGTAGTAGGATTAGAGGAAACAGAAGAAGTTGGTGGTTTTGTGAAAATGGGGGTTTGTCTCTTCGCGACATTCTCAGCATTCTTCTGGGATCCAGAAGGTGGTGGAGGCAAAGGTGGAACGCCTTGTGAAGAACTAATTGCCGGCATAGAACTTGATGTATTCTTTGTTGAGGAAGCCATCTGCTTGGTTGTAATGAACCGAAATGACCACAAAAGTATGAATCTTCTTAGGAATGAAGCACCAATTGCCCCACGGTGGGCGCCAAACTGTTTTGGTCAAAAATAAAGCAATGATAATGCAACCAAACTTTCTGTTGTGAGGTATGATGCTTGAATCAATGAACAACACTAAGGATCACTCAGAAATGAAATGAATAAGTGACACAAAGATTTATACGAGGAAAAAGCCCTTGATCAATGAATGATCTCCGGCATAAAAAACCTCGGGTGATGGAAACTACCGATCACCAACTCAGATTAAACAAGAAATGTGTTACAACTTCGGATGATAGCGAGCTAATTACAAGGATCACTATAGTGTAATGTGCAAAAAAGTGTGTAATCGCCAAGTGAATTGTCAAGAGCTGGTGAGAGCAGTTGCGAGTGTGTGTGTTAAGCTAAAAATAGCCAAGTGTTTCTATTTAGCTCGCTATCCCTTTTAAAAATGGAAAATATCTAAGCTAGCAAACATTCCGCATTTGGTGCAAGTCCTCCACGACCTCCATAACGTCCATTTCAGCCATGCACGTGCGGAATAAATATGGAATATGCTCCAGGAATATCGCCAAGACCAAGTCCAAGCTCGTACTCCTGCAAAACAACATCATATTCAAAGCAGACAATCGTTAGTATAAGGATCCTTACGATGATCCATGATCCTGATCCTGCAATACTTCTGAGGATCACTAATTCAAACAGAAGTGAGGATCATTAAGCCCAACAGTAATTGAGGATCACTGATCATTGGAAAATCCTCCCCTAACATAGTACATAAGGTAGTTCTTCTGTCCACTTTCCTTTCTTGGATCCGAGCTTCTTCTTCAAATTGTTGATGATGATCTTGTTGGATGATTCTGCATGACCATTAGCTTGTGGGTGGACTGGTGTTGATGTTATCATCTTAATCCCCCAGCTTTCACAAAAGTCAGTAGTTCTACTCCCAATGAATTGGGATCCATTATCACAAACAATTTCAGAAGGGATACCAAATCTAGTAATAATGTTTCTTTTGATAAAGGATATCACTTCTTTTTCTCTGACTTGGGGAAAGGCTTCAGCCTCTATCCACTTGGAGAAGTAATCAGTCATGGGAAGCATAAACACTTTTCCTCCTGGTGCTTTGGGAAGTTTACCAACTATATCCATTCCCCATCTCATGAATGGCCAAGAAGAGGATATAGGGTGCAGGAGCTCTGCTGGCTGATGAAGGATATTGCTATGTCTCTGACAAGTATCACACTTCTTGGCATAATCCACAGCATCCCTCTTCATAGTAGGCCAATAGTTTCCTGTCCTAAGGATCCTTGAGAACAATGCCCTGCCCCCAGTGTGGTTTCCACAATCTCCTTCATGGAAATCCTTTAGGACTTCTTGAATTTCAGGATCCTCTATGCACCTTAGATATGGACCTGCAAGAGATCGTTTATATAACATGTTATTCAATATTGTAAATTGAGATACCTTGATTTTGAAAGCCCTGGGGTTTTCTCCTGTAGGAATCTCTCCATGCTGTATATATCTCATGATTGGAAGGATCCATGATCCTGAATGAGATTGTGTATCATTACTAGGGATGATTGCAGAATCCTCTCCTATCTCCATAGCTACATGATCCTCAATAGCAGGAGTTAGGATATGAATAATAGGGATTTTGATATCTTTTGGAATCTTCAAGGATGATCCTAGGTTGGCCAATGCATCAGCTTCTGCATTTTCTTCTCTGGGTACCTGTGTCAAACTAAAGGAAACAAAAGAGAGTGCCAATTCCTTGACTATCTCTAAATATTTGATTAGCTTTTCACCTTTAACAGCATAGGATCCATTACAGTGATTAGTAATTAATAATGAATCTACATGTACCTCAAGATACCTGATCCTCATATGCTTGGCGATTTGCAAACCAGCTATCAAGGCCTCATACTCAGCCTCATTATTAGTAGTTTGAAACTCACAAGCTATTGAGTGGGGTATTATGTCCCCCTGTGGCGATTTTAGTAGTATTCCAAGTCCTGTTCCTTTGACATTAGATGCTCCATCAGTGAAGAGTATCCAAGGATCCTGAGTCTCTTCAAGCTGCTGAACTTCTAACTCAGCTTCTCTTTGTAAGTCACTACTAAAATCTGCCACAAAGTCAGCTAAGGCTTGGGATTTGATGGCAGTTCTTGGTTCATATCTTATATCATAAGCACTAAGGTTCACTGCCCATTTATCCATCCTTCCTGACATTTCAGGTTTTCTGAGAACATTCTTAATTGGAAAATTAGTCTTAACAATAATGGCATGAGTTTCAAAATAATGTCTTAATTTAGTAGATGCCATAATCAAAGCAAGGATAAGTTTTTCTAAATGTGAATACCTGGATTCAGCATCAAGCAAACTCTTACTTACATAATAGACAGGATGTTGTGTACCTTCGTGATCCTTAACAAGGACTGCACTTACTGCTTTAGAGGATACCGCTAGATATAAGGATAATATATCTCCTTTTTCTGGTTTCATCAAGGCAGGAACTGAGGATAGGTAATCCTTAAGGGCTTTGAGAGCATTTTCAAACTTTTCAGTCCACTCAAATTTCTTGTTCTTCCTCAAAATGTCATAGAATTCCTTGCACTTTTCTGATGACTTTGATATGAACCTATTCAAGGCTGCGATCCTCCCTGTCAACCTTTGCACATCCTTGGCATTGGCAGGAGATTTGATATTCACAATTGCCTTGATTTGCTCTGGACTTGCCTCTATGCCTCTTTTTGTTACCATGTAGCCTAGGAATTTTCCTACTTTAACACCAAAGTGACACTTTGAAGGATTTAACTTCATATTGAATTTGTTAAGGATATCGAATGCTTCCTCCAGGTCTCTAAGGTGATCCTCAGCTCTCTTGGACTTAACCACCATGTCATCTATGTAGACTTCCATAGTGTGTCCTATTTGTTCCTTAAACATCATATTGACTAGCCTTTGATAGGTAGCACCTGCATTCCTTTGTCCAAATGGCATAGCAATATAACAATAGATTCCAGTTGGGGTCATAAAGGCTGTATCCTCTTGATCAGATGGTTCCATCTGAATTTGTTGAAATCCAGATGAAGCATCCATAAAAGTCAATAACTCATGACCCGCGGTAGCATCCACCATGGAGTCAATGTGGGGTAATGGGAAAGGATCCTTGGGACATGCCTTGTTTAAATCAGTGAAATCGACACATACCATCCACTTTCTGTTTTTCTTTTGAACAACAATCACATTGGCTAACCATCTTGGATACTTAATGTAACAACTCTCATCAAAAGTCATATTTATTAAAATAATTTGTCCAATAGGAAACCCTAATTGAGACACCCAAGTGATTCTGTACAAACCCTAAAATTTTCAGAACAATCAGAATCAGGATCAGGTCCCCTAAAACTCAGGGGGGGTAAACCCTAGTTACGATTATCTTAAAATCTCATTGTCAAATATCGAAATTACAAAACTGTCAATTCAGCAAGGCTAGTCAAGGACGTGGCTGACCTAGGGTGAAATAGTGTCCCTTGCGCACCGTAAGGGATTAGTCTTGCGGTGCGCAAGCCTGGCCAAATTTTGGGTATAAATAGCGGACTTTGGCAATAGAATTTGGGCATTGAAACGACGAACAAAGTCGAAATATACACTGAGATAAGCTCTGTTTACTATTAAAAACACACACGATTCACGAAGTGCTGCCGCAATACAGGGTAATAACTCGATCGCTGCTACGATTCAATTTCCGATCGATTAAACTATCCAATGGATGTTTAAGTGCTGCCCACATTAGGGTTTATGCTTTGTCATTCGTTGTTAATTCAATGGATGTTTAAGGATCGCACTTTGTCATTCGTTGTGAGGGTTGATCTCGTGAGTTATCGTAAATGATGTATTGATTACTAACCCAGAATTGTGTGCCTGTTATTAATTTAGGTTAAAAGGCTAATCAGTAGGCTAGGCTCTGCTCAAATTAAACTTGCAATGTGAGTCATTCTCTTTTTATCAAATTTGTTTACAAAAGCATGTTTATTTTCAAAGTTATAATTACAGGGATTAAGTCTTTGTAGTCACCATATTACAGCCGGTATGTGGGGTTTTGTATACATTACTTGATAATCTTCACCATTGGACAACGAGTTAGCCAATGGATGATATGACCATAGTCACAGAAACGAGTCGAGTGACAAATACCGAGGGTAGTTGGTTGATATAAAAACATTGTAATCGCTCTTAATACTGTGAATTATAACAAATGAGTCGTTTTAGTAAAAAGAATGATTCACTCAGTATTTCCCGCTGACAAAACCTTTTTCAAACATGTTTCAGGTGATCTGTTGTGATCCAGGAAAAGTGCCGAGAAGCACTACAAGCTTAAGGAAGTGGCTCAGTATAAAATAAAGAAACATGTTTTGTAAAATAAAAGATTTCTCCGTGAAATCTCCAGATTGTAAATTACCGGGTTTTATCCCGAGTTGTGAAATAAAATAATCGGGAAATATTTCAGTTTTAAAAAGATCCTGAAGAAACTTCCGCTGTAAATTAAATACCACGGGATTTCTGTCCCGCGGCTCCTGAAACGGGTCAAACCGGGTCGGGGGCCGTGACAGAAAAAGGTGGTATCAGAGCCACTGATTTAAGCCTATTAAGTATTTAGAAAATACATAAATTTTTCTAACTGTCATTCTGTGATTATGTGTTTTATTATCTGACTAATTGTGTACAGTATGGGCAGATCTTTATATGCTAGCCAATGTAGCAATTAATGCAAATCCTTAAATAATTTGACCCAAGTTTTAGCACCTTTATTATCTACAGTCTAGAAACCTTATTCAGTAAATAAATAAATTTACAAATAAAACCTAGTGTGTTTTAATTTTCAGTTGTTTTGTAGTTACACAGTTTGGAATAATATTTAAAGGTTTTCTATAAAAATTTTGTTATTATTTTTAACTTAGTAATTGTGTGTATTTTGCATAACAGCATGAGTGACTTGTCTGATGCCCTTCAGAATTTAAATCTCTATCCGGTAAGAATAGAGGTTTCCAGAGATTTCAATAGGTATATACCAGACATAGAAGAACCTATAGAATTCAACGCTTTACCTCTCAAGAAACCCAAGCCTAAGAAAATGGAAATTGGGGAAAGCTCTAGGCAAATTGAGGGGTTACCATCTCAGGAAGAGCTAGATTTTATATTGGCAAGCTATAATACTATTAAACCTATTAATGAAAATGTTTTTATTCACTTTCTTGAAACACAACTACCAATGAACTTAGAACCAGCTATTCCAAACCCTTCAATCCACTCGCAACCTTTAGGAATAGACGAATGGTTGACTAATGAAATACAGTTCCAAAACAATCCCTATAAGCTTTTTCCTCAGTTCGATCCAGAACCTTTACCAAATCCACCAATGAGTAACGAGAATATGGCTGAACTCTACCACTTTGGCGAAGAACTAATGGATGCTGGGAATAGGATCCAAGAGATTGGGGGACAGATCTCCTGGAAATACGATGAGAGGGAACGCCGTTACTAGAATATCATCTGACAAAGGATAGGGGATTTATGGAACTGTGGTTGTGTAATAGTAATAGTAAAATCAGTCTGTAAAATAACTACACATAAAACTTTGTAAGATAATAGTATGTATTGATGCATACTATAAGATATATAAAATGGGAATCGAGAAATCGATAGTTTTGGCTATAATTGTATTGTGAAATTTGTTGTGTATAATTATTATTTATTGGATACTAATAAATTATATATATTAATTATCTCATGGAAAACGCTAATAATGAACCCGTTAATGAGGTTAACCAATCTGAGCAACATCAGGGGGATCAATATATGACTAGGCAAGGTATAGAAAATATCGTTGCTCAAGGGATAGCTAATGCTATTCCGGCAATAGTCGCTGCTGTCCAGAAACCTGCCGAACCTCAACAAATCATTCCGAGCAAACGTATTTCTGAACATAACTTCAGTAATAGCATAAATGGAGGCAGTAATCATATTAATCATGATAATGAACCACGGCAAGCTCCGCTCCCTAAGAAAATGAAAGCCGCAACACCTGGTTCCACTTTCAAAGAATTTCTTGCCTGTAAACCCACTGAATTTGCAGGCAATGAAGGATCAACTGCATCACTGCGTTGGTTAGAGAAAACCGAGGCAGTAATTACAATAAGTAAATGTGCCAAAGACGATCAGGTCATGTACGCGTCAAATCTTTTTAAAGAAGGGGTGCTAGAATGGTGGAATACGGTGTTACAAGCAAAAGGAAGAATGATAGCTTATGCCATGAATTGGGAAGAATTTAAGAATCTTGTAGAAAGAAAATTCTGTCCCGAGTATGAAAAAGATCAAATGGCAAATAAGTTCTTAAACCATAGAATGATGGGTGTAGATTGTCGCGGTTATACTTCGACATTCTTCGAATATGCTAGAGTGGTACCAACACTGGCTTCGCCAGAACCGGTACTCATTTCTCGTTATATTTGGGGATTGATTAGTGAAATCCGTAACATCGTTAAAGCTGCGAGACCTCGTACGATTGACGATGTTGTGGAATTAGCTAACACCCTAACTAACGAACTGGTACGCACGCAAGATGAAAACAGGAAGAAGGAACTGGCTCAGAAAATTACCCAAGGATTTCGTACGAGTAATAATAACAGCTTCAAAAGAAAAGGAACAAGGCAATCTTCAACTTTGCCATTCTACAAGAATTGCAAAAGGAAACATTATGGAAGATGTAGTATAACCTGCAATTTTTGTAAAATGGTAGGACATCGTGAAGAAGACTGCAGAAAGAAAACAACGATCTGTTATAACTGTGGAGAAAAGGGACATTTTAGACCAGAATGTCCTAAATTGGTCAAACCAGCAGACAACAAAGCCAAGACGGCCGATGGAGCTACTAAGAAGAATGTTCGAGCCTTTCAGTTAACTACTCAGGAAGCCAGATGATTCCTGACGTAATAGCTGGTACGTTCCTAGTTCACAACGTGTATGCAAAAGTATTATTTGACTCTGGTGCAAACCAAAGTTTTATCAATACTTCATTCTGCCAAGCTCTTAATATACCCTTAACCAACATTAGGCAAATTTTTACAGTCGAAACGGCTGATGGGAATTCAGTTAAAATAGATAAAGTTCTGCAAAATGTAGAAATAGAACTTTTAAGTCATAAATTTTCTGCAACCCTATTGCCTATGAAATTAGCTGAATTCGATGTTGTGTTAGGAATGGATTGGTTAGTAGCCAACCATGCTCGAATTCTTTGTGATCAGAATTCCATAGAAATTCAAGCACCTACTGGAGAAGTAATTATAATTACAGGAGACAAACCACGTAAGCCCATGAAGTTCATATCAGTGATGAAAGTTGCTAGTTATGAACGAAAACAAGGAATAGTATATATGATTACAGTAATCATTAGTACTAGGGGTAAAGAACTTAAGGAGATTCCTGTAGTCTCAGAATACCCAGATGTATTCCCAGAAGAGTTACCAGGGTTACCACCAGATAGGGAAGTAGAGTTTAGGATTCATCTAATTCCAGGAATTACACCGATAGCCAAGGCACCTTATCGGTTAGCTCCCACAGAAATGTTAGAATTGAAAAAGCAATTATATGAATTACTAAGTAAAGGTTTCATACAACCTAGTTCATCCCCGTGGGGAGCACCAGTGTTGTTTGTTAAGAAAAAGGATGGTTCAATGAGAATGTGTATTGATTATAGAGAACTGAATAAGGTTACAATTAAGAATCGATACCCATTACCTACGAATGATGATCTTTTCGATCAACTTCAAGGAGCTAGATATTTTTCTAAGATCGACTTACGTTCCGGATATCATCAATTGAAGGTACAAGAAGAAGACATACCTAAGACTGCTTTCAGAACTAGGTATGGTCATTACGAGTTTACAGTCATACCCTTTGGGTTAACGAATGCACCCGCAGCATTCATGGACATGATGAATAGGATATGTAAACCGTATTTGGATAAATTTGTAATTGTCTTTATAGACGATATACTGATTTATTCCAAAAGTCAGACAGAACATTGTGAGCATTTGCATGCACTCTTAACTTTGTTAAGAAAAGAAAAGCTTTATGCCAAATTCTCGAAGTGTAAATTTTGGCTACAAGAAGTGCAATTTTTAGGACACATGGTAAATTATGCAGGTATTCATGTAGATCCTGCTAAGATAGAGGCAATTACTAATTGGAAGGTTCCGCAAACCGCAATGGAAATTAGAAGTTTTATAGGTTTAGCTGGATATTATAGACGGTTTATTAAGGATTTTTCCAAGATAGCTGTACCATTAACTAAGCTAACCTGTAAAGTCGTTAAGTTTGAATGGGGACCTAAGCAAGAAGAAGCTTTTAGGATCTTGAAACAGAAGTTAACCAATGCTCCAATCTTAGCCTTACCAGAAGGAACTGAAGATTTTGAAGTATATTGTGATGCTTCAAAACTAGGATTAGGATGTGTGCTTATGCAACGCAAAAAGGTAATTCCGTATGCCTCAAGACAATTGAAAAAGCACGAAGAAAATTATACGACTCATGACTTAGAGTTAGGAGCCGTAATTTTTGCTCTTAAGATTTGGAGACATTATCTTTACGGAAGTAAATTTACTGTCTATACAGACCACAAAAGTTTAAAATATATTTTTGGGCAAAAAGAGTTAAACATGAGACAAAGAAGATGGATGGAAATCCTAAGTGACTACGACTGTGATATTCAATATCATGAAGGAAAGGCAAATGTAGTTGCAGATACCTTAAGTCGTAAGTATCATGAAAAACAACGACGAGTTCGTGCTCTCAGGTTAAATCTACAATTAGATTTAATGGAACAAATAAAGAATGTTCAGGAGACAACAATCAAGGAAAATGCTGAAGGAATGAAAGGAAGAATAAAAGAGTTAGAACAAGGATCTGATGGAATTTGGAGATTCCATAAGAAAAGGATTTGGGTACCGAAGCAGGGAGAATTAAGAAATAAGATCTTAGAGGAAGCTCATAAATCTAGGTATACCATGCACCCAGGAAACAATAAGATGTACCAAGATTTAAGAAATAATTTCTGGTGGATAGGCATGAAAAAGGATATAGCTAGATATGTTTCTAAGTGTCTTACTGGTTCACAAGTTAAGGCAGAACATCAGAAACCTTCAGGTCTACTACAATAGTTAGAAATGCCTGTATGGAAATAGGAACTCATAACAATGGATTTTGTTACTAAGTTACCCAAAACCAGAAAAGGTAATGACGCGATTTGGGTAATTGTGGATCGATTAACCAAATCTGCTCACTTTCTACCTATGAAAGAAACCTTTAGCATGGAAAGATTGGCAAAGTTGTATGTAGATGAAGTCGTATCTCTACATGGAGTTCCACTCTCCATTGTATCAGATAGGGATAGTCGTTTCACTTCTCATTTCTGGAAAAGTTTCCAAGAAGCAATGGGAACTCGACTAAACCTAAGTACTGCATATCATCCTCAAACAGATGGGCAAAGTGAAAGAACAATCCAAACTCTAGAAGACATGCTCCGAGCATGTGTAATAGATTTTGGTGGAAATTGGGACGACCATTTACCATTAATTGAATTCTCCTATAACAATAGTTATCATTCAAGTATTGAAACTGCCCCATTTGAAGCACTGTATGGAAGAAAGTGCAGAACTCCAGTTTGTTGGGCAGAAATAGGAGAAAGTCAATTGTCAGGTCCTGAAATAGTGCAAGAAACGACCGACAAGATTACTCAAATCAAGGAAAGGCTGAAGACGGCTCGAGATCGCCAGAAAAGTTATGCAGACAATAGATGCAAGCCATTAGAATTCCAAGTTGGAGACAGAGTATTGTTGAAAGTTTCTCCTTGGAAAGGAGTTGTTAGATTCGGTAAGAAAGGAAAGCTAAGTCCAAGATACGTAGGACCATTTCCAGTGATCCAACGTATAGGACCAGTTGCTTATCGTTTACAACTACCAGAGGAATTAGCTGGAGTACATGATGTATTTCATGTATCCAATCTCAAGAAATGTCTATCAGACGAATCACTGGTAGTACCTCTACAAGACATAGAGGTAAATGAAAAGTTGAAATTTGTAGAGAAACCACTTCGAATAGAAGATCGAAAAATAAAGTTTCTCAAACATAAACGACTAGTATTGGTCAAAGTCAAGTGGGATTCAAGGAGAGGACCTGAATACACTTGGGAGCTGGAATCTGAGACGAAGAAAAAGTATCCTTACTTATTCCAGTAAATCTCGAGGACGAGATTTTTATTAAGGTGGGGAGAATGTAACAACTCTCATCAAAAGTCCTATTTATTAAAATAATTTGTCCAATAGGAAACCCTAATTGAGACACCCAAGTGATTCTGTACAAACCCTAAAATTTTCAGAACAATCAGAATCAGGATCAGGGCCCCTAAAACTCAGGGGGGGGGGGTAAACCCTAGTTACGATTATCTTAAAATCTCGTTGTCAAATATCGAAATTACAAAACTGTCAATTCAGCAAGGCTAGTCAAGGACGTGGCTGACCTTGGGTGAAATCGTGTCCCTTGCGCGCCGTAAGGGATTAGTCTTGCGGTGCGCAAGCCTGGCCAAATTTTGGGTATAAATAGCGGACTTTGGCAATAGAATTTGGGCACTGAAACGACGAACAAAGTTGAAATATACACTGAGATAAGCTCTGTTTACTATTAAAAACACACACGATTCACGAAGTGCTGCCGCAATACAGGGTAATAACTCGATCGCTACTACGATTCAATGTTCGATCGATTAAACTATCCAATGGATGTTTAAGTGCTGCCCAGATTAGGGTTTATGCTTTGTCATTCGTTGTTAATTCAATGGATGTTTAAGTATCGCACTTTGTCATTCGTTGTGAGGGTTGATCTCGTGAGTTATCGTAAATGCTGTATTGATTACTAACCCAGAATTGTGTGCCTGTTATTAATTTAGGTTAAAAGGCTAATCAGTAGGCTAGGCTCTGCTCAAATTAAACTTGCAATGTGAGTCATTCTCTTTTTATCAAATTTGTTTACAAAAGCATGTTTATTTTCAAAGTTATAATTACAGGGATTAAGTCTTTGTAGTCACCATATTACAGCCGGTATGTGGGGTTTTGTATACATTACTTGATAATCTTCACCATTGGACAACGAGTTAGCCAATGGGTGATATGACCATAGTCACAGAAACGAGTCGAGTGACAAATACCGAGGGTAGTTGGTTGATATAAAAACATTGTAATCGCTCTTAATACTGTGAATTATAACAAATGAGTCGTTTTAGTAAAAAGAATGATTCACTCAGTATTTCCCGCTGACAAAACCTTTTTCAAACATGTTTCAGGTGATCTGTTGTGATCCAGGAAAAGTGCCGAGAAGCACTACAAGCTTAAGGAAGTGGCTCAGTATAAAATAAAGAAACATGTTTTGTAAAATAAAAGATTTCTCCGTGAAATCTCCAGATTGTAAATTACCGGGTTTTATCCCGAGTTGTGAAATAAAATAATCGGGAAATATTTCAGTTTTAAAAAGATCCTGAAGAAACTTCCGTTGTAAATTAAATACCACGGGATTTCTGTCCCGCGGCTCCTGAAACGGGTCAAACCGGGTTGGGGGCCGTGACACTTAACCTCTCTAATCATACCTGCTCGGAGCAACTTGTCTACCTCCTCCTGGATAATGGCATTCCTCTCAGGTGTAACCTTTCTCCTCTTTTGATGTATGGGTTTGAATGACCTGTCAATACCAAGTTTGTGAGTAATAATATCTTTAGAGATACCTGTCATATCTTCGTGCTTCCAGGCAAAGGTAGTTTTTCTCCTTTTGAGGAAGGATACCAAATCCTGTTCTATATCGCTGAGGATCCCTGATCCTATGAAGACTTTGGATTCAGGATCATGAGGATCCATAAGGATATCTTTCACATCCTATTCTCTTGCCTCCAAGACGTCTCTTGGAGGATACTTTAGTTGCTATTGCTCCCTTGGTCTTGAGGCTGGCTTCATTGATGAGGTATAGCAATTCTTTGCTTCTTATTGGTCACTCTCATTATCCATCCTGAACATTCACTCGATCATCCTCATCAAATGTTATAACTTTTTCCTATGTAACAGTAGAGGTTCGGATGGGTCTGTCCCCATTATCCATCTTGGTCTCCTTGGCATGTCTTTTGGCTGCTGAAAAGGAAGTGCCACATATGTCTGAACCACCAGAAATAAAGTTTATAATTTGTGCATCTGCCGGAGGAGCAGGAGCTCTTTCTGGAACCTTTTCAGGATAATGGATCCTTGACTTTTTTCTTCCCAAAAGCTCCTTCAAATGCCCCTTGCTTAACAAATAACCGATTTCCTTTCTAAGTGCAATACATTCTTCAGTGAGATGTCCGAAATCCTCATGGTATGCACACCATTTGGACTTGTCTTTTGTTGCAGCTGGCTTATCACTTTTTCTGGGCCACCTTGCTTTTTCACCTAAATTCTGCATTGCAAGGATCAGTTCATTGTTATCAACAGAAAAACAATATTCAGAAATGGGAGGATAATCCTCATCATCCTCTTCCTGTTCTACTGCAAGCACGTTCTGGTTGTCAGATTTGTTGTAAGATTTGGACTTATTGTTCCTGAAGTAGGATCCTTGTTTCTCCTGCTTCGAGGATCCTACCAGTCTTTCTTGGATCCTCTTATCATCCTCTAATCGGATGAATCTAAGGGCCCTGGTTCTTACTTCATCAAGATTCCTGCAAGGGGTCATGACAAGATCATCATAGAATAATGAATCCCTAAGTAAACCCATTTTAAAGGCTTCCACAGCCATAGCTATATCCAGATTAGGAATATCTAAGGATTCTTTATTAAACTTAGTGATATAATCTCTAAGTGATTCATTTTGACCTTGTGTTACCCTATATAGGTCACTAGTTAAACGTTCGAATTTCCTACTACATGAGAATTGGCTATTAAACAGGTTAACTAGACTAGCAAATGAAGTAATAGAGTAAGGGGGAAGACTTAGCAGCCATTTAAGAGTTGATCCTGTTAGTGTGGATCCAAAACCCTTGCATAGACATGCTTCTTTTAACCTCTCCGGGATGGGATTGATCTCCATCCTTTCTCGGTACTGAGCTACATGTTCTTCTGGATCCGTTGAACCATCATATAGCTTCATGGTTGGTATTTGAAACCTTTTGGGTATCTCAGCATCACAAATAGGTGGTGTAAAACGAGATATCCTATGGCTTCCATCTGCAATTTCAGGAATGGTCTTAACCACTTCTGGAACGCTGGATATCATATCCTTCAGCTTCTGTAATTCCTTAGCCATAGCTTGATTGATACCTGTATCCTGCATGAAGCCATGGTTAGTAGTATAAGAATTATTCAAAGTGTTACCTCCCGGAGGATTCAAGTTTGGAACTCCAGATGTGAATCCATATTGACGGGATTCTGGTATGACTGAAGGACCAGAAGAAGCAATGGTCTGCATTGGGATGAAGTCTCCTAGATGGACATCTGAACTTCCTGGTTGCACACTTCTTAAGAATCCCTGATCCTGAAAGATGTTGGATCCTTGATGTGCTGTGATTGGGGGTCTTGGAGGATACTCCAAGGATCCGTAAACCTGAGATGAGGATCTCTGACCCTGAGAGGAGGATCCTTGAACCTGGAAGGGTCCCTGATTCTGAAATGAGGATCCTTGACCCTGAGAGGATCCTTGGACCTGAGTGGAGGATCCTTGAACCTGAAAGGATCCCTGACCCTGGGATGAGGATCCTTGAACCGTCTGTGCTCCCACATATCCTCCGGAACTGAAAAAGGATCCCTGATGCTGAAACGAAGATCCTGAAGGCTGAAAGTAGGATCCTTGAGCTTGTGTTATCGCTGATGACCCGAAACTCATTCCCAATGATCCTCCTTGAAGCTGGACATCAGCTGGAGCAGTGTGTTGGCTAGTTATAGCTGGAGTGTCGAAATTCAGTGATCTCGGCACCAATGGAGAGTGATCCTCCGCTGATCTCTTCAATTTCTTGATGTCATCAATCTCTCGAAGGATCCTGTCATTAGTTTTGTCATGCTGCTGCATGTAATCCCTCATCTGCAAAATCAAAGAATAAAGATCACTGTTAGAAGGACTAGAAGAAACAGCAGAAGTTGGTGGTTCCATAAAAAGAGAATGTGGATACCTAAATTAGGAAACTTACGTCATAGATTCATAAAATGACGTTTTAATTGTGTAGAAATAAACAATGTGATCGCTCTCAATACTGTTTTAATTGATAAAATGTTTCTTGATTAAACTGGGATTCACTCACCAGTATTTCCGACTGACAAATGTTTTTAAAACGCGTTACAGGTAACACAATGTGAACAGCCAATTAATGAAAGCCAGCTGGAGAGCACTGAAGGCTTGGGAAAATGTGGCTATAAAAGTTACCTAATAAACGATGTTTTAAATTCAATAAAATAGGGTTTGTCCCTATAAATATATTGTAATAAGAAACTTGGGTTTTGCCCATGTTATTATTAATATCAAATATGGTGGTTTTACTCTGATAAACATTTCCTAACTACGGTCCTGATGTAAATTCCGCTGCAAGATTTAACAACTTGATACCACCAAACTCTGAGCTCGCGTCCGCCCGTTCCCGGGGATCAGGGATCGGGGGTTGCGACAAAAGCTATAAAAAGTTACAAGAATTCTATAATTTACCATTAGTAGAAAGCATTTTACAGGGAAAAACAATGCTAGTAGATTTTTACAAACATGAACAAGCCTGTATGGTTATGAAAGAAGAATTACAAGGAAAAAGACCTAGAATGGAATTGAGTGGAGATTCTAGTAACAGAACTTCACATGAAACCCTAGGAAGAGAACCCTGGACACAACCGTCAATAGATTACAGTCAAGAATCAACATTAAGAGGAAGAGGTAGCAGGTTACCAATAGGACAAACATACAGTGGGAATATGTTGTTATTAGAACAACAAAAACCCTAACTATGGATAGATGAAGTATTAACATGGGAACAAACAATAGTTAGAATGTGGGAAACAAATAAAAAAGATAGGATGGACATGTTTTCCTACCTAGAAACTACACTAGGACCAATAGCTCTAGGAATCTGGAAAAGTAAAAAAGCACAAGATTCAACAGAAATTAATAATTTAAAAGCTTTAGGAGATAATCCTTATAACTTCACATCACAAATCAGAACACTTATATTAGGAGTTGATCCAGCAAAAAATAATAGCCTAATACAAGATACAACTATTAGAAATCTAGAACAATTAAGTATAGTTGATATGAAATACATAAATGAATTTACACTAGATTTTACAAGATTGCTATCACAAACAGGAAAAGCAATGGATGATAATCTATGTGATAAATATTTTATAAAATTACCAGGAGATTTAGGAAAAAATATACATGAGTCGTGGAAGACAATATATGGAGAACACCACAATCTTGGAATAGGACCTAGAATAACGTATACATTTGGAATATTAGAAGATAAATGCAAAGAAGTAGCTTTACAAGAACAACTAAAAAGAAATGCATATGCATTCTGTAAAACAGCAATCTACACACCCCAAGCCTATGGTTTTTATGATAGAAAGAAAAATATAAGAAAAAGCACTACTTATAACAAAAATTACAAAGCAAATTATAACAAAAACAAGTATGTTAGAAAGCCTCAAACAAGAAGATGTAAATGTTTCATATGTGGAGAAGAACAACATTTAGCTAACAAATGTCCTAATAAAAACAAGAACATGGAAAGAGCTAGCTTAGTAGAACAGCTACACGATTATGAAATAGAAGCTATTAAAACAGATGAATCAGATAATGAGTCAGTCTATAGCATATACAGTGAAGACGAAAAGCCAATAACTAAAGTCACTTACACATACATGAATATAGAAGAATGTCAACATATTTGGGTACATCAAAGAGGTAATAATTATGTAAAATGCTTTAATTGTGGATATTATCCTAGTATAGAAAAAAGGTCACAATGTAATATATGCTTTCAGGAAATATGCTGCATTTGTATAAAGAAATTACATAACATAGATATAGGTACTACATCAAAGACTATAGATACAAGTACCAACATAAATATAGAAAGATTAAACAAGTTAGAATTGGCAAGTGAATTACACAGTCTAAAGTTAAAAGATATAGACAATAGAATTATAGAAATAGAAAAGAGGATAGGATCCAAAATAACGGAAGAGCTAAGTCAAATGTCTACAGAAGCACCCGGAGAACAAGTGTTTATACAAACTCAAGGGTCTCTGAATATGGTTAATATACAATGTCGCTTATGGCTTGACAACAATAGATTTTTAGACTTAACGGCATTAGTTGATACAGGAGCTACTAAAAGTTTAATATCACACAGTCTAGCACCAAAACAATACCACAAAGAACTAAAATATAAAGTAGTAAGTAGAACAATTGAACATAGATTAGTTGAAATAACACATTACCTAGAACCTATAGGAATACAGTTTTTAGATTTCTCAAATAATTATAGCATGAAGTATGATATACCACAAGTAAATATAAACCCAGCATATATACAGTCAAAAGACTTTGTGCTAGGATTAAACTTTTTATTTGCTCTAAACGGTTCTGTTACAGTAAATAGAAATTTTATTACACTCAATAAACAAATCTATACAATCCCCACAACAAGGTATAATAATATGTCAAAAATTGCACAGAAGCGTGGTGGTCAAGGAAGTTTAGAATTTTTAAGGCAACAAAAAATAAGTAATCCAATAGAAAATGAAACTATAAGATTGTTAACAGACTTTTTAAGTCACGAAGTCGAAAAAGGAAAAGATATTTCAAAAAGTATAAATCACCCTATAATCTTACACTTAGAAAAAGTTGGTCTTATAGGTGAAGATATTACAAAATCACATATAGACTACATATGTAAATTTAAACTAAAAAATCCGGATATTACTATAAGAACTGCTAATGTAGAATATAGTCCCTTAGACAAAGAAGAGTTTAAAAAACAAATACCTGAAATGATTACCCAGTGATTAATTAAAAAATCAGAAAGTCCTCACAGATCAGCGGCCTTTATAGTAAGAAACCATAGTGAAATAAAAAGAGGTAAAGCAAGAATAGTATACAACTATAAAAGACTCAACGATAATACAGTAGATGATGGATATAATATTCCCAATAAAGACACTTTATTAAATCTTATACAGAAAAAGAAAGTTTTTTTCAAAATTTGATTTAAAATCAGGATATAATCAGTTAAAACTCGAAGAAAATTTTAAACCATGGACAACTTTCACATGCTCAGAAGGACAATTTGAATGGAATGTTCTTAGCTTTGGGCTAAAAAACGCTCCTTCAATATTTCAAAGGTTTATGGATAGTATTTTCTTAAAATATGACTTTTGTTTAGTATATATTGATGATATACTCGTAGCAAGCCAAACAGTACAAGAACATGAAAAACATTTACAACAGGTGTTTGAAGAAATAAAAAAAGAATGCAATAGTAGTTTCAAAACGAAAAATGGAATTATTTAAAAGAAAAATATCCTTCTTAGGATTAGAAATAGGTAACGGAAAAATAGAATTACAATCACATATATCTACAAAGATACTTGATTTCCCAGAAAAATTTGAAAACTTAAAAATAAATACAAGCCTTTCTGGGACTGGTTAATTATGCTAGAAAATTTGTTACAAATTTATCAAAGTTAGTAGGGCCTTTATACAGTAAAACAACAAAAAATGGCCAAAGGTACTTTAATTCAGAAGATATAAAACTAGTTAAGGAAATTAAAATGGCAATTAAAAATATTAAACCACTAGAATTACCACTTGTTACAGATTACATAATTATTGAGACAGATGGATGCAAAAAAGGATGGGGAGCAGTTCTTCTCTGTAAACCAAATAAATATAGCCCTAAGCAAGAAGAGAAAATTTGTGCTTATGCAAGCGGTAATTTTCAAAACAAAACAAGTTGGACTAGTATCGATTTTGAAATACAGGCATTGATATATGCATTAGAAAAATTCAAGGAAGTGGATATCAAATAAATTTTGAACATATTAAAGGGAAAAATAATGGGATAGCCGATATGTTATTCCGTAATATTAACAGATTGTTGCTTTTAGATGGACGGGAAAAAAGATAAAGGAAAGGCAATACTTGTACATCCTACACAGCCAACCAAATCCTCTCCGATGAATACATCATCCGAAGAAGAGAAAACAGAGAAACTCATGAGCCAGTCAATACAAGCAGCAAGAACACAAAATTTTAGACAACTGCCTGAAACACTAATAGATCTCAACAGTATTACACAGTTTTACAACCCAAGTTAATCAAAGGCTACAAATGTTCATCCTCCAAAAAATAGACATTTTACACAAAGGGCAAGTTCTCAATCACAGAATACACAAAATGCGGTCATTACCTTTGGAAATTATGCATTGCAAAGATGTGATGATCCCAATACGAAGTTTCGTCCAATTATTGGGATGCAATTAACAGAAAAACAACAGTGTTTACTAGATAACCTGTGGCATATTCAAACCATGCCTCAGGCCACAACTTTTAAAGTCCAGGTGTTAAATGCATTAAGTATTTATTTTTATGAACAAAGCAGTAAAACACCTGAGAAACCACAGAGGCCTAAGTTTACCCATTATGTCATATTTTGAGGCACTAAAATTGGTATTTTTAATAAATGGGAAACTGTGGCTAAGCATATCCAATGCCCCAATCCAATTTACAAAGGCTTTACAGATTTTCAAAAAGCTATAGAAACAGCAAGAGAACATTTTGGGGTAAGTGGCTTTTACATAGAACCTGAAGAGGTTCAAACATTTGCAGATATGGCTAAAATTAAGCCAGAACAAATAATTAAAAATCAAGAAGAGCTTATCATTGAGTTACAAGATCAGCTTGTACAACAAGGAAAAAATACACATTCTATACAAGAAAATATTGAAAATAGTTTGTTAAAACAAAAAGTCAGCATCCTCGAAACAAAATATAAACATGTTTTACAAAGACTTCTGAAAAAAGAAACAAATACAGTATCAAACAGAAGCTATGATTCATTCAAAGCAAGAATGATTGATACACCATGGTGGAAGTGTATTCAACCAGTTACAGACAAATTTCCAGAATTCAAAACTTTGGTTTCATAGAAAGTTTGTGCAGAATTTCCAATAATTCTGTGCGAATTACAAAAACAGCTAGTAGATATGGCATTTATACAAGATGCTGACAACCAAGGTTTTAAAATTGTTGAAAGAACAGATGAAGAAGGTTGAGGGACTGGATTGCTGCTGATTCAAATCTACTCACCTACAAAATTAACAAATGATCAAATTATTCAATTTTACCACAATGGTATGGTTGATTATATGGAGATAAAGGCAGATGTGAGAACAAAAAATCTTCTAAATAAAATGGGAGAAAAAATGGTAATCATAGCAGGTAATATCGCTGTTAGGGCATTGTGTCCTACAATCTCCTGCAAAATGTTCTCTTCTCTCCCATATACAGATGCTTATACATACAGGCCAGCTAGGAAGAGGATTTTTATTACAGATACTCCTTATAAAATCCCTTTAAAAGACAGATTTATAAACTACAATATAGACTTTGGTAAATTACCATGGTTAGAGGTTAAGAATAAACAAGCTACAGAAGCCCTTAACAGTTTTATTAAAACACATCAAAAAACCCCAGAACTTCCTAAGTGTATGCAATGGGTAGACTACAAATTATCAGGCGAAGGGCATTATGTTCAGATTTACACACCCTGCAAATGGTGTATGTTACTACCATTTGTGGGAGAAGGAGAATGCCTGGAAATTGATCACATAATCAATTTGACAGATACCGAAGAACCAGACTCAGACCCTGGAAGCCAACAGTCCATAGACTCAACACACAGAGATTTCTAAAAAGAAATGATGAAAGCATTGACCTGAAGAGACAGGTGTACAGAGATTTCTAAAAAGAAATGATGAAAGCATTGACCTGAAGAAGACAGGTGTACACAACATTTCTAGACAAATTGTTGCCCAGCACATGCATCTGACAAAGAATCCATTATTATAGATAGTGCCTATTGTCTTTTTCTTTCTTTTATTTGTATCCGTTTATTTTCTAACATTAGAGCAACATGTACAGTGTTTTATTTGTAGGTTAGCTTTTCTTTTTGCCTATATAAGGCCTAGAATGCACTTGTAAAAAACCATCCCAAAATTCAATAAAAACTTCTTGCATTCTCAATCATCCTCATGACACACTAAAATTCTCTCCGTCACTCCTTAGCCTAACCTCCTAGCTCCTTAGTTTCGTTCATTGTTCTTCATATTATATTCCAAAAAAAAGAGTCTTTTTTACCTTTTGTTACCTCTTGTTCAATCCGCTGTGCATAAATCTTAAGGTTTGCTCGAGCTTCTGCCTTCACATTCAGGAGCCATTTTCTTGTAACCCACTGTAAGAAAATTTTTATTACCCCTCTTATTTACTTTTTACTGTAATATTTTTACTTTTTACTGTTAATATATATATATATATATATATATATATGTTAATAAATAAATATATATCTGTTAATATAAATAAAAAATAGCATATACCCCCTTTGATATATATATAGAAACGGGTTCGGGAGAAAACGCTCAAAAGTGTGAGAACGGTGAGAACGCATCCTGGACCAACATGTGTCCCGCGGCATAGAGAAGGGCGGAGGGGCTTTTTTGTCTTTTCATTTTTCTTTTATTTTCACAACGCGGTATAATATTTTCTGGCGTCTAAGTTTTTTTTTGGCGTTAATTGTATTTATTAAACTTTTTGGCGTTTAATTAAATGTTTTTGTGTCACATATATAATTTTTTGGCGTTATATCATTTTCTGGTTAATTTTTTTGGCGTTTGTGGCGTTTTGTATAATAATTCACTACGAGTAATTAATATTTGCATAAGATTAAAATAAGTCCAATTTTTCTTTTTGGCGTTTATTGAATTTTTTGGCGTTTTAATACCCTTTACAAGGTGCTTTACCAGCAGCTGTTCTCCCAGTTTTCATTCTACTAGCGTTTTGGTGTTTGTAGTTTTTGGCGTTTTATATAATAATGTATTTTATTTATAGAGAATTAGATAACAAAACAACATATAACTTGATATCAATGCAATATAAAATGAAAACAAAAATAATTAAAAATGGTAATCTAATTTTTCTTTCCAATCTTCAATGTCATCAGCCTCTTCCTTCTTGAATTTGTTTTTGGCGTTTTGAACCTTTTTTTGATTAATTTAGCTAGATGCCAACTTTCCTTCATAAACCCTGTCTTTTTCAGAAGAAGCTGCTTAGTGGCATCCTGTTTTTTGGTGTGATATTCTTGTTTGGTGGGATGTCATTAAAGATCAACTCTTGCTTGATGCTGTTTGTAATAATGGAGTCTAAAATAGCATTTTACAGTTGTGTTGAACCCTTTCTTCCATGCCTATAATCATCAAGAACAAAGCTCACATGATGGCATATCATTGTCATCAGTCTCTTTTTCTTGAATATTTGTCCATCTCATTCAGCAAAATATTCTTGAGTTAACCCCTCAGAAAAAGGATCCATTTTAGTGAAAGATTTGCCATCTGTGGCGTTTTAAAGGGAGTGGTTTCTAGAGAATATGGCGTTTTTTTGTGTTTTTCTGGGTGTGATTTATTTCATTGTGTATAGACCCTTCTCTTATAGGAGTTTTTTGGCGCGTAGTTTAGGCGAGACTTTTTATTGTAATAAATGATTGTAATAAAGTAACTGTCTTTTCAGTTACTGTTTTTGTGTTTACTGTGTTGATCAGCTTTTATCAGTTTTATAGGTTATGACGTCCCATCTTCTAAGTTTGGCGTTTTTTTAAATGGCCTTATGCAGACCAACATGACAAAATACAATAACGGAGTAAATAAAATATTAAACAGGAAAAATATTTTTTGTTATTTTTGGCGTTTTGTTAGGGTTAACCATTTTTAGTATTATTTTGGCGTTTTGCTAATAAAGATAGAAATATATCATTTAATTATCTTAAAAAAAAGATTACATAGAAGAAAAAAAAAAGAGGAAAAAAAAAATAAAATCCTTTGTCAGAAGGTACTTTATCTGAATAGTATCCATCACTTGTGTCATCTTCTTCCTCCTCGGAGTCTTCATCTTGATCTTCATCCATGTCATCACATTCACCTTCATCAACTTCTTGCTCCTGAAGATTCTGAAGCCTCCACCTGAACATGTCTTGCATTAACTCCAATTTTGAGTCTATTTCTGTGTTGGTACAAGTGGCGTATGCAATTCTTCCATGAAACCCAGTCGCTGCTTTGTCATGATGTTCTCTAGCCAGTATACTTCCTGCTCTCCGCTGTCGTATGTAACCGTCACCATGTCTGTTTCATCATCAAAACGCCATGATGTCATGACAGGGTCTGGCTTCACATCTCCTTTGATTGGTCCAAATTTGCTGGTTAATGCTTTCATAAGCATATGCGTTTCATGGCATTCATTGTCTAGAGCGATGCCAATGGATAAAATTTGCCTCTGTATCTCTTCTTCCATCTTCAGAATTGCCCTGACCGTCTTAACATACACCCTCCTTCTGTTGTCAAAATGGAGGACGTATCTCCTGATTCCCAGAGTGTATCTCCACGAAACGATTGTTGCCATTTTTGGCGTTTTTGGTTAACGATTTTTTTTTTTTTTGCAGAAAATGGATAGATTGAAGTGATTATGGAAGCTATGTTTTACGTTTGTTTATATAATCATGTTTTGGCGCGTAATTTTGGAGTGAATTTCTTCTAATAAATGTTAATAACTGAAATTTAGTTATTTGTGTTGTTTCATCTTCCTGTAATATTCAACGCGTTTTATTACTAATTTTTGGCGTTTTGTTTTTAATGGCGTTTTATTTTTTTGTATGGCGTTTTATCATTTGATGGCGTTTTGAATATGAGGGGTAAAAGACCCTTTTACCCTTAATAAAGCGCGTCCCACATAATAATATTTATGTTATTTACGAAAACACCACCACGCAATCTAGTCCATGGATTGTTTTGATCGGACGATCCATAAGCGTTCTCACCGTTCTCACACTTTTCACCGTTTTCTCTAAATCCCGACCCTATATATATATTAAAAAATGATGTGGCTTGGTCACGCCACCCCAGCAACGCCCACCATACCCCTATGAACTTGGGTTTCGGTATTGAGTGCCTCATAATCCACGTGTCAACCCATGCCCCAAACCCCCGCCCCACCATACCCTACTTTCTAAGCATAAAATGGTGAAAGTTGAAGAGTAATATACATTAAAAATGAAAAATCACAAAAGGACAAAATAAAAGGGAGAGGCGACTGTCATTAACTCTACAATATTTGGGAAGTTTGATGAACACTTGAAATATATTATTTTAAATATCAAAATTACAAATATGCCTTAATTGTTAAATTGGGATCAAACCAATTTATGATTTTGTCTTGCTTTAAAATAACTATTTTGCCATTAGTTTAAAATTACGCTTTTATCTTCGGCTCAAAATAAAATTATGATTTTGCCTTCAGTGAAAAATTACACTTTTTCCCTCTGTTCAAACTTACGATTTTGCCTCGTTTAAATTTACAGTTTCGTCATTAGTTTTGTTTTCTTTGTCTTAGGTAACTTACGATTTTGCCCTCAATTTAAATTTACATTTTTCTCATCGGTTTTGTTTACTTTCCCAGTCAAAGTACGATTTTGCACCGCTTTAAAATTATGATTTTGCCATCAGTTTAAAATTACGTTTTACCTCCAGTTCAAAATAAAATTATGCCTTTTCCCCAGTAAAAAAATTACAATTTTAACCTCGGTTCAAATTTACGATTTTGCCTCGTTGTATATTGTATATGAAACTTGTGATTGTACTAAATCTAAATGTGCCAGCGCCTGGTTTGGGGGACCAGATGTCTGTGGAAATCATCAATGGCGAACAACAGAGCAGATCGACTCCAGTTTTGCAAGATCACTCGGGGGATACTCTGGTCGACGAAACCCCAGTTGTTGTTTCTCACATGGAAGGTGATGTCGAGTTTGATTTTAGGCTGAATAATAATGGATACCAGTGTCTTAACCTAGCGCAGGAGGGGTTGGGGCCAAATCTGGAAGCTGATAAGACTATTCAAGCTGGGGAGAGTGTGGGTTTTCAGTTGAATGGTTTCAAAGATCAAGTGAGTAGCTTGATTGATGGTGAATGCGGCCAAGGGGTGCATCCATGAATTTTCTCGTGGTAAATCTCAGGGGGGTAAAGGACTCCAGGAAGACGGAGTGGATTCAGGGTCTCAAAACATCACAAGGAGCTCATTTTCTATCCATACAAGAGACAAAGCTTTCGGGTAACGTTAATTTTTTTGTTAAAGAATTCTGGGGCAGATCATGTTTTAGTTTTGATTATGTGGAGGCAGTGGGGCTCTCAGGAGGTTTGTTGTCAATCTGGAACCCAGTCGTGTTTAATAAAACTGGGGTAGTAAAACACAGGCATTTTTTGGTTATTATTGGGAATTTGTGTGTGTCTGGGGTGTTTATAAATGTTGTAAACGTGTATGCGCAAAATGATCCTATTGAGAGGAGGGGCTTGTGGGCTGAATTATTGGCGGTGAAAAGTAGCTTACCGGGTCTATGGGTTTTTATGGGTGACTTTAACGACGTAAGATATCCGTCGAAATGGATGAACTCGGAATTTGTGGCCCTAAATGCGGATCACTTTAATCGTTTTATTGACACAGCCGATTTGGTGGAGTATAATATGGGGGGTTGTCAGTTCACATACCACTCAGACAACGGGATAAAATTGAGTAAGCTGGATAGATATTTGGTGTGCCGGGGGTTCATGAATTGGTGGCTGAAGGCGTCAGTGGTAGCCTTGTCGAATGTAGTTTCGGATCATTGCCCTATCTTTTTATCTACGGTTCCTATGGATTTCGGTCCAAAACCAACTAGAATTTTTAATTCTTGGTTGGAAATTCCAGGGTGTTTGGAATATGTGGACCAGTTATGTGCCTGGTTTCGTTTTAATGGTCCAGCTGATTTGGCTTTAGCTACCAAATTAAAGTGGGTAAAATTCCGGGTTAAAGACTGGGTGGCTAGCTATAAGGCAAACCGGGATGGCTTGTATGGGTCCAAGTTGGATCGGCTTGACTCTCTTGAGGTGGAGGCTGAGGCAAGGAATCTCTTGCCTCACGAAATTGAGGAGAGAGCAGAGTGTAGAGCTTTTATTATGGAGTCGGATAAGTTAAAGCTTATGGATATGAAGCAGAAGTCGAGGGTTAAGTGGGCTACGGATGGGGATGAGAATACGGCTTATTTTCACGGTATTATTAATGCGAATACAAGTTGTAATCGCATTAATGGTTTACACATTGGTGGGGTTTGGGTGACATCTCCCCCCTTGATTAAGGATGCGGTATTTAGTTTCTTCTATGATAAATTTCTTGAGCCTATGGTGAATCGGCCTTTCCTTGATTGTCCAAATCTTTCATCTCTATCGGATGTGGAAGCGGGCTCTTTGGTTTGTCCGTTTTCAATTATGGAAATTAAAAATGCGGTGTGGGAATGTGATGGTGATCGGGCGCCCGGGCCCGATGGAATAAATTTCCATTTTATTAAGAAATATTGGGGTAGTTTGCAAGGGGACTTTGTAAAATTGTTTGAAGAGTTCTATTGGAAGGGGTCTTTTAGTAGTGGGTGCACATCTTCTTTCATTACTTTGATCCCCAAACGAAGTGACCCCGGGGGACTTGCGGACTAAAGACCCATTAGTTTGATTGGGTGTATCAATAAGGTCGTGTCAAAGGTGTTGGTAAATAGGTTGAAGGCGGTGATTCATGGCCTTATTTCGGAAGAGCAAACGGGCTTTCTCTTGAATAGGAGCATTTTAGACGGGCCTTTAATCCTTAATGAGGTCATCCCATGGATGAAACGCATTAAAAGGAAGGGGCTTATTTTCAAGGTGGATATTGAGAAGACGTATGACTCGTTGCATTGGGGGTTCGTCAACTCGATCTTGGTACAAATGAACTTTCCTTCGAAATGGAGGATGTGGGTAATGGCAATTTTATCTACCGCGAAGGCTTCGGTGCTTGTGAACGGTTCTCCGACCCAAGAGTTTTTATGTCATAGGGGCTTAAGACAAGGGGACCCATTATCGCCTTTTTTATTTATCTTGGCTATGGAGGCGCTAACGGGTGTGATGAAAAAGGCGTGTTCTATTGGCTTGTTTAAAGGGATCCAAGTCCCTACGCATGGCCCGGTTCTATCCCACTTTATATATGTGGATGACGTCGTCTGTATTGGTGAGTGGTCGACCCAAAATGCCTTAAATTTAAATAGAATATTGCGTTGTTTCTATTTATCTTCGGGGTTACGGGTAAATTTGGCGAAAAGTAGCATCTATGGGGTGGGGGTGAATCAAGCTCAAGTCCATGTAATGGCATCGGTGCTTAGATGCAAGTCCGGCACATTACCGTTCAAGCACTTAGGTCTCCAAGTTGGTGCCAACATGAACTTGATAAAAAATTGGGACCCGGTTATGTATATGTTCAAGAAGAGGTTAGCGTTATGGAAGGCAAATTCCCTTTCCTTTGGAGGTCGTATAACGTTGGTGAAGTCGGTTTTAAATGCCCTTCCGACTTATTATTTTTCATTATATAAAGCCCCATGCCAAGTGATAAAACAATTGGAAAGGCTTCGGAGGGATTTTTTATGGGGGGCGTCTCCCGAAGAAAGGAAAACAAATTGGGTGGCTTGGAAGAGTATGATGACACCTAAGGAGTATAGGGGTTTGGGGTTTGGATCACTTCAGGAAACAAATCTCGCAATGTTGGCAAAATGGTGGTGGCGATTTAAAGTCGACCGGAATAGCCCTTGGAGAAAAGTTATATGGTGTCTACATAACAACTCAAGAATTTGGAATTTCATTCCGGTCAAATTATCCGCACCGGGACCTTGGAAACAAGTGGTTAAAATCTCGAGTGATCTTGAAGCTTTCGGCATCAATTTCTCTAGCTTTTTTCATGGTGTACCTGGCTGTGATAGTGAGGTCGCTTTCTGGAGAGAGTCATGGTTGTACGATGACCATTATGCATCAGGTTCCCAAGCCTTTTTCAGTTAGAGCGTTCAAAAAATGTCAGTATCAAGGACAGAGTTAAGTTGGTAAATGGCGAAGTTAGGCTGGAATTTAACTGGGTGCGGCAGCTTGTCTTTCCGGTAGAAGTGGCTGAATTGCAAGAATTATCGACTGCAATTTTGTCTTTTGGTTTTGGTTCGGGTGATGACAACTGGACGTGGAAATCGGAAGCGTCGGGCATCTTTTCTGTTAGCAGTTTTAGACGTGTCATCGAGCGAGCGTTTTTTTTTTCAGATTTAGGGGTCGGTTTCGAGTGGAACGGTTGGGTTCCAATAAAAGTTAATTTTATGGTGTGGCGTCTGGCGTTAAACCGGCTTCCTACTATAGAAAATTTGGCCCATAGAAATATTCATGTCCCGAACTTGAGGTGTAAAATATGTGATGAAAGCGAAGAGACTTCTTCACACTTATTTGTGGAGTGCCACTTAGCTCAGAAGGTATGGGATTTTGTGGTGGAGTGGTGCAAAATTAGACCTTTTTTCATTCTTGAAATAAAGGGTCTAGTTAACATACATAATGGATACCGGGGATCGGCGAAGTGGCGAAGAGTTATTTGGTCAGTCATTCAGGTAGCCATTTGGGTAGTGTGGAAGACTCGAAATGAGGTGGTTTTTAGTCACAGGAAGCCGAACTTCGAGAGGATGAAAGAGGAGATCAAGACGCTAAGTTTCTTTTGGATAAAAAATAGGGCGAAGCGTGTCGCCCTCTCGTGGGATGATTGGTGTAAGTTCGAGTTAATAAATATGGGTGTGTAATGTAGTTGTGGCTGTATGTTTTCTTAGTGGCTGTACGTTTTTTTTTTTTTTTTTTTGTTGGTGGCTGTTATCATCCTGATCAACTGTTTTGGTTGCCCAGGTTTGATTTATTAATAAAACTAGAATTGATCCTGCTGTGTTGCAGCGGCTGGACCATAACCGGAAAAAAACATATAACCATAACAAGAATTTATAACACCAAGTGACTCACGTCACGTAAAATGTTCACGAGGTGGAACTTATATTGACACGTATTCGAAAGTCGAGGGGTCAAAGAGATAATATATAAACTTTTTAGAAAGCAGATGACAAAAGTGACAACTTTGAAACTTGAGGGAAAGGAGAAACGCTTTCACTAAAAGACAGGAAAAATCAAATGCTTGAGGGACCAAATACAACCATCAAAAAATGTTTGGTGTTCGAACTCGAACTTGTACTGACACGTAATTGAAAGTAAAAGGGGTTAATGAAATATTGTATAAACTTTTTTGAAAGCGGTGAACAAAAGTTATAGTTTCGGAACTTGAGAGAAAGAAAATAACTAGTTCAATAAAAGAAAAAAAAAATCTGCGGGGTTAAATTTAACCACTACTTGGGTACGCCCCTGATTTGTAGTACGGTTTATTCAGTTTCACAAAAATTTCACAGTGAAAAATTTCATAGCAATGAACTCACATATTTAGATTTGTTGTTGGTTGTTCGAGTAGGAACTTTGCAACAGATCACTTGTCATGCATTAATCATACACCGGTGCGTTTAACTCTTGAGTTCTCTCATTCACACCAAGTGCACCTAAATTACTTGGTGATAGGCACAATATTTCTCATGTAGACATAACATAATATAACATAACGATATATGATTTGCCTAGGATGTTACAAACACTCCAATTGAAAAAAAAAATCATCCCCTATATAGTGATGGCAATGGGACGGATACGGCTAATTTCAATCTGATGCCTAGTTGTAAAATTGTGCCCCATACCTGACTCGTGGGTATCGTGTAGACACGTTAGTGTTTTAAAAAATACCCATTGAAATTTTCATGTATATATATTTTTATAGTTTTAAAATCTACACAATATATTAGATTATATAATAACATACATATCATCATCATATTTTTTTTTAAATAATTAAAAGTGTAAATGTATTATACTATTAATCTCAAAAAATAATTTTGTATTTCTTAGCATATAAATATAAATAATGTAATCAAAATATATATTCCAAAAGAAAGTTTATTATTTAGAGTAACGAAGCTATTAGAATGAAACATTATTAAACGATAGTTAAGGGAATATAAAAACAAAAGTTAAAAGTTTTTAGGTATATTATTTGGGTAAACGGATATATAGTTTTGAGTAATCGGATCGGGTATCACTTAATCTCATTCCTCTCCTATACCTGCCAATTTTTCTCTAATCCCATACCCGTCCCAGATGCTTTGAATTTCAGTATACTCCTTGAGCTTGAGTATTTATGCCATCCCTACTCCTATGAGGCTTTCCCACCATCCCAAATAGAAGAAAAGACAAAAGGAGTATCTCTAATGTCTTTATAACATTTGATCTCTTGTACCAGTCAATATTGCTTGTTTTGCCCATAAGAAGCTTACGGAATTATTTTTGAGTGCTCGATTTGAAACTTCTCTCGTTGTCATCCATCATGAGTATTCTCATTCAATCATACTTATACTTAACTGTAAATCTGTCTAATTTACAACCAATGTGTTTTGCGCGTATTTAATGTGGACAAGAGAAATAGCTCGGCTCGTTTATAACCCTAGTCATGTTGTGGTATCACTTAAAATCTTTTATCCATCTTTATTGCTACATTTGTATCTTGAATAAATCAACTTATTTCATTGTCACAAGAATTTGATTTTAAGCTGAGAGTTAAAAAATGATTTGAAAAATTGTTTGTTGTATCCAATTTACCTTGGTTTGCTCAACAGCAAAAGCATTCTCTTTCAAGTCAAGCATTACATGTGGGATAAACATGTTTTATTCAATAATGGACCGGATCAGATCATCAGGAGGGGTGTCCTAGATGAGGAGGAGATTCAGTATGTCGTAGATTTGTAATTTTTCCATCTTAGTTCAAATATAACTTTCCATCGAATTTAGAAGCCAATAAGCATTTTATTCATCGTCGAAATTACAAAGAAGTATACAAATTATGATAGACATTTCATTGAACACGATGAAGAGCAATACACACACTTCACACCAGAGAAATTAATCACACTCAAAGACTTCACATGAAGATATAATATGAATAAATTCATAAAATTATTCTAACCAGAGATCTCAATAGACTTGACATCGGGTTTCTTCACTTCTTCTTTGGGCACCGTAATTGTAAGCACCCCGTTTTCCATGGCCGCTTTCACCTGATCCATTTTAGCATTCTCCGGCAATCTGAACCTCCTTGTGAATTTGCCACTGCTTCGTTCAACCCGATGCCACTTATCATTCTTATCTTCTTTCTCAACGTTCCTCTCACCAGTTATCTGTAAGATGTTTCCGTCTTCCACCTCCACCTTCACTTCTTCTTTCTTGATCCCAGGAAGATCGGCCTTGAACACATGAGCTTCGGGCGTTTCCTTCCAATCCACACGGGCGTTTACCAAAGCAGAAGTTTCCCTTGAAACATAAGACGAAGATGAAATGGGGAAGTCTCTGAATGGGTCCCAAACATCTAGGGAAAAGGGGTCGAAGACGCTGCTGCTCCTTCGGCCACCAAACAAGCTGGGAACAATCGACATACTCAAATATTTGATGTGGAAAGATTGAAGAACTTGATTACTGGATTGCGTACTGATTCAATTGTTTTCTTGGTGATTTTGGTATGGAATATAGGAGCAGCAACGACTTATATATAGTTGGATAGGATCTTCGGGAACTTTCATGATGTCGAAATTATTGTCGATGGAATCATGAAGAATGGTCTTGATTCTTCTATGGACCCGTTTCATGCAATAAAATTAAAATGCAGGCTGGGCCGGGCCGGGCCTGTTGGCTCTTTATCCACTTTCTTTTCTTCGTAATTCTTTTGTGTTAATAAGATTAAAATGGTTTAATAATGAGAATACACTTTCTTGAGTTACTTGTTCTTTATAATGACAAAAGTAAAAGAATTTATAGCTTATATTTTTGAGTAAAAAAATTAGAGTTGTTTATAATAAAGTACTAGATTATAACTCCGTGTATTACACGGGTGGTAATTTTATATACCAAATAATAAAATAATATATTTTTATAAATCTCATTTAATACATGGGTTGAATAAATGTAATTTATATATTAAAGAGTTAATTGCCATTTTTGCCCCTGAGGTTTGGGCACATTTGCCATTTTCGTCCAAAATGACAGTTTGGTATTATTTAGCCCCCAACGTTTGTCACTTTTTGCCATTTTCATCCAAATGCCTAACCTAGTCAGTTTATACCGTCAGATGGGGTATTTTTTGAAATTTGTTAATGGTAAGGGGGTAACTTGTAAATAATATGTAACAAATGAAATTTAAATATGATCATCAAAACCCATAAATCAAGATCATCTTCAAGAAGTATTACAGATTATACCGTAACAAATGATCTGTAACAAATGAAATATAAATATGATCATCAAAACCCATAAATCAATATCATTTTCATCCAATTTAAATATGTAACAAATGAAATATAAATATTTTCATTTGTAAGAAGTATTACAGATTATTTGCTATGATGTTCATCAAAACCCAGAAATCAAAATCATCTTCAAGAACATCATCATCAAAACATCATCTTCAAGAACATCATCTTCAAGAACATCATCATCAAACCCAGAAAATCCCAAATCAAGAACAAATTCCGAAACACTAGAAAATCCCTTCATAATCTGCACCATCTTCATCATCTGCAAATCCGACAACCTCCTCCTCTGCACCATCTCCGGCAACGACGGCACAACCTGCAACTCCGACAACGACGGCACAACCTGCAACTCCGGCCCATCTCTCTATCTAGATCTGAACAACGACGGCTTCAAATCTGTATGCGGTGGCCCCATCTCTCACTCTAGATCTGAACAACGACGGCACAACCTGCAACTCCGGAGATGACACAGCCGCCGCCGCCACCGTAGACGGCCCTCCTTCACCTCAGACTCTCTTTCTCTCATGCTCGGAACAACCCGACGCCGTCACTGCCGCCGTGAATCTTCGTTTCTGGTCTGTGAGTAGGGGATTTGTTATAGGGTAAAAGAAGGTTTAAGTGGGTGTATGATGGTCGGAGGAAGGGCTGTATGCGTCACCGGAAATCCCGCCGCAGGCCGGGGAGTATTCTCCGGTGATCGGAGATCAGAGGGGAAAAGGCATTTTTGGGCGACTGTGGTAAGAGAAAAGGGACTTAAGGTTATTTATGCATTGGCCACTTTACAATTTACCCCCTTATCATTTTCAAATTTCAAAAATACCCTAAATTGGGTCAAAAGTAACCTGGTTGGGTATTTGGGTAACTAGGTTAGGCATTTGGATGAAAATGGCAAAAAGTGACAAACGTGGGGGGCTAAATAATACCAAACTGTCATTTTGGACGAAAATGGCAAATGTGCCCAAACCTCAGGGGCGAAAATGGCAATTAACTCTATATTAAATAATAAAAAAGTTATATCTTTAAGAAACCTGTGTATTGTACGGGTTGAGTAAATTTAATTTTCAATATTAAAAAAATGAAAAAACTTGTATTCGTTGAGCAAATGTAATTTTATATACCAATCAATAAAAAGTTATATCTTGTTATATCTTTATATACCCTGTGTATTATACGGATTGAATAAATCTAATATTGTTATACCACATAATAAAAATAGTTATATTTTTAGAAACCTTGTGTATTACACGAGTTGCATATATGTAATTTTGTATAGTAAATAATAAAAATATTATATCTTTAAAAAACCTCATTTATTACACGGGTTGAATGAATCTAATAAAAAAATATATCTTTAAAAAAAACTAACGGATATACTCGATATATGATGGATGAGATGATTGCGGTGATAGTTCTTATAAATGTCATGTAAACATAGTGAATGCCGTATTTGAGATAAGAGTTGAATACGAAAATAAAAGTATAGAACCAATAAACATTGATTAAAGTTTTTGTTTGCCCCTTGTAAACATTTTTGAAATAGGTTATACCCTAAATTACTTTATTTTAATAAAATAAATAAATCATTTACATTATATTAATTTATATTTAGTGTACGTCTTTTGTTAATTTTAGGATAAATAATTTTGAAATCTAATAAATATTTCAAAATATTATATTATCTCTTATACAAATTTTTTAAATTTATATTAAATTTAGTTTTATAATTATCTTTTAATTAATATTAATTATTTATAATTAAGTAGGATAGAAGGAAAAAAACTAAATAATAGATGGCTTCAGTGAGTGACATGTGTCCGCTCATTGATTTCTTTTATTATATAGTATAGAATAGATATATATAATTAGTGATAACCAAAGTAATACAGTTTGGAAACCATTCTCTATATGATTTAATTAGGGTTTATGGTTTAGGAAATATTTGGTTATTATATGATAAATGTTTTAATTGAATGATCAAAATGAATAAATATAAAAATTTGTTATTATTTGATTACATTTTTTTTTGTTCACAACTAGGTTTATCACCCTAGCCGCGTTGCGGCGAACTTGTTTTGTTATTTAATTTGTGTTTACATGTGTTTTGAAATCACTATGAGCGCGTTGCATGCGGAACCACTAACAAAAATAAAAATAAAATGTAAAAAACAGTAAAATATAATCGAAAGAAAATCAACCAAAAAAGTTGTATGTTAATGATGTTATCCGTATGAAACCCGTGGTCAGAGATGAGCAAATAATACTGGGTACCGGTACCGAATTTCTCAAACCGAGGGATCCTAAGTACCAATTCGGTACCGACTTTTGGCGTTCCTAGTACCGGTTCGCTACCGATTTTTACTTTCATATGCCGGTACCGTAACTGGTATTTTCGGTATCGGTTGCCACCGAGCTCATCCCTACCCCTGAAACTAAAAAAAGAAATCATTAAAAGTTGAAGAAAATAAAAAAAAAGTTGTACGATACCCCGTTGTTGTTTGTATGGCACCCGTGATCAGGGATGAGCAAATGGTACCGTGTAGCAGTACCGAATTTCCAGAAATAAAAGATATTCAAACTTAATCCGGTACCGACTTTTGCCGTTTTCTGTATCAGGCTGGTGCCGATTTTTACCTTAATGCACCGATAATGAACCAGACCGTATAGTTTTAATATATTATATTAATATATATAGTAATATAATTATTATTATTATTATTTTCTTTGCTTTCTCAGTTGGATAAGCTTGGTGTCAACCAATACTGATATCGAAAATACAAAGCTTATCCAACTGAGAAAGCAAAGAAAATAATAATAATAATAATAATAATAATAATAATAATAATTATATTACTATATATATTAATATAATATATTAAAACTACTGTTCATTCAATTATATTATTATCATATAGTAATAATTTTTGTTTGCCCTTCAAAAAAAATACAAACTTTAATAGAGTCTGTTTTTCACTTTTACCCCATTTACACTATAATATTTTAATAGAGACAATTATTCCTGTTTTAACCAATTAACACTACCATATTTTCTTAAAACGGGATCGTTGCAGGCCGCGGTCTGCCGGAACACGGAACTTAAAGATTTTAACCGGTGCCTTTTTCATCCACAAGTTTACCTTTTTTTGTATATTTATCTATATTCTAAACCCGTCATACACGAAGTATCTTTTTTGTCCACACGTTTTGAGCTGGTGAAATATAATATGTTTTTACGCCTTTTTTTCCGCTTATGTTTTCCTTAACATTGATTAACAACGTAATGTTCTTCTAAATTCCGCGTGTATTGTTGTGTCCAACTTAGTTTTACCTACATTCCGAACCCGTCACTAAGTGCCTTTTTATTACGCATTTTCAACTGCGTCAAATATAACATGTTTTTTACGCCTTCTTCTTACGCATTCCCATTACTTAATACTGATTAACAATGTAATGTTCTTGTAAATTTTGAGTGTACCGTTGCAACTAATTTATTTTTATCTATGTTTCAAACTGGCCGCGGAGTGTCTTTTTATCCACACGTTTTGAGCCGGGTCAAATATAAATATGTTTATACGTCGTTTTTTTCGCTTTCGTTTTCCTTAACACTGATTTAAACAGCATAATACCTTATTTTTACCTGGTTCCGAATTGAATGGTAACCTTTTCATTTTTTACAATTTCACCACATAGGTTTTATACTTTATGGTTTGGCTATAAAACTTTTATCCTTAAATTTTGAAGACAAATGAACCACAAAAGTATATACAAAAGTTTTATACTTTACAATTTGGTCACTATTTTTCTTCTTAACTTTTGGATAATTACAATATAATCCCAAAACTTTATTTAAACTTACACTTTAAGATTTTAATCTATGTATTTTTTATCCACATGTTGAGTCGGGTCAATACAATATATTTTACGGTCTTTTTCCACTTTCATTTTTACTAACGCTAACTTTAACAATCTATATCTATCTATACTATATAATAAAAGAAACCAATAAAAGGACACTTGTCATTATTCTAGACCATCCTTAATTATAGATAATTATTATTTAATTTAAATTATTAAATATTTATTATTTAAACAAAATAGTTAGTTTTATTTGGATTAACTTAAAGGGTTATTAGATTTTATCACCCCCAATTATTGGCTATTGGCCGCTGCCACCCCCAACTATCACTTTGATGTCCGTCACCCCCAACTTAACACTTAGTGTATTCTGTCACCATGTCATTAACTGATCACTAACTTTTGATTATGTTACTACACGTTTTGGGGTGTCATAGGGATCTTGGGAAGGTTTTAGGGATCTTAGGACACCTCCAAAAGTATAGTATCATGATTAAAAGTTAGTGATTCGGTGACAGAACACGTTAAGTGTTAAGTTGGAGGTGGCAGGCGTCAAAGTGATAGTTGGGTGTGCCAGCGGCCAATGGACAATAGTTAAGGGTGATAAAATCCAATAACCCTAACTTAAAATAGGCATACATACATAAAATATAATCAAAAGTGAGTTCTTTGAAAATTTTCAAATCAGATATACATACATAAACAAATAATACGATAGTGATAATTAGTTAATTCGCCCATGGGCAAAGAAAACAAACCAAACATCAATGTTTGAGTTTTTTTTTTTTTTTTAACATATTTGTTTATAAATAAAAAATATGATAGTGATAATTAGTTGATTCGGCCATGGGAGAAAAAACAAACCTACACCAATGTTTCGATTTTTCTTTTTTACTTTTTTAACATATATGTTTTAGTTAAGAAAGGTTTCGTCTTACGGTTTTAAGGAAAGCCAAGTTCAGATTAGAAGTATCTATCTATACTATATAATAAAATAAACCACTTTAGGGACACTTGTCATCATATTAAGGCCTCTCTTATAGAAAATTATTATTTATTTTAATCTTTTCTAATTAATTATAGATAACCCTCATATTAAATATTATTTAGTTTAATATCTTATGGATAATTAATATTTAGTTTAATCTTCTTCTCATTTATAATATTATTTAAAGAAAATTACGATTTTGGCCCCTGTGGTTATATCACTTTTACTCTTTTAGCCCAAAAAAGATTTTTTTAACATCTGAGCCCCCAACGTCTTCTTTTCTAACCCTTTTGGCCCCTAACAGTAACCTTATCCATTAAATGTTAGGGGCCAAAAGGGTTAAAAAAAGACGTTAAAGGCCAAAAAGGTTAGAAAAAAAGACGTTGGGGTTTAGATGTTAAAAAAAAAATTTAGGCTAGAAGGGTAAAAGTGATATAACCACGGGGGCCAAAATCGTAATTTGATTATTTGATGTATAAAATTAGATTTATTCAATTCGTACCATACACGAGGTTTTTTAAGGATATATTTATATATATATATATACATTTATTATTTAGTACAGAAAATTACATTTATTCAAACCGTGTAATACGCATATTTTTAAAGATGTAATTTTTTTATTATTTAGTATATAAAATTACATTTATTCAAGCCGTGTAATAAATAAGGTTTTTTAAAGATGTATTATTTTATTTTTTGGTTAACAATATTACATTTATTCAACTCGTGTAATACACGTGGTTTTAAAGATATAACTTTTTTATTTGGTATATAAAATTACATTTATTCAACCTGTACAATATTGTTCTTATAGATATAACTTTTTATTATTTAATATATAAAATTATATTTATTCAACTAAGGTTTTTAAAGATATATTGTTTTATTATTTAATATAGAGTAAATTGTCATTTTAGTCCATGAGTTTTGTCCAAATTTGCCATTTTGATCTAAATAGTTTTTTTTTTTGCATCTGGGTCCCTGACTTTTCACTTTTATTGCCATTTTGATCACTTTGCCTAACTCCATCTAAAAATCCAGTTACTCTTTTCAGTTTAAACATTTTCAGTTGCCATTTTGATCCAATTCTTAAAAAAACAAAAAAAAATATATATATAATATTAATAATGATTATTATTTTATTATATATAATAATAATCATATATACACATACATCTCTAAAAATCCAGTTACTCTTCATTCAAATCTCTGCAACCAAACCCTAGCACACAATGACACCATCTGCACTCTCTCTTCCCTCCGGCGACCGGAGAGACTCCGGCCGTTTTTCCGGCCACACCCCAACCACACCTACCCACCCCTCATCCCCGTTTCCCCTCAAACAAACGGCCGGCCACCGCGTTATGGTGGCGGCGCGCCGCAGTGATGGCAGACGTGAGAGAGAGAGGGAGACGCAGAGACGAGAGAGAAAGAAAGACGGCAGGCTGCCGTCTCCGGCGACCAGAGACGCCGCTACGGCGGCGGCGGAGGTGGTGGATGACGATGATGACGATGAGCGGTGATGATGATGACGACTATGATGATGATGATGATAGTGGTGGCCGACGACGGCGTTGGCCGCCGGAGCCACGGCGACTGCAGTGGAGGTGGTTATCTGGTTCAGATTTCCGGAGTTGCTCGGTTCAGATTCGGGTGTTCGGGTCGGTCTTAGTTCATGTTCGGTTCGGGAACCAGTGGTGGTGGAAGGTGGTAGGTGTTGATGGTGGTGGGTGGAAGATGCACAGATAGAGAGAAAGAGAGAGATGTATGTGTACTGATGTATGTATGTTAGAGATGTATGTGTAAGTATGATATATATTATTATATATAATAAAATAATAATCATTATTAATTTTATATATATATATTTTTTTTTTGTTTTTTTAAGAATTGGATCAAAATGGCAACTGAAAAGATTTAAATTGAAAATCCCCAAAATACCCTTGGTTATAACTGGATTTTTAGATGAAGTTAGGCAAAGTGATCAAAATGGCAATAAAAGGGAAAAGTCAGGGACCCAGATGCAAAAAAAACTATTTGGATCAAAATGGCAAATTTGGACAAAACTCAGGGACTAAAATGGCAATTTACTCTTTAATATATAAAATTTATTTATTCAACCCGTGTAATACACGGGGTTATAACCTAGTGTTTAAATAAATCAATGTGTGGTATATAGATCAAACGTATTAAGAAACCAAAATAAAAATAAGAGTAAATTACGATTTTGGCCGCTGTAGTTATATCACTTTTACCCTTTTAGCCCAAAAAAGAATCTTTTAACATCACGGTGCCCTTAATCGACAATGAAGAAAGTGAAGATGGTCACGGTGCCCCTAATCGAGATGATGAAGTAAGTTCTCACATCAGCAAATATATGTAGTGACAAAACACAGTTTTATCATTTAATCCAATTCTTGTAGGTTGTTTACATAGATGATGAATGTGTTGAAGTTGTCGGGCCATCCTTGAGGTTGGGTGATAACCTAAGATGGTAAGCTCGGGTATTCAGTTTATACATTCTTAGTTACAAATACCACATTAGGTAAGTCTTAATAAATACCTTTACAAATACCAATAATGCCACTACTTTTGTAGGGATTTTATTCAACTATAGGACCCTGACTTTCCCTTGACCCTAACTGAAAAAAGATGAAAATGACTTCAGGTGTATTGACATCTCTGATTATATTAGAAATACGAACAAAAAAGAGAGTATTGTAAGACTTTTTGTTTATTAGCCCTGCAATAATGTGGATTACAAAGTTATATTTTAGATGAACAAAACTAGGAGATATGAGATTTGTTAATTAACGAAACTAGGAGAATGTGCAAAATGTAACATGTACACTATCTTTCAGGTCTCTGAACTTTTTGAAAAATTAAGTTTCAACCATGTGCATTAATATGTACTATATACTATTAAGTTTCACCTTGGTTCTTTTCAAGGGTCACGAGTTTTTTTAAAATTAAATTGTTGGTTCAAGAAGTAGTTTAAATGAGTTTCATATGTCTTCAGCTTGTGTTTTGAACATATTTTGTTTAGATCATAAGGATTAGTTGATTAACAGTTTTAGGCATTCGTTGTTAGATATTGTTAGTTTTCAAGGTGGATACTGAACTTAGGGGAGAAAAGGGTAAAGGGTGTTTAAAAGAAAAGACATATGTTAATAAAGATCCAAAATAGCTAATCAAAAATCAACTAAGATTATGATTTGACACTATTTACAGCCGGTGTTACTTTTTCGTCACTTCTGTAAGTGAACATATAGCACGTATTTTAATATTTAAAGCTCATCTTAAATCATAATATTTGCTGATATATATACAGTGATGTAGAATTGACAAAAATACTAGACTACATTGAAATTGCATTGCTTGGATACTCACACATTGCAACCATGTTAAGAAGCTTCAATGTGAGTCTTGACTTGAGGCTGCAAGAGTAATGGTTTCTGATTCATTGTTTGCATTGGTTACAACCCCACATATTATACCTCAACAACTACAAACTAGACTATAGTATATCTCCATTTTAACTTGAATTTACGGTCTATGTTGTCACCTCAACGTTATGTCAAATCTTGGTTCAATAAGCTATTCCTCTAATTAATTAGAGGTGGGATGTACTCTTTTGTTATTATTACTATTGTTATTGGTTTAATTTTAAAAAAAATTGTAAGCTGTTTTCGGCTCTTATATTTGGCCTAATGTCGTGTTGTACACACTTTTTTTATCTCATATTGTGTTTTATATTTAACCCGTGTAATACACGGGTAACTAACCTAGTGTAATGTATATCTAAATTTCGTATGTACCTTACGACTGGATTGTTTTTATCCACATTCCGAACACGCTGCGAAGTACGGGTAATCACTCACTAATTGACATTTAAATTGTAACCAACCTATTGTTCTTTGGTTTTGTGTTTCAGTTCTTGAATCGTAGATCGAGTACATGGTGCCACATCAGATAATATGGATGGAAATTAAGTTTGGATAGAGTTTATAATCACAGGGGGCGAGTTTTCTATTTTTTAGTAAAAAGATTTTCAATTACTGTCATTTAATAACTAGTGGCGCCGTTAAACCCACGTGTTTCTGCGAGCTGTGACGAGAATTCGATCAATATCAATTCGCGTATGAAGTTCAATCGGTATCGTTTTGGTACATTATTGTAGCGTTATAGCATCGGCACTCGAAGTTTAGTTGGTTACATGGTTCCCTTCGACCCCCACAGTGATTATTATTTTTATTTTGCTAAAAAAGTATTATTTTTGTTTTGCCAAAAAGGTAAAATTAAAATGAGAACCGGCCTTTAAAGATGGTGCCCTTCGATCACCACAGTGATTATTTTTTTATTATTTTGCCAAAAAAGTAAAATAATAGTTAGAAGCCAACTCCCTATCCACCAGATCAACTGATATCGGTTATTAAAGATCAATCCATTAAGATTTAATGATTAAGTTGTGGTTCGTCTAAAGCGATGGGATCGAAGGAAATCCCTTAATAATAGGCTCAATTAAAATTGGAAATAATAAGATCAATCCATTAAGATTTAACACGTCCTTATCACTATGAAATATTTAAAAAAAATAACAAATTATTTTCAAAGTATGAACATTACTCTATGATAAAAAAAATGCATTTTATTATAGCTTTTATCTTATATAAATGAGCAATATGATAAAAAAAATACATTTTATTATAGCTTTTATCTTATATAAATGAGCAATATGATTAAAAATACATTTTATTATAGCTTTTATCTTATTTAAAAGCTGAAATACAGTTAGCCTTGTCAAACTCAAAGTTTGGGAAGTTGTTTAAATCTTAAACACCTCAACAGAGTTCAACTATAAATAAATATCAGATAACAAAAAAGTCCTCCATGTTCGATTTAAAAGCTGAATTTTGGGAAGTTGTTTAAATCATAAACACCTCGATGGAGTTCAACTATAAATATCAGATAATTAGCAAAAAAAAGTCTTCGATGTTTGATGGACGAGAAGCTAGCGACCGATGCATATCGGATTCTTCCTCTCTTGTTCTTTATGGGTCTCTGTTTCATCTAAGCTAAGTCGCACTAGAACCGGTATGACTAAGTTTCATTAACTTCGCGCTCCAACGCCTCTCGTATAGTTGGGTTCAGTTACCGAATTATGTAGGATGGAATGGAGACTCTTAAAGAATAAGAGAGACGTGTCCGGAGAAAGAAACTACATGGCGTTTAGTTTGTGTTAATTCTGTATGTACTCGATCTTTCTTGAAGATGATAGGAACGAGTTAATTCTTGAATTATTTCATCTTTTCTGTTATGCTTGTTAATTGCTTACTTTGATCATTGATTTTGATTTTTGCATGAGTAATCTACTGATAACTTTGGATTTAGTACAGTTAGAAATATATATCCAGTTAGTTATATTGTGATGTTGATACTTGCAATGGGTTAATATAATAGGATATATGATGTTAAACAGTGGCGGATCCAGAAATTTTTTCCAAGGGGTTCACTTTTTTAATGTTCTAAATTCACATGTCCGAACATAAAAATTTCGGGTCGGTTCGACGATTCGGGCCGGGTAAGGTTCATCACATACGCAGCCTGTATTATTTTTTTTATAAACAAAAATCAAGCACAAGTACCGATCATCTAACAATTGTGCATAATGCCTGGCTAGTCCATTTTCTTCATACCATCATGCTAACACACCTACACACTTGCGTACTCGCACACCTGCACACTTGCAGTTGTGTAGGGTTGAATGATCTGGTCATGAACAAGCCTATGCTAATGCACTATTGTACAACCTTTGATTTTGTTAAGCATCAACAATACCAATAGGTTATTTTACTTGTGTATTTTTAACAATACATTAATTCTCCTTTCACATCAAGTTTTCTATGCATTATAACCAAGATACTTCAATATATATATCTGTTGCTTTTGAACATTAAGCAACAAGTGTATAAGCACTCACAAATTTGATGAATAAAAACTTAAGAATATATTTTTCTATGCAGTTGAACTATAAGAAGAAATAGACAAACTCCTATAAAAAATTAGCAAAATAATAAAGATTCATAGGCAGATACAATAAGCAACAAAAAACTAAATTTGTTATTCCTTGAACAAGTTTTAGAATACGAATTATACTGATATCGAATGCTACATCAAATTGAATGTCAGAATCAACAATTAATTACCTAGAAATTAAATTGAATGCCTAAACAAACATGTAAATCAACAAACTGAAAGATAAAATCAACAACTTATACTCTTATAGGGTTAAAACGAACCTGGAAAAGTGAAGGGCTGAAGAGAGTAAGTGAGGGACTGAGGGAAGGCCGAAGGGGCTACGTGACAGAGCCGTTGAGGCTGGAGTGGCTCCGTCAAGTGCTTGTGTGACGGTTGGATGAGTGGTAGGACTGATCTGGAGTGGCCGCTGCGTCTAGTGTGTGTTCTGTTCCTGTTTGGGTTTGAGGGTAAACAGGAAAGGGGAAAACTAAACCCTAATTTGTTTTTTGAGTTTAAAAAAAGACTAAAACCCTAATTTGTTTTTTGAGTTTAAAAAAGGAAAAAACGAGAAAAAAGGATTTATCCAACTAGACCAAACCATAACTTTGTTTATAAGGTTCCTTTCAAAATATTAAAGGGTTCCTTCAGAAGTTTCATAATAACTTAACACTATAAAATACGAATCGAACGGGTTCCTGGGAACCCCTAAAAGGCTGTAGATCCGCCCATGATGTTAAATAACATATACATATGTTTAAGATAGAAATCATTCAAGTAAACTTGTTGCATGCATGTAGGATTATGGGAAGATATACTGCAAAATTTATACAGATTTCTACAAGACTACAGCACAACCTAAGTGGTGTTGTCTTCCGGAGTCGGTTTCTTCTTCTGTTTTTTTTATGTGTCTTTGCTCTATCAACATCCGACTTAGTGTCACTGCATCATAAGGGTGAAGGAAGTGGTTACCTGTTTGGAATAGGTAAACTCCATATTCACCCAATTAGACAGTGCCACGTTAATTCACCTATGTTTACCTAATGCTCAAAAACGTTGGCGGTGGTTTACCTAATGAGATTTAGGTAAACTATTTAAAAAAGGAAAAATGTGTGATTGGTTGAGAAGGAATGGACCCCACCACACACCTTTCTCTCTCCCCCTTCCCTCATCGGTAAACCTTCACCGATCATCCAATGCAGCCGAGCGGTAAACACCATCTGCGGCGGTGTTACCGATCGGTAACCCGCTTTACCGAGGTGTTTACCGCACCACTCCGCTCACCCTAAGTTGTTATTGCATACAGGGCCGGTTCAACCATTTTGGTGGCCTAAGGCGAAGTAAAATCTTGTGGCCTTTTTCCCAAAAAAATCTATGTAATTGAAAGTTAAACTTGAAGGGCCCAAGTGTAATTGTTTGAAAGATTGTGTTAAAATTTAAAAACAAGAAAAAAAAATGCTAAACCAGGGATTTGAACCTGGGTCTCACCAACATCCATACATACACAAAACCACTACACTACCAACCATCAATATGTTGATAACCCACACCCTAAATCTTTTATAAATGGACTGTAGTTTCATCAAATTGTGGAGGCCCTATATTTTTTGTGGCCCAAGGCCCAAACCTCATTTGGCTTACCCTTGGGCCAGCCCTGATTGCATAATCCCATATGTAGTGTAGAAACTCAAAGCCACCAAAAACGTAATTAGTATAGGTTATCCCCGTAAATACTCATGGGTTTGGATCATTTAAATCACATAAATAACAACGGTAAAATTTATTTTTTAATTCATTTCAAATGTATGATATGTGAGAATGGAAATCGTTGTAATATTTTAAAGCCTTTAATACAATTAATTTTTTTTTTTTTTGGTGTATTATAAATCCATTACAAATGTTTTACTCAACCCATACAATACATTTATTTTTTCAAATATTTTATTCAACTCATATAATACATGGTTTTATTCAATCCATGCAATACACTTTTTTTTCTAAAGACATATTTGTTTATTATTAAGTACTAGTATTAAGCCCCATGCATTGCAGCGGTTGTCATAAAACTGTGTTAAGTGGTAGCAATACTATACCATTGTCAGCGACCACCAACACCGGAAAAGCTCGTAAAAACAAAATAAATAAAAACGGGAAAAATAACGCCGAGCGAAAAGCAGACGTAAAATCTTTGAATCACGCACGCTCGTTGCTGAGAAATTAAACCGAAACGTAAAACATAGAAAAAAATAACTAAGTCCATCCAGGACCGCATGTTGGACGACATATAGATAAAAACACGCACCTAAAAATTAGTCTTTTTTAGATAAAGGAAAGAAAGGAATAAACTTGGAACTTTAGAAACTCAAGTGGGTCAGGATATTCTACAGTTTTCAAAAGTTGAGAGGTTGTATGGCGGGTGGAAAAAGGAGGGACCATTTTTGTAAATACTATGGACTTTTGAGGGGGTTGTAAAATGGAGTAATAGTGTATGGTTAAAATTGTGTTTTTTATATGTTAACTAGTATTAAGCACCCCCGCGTTGCGGTGGGGGTGAACACCAATGTCACACTACTGCTAGCGACCACCAACACATAAGTTGCGGTGTGTTAGTGCGAATAAATTAAACCGAAACGTAAAACATATAAAAAGATAAAAAGGAATGAAAGGGGTAAACTCGGAACTTTAAAAACTCAAGTGAGTTAAAATAATATTTTTACAAAGTTCTTAAACACAACTGCAAATTAGGTTAAAAAAAATAAGCGAAAAAAACTTTGTTAAATATGTAGGAATTAGTTTGGGCTAGATAAAGTTGAGTTGGTTGTAAAATAAAGTAATAATGTAAAGGTTAAAACAGCAATTTTCAAAAGTTGAGGAGTTGTATGGTAGGTAGAAAAAGAAGTGACCGTTTTTGTAAATGTAACGTACTTTTGAGGGGGTTGTATGGTGAGTAAAATAAGACAAGAAACTAAAAGTGCATTTTGCTTAAACTTTGGGGGAAGCTGGTGGAAAATCCACCCACATTCTTTTTTAAGATAGTATGTAAACATTGTTTAACTAAATATAATATAAATAAAAATAAAAATATTAAGAGTATTTAAATATTGTATAAGATGTTTAAATATTATATAACTTGGACAAAAACTAAAATGTGGAAAGTTAATAAATTAAACACTGTGAACCCCCCCCCCCCCTTTTTTTGGCTTCCAAGGGGTTGATAGGTTAAACCGTTCAACCAACACGATCTATATGTTTAACTAGTTGATGCTCCGTCAGTGTTGCGAGACGATAACCGAATAATTCTCAACCAATTAAAAAAACACTACTGTAGTTTTTCTAGAAAAAAAATTAAAACAATGACAAAACCGTAATTTAGAGCTCAGGGCAAAACTATAATTTGTCAGGACTAATGAGCGAGTGTTAGGCAACTCCTTGACACGAAAAAATAAAATAAAATAAAATGGAGTCAACCATTTAAAACAAAAGACTTTTATAGTTTTGCTAAAAGAACTAAAACGATGATAAAACTGTAATTTTGAACTGAGGGCAAAGTTGTATTTTTTAATTGGTGTAAAATCGTAATTTGGCAAAAGCTAAAGTGATGACAATACTGTAAATTTGAGCCAGGGGCAAAATCGTAATATAAATTTGAACTAAGGGCAAAATCGTAATTTTAAGCTTGTGGCAAAACCATAATTCATAATTTTGAAGGGGGGCAAAATCAAAATTTTGAACTGAGGGTAAAATCGTAATTTTGAGTTTGGAGCAAAAGCATAATTTTATTTTGAACTCGAGCAAAAACGTAATTTTGAACTGAGGCTGAAATCATAATTTTTGAATTGGGGCAAACTCATATTTTTTTACTAAGGGCAAAATCATAGATTTAAGCTGGGGGAAAACCATAATTTTATTTTGAATTGGGGCAAAATTATAATTGTGAACCGAGTGCAAAATAGTAATTATTAGCTGGGAGCAAAAGTATAATTTTATTTTAAACTGGGGGCAAAACTGTAATTTTAAAATAGGGATAAAATAGTAATTTTGAATCGAAGAAAAAATCGTAATTTTAGCTGGGGGCAAAAGCATAATTTTATTTTGAACCGGGGAAAAACGTAATTTTAAACTGAGGACGAAATCGTAATTTTAAATCAGTGATAAAATCGTAAATTAATTGGAACAACGGGGGAGTGCCAGATAGCTTGCTGGCACTATTCCCCCATCCTATACCATGGGGTATGGTGGGGCGGGGGTTGGGGGCATGTGTTGACACGTGGAGTTCGAGCCCCCCCCCCCTCCCCAGCGGTGAGTGACGTGTCCGTGGGGTATGGCGGGGCGTGGGTGAACCGCGTGGCTTGGCAGTTTATTAAAAAAATATAAAAAATATAAAAAATACACACAACATTAAAAAAAGCCTAAAATTTTATTAAATTCTTAAAAATTACAAAATTCATAAAAATTACAAAAAAACCTAAAAAGGATTACAAAAAAAAAAAAAAAAAAAAAAAAAAAAAAAACTTAGAGCGTTAGGTAAATTTCAAAAAGAGCGAGCTTGTCGAACGGCTTTCGCTCCTTGCCTCGAAACTCAATGTTCGTCTCCGCTACCCGGTCCTCGTGGCTTAACTCATCGCTCGGAACGGCTTCGTAGTAGGCTTTGAAACGATCAAGCTTCGGCCGTAGCTCGCGCCATTTATGTTGGCACGCGTTTAAGTTGTGTCGGTTGTTTCCGACGTTATGTCGGTAGCTAGCAAAAGCTTACGGCCAATAACGCGTTTCACCGGGTTGTCAGCCCTTCATTGCGTCAACGACGCTCGTGACGAAAGCTAGCTCTTCTTCGTGTGTCCAAGAGGCCATCGATCATGTGTGTTTGGGTAGCGGGTTCGACTGTTGGTTGACTGCTGGGTTGGGTGAACCGCTTGGCTTGGCCAAACGGTTAGATTTTAAAATTTAAATGCCCCGCTATGACCTAGCCAACAAGCGAATAGGAGCCGGCCACATAGGATCGCTAGCCCGCCCCACGCCCGGCTTTAAACTCCCACCCCTTGGGCCACGCCCAAACCCAAGCCCACCCGAGGTGGTGGCTTAGGCGTTTTCAGCCAACCCACGCCCCAACCCCCGCCCCATACCCCACAATCTTATGTTTGTATATGTAGTAAATTTTGTCTAAATTTGTTGAATTTCATGCTCCATTATGGTGGTGGTGCTCCTCCGTGGCAACACTTTGGTTGCTAAGACCGTGGGGTATGGTGGGGCGTGGGTTGGGGGCATGGTGTGACACGTGGACTATGGGACATCCAAGACCAAAAGCCAATTTCAAAGGGGTATGGTGGGGCGTGGGTTGGGTGGCGTGGGAAAAAAACCAATTTCAAAGGGCTAGTGCTCTTGGCCAATGAGGTTCCGCCATGTCACGTGGTAGCCCCGCCCCACGCCCGGCCTTAAACTCCCGCCCAAGAGGCCAGGCCCAAACCCAAGCCCAAGCCCACCCGGGGTAGTGACTTGGGCGTTTCTCTCCAACCCACGCCCCAACCCCCGCTCCATACCCCATAGTCTAAGAAGTACACGCAATCTTTACATAGTCTCTTCTCATTCGTTCAACTATGGCTTGATTAGCTTTTGTTCTTTTGTTTTTTACATTTAAATTTAAATTGTGTTACATGAAACAAATGTTAAATGGTTGATTGGAAGAAGATCGAGCATCGTGGCTTGTGACTTGAAGTCGTGATTGAAGTAATATACAAGAATGAAGAGAAAAAGAGGTTAAGCATTCATGACATCATCACATGCAATACACCATGTTGACGTAACATGCACCAAATCCACAAACACCACTTGACCACCATCCACTAGTTTCCATGGTGGCCAAAGAGGAGAAATTAGCGAAGCACCGCCACAACAAATGAAGTACAAATTTCAACAAAATATTGCTACTAAGAGTAACGATTTTAAAAGTAGCCATGTTTTGTTGAAATTCATACTCGTTTGTGGTGGCATGGCTTTTCTAACATATTCTTTTTGGCCTAATGTAAATTGATGGATGGCGTTATTGGTCCTCCTCCTCCCAGGCCACCATGGAATAGTGGATGGTGGTGTTTGCGGTATTGGTGCGTGTTGCACCACCATGGTAACATCGCCACTAGTGAAGTCATGAAAGCTTAACCTCTTTACTCTGCGAAGCTAATGTTGATCCAATTTTCTTTTCCTGAAATCTCCATCTCCTGCGAACATATCAAAAGTGGAAGCAATCAATTTATATGAATGGGACACAATAACATGACAATCTACAATCAATGGGTTGACATTGAATTAGGTCAAACAATATGGGATATTCAACTAATTGAAAAACATTTTTCTTGGAAAGTGCAACTATTTTACGAAGCAAAATTACTTAACAACGGATGTAAATTTGTAAATTATTCAAGAAACGATTGTAACTTCATCGAAAATTCAAATGAATTAAAATAAACATTTAAATTATAATTATATGACAAAATTAGAAAAACTTGAAAACAAAAATCATTGATCTCAAGGTGATTTCTCAAAGAGTAAAGAACTTATGAAAAAACAACAATTGTGTGTAACACCTTTCATCCAAAATTCAAGTTGATTAAATTACATTCAATTAATAAGAATATGAATAATTAAATCTGATACAATTATAAAAGATGAATTCTAATTGATTTTGTAAAGAGAATAGACAAAATCTACCTGTGTTCTTCGTGGAGTATATTTCTTCTTCGCTTTTAGTCTATCGTCATCATGAAAGGTCGATTGAAGCGTTTGAGTTTTGACTATATATATTATAGGTAGTAAGTGTGGATAATTAATCCTTGCCTCTTTAAATTGGAGTGCAAGTCAAGGAATGGTGCAAATAGTTCGGATAAGGATCAGAAGGAATATTTCAGGATTATTAATTATTTAAGTTGCTAGATTAGAGTCCTAGTATAATTCTATTTTGTAACTTAGTTTCCAAGTTATTTCTTGCTTATAAATAGTGATAGGTTAATGTAATGTTTTAGCAGTTTTAATTAATAGAAAAGTGTCGTGATTTGCTTTGTTGAAACCGATTGTTCGTCCAACAATTGGTATCCACCAGATTTATTATTTTGCCAAAAAAAGTAAAATAGTAGTTACAAGCCAACACCCTATCCACCAGATCAACCGATATCGGTTATTAAAGATCATTCCATTAAGATTTAATGGTTAAGTTGTGGTTCATCGGAAGCGATGGGATCGAATGAAATCCCTTAATAATAGGCGGAAATAATAAGATCAATCCATTATGATTTAAGACGTGGTTATCACTATGAAATATTAAAAAAAAATAACAAATTATTTTCAAAGTATGAACACTACTCTATGATAAAAAAAAATATTTTATTATAGCTTTTATCTTATATAAATGAGCAATATGATTAAAAAAATACATTTTATTATAGCTTTTATCTTATTTAAAAGATGAAATACAGTTAGCCTTGTCAAACTCAAAGTTTGGGAAGTTGTTTAAATCTTAAACACCTCAACAGAGTTCAACTATAAATAAATATCAGATAACAAAAAAGTCCTCCATGTTCGATTTAAAAGCTGAATTTTGGGAAGTTGTTTAAATCATAAACACCTCGATGGAGTTCAACTATAAATATCAGATAACACAAAAAAGTCTTCGATGTTTGATGGACGAGAAGCTAGCGACCGATGCATATCGGATTCTTCCTCTCTTGTTCTTTATGGGTCTTTGTTTCATCTAATAAGCTAAGTTGCACTCAAACCGGTATGACTAAGTTTCATTAACTTCGCGCTCCAACGCCTCTCGTATAGTTGGGTTGAGTTACCGAATTATATAGGATGGAATGGAGACTATTAAAGAATAAGAGAGACGTGTCCGAAGAAAGGAACTACATGGCGTTTAGTTTGTGTTCATGTACTCGATCTTAATTTCTTGAAGATGAAAGGAAGTCGTTAATTCTTGAATTATTTCATCTTTTGTGTTATGCTTGTTAATTGTTTACTTTGATCATGAGTAATCTAGTTCACATCTACTAATAACTTTGGATTTAGTACAGTCAGAAATATATATCCAGTTATATTGTGATGTTGATACTTGTAATGGGTTAATATAATAGGATGTATGATACTTGTAATGGGTTTAGTTTGTGTTAATTCTATATGTACTCGATCTTTCTTGAAGATGAAAGGAAGTCGTTAATTCTTGAATTATTTCATCTTTTGTGTAATATATGCTTGTTAATTGTTTACTTTGATCATGAGTAATCTAGTTCACATCTACTAATAACTTTGGATTTAGTACAGTTAGAAATATATATCCAGTTAGTTATATTGTGATGTTGATACTTGTAATGGGTTAATATAATAGGATATATGATGTTAAATAACATATACATAAGCTTAAGATAGAAATCATTCAAGTAAACTTGTTGCATGTAGGATTATGGGAAGATATAGTGCAAAATTTATACAGATTTCTACAAGACTACAACACAACCTACGTTCCATCCATGGTGTCGGTTTCTTCTTCTTCTTCTTCTGTTTTTCTTTATGTGTCTTTGCTCTATCAACACCCGACTTAGAGGGGAGGGGTGGTCACTAGTGATAGATTTCTATCACTCCCAATATCCTATCCAATCAAATCATGCCATGTCATCACCCAATATTCTATCACTAGTGATAGAATTGTAGTGGGGGTGGTATCACTAGTGATATAATTCTATCACTCCCAATTTTTTTTTAATTTTCCTTTTAAAATTAGAAATTAACAATAAAACACTAAAATTATAAATTTCATTAAACTTAAAAAACAAATTACATAGCAAAATAAAAAAAAACAACTAAAAATTGGAAAAAAAAAAAAAAAAAAAAGCTAAACGGGTGGCATCTCCCAACCCCACTTTGCGCAAATCTCACGCTTTTGTTGAATGACAATTGACTTAAACGGTTCGTCGAGATGGTTGTGCTTTTCACACAAGATTTTTAAATCATTTTGTCTTTCAACCGTTTTCAAGTATTCCTTGTACGCCTGCTCGCGTTCAACTTTTGCGGACATAATTATATCTTTTCTTTCTTCGGCCTTCTTGTATCGCGTCATTTTCTCCTCTTCGATTCTGAAGATCGACTCCGCCACCGCTTCCTTCCCTTTGCTTGACGATTCACCACCTCTCCTGCGGCTTGGCCTTGTAGGTGTATCTTCTTCAACGGGGTCGTCAACGGGTTGATCGGATTCGTCAAGGGGGTCGTCGTTTAAGCTCATTTGGGGCAAGTTATCCGACGCGGAAGTCGTGTAGTTCCCCGAATCGGATGTCTTTGATCTTTTCGAACCTCCTCGTTTTTTTGGAGCCGTAGGACCACGCATGTCAACCAACTCAACCGGGACCCACTTCGGGTGATTTCTCGCAACTTCCCATGCCGCCACATGTGGAAAACTCCTCTTTTTGTAGAGATCGCAATACATTTCGGTGGCTTGTCGCATGATTGTCGCCTCGCTCGCCCCACTTTGTGGGTTTCGGTTCTACAAAAAATATAAAAGGTTATGTTTTAAAAAAAAAAAAAATTCTGTTTCTAAAAAAATAAACAGTTTTCTATTTTTTATAAAAAAAACAGTTTTCTGTTATTTAAAAAACTGTTTTCTGTATTTTTTAATAAACTGTTTTCTGTTTTTTTATAAAAAAAAAAAAACTGTTTTCTGTATTTTTTTTTAATCTGTTCTGTTTTTTTTAAACTGTTTTCTGTTTTTTTTTTAAACTGTTCTGTTTTTTTTATTAATAAAAAACAGTTTTGAATGAAAAAAGATTTAAACTTTAATAAAAAAACATACATTTTGAATGAAACAAGCGTTGAACTTACTAATTTTCCCGTTCAAATCCGTCCATTTCGACGTCATTTGGTCCATGTTTCGTGCCCTTGCACCGGGAAGTTGCCTAAAATGATTTATGACGAGTCTCCAAAACGCATCCTTTCTTTGCTCGTTGGCATGTTTCCTGCTCTCCGAGATGTGCAAGTACGCCTGCACCAAGGACACCTCCTCGCTCGTCCAATGTTGTCGGACGGTTTGGATGATTTCTTGAACGTCATCATTTTCTTCTTCTTCCTCTTCCTCTTCCTCTTCTTACTTGCTTAAAAAAAGTTTGCGTCGAAACGTATGCCAACTCAAATATATACCGATAGATAGATAAAAACAAGCACGGAAAAAATAGTTTTTTTTAGATAAAGGAACAAAGGGAGTAAACTTGGAACTTTAGAAACTCAAGTGGGCCAGGATATTTTATAGTTTTCAAAAGTTGAGAGGTTGTATGGTGGGTGGAAAAAGGAGGGACCATTTTTATAAATACTATAGACTTTTGAAGGGGTTGTAAAAAGGAGTAATAGTATATGGTTAAAATTGTGTTTTTATATGCTATCTAGTATTAAGCACCCCCGCGTCGCGGCGGGGGCGAACACCAATGTCACACTACTGCTAGCGACCACCAACACTTATGTTGCGGTGTATTAATGCGAAGAAATTAAACCGAAACGTAAAACATAGAAAAAAATAACTAAGTCGATCTAGGACTCGGGCGTTACGATGAACCTGTCAAACAGGAAAAATGGACGACGTAAAAACGTTTAACCACACACGTACATTGCGCTGTGTTAACTCACAAAATTTAGAACGGAACGTAAAACGGAAATTTTGCGAAAAATGAAAAGTATAGAGGACCAAAGTTGAAAGTAAAAAAGTTGTGAGTTTAATTTGCAAAAGATGAAAAGTATAGAAGACCAAAGTTGAAAGTAAAAAAGTTGTGAGTTTAATTTGCAAAAGATGAAAAGTTTTGGGGTTAAAAGTAAAAAAAATCAAATAGTTTTGGTCTAAAAGTAAAGATGAAAAGTTTTGGGGTTAAAAGTAAAAAAAATCAAATAGTTTTGGGCTAAAAGTAAAGATGAAAAGTTTTGAGGTTAAAAGTAAAAAAAAATCAAATAGTTTTGGGTTAAAAGTAAAGAATTAAAATTTTTATTTGAAAAACTCCAAAGCATGAGGTACAACACCCATACGTCTAAAAATGTTGCAAATTATAGTATTGAGTAATGGTTTATATAGTGGATGAAAAAAGGAGGTGCCATTTGCGTAAATGTAAAAATAGTTTTTTAGGTAAAGGAATGAAAGGACTAAACTCGGAACTTTAAAAACTCAAGTGGGTTAAAATAATATTTTTACAAAATCTTAAACAAAACGGCAAATTAGTTTTAAAAAAATCAGCGAAAAAACTTAGCTAAATATGTAGGGATTAGTTTGGGTTAGATAAAAATTGCAATTTTCAAAAGTTGAGTTGGTTGTAAAATAAAGTAATAATGTAAAGGTTAAGACTACAAGTTTCAAAACTTAAGGAGTTATATGGTAGGTAAAAAAAGAAGTTACCGTTTTTGTAAATGTAACGTGCTTTTGAGGGGGTTGTATGGTGAGTGAAATAAGACAAGAAACTAAAAGTGCATTTTGCTTAAACTATGGGGGAAGCTGGTGGAAAATCCATCCACATTCTACTATGTCCTACTATACCTTAAAAAAGAAATCGACAACTCTCAAAAATTTTCGTGTATCCATGCACAATTAAATCCTTTTGACTTTCGTAACAATCAATTACTATTACCAATTAAACAATCAATTAATAAAAAATAATATATGATTGAAAAAGTATTTTCACACCCCGATATTTCTACATATTACCGGTGAGCCCGGCGGGGAGCATCGTGACGTAGTTGTTATCATCATAGTCAAATATACACAGTTTATTGCACATCGGAAGTCTTGGTAGAAAATATTATTACAAACCGAATGTAAAGTACGAATAAAATATACTACAGACGGATGTAAAGTAGGGTCCACAGGCGGATCTAAAATATAATACAAAATATGGTTCAACAGACTTTAAACATCAAGAACTTGCAAGATTCTTTAACTAATGCTCAAAAGCTTCCAGCCAATTTCGAATAGTACCTGTCACTCGGTCTTTTTGAAAAATACGTCAGTTTACACTGTAAATACAATTAGCCGACTCTTTTGAAAACATTTATGAAAATTGATTTTTTTAAATGCACAGGGCACAAATGTTCTTTTATAACTTGGGATAATTATTTAAAATAATCTTGTATACAAATTTATATGTTTGTCGTACGTTCAGGGCCCAGTATAGAAACCGAGACAAGATTAATACACACACCAGTAATATAGTCCCACAAGGAGTTATCCTCACGTTGTGGTTATATTTTTATACATACGCAACTGTCAGGTGTATGCCTACACCCCGTGCTTAAGTCATGGCCATTTTCAATGACATGAGCCGAGGATATCCAGGACACGGTCGTATTAACCCCCAAAGGTTTATATATCAAACAAAACAGATTAAAAACGGGTTATGTCAATGAATTAACCACTATTCGATTAAAAATTCCATACCCGACCAAGCGGTAATAATTTACCGTATCCCAAGCCCGTATAAGGGAAAATAAGTTAAAAGTATTTACCTGAGCCTAAAATGTGAAATTTGATAACTCAGCCGTATGATCTAAATAAACTTGTAAAGGTAGCTTTTACCGGGGCTTCTTAATCTGGAACGAAGGTTTTATTAACCTATTAGATTACTAATGGGTCTTATTTAAGTTATAACTTAGACCGGTTAGTTTAAAGAATGATTTACGGTACGAAACGTTAGATTAAGCGATGACTGGATTGGAATGTGATTTAGACCCAACAAGTATGAAGACTTGTATAAGATGGGTAAACTAAATACATTCTGGATTTTGAAGTTTAAACGATAATGTTTGACTCGTTTCGGCTAATTTATGCAAACTAGTTACATAAACCGTACCGAACGCGTATATGCATTATGGGTAACCGGATGAGCCATGTAAAAGTTCCACAAGTTATGATTCTTTAATTATGATATGATATCAGTAGGATAACAACAATTATGCCCAAAAATATTTTTAAACCAATTTAAATCCCGTAGGGGTATTTTGGTCATTTTAAAGTTTATAAAAGAGGTTTAATGGTAAACTGAGGTTATGGTCTAAAACATTCTGTAAAAACATTTATTTTATAGTGTTATAACAGCAGGATATCGTACATATGTGTGGTTTACAATTTATGGCCATAATATGCACCGTAGGGGCATTTTGGTCATTTCACATATGCTTTTAAGGGCAAAATTGGAAGTCTGAGTTCAAGACTTATACTTACTATTAAAGTATTAAAATTTATTTATAAAATCAGTAAGTAACAATTCTTATGTGTTAAACATGGTTTTAAACCATACTATGCACCTAATTAGCGTAAAAGTCGACAAATGACGATATATGTGATGTTTATAAAAATCTGAGATTTTGATCAGCCTTGAATATTTAAAATATTTTATTTTTCATGTAAAATCAATAGGAAAATGTTTGGTATGATAATCATATGTAAAACTCATTTTATTAATAAAAAGGGCATTATCGTCATTATCGAATTTATACCAGAACTCAATGATATGGTCAGTTTATAATCTGACCAAATATTCCAAAGATCCCTAAAAATAATATCATAACAGTAGGTAACAAGTTTGGTGTCAAAATTTGGGTTTAAGTATGATTTATGCTAAAAAGCGTAATTTAATTAATAAAAAGTTAAGTTTTACGATATCGTGCATAACATTAGTTTGAGACCAGAAATTTATGTCAAATTAACTTAGACATGTTTGCATATCAGTAACTAAGTAGTTTGCATGTTTACATATTCAAAAATCTCATCTTTATAACACAAGGGCATAATATTTAAAATTAAGCACAATAACGGAAAATTGCAAATAAATTAGATTACTAAGGGACCATGTAGTATAACCTCAGAGGGTTATACTAACACATAATATGGTCACAAGGGAACCTTAAGGCATATAGAAACTAAGCTTATTCGGGTCAGAACTGAAAGTCAAAGCAAAGGTCAACTTTTGCGACTTTCGGTTGCGAACCGAGCCTAAACTCAGAATTGTCGGGTTGAACATGTCTAACATGTCCTTATAATATTTACCAAGTTATTAAAGTGATAAAACATGTTTTATAACTCCTGCATTATCAGATTGATATTTATTTAAAAACTGACCCGTTTGACTTTTTGATTAATTACTTTGACCCGACAATTAACTAAGCAAACGTGATAATTAGGATGTGCCCTTTTGAGGGATTAACACACACCTAATTACGATCGCGTAGCCATATTCGCCTCGAACAATGGCTGGACCGTTTAGGTCTAGACCGATAGTCAAAGCGTTATTACGACAACTTTGACTTTCGGTCCTTAAATAAATAAAAACCGAACTATGGAGACTAGGAACACTTACACAAGGTCCTAGCACGAAAATAGAACTGAGGGGAGTGTCCTTTGTGATCAGGAAGCTCCAGAGTAAGAGAAGAAAGGATTTCTTTGAAGTGAGCAAGTCCTAAAGCTCAAGTATGAGCTCTATTTATAGTGAAGAAAGACTCTCAAGATCATCCCAGGTGTCCTCTGATGATCTAAGGGCAGTACATGTGTCCTAGAGGTATTACAATACCATCAACATGCAGCTGGTTTTGAGAAAAGGGGTGTAGAAGGCGACAACCTGCAGCTGTCCATTTTACTGCCCAGATACAGTCCTTACGGACCGTAAGCATAAGCCTTTACGGTCCGTAACCTCTTTTCAATTTTTATCGCCCAGTTACAGTCCTTACGGACCGTAAGCGGAACCCTATACGGTCCGTAAGCTTTGACCAGAAGACAAAATTTTGAAAACTTTTACATTTGGCCATGCAACTTTTATCAGTTATGATTAGTCGTTTTGGGGATATGAAATTATAATAATAAGGTCCAAATTCTGATAAATAGTCATTCAGAGGCAAGGATTTGCATGATGACTTTTGTATTCTTTTCAAAGAACTTTCATTATTCGATTATGATTCACGACACGTGTCATTACATCATTGGTCATGATTTTGCGAGGTGTTACAGGTATTCTTTTCCCCAATACTTTTATGATATTGCAATTTTAGCCTCTTGACTTTCGTAACTTCAAAATTTCATAAAATAGCAAATTTAGTCCATAAACTACTACTTCATTTTACAAATAGTTTGCTTTTGACACCCCAACTGACGTAGTTTTCTTTTCAGCCCTAACTTTGTTATAATTTCCTTCTTACCCCAAAATTTTATCAAATTTTATTTTTACCCTTTCTTAGCCCTTAAGTTTAGGAAATGCAATTTTTAACCATTAACTTTTTATGAACTTTGTAAATGCCACTTTGACCCCCTCGAGAGTTTTTGGCTTTACGATATAAATTCGAGTTAGTCGGGTCGCGTATAATACGTTATGATTGTACGATATAAATTCGCTTTACGTTACGTCTTGATCCAATCGCAATGCAACTATAGCATACATTGAGTTCAATCGGATATGTCAAAACGTGCGTTTTCTTATGGTTTCCCACCGGCTTTGCCTCCACGTCCTGTACTTTCACGATGTTGCAATTTTAGCCCCTTAACTTTAGTACCTTCAAAGTTTCATAAAATGGCAGATTTAGTCCCTAAGACTTCTACTATGAATTTCCAAAACCACTACCTCATCTTTCAAACTTTGTCAACACCAACCCTCTACTTTGGTTTTCCACCATCACCCTTTAGCTCTTACACAGTTACGCCACCAACCATCTTCTTTTACATTTCCACCAACACCCCCTCATCTTTTACACATTTCTGCCACCACCCCTATACTTATACACTTTGTCTTTTTTAGATTTTGCTTTTTACCCCTTGCACTATTACTCCATTTTTACACCCACCCAACTTTAAAAAAATTGCAATTGTAACCCGTATACTACAACTCCTACTTTTCCAAATGTCAATGCATTGTGTTTAAAGAAATGTCTCAGGCATTGTGTTTTACACTTTGTGTCTACCTTTGTGCTTTACACTTTTTTTAATTGTCTTTTACGCACTGCATTTTACGAATCGTGTTTTATCTTACTATATGTTTCCATCCGTCACGCGCCGCCGCAACGCGCGGCGGGCAAAGTACTAGTTCTTTTTTAAGATAGTATAAATAATGTTTCAATAAATATAATATAAATATAAATATTTTAGAGTATTTAAGTATTGTATAAGATGTTTAAATATTATATAACTTGACAAAAACTAAAATGTGGAAAGTGAATAAATTAAAGTATACATAAATAAATTTTGTAATAAATTAAACACTATGAACACTTTTTTTTTTTGGCTTCCAAGGGGTTGATAGGTTTTGCATTGATGGGTTAAACTGTTCAACCAACATGATCTATATATTTAACTAGTTGATGCCATGTCTGTGTTGTGGGGCGATGGCCGAATAATTCTCAACCAATTAAAAAACACGACTATATTTTTCCTAGAAAAAAAAACTAAAACGATGACAAAACAGTAATTTTGAACACAAGGCAAAACTGTAATTTGCCTGGACTAATGAGCGAGTGTTATGCAGCTCCTTGACACGAAAAAAAATTAAATCGAATCAAACAATTAAAACAAAACACTTTTATAGTTTTGCTAAAAGAACTAAAACGATGACAATACTGTAATTTTGAACTGAGGGCAAAGTTGTATTTTTTGACTAGGGTAAAATCGTAATTTGGCAAAAGTTAAAGTGATTGCAATACTGTAAATTTGAATCAAGGGCAAAATCGTAAATTTGCTCAAAGGCAAATTAGTAGTTTTGAACTTGGGGTAAAATTGTAATATAAATTTGAACTAAGGGCAAAATCGTAATTTTAAGCTGGTGGCAAAACCGTAATTCGTAATTTTGAACGGGGGCAAAATCAAAATTTTGAATTGAGGGCAAAATCGTAATTTTATTTTGAACTATGGCAAAAATGTAATTTTGAACTGAGCATGAAATCTTCATTTTTGAAACAGGGGCAAAATCATTTTTTTTTTACTAAGGGGAAAATCGTAATTTTAAGCTGGGGCCAAAACCATAATTTTATTTTGAATTGGGAGCAAAATTATAATTGTGAACCGAGGGCAAAATAGTAATTATTAGTTGGAGGAAAAGTATAATTTTATTTTGAACTGGGGGCAAAACTATAATTTTAAAATGGGGATAAAATCGTAATTTTGAATCAAGGACAAAATCGTAATTTTTAACTGGGTGCAAAAGCATAATTTTATTTGGAAGTGGGAAAAAACGTAATTTTGAACTGAGGACGAAATCGGAATTTTAAATCAGTGATAAAATCATAAATTAATTGGAACAATGGAGAAGTGTCAGACATTAGAACAATGGAGAAGTATCAGACAGTTGCCTGAAAGTATTCCCCCATCTTATTTTAAATAATAATTTTTGTCTAAATTTTGTTGAATTTCATGCTCCATTATGGTGGTGGTGCCCTCTGTGGCCACAGTTTGGTTGCTAAGAAGCACACACAATCTTTGGATAGTCTCTTCTCATTCGTTCAACTATATGGCTTGATTAGTTTTTGTTCTTTTGTTTTTTACATTTAAATTTAAATTGTGTTACATGAAACAAATGTAAATGGTTGATTGGAAGAAGATCGAGCATCGTGGCTTGTGACTTGAAGTCGTGATTGAAGTAATATACAAGAATGAAGAGAAAAAGAGGTTAAGCATTCATGGCATCACCACATGCGATACACCATGTTGACATAACATGCACCAAATCCACAAACACCACTTGACCACTATCCACTAGTTTCCATGGTGGCGAAAAAGGAGAAATTAGCGAAGCACCACCACAATGAAGTATAATTTCAACAAAATATCGCTACTAAGAGTAACGATTTTAAAGGTAGCCATGTTTTGTTGAAATTCATACTCGTTTGTGGTGGAGTGGTTTTTCTAACATATCCTTTTTGGCCTAATGGAAACTGATGGATGGCGTTATTGGTCCTCCTCCCAGGCCACCATGGAATAGTGGATGGTGGTGTTTGCGGTATTGGTGGGTGTTGCATCTCCATGGTAACATCGCCACTAGTGAAGTCATGGAAGCTTGACCTCTTCGCTCTGCGAAGCTAATGCTGATCCAATTTTCTTTTCCTGAAATCTCCATCTCCTGTGAACATATCAAAAGTGGAAGCAATCAATTTACATGACAATCTACAATCAATGGGTTGACATTGAATTAGGTCAAACAATATGGGTTGACATTTTTTTATGTCCATGGCTTTATAGCCTCGTGGCATCTTGGAGGTGAGATAAGACTTTAGGACCAAAAGGTCCGGGGTTCGATTCCCACAAGGGGGGTTTTCCCATATTTATTGGGTTTTCTCCTGAATTGGTGTATAGGCATTATGCCTAGTGGAGATGGATATGATCGGGTGGTTCCACTGGTGGCACGATGATACTCCAGTGATCCGTCAGTGATCCAAATTTGTCGTTCAAAAAAAATTGAAAAACATTTTTCTTGGAAAGTGTAACTATTTTACGAAAGAGAAGTCATGCAAAATTACTTAACAATGGATGTAAATTATTCAAGAAACGATTGTAAGTTCATCGAAAATTCAAATGAATTAAAATAAACATTTAAATTATAATTATGACAAAATCAGAAAAAACTTGAAAACAGAAATCAGTGATCTCTAGGTGATTCCTCATATGACAAAATCAGAAAACTTGAAAACAAAAATCAATGATCTCTAGGTGATTCCTCAAAGAGTAAAGAACTTATGAAAAATCAACAATTGTATGTAATGTAAGATTAAATATATTATGTTTTAATATTTAATCTATAGCCATTATAATCATTTACATAATATAGATCAAAATATATTATAACCTATTAAATAATTAGTTGGTAATTGTTGATGGACCATATTACCCTTATTAACTAATTAGGTTTCCTCCTGGGTGCTTATATAAGGAGAATTATGTGGAGGTTAAGGGGTTACTCAGTTAGACAATTACACAAACCCTCATAACTCATAACATCAATCGACCTCCTCTCCATACCGATTCCCTTGTCGGTTTCTTATCATCACCATCATTAGATTGCACCCTAAGGAGGAACCAGATCAAGCTGACAATCATGTCAAACACTACTGCTGGCCTGTCTGATGCAATCAAAGGTATGTTTTCATGTTTTTACTTTATGTTCAAAACAGAACTGAACCAACATGTGGTATCAGAGCGTATGTTGATTAGCCAGTTCTGTTTTGTATCCGAAATCTGGAATAAAACTGGAAAAACAGCTTTGAAAACCCAATAAAATTTCGTTTTTTGCTATCCGAAATCATCATTACGGACGATTTTGGATCTAAGTTTCATCATTACGGATCATCACGGATGAATACGGATGATTACGGATCTGGGTTTCATCATCTCTGATCATCTCGGATCATTACGGATCATCTTTAATCATCTCGGATCATTACGGATGATTACGGATCTGGGTTTTTTTTGTCCTCTTGAATGCATCTCAGATCATTACGGATCATCTCTGATCATTACGGATCATTTTAAATCATTACGGATCATTACGGATGATTTCGGATCTGGGGTTTCATCATTACGGATTCATTTCGGATGAATTATGGATGCATTACGGATGAAAATTCATTAATTTTTACTGTTCCGAAATCATGTGTTGTTAACTGCCTAAATTAAGGATTTTGTATCTTGTGGAACACATTTCGGATGGTCATTACGGACCATCACGGATCATTTCGGACTAATCGCTTCGGACTAAGCGTCCATTTCGGACCATCGAAGATCATTTCGGACTAAGCATAATCATCATGGAATCATCCGAAATCATGGGTTTTGGACACATTTGAAGTCATCCGAAACCATCCGAAATGACTCGACTTAGGCGTCTTGGACACATCCGATATCATTCGAAATAGTCCATTTCGGATAGTCCGAAATGATTCGAAATCATCATCTCGGATGAATCCAAGACATTCATGATTCATCCGAAATCATGAGTGTTCATAAAATTTCAAGACTTAGTCGAAATCCTGTTACTTTATTGAGCAGTTAATGTGAACTAAATTTTAGCTTGGGGCTCCGCCCCGAACCCCGTGCAAGGGGCACGCTGTCCCCCTGCACCCCCCAGCGAACTCACCGCGGAGTTCGATCCGCGCTAACAGGTAGTTTGCTATTAAATGATTGGTTTTGTAATTATTTAGTTAATTAATAAGGATCAGATAATGTTTTACAAAACCAAAATGGCTTAACTTGAATGAGTTTTTGATATATCATTTCTGGCCAAAGCTGACTTGATACATCTACTTATCGTTCAAGTATTACGAAAGCTATGTTGTGTGTGCATCATAAGCATGAATGTTTTAATTTCTGGCCAAAGCTGATTTAATTCATTCATAGATGGCATACTCAACAAGTGCATAACTAAAGTGATTGTCTCAATTTCTGGCCAAAGCTGATTTGTTACAACCACTTTGCACATATGCTTAAATGATTACACTTCTGGCCAAAGTTGTTTTGTCTTCGTTTAAGTAGAATTTTAGCTAAGTCTATTATTTTGATGTTAGTAATAGACATATCACAACATCTTCACATAATGATCCTTAGATTAATGATCCTTAATTAAGTTTTATGATCATTTCGTCTGCCTTATTCTTAGTACCCATAATTTTTACTCACTATAATTTTTCTTCAATAAGTCTATATCTCATTCACTTTAATTACTAAACCTAAAATGTTTGCTTTATTTAAAGTTTCTATAAGAATTAGCTCTTAAATTAAATCCTTGATTATCTCTTAAGGCACGATAATCCTATTGCTCTCTTCTGATAAAGCACTACAGAATAAAAGTAGAGCATGATTAATAGGACAAATCGAACATGATGTCTCTTATGATAATCAAGAATAAGTGCTGTCACTAAAAGGTTATTCCAGATTAAGTCCTTCCTAAGACTAATCTATTATGTGCTGATTAATCACAAGAACTCCTAAGATGCATGCCTTTATTTAAAATTCTAAATTATAAGGTTAAGTGGTATATGTGAATACATTATAATGTACAATACCATGACCCATAAAGTTAAGGGCTTACGCATGGAAATAAGTACATTTTTTTCGGTACATTACATACTAAGATTTTCACTTGTACAATTTGATGCATTATAAATCAACTATAACACTCAAAAATACCAAAGTATAATGAGTGTGTTGATAAGCAACATATGTACATAGAAATATATGTTTGAAACTGGAAAATAAGATGTTATTCACCTTACAACCACTAATAGTTTAAAAGAGGATTGTTCTAAGGTCCATAGACAAATTACAAGTGCTAATCCCAACTCTAAGGTTCTTCAAGGGAAAATCTCACTGCATAATTATGTCATTAGACTAGGCATAAGCAACGAGACTATCCATTATTCTAAAGAACAGTTGGATAAGTTAATTAGGTAGTCACTTACTAATGATATTTAAGTCTGATAATTTTAATATTCCAATTAACACATGATTAGTTGACTCTAGTTCCATACGTTTCCTTACCAGAACTCGACAAATAACTAACATGAGAGTTAGTGACAAAATTAAATGTTAAGGCTATAAGAACCATAATAAGCAGTCTTTTAACAAAGCTTCACGATACCTTACATATTCTGAAGATTAATCAGAATATAGTATCATAATTAAGCAATGTTATGAAGGTTGTGAGGTTTGCATAGTCAACATAAAGTCACACTTACCTTAAACTCTCATTTTATTTGTTCTAAATCTCTGGATAGAAACATTACTAAGATGAAACTAGATGATACCTTACATTTTCACAACTTTTGTCATCATGCAAATGAGAATTTGACAAAAGGAAAATGAGACTTATAAATTTCATCCATTATAACCAAAATTCATGAGAAATCATGACATGGTTAATGAGGATGATTTTTTCATTTAATCTCATTCTAAGTGATGTTAAATCATGACGTTATAGCCCTAAATATTATTCGGCTTAAGGAATAAGTATGGGTCCATCATAGGTCATTCATTGACATTAGTGGAACTTATTCAAAATAGAATATTCAGACATAATTCATTTATCATTTAAAAGACTATCAACTTGTATCTAAATTTTGTCGCATATGGCTGACGGTCTTAGAAGAAATCTATTCATATATATATACTTAATAAGATTTCTATTAGATATGTCCCTAAAGTTTCTTATGATATCTGGACATTAAAGAAATCAAATAAAGTCTAACATATATATGATAGGTTCCCACGTCACGTACCTCATTGAAACTTCTCTTGTAGCATTCTAGAGATATTAAAAGATCAGTGGGAGCATTAAGTGTCTTAATAATAACTTGCAATAGTTGCAAGAGGTGGGGGAGTGAAAATTTTACATTACCTCAATTTGCACCTCTTGTACAAGACACGGCTCCATCACGACACTGTTCTATCAAAACTTATCTCCTTAAATCTAATGCTACTCTTACAACAGTTTCATTGTTGCCTAATTGTGGGCACACTTAGATTTCTTACCTAAACTAACATAATCCTCAACAAGAGAAACTACAACGACTAACGTCATTAACTTGTTTCTCTATTAGAATTTGTTGGTCGTTACATATTGACCCTAAGCATGCTGAGTTCCTAAAGATTTCTAAGGTCGGTGGGAGCAGTCAAAGTCCTTATCATGATTTGCAAGGAATACAAGAGGCGGGGGGAAGAGTGTCATTAAATTTCACTCCGAATTTAACTCCGATTACACCTCTTGTACACCATACTGCACCAACTCTTATAAACTTAGAATGAAAATGATAGCAACCTAACCAAGAGCTAATCCATAAAACTGAAACTTCTAATGAACCCAATAATCAACTCAGGAGGTCATCTAGGTTTAAAAGCCTACTAACTTTGATGATTACATAACCTCCCTAATTAAAGTTGAAATGGATTTTGGAAATGTTTGCAGATCCTATCTCTTCTAATTAAGCCATTAGCGTCAATCAATCTTCTGAATGGAATAAAACTGTTTTCTAGTAAAACTGATTTTATGTGTTTCTATAACGTTTGAGATTTGATTGAATTACCTAAGAGTGTTCATAACTAAACCAAATCCTAATATAAGTGTTAAGACACGAGAAGCTTGATTGATTGTCAAAGGTTGTACTCGGGAAGAGATAAATTATTAAAGAATCTTTATTACATATCTTACAGAAGATTTCTTTGAGGATCATCACTGTTCTAGTAGCTTATAATAGTTTAAAGCTACATTAGATGAACATTATAAACCTTTTTCCCTAACAAATGGCTGACACATTTACATGTTCATTAGATAACAACCTAAAGTTTCAAACTGAAGGTTAAAGAACACTTTATTTGTAAGCCAATAATATCCATGTATGGGTTAATGCAAACATCATAATGTGATGAAAAGCTAACGTAATTATTAGAATCAAGTGGATTAATGTACCTACCTCAAAATGAGTGGGAGCAACTAAGATAAACTTGTCTATATAGATGATATTCTTTTGACAAGTATATGTTACATAAGTCAAAGCATTGTTAACACAAACTTTGATATAATAAATCTCAGAGATATCTCTTACGTGATTGATATCATAACATACTAAGATAGACCCAATGGGATATTAGTTCTGTTCCATAAGTTTAACCTCAAATGGGTCCTTACATATGTAACAAACATTAATGCTCTCTTTTAGAGGATAATAGGATAAATGAGATTATTTTACGCTTCATTAATTAGAAGCCTTATGTAAGTTTAAGTCTATACTCGTTTAGATATTACTCACATTGCAACACACTAGATATGTCTAGATTAATGTGAAGCATCTAATGGAGTATTACAGTATCTTTAAAAGAAACGAGAGACTATAATTTAAAGAAGAAGTGAGAACTCAAACCGGTTTATTACTTTAACTTTGAAATATTCAAAGATGATAAAATGTAATTTCGGGTATATCTTTATGTCAGCAGACAAAACCTATTTCATGGGGGAGTCATAATGCACTGATATTAACAACCTAAGTTATAACGACATAATATAGTCACTAAATACTGTTGGAAATTTATCAGTGGACTCATAAGTTGATTAACTCCATATAATTAATGTTTTGAAGACTTAGTGTGATAAAGTCAGCTACCATGACTCCTTGAACAGTAACAGTTCAAGAGGTGTTGCATTATATTTCGATACGCAATTAATTATTCGTTTATGAACGAATTAAGGAAACTAAGTTTTGTATCGAATACATTCATGATATGCTTAAGGATCCTATAATTGAAGGGCTATTACCCATAAGTCTTATTAAGAGAGCTCAGAGACGGGTATTAATTGATGGCTATGCGCAACTGCATATCGTACTATGAATGAATAAGTATTAGTTAATTTTCCTCATCAGTTTGATTTTGTATGTCTCTAAGAATATGTCACGCTAGCATAACGGCATATAGACAAATATAGTTACAAATCAAACAAAGGGCTTATGCGTATTTTGATCATAACGATTAGGTTTTAAATTAAGGCTATAGTATGATTAATGGGGGTCCTGAGTCGCATAATGATTCAACGGCTGTATTTTTCTGCTATAGTACTTGTTTAAGGCTAAAATGAGTGTTAACTCCTGATCAGGCTTATCTAATACTCATAGTAAATGATTACTCGGCTAAGTGGGAGAATGTAAGATTAAATATATTATGTTTTAATATTTAATCTATAGCCATTATAATCATTTACATAATATAGATCAAAATATATTATAACCTATTAAATAATTAGTTGGTAATTGTTGATGGACCATATTACCCTTATTAACTAATTAGGTTTCCTCCTGGGTGCTTATATAAGGAGAATTATGTGGAGATTAAGGGGTTACTCAGTTAGACAATTACACAAACCTTCATAACTCATAACATCAATCAACCTCCTCTCCATACCGATTCCCTTGTCGGTTTCTTATCATCACCATCATTAGATTGCACCCTAAGGAGGAACCAGATCAAGGTGACAATCATGTCAAACACTACTGCTGGCCTGTCTGATGCAATCAAAGGTATGTTTTCATGTTTTTACTTTATGTTCAAAACAGAACTGAACCAACATGTAACACCGTTCATCCAAAATTCAAGTTGATTAAATTACATTCAATTAATAAGCATATGTATAATTAATTAATCTGATACAATTATAAAATATAAATTCTAATTATTTCTTTAGAGAGAATAGACAACATATACCTGTGTTCTTGGTGGAGTATATTTCTTCTTCGCTTTTATTCTATCATCATCATGAAAGGTCGATTGAAGCGTTTGAGTTTTGACTATATATATCATAGGTAGTAACCATGAAAGTAAGGCCTTCCTCTTGGAATTGGACGAGAAGGGCTCTTCCTCAAGGAGTACTTGACGAGGTCACTGATTATCAGAGATGATTCGTCACTATCCTTTCATTCGTGGTACAGGTAAGTGGGTTTGGGAGGCTGAATCGTCTGTAGGGGTGAGCAAAAGGAAAAACCCGACCCTACCCGACCCGACCCGACCTGACCCGACCCGAGAACCGATCAAACATAAAATACGGAACCGATTCACTACCCTAAATATAGGGTTGGTTCCGGTCCATAGGTCCAAGTCGGGTTTCACCATGAAAAGAACCGAGAACCGACCCAACCCGACCCTATTTTATATGAAAAATTGGAACCAATCTAAATACCTAGGTACTTGGATTCGGGTCGGGTTAGGTATATTTTCGGTTCGGTTCTCGGTTATTTTCGGTCCGGACCTAAACTTGCTCACCCCTAATCGTCTGGTATTTTTTCGGCCAGTTCTGCTTGAAACCTCATTCTTCAAAATCTTCCCGAGACAACTCCAATTAATCGGTTCTTCTGGTGTAAATGGGTTCCGCTCAAGACTGTTTGTTTCGCATGGAGATTAGCTCTAGAGAGGAATCCCATGGCTAATAATCTGATTAGAAGAGGTGTTTATGCAGTTTCGAATGTGTGCAGTCTATGTAACAATTTTGAAGATAGCAGGGACCATGTTTTCCTTTCTTGCGAGTTTGCAGCGGAGGTTTGGCGGAGAGTTTCTTGGTGGTGTGGCATACAGTTCTACCTGGCCAGCACAGTTCAAGATTTGTTCGATTCTGCAGCGCGCTATACATTGAATAAAGACTGTTTTATCCTTGGGTTCGCGATCCTATATACATCGTTTTGGAGCATTTGGAAAGCGCGTAATGAGGCAGTGTTTAGAGATCAAAGGTGTAATGTGGATCGCACCTTGGACCTGATAGTGTCTCAACTGTACTCTTGGGTTAAAAATAGGACGAAACATCGGACGATAGATTGGTACAAATGGTGCAACAATCTGGAGGACTGTTTCATGTCATGCTCTGTTTCGTTTCTCTTTTTTTTTGTTGCTGTGGTTTCCCCTGTTTCACTGCTGATGTACTTTCTTCCAGTCGCGCGCTGGTTTCTTTTTATATAGTGTTGTTTGTTGCTGGCCAAAAAAAAAAAGTAAGGCCTACTTTTAAGGATTTCAATCTGTATATGATAAAATCTAAAGTGAATGAATAGTGTTATGTGATTTATTCATTTATTAGACTATGAGGTATGGGGCGTGGGTTGGGTACAAATGCCCAAGTTACCACCCCGGGTGGGCTTTGGTTTCGGTGTGGCCTCTTGGGCGGGAGTTTCAGCCCGGGCGTTGGGCATGCCTAGCGGTCCTCCGTGGCTGGCTCTCATTGGCTGGGTTGGCTAGGCCATAGCGGCTAGGTTTAAATTTTAAAAAATAACCGTTTGGCTACAAATGCCCAAGTCACCACCCCGGATGGGCTTTGGTTTCGGTGTGGCCTCTTGGGCAGGAGTTTCAGCCCGGGCGTTGGGCATGCCTAGCTGTCCTCCGTGGCCGGCTCTCATTGGCTGGGTTGGCTAGGCCATAGCGGCTAGGTTTAAATTTTAAAAAATAACCGTTTGGCCAAGCCAAACGGTTCACCCAAGTCATTATAAAACCCTCCAACCCCACCGCCTGTCCACATCGCTACCCCAAACCTTCACTCCACCTACCCGAACCCGCTACCCACACTTGATACCGGCACAACGCGATGAAGGGCCGCCAACCCAGTGAGACCCGTTACTGGCCGGAAGCTTTCGCTAGCTACCGGCACAACGTGGGGAACGACCGGCACAATTTAAACGCGTGCCAACACAAGTGGTGCGAGCTACGACCGAAGCTCGACCGTTTTAAAGCCTACTACGATAGCGTCCCTGGCGGTGATATAAGTCACGAAGACCGGGTGGCGGTGGCCAACATCCAGTTCCGGGGCAAGGAGCGGAAGCCGTTTGACAAGCTCGCCCTGTTTGAAATCTACCTAACGCTTTAGGCTTTTTTTTTTACTTTTGTAATCCTTTTTTTTTTAGAATTTTGTAATTTTTAGGAACTTTTAATAATAATTTTAGGCTTTTTTTTTAATTCTGTGTGTATTTTTTAATTTTAGTTTTTTTTTAATTTTTATAAAACTGGCCAACCCACGCGGACTAGCCACGCCCCGCCATACCGACCCAACACGTCACTTACCAGCGGGGGGCTCGAAGTCCACGTGTCAACCCATGCCCCAAACCCCCGCCCCACCATACCCCACGGTCGAAAACACCAATGTCTTTCGTGTAACGCACGTCATTTACAAACACTAGTTTTAAAATAATATTAAAAAGTAGTTCTTATTATGTTGCTTCATTATAAAATCCATTTGTGGAACATTAGTGCACGTGTATGTATAGTTTACCGAAATTGACAATATTTCATTCTTTTAAAATAATACTAGGTTATAACCCCGTGTATTACACGGGTTGAATAAATGAATTTTATATACCAAATAATAAAACATTATCTTTTTAAAAGCCCCCTTTATTGCACGGGTTAAAGAAATGTAATTTTATATATTAAATAATAAAATAAGTTATATCTATAAGAACCATATGTATTGTACGGGTTGAATAAATGTAATATTATATACCAAACAATAAAAAAATTATATCTTTAAAACCATTGTATTACACGGGTTGAATAAATGTAACATTGTTTATCAAATAATAAAAAAAAGTTATATTTTTAAAAACCCCCGTGTATTACATGGGTTGAATAAATATGATTTTATATACCAAATAATTAAAAAATATATTTAAAAAAACTAAAGGATTTTTTTATATTTAAAGTAGGATAAGATTGAATATTAATCTGAACCAACTGATTTTTTTATATTTAAAGTAGGATAAGATTGAATATTAATCTGTATTTATTTAGTTAATATAAGATTGAAAAATCATATAATTGAATAGGTGGGAGGTTGTATTATGATAAATCGGTTAACCGTACTGAATGATAAAGATAACAGTGATTATTGAACAAATTAATTAATCGAATTTAACAGAAACATTTGTGATGTTAGGCGGATTTTTTTTTAATTATTTGAAAGTTAATATCAACTTTGGAATTCATATGAATTCTTATTAGATTAGATTAAATATTAGAAACATTTGTGATGTTAGGCGGATTTTTTTTAATTATTTGAAAGTTAATATCAACTTTGGAATTCATATGAATTCTTATTAGATTAGATTAAATATTATTGATAATAAAAAATTGTATTAGATTAGATTTTAGATTTGATTAAATTAATATTATTAATAATAAGAATTTTAATAAAAATTGATGAAATCTGTTAAAATTATCCATGGAGCTAAAATGGTTATCTATAGTCTATACTATATAATAAAAGAAACCAAATAAACAATTTTAGGGACACTTGTCATCATATTAGGCCATGTTTTATTGATAAGTATTATTTTAGTTTAATCTTTTCTAATTAATTATAGATAATCCTCCTACTAAATATTATTTAGTTTAATTTCTTATGGATAATTATTATTTAGTTTAATCTCCTTCTCATTTATAATATTATTTATTTAACTAATAGAGTAAATTACGATTTTGGCCCCTGTGGTTATATCACTTTTACTCTTTTAGCCCAAAAAGAATTTTTTACATCTGAGCTCCCTGACGTCTTTTTTTTAATCATTTTGGCCCCTAACGTCTTTTTTCTAACCCTTTTGGCCCCTAACATTTAATGGATGGGGTTAGTGTTAGGGGCCAAAAGGGTTAGAAAAAAAGACGTTGGAGGCTCCGATGTTAAAAAGTTCTTTTTTGGGCTAAAAGGGTAAAAGTGATATAACCACAGGGGCCAAAATCATAATTTACTCTAACTAATATTATTTATCATTTTTACATTTACGGAGTTTTAAATAATGGGTTAAATTTATTGAGACTTCGTCAACAAATTTTGCTACAACAAAATAATCTATTTATATCAATCTAAATTTTTATCTATACTATACTATGGGTCAAGTTATTCTACAAAGGCTTCTAATTGTAAGAAGTGTAAGAAGGATTTATAGAGTGACAAGTGTCCAATAACCTAAAACTAAACCCACTACATCACCACCAAAAACCTAAACACCCACCCCCACCCCCACCCCCACCCAAAAACCTAAACCCCCCCCCCCCCACCTCCACCCCCCAAAAACCTAAAAAAAAACCTAACCCCCCCCCCCCACCCAAAAACCTAAACCCCCCACCCCCACCCACCCCCCCCCCCCCCAAAAAAAAAACTATATCTCACCAAAAAACCCCTAAAAAACCTAACCCCCCCCCCCCCACCCCCCACCTCCACCCCCCAAAAACCTAAAAAAAACCTAACCCCCCCCCCCCCCACCCCCCAAAAACCTAAAAAAAACGTAACACCCCCCCCCCCCCACTCCCCAAAAACCTAAAAAAAAAATATAAAAAAAACTAAACACCCACCACCACCCAAAAACCTAAACCCCCACCCCCCACCCCCTCGGCAAAATATATATATATATATATATATATATATATATATATATTTTTTGGGTGGGTGATGTGGGGGGTGGGGGTGGGGGTGGGTGTTTTTGGTGGTGGTGGATGTTTAAGTTTTTTTTTTTTTTTAGTGGGTTTTTTTGTGTAGTGGGTTTTTTTTAGGTTACTGGACACTTGTCACTCTATAAATCCTTCTTACACTTCTTACAATTAGGATCCTTTGTATTTGATCCTAATCCACTATTATATATCATAAAACATTAATGTGTGACACATGTCGTTCATTGTAGGTATTTATTTTATGATTTTCTCGCCTCACTTCCAAACTTATCTTATATTAATTAAATAAATAAATGAATAATGAGCTAATATTAAATTTTATCCTATTTTAAATTTCAAATACCATTCTTCTATTTTTCTAATAAAATATTATCCGAAATTGTAAATTGTTAATTTAAAACATTTTAAATAAAACAAATTATTTATCACGAAAACCAAACTTTGTATTAATATATTAAATATTTTTATTTTCACTATACAAAATTACATTTACTAACTTTTTTATTATTTGGTATATAAAATTACATTTATTTAACTCGTGTAATAAATGAGGTTTTTTAAATATGTATTATTATATTATTTGGTAAACAATATTACATTTATTCAACCCGTGTAATACATGTAGTTTTAAAGATATAATTTTTTTATTCGGTATATAAAATTAAATTAATTCAACCCGTACAATATGATTCTTATATATATAACTTTTTATTATTTAATATATAAAATTATATTTATTCAACCCGTGCAATAAAGAAAGTTTTTAAAGATATAATGTTTTATTATTTAGTATATAAATTTATTTACTCAACCCGTGTAATACACGGGGTTATAACCTAGTTAAATTATATATACGTAAAGCATCTAGTTTGAATTAATTTAGATTTTTATTTTAATCACGGTAATTATATATATATATTAATATTTATCCATAATAAATATTTAGATAAGTATATTAAACAAAACATTTTAATATATATCATATACATATTAAATATATTTAACCATCTTTAATACACGTAATACATATATAGGTAATAATTTATAAATATAATTATAAATATCATAAAATCTTATCATATTTTAATATTTTTAATCAATTAAATGAGAGAATGACAAGTGTCCCAAAACAGGTTTCCTTTATTATATAGTATAGATTAATTGAATCGTGGTAGGAATAACAATATTACTCTAAATCTATATCTATATCTATACTATATAATAAAAGAAACCTGATTTGGGACACATGTCATTCAATGAGGGCATTAATAATTTATTGATAAATTTTAAATTAAAAAAATTTAAATATTATATTAGAATTTTATTTTGATTGTAAATCTAAAGTCTAAAATGTGTTTTAAATCTAATCTATAATTTATGGATTTAATTTTGATTTGAAATTATTAAACAAAAACCCATAAAATTAGTAACCATTTAATCAATTTCGTAAGTTTTACTTTTCCTTCTAAAATCAAATTAGATTTTTGTGATAATTAAAGTTTTGTCAAGAATATAAAAAATCATTATTTAATATTCAATATATTACATCAAATATTTAGAATTAAACTCCACTTCATTTTAAATACTAGGTATGTTTTTTTACTCTTCATATGCTATGCATATTATCTGTCACATAGAAAACATCATGTTTTTTTAGATAAGTTTACCATGTCAAATAAGTAATATGCATATTATCTATGTCACACAGAAAACATCATGTATTTTTAGATAAGTTAGATATATGTGTTTTAAAACAAGGTAAACTCTTAACATACATACTTTTCCTATTGCAACTAAGATGTAGAGGTCTGTGAAATGTATCTTCACATTCGGAATGTCATAACTTTTTTTTTAATTTAGATTTACTTAGTTGTCGTATGGTGTCTCATGTCTTTATTTTTATTTTTTCACTTATATATATGTTTCATTGGTTCAATTGTACACGTAAAGTATTACACTATACATAGTATTTTCTCAACTATAGTTAATTGGTTTTATTGATTCAACTAGAATTTATACCCGCGCTTCGCGGCTGGATAACGTTTTTTTAAAGTTGCACGTACGTTAAAACGTAACTTAAATTTATACCACATGTAACTAAAGCTAAACACATAAAACTCGCTTACAAAAATATTTAGAAAGTTAAATGGTTGTCAGTGTCAATGCCGAAAGTTGAGAAAACACAAAAAAAAATTATGTCGAAATGTAAATCAACTTAAGTTTATATCCGCACGTAAATAAAAATAAAGACGTAAAACTCGATTAAAAAGTATTTAGAAATTTAAGAGGTTGTAAGAGTCAACGCTGAAAATTAAAGGTAAAAAAAAAAAATTACGTCGAAACGTAAATCAACTTAAGCTTATATCGACACGTAAATAAAAATAAATATGTAAAACTCAGTTAAAAAGTATTTAGAAAGTTAAGGGGCCGTAAGAGTTAACACTTAAAGTTAAAGGTTAAAAGTAAAAAGAAAAAAAGACAAAAAAAAGTACTATAGCACTGTAGCAGCGCTACAGTGAAAGTAAGTTTTTCTTTAATATATATATATATAATTTTTGTCTATTCATTTACATTACTTTTATCTGTCTAGATGTCCTTTTTCAGACATTTCAATTGGTATGGGACATATTACATTATCAATAGTTTTTATTGGTTTCCTTACTAATTGTGATAAAAGTAATTATTTCGTACAATTCATATTGGTTTATAGCTTTGAATACGAGCATACCTTATATTAATGTTAATGATAGCGAAAGTGAGGAAACTATATTTAGATGGTAGAAAATATAATATTATGCCAACATTAACCCGTCAAAATAATCTATTATCAAATAAAATCAGACACGTTACCTTTGAATAAGAAAATGTCACAATAAATATTAGTAGTGGTACAAAATTTTAAGTTCCTATGACAAATCCTAAAACAAATAACAGATCATATTATTATGAATGGCTATACAAACTTCAACATTTATTTCGTATTTGATCTGCATATTACTCTATATTATATATAACTTAGATCATATTATAAACATATTTTTTTTATTTCACATTATAATTATAATTATGATTCACCCCGTGTATATAACCTAGTTATGTATACACTAAAAAATCGGGAAATATTGGTGATGTAAACATCCTTCAAGACGAATCTATATCAAATTATTAATGCATAAACATTGTTGAAGTCTTTTATCCCAAGTTTTATCAATTAAATTATAGGTTTTATTTACCTAGTGTTTTTAGTTAAACTATTATTATTATACATATTAAACAAAACTCTTGATGAATAGTGTTTTAGTTTTTTTAAATATTTATTTATATTTTAATGGTTTCTTAAGTATTTATTTATTTTTATTCTAATTTTAAGCATTCATTTATATTTTAATAATACATTACTCATTTCTGTGACGATAATTGAATTGACTACCGATATCTTCACGATCTAACCGTTCGATATCGTTCGAATAACATCGATGTTGGTACCGATATTCGTTTTTTATTGTTTTATGTCGATGTAAAACATGTGTTGATTTTTCTATCGAACTCGATGTTTAGTCTGATGTTCGTTTTTATCGTTCTATATGGATGTAAAAAAGGTGTTGCTTTCTATATCGAACATGAATGCTGGTGTCGATGTTCACTTTAATCATTTTATGTCGATGTAAAATAGGTGCTGATTTCTATACCGAGTGCATGTATCGTTCAAGTACTGTAACGACTCGACCTAAACCGATACCGATCTAATGCTCACGGTATGTACCGCCGCAACACGCGTACTATTACCCTAGTAAATATTAATAAGAAATGCTTACAATATAAATGAAATTTCAAGATACGAGGGAAAGTGGGGCTATCGATGGCTTCAAATAAGAAGAAAAAAAATATGAGAAAGAGAAAGGAAAATTGATAGAGGGATAAATCATAAAAGTAAGGAGTAATCAAATTTCAAACGTGAATCAAGTAAGGAGTATGTGATTCCCAATCTTGGTGTAAATATATTAGGTAGTGATGTGTATAGGTCGGTTTGGGTCGGTTTTGATCAAAAACTATAACCATAACCGCGATGTCGGTTATTGGATAACCATAACCGATCGGTTACGGAGGTTATGGTTATTCGGTTTTGATGATTATAGTGGGTCGGTTATGGGTGGTTAACCGTGTATTTAGCTTAGCTAAAAATAGCTTAATTTTTTTTAACATGGAATAAATAGTTATTGCATCTTTGTATATATTAGTATATTACATAGTATTAAAAAATACATATAATCTATAATATTAGTACCAATTATTATCGAATATTCAAATAATGTGATATGATACATTCCATAAATTCAAATAAACATTCAACCAAAACCACAAAATGATATGAAAAACCCATAAGTACTAAAAATCTTCAGTAAAAAACATCAAATATTAAAAATATGGTGAAAAGTCCTAAATCCTACAAAGATTTATTACATGCTGGTTCGGTTCGTTTATGGTGGGTATAGAAAAAATGATAATCATAATCGACCTGCTACTTTCGGTTTTCAAAAAAACCATTCACCGACCCATTGGTTTTTTATTTGGTTCGGTTTTGTCGGTTAATTCGGTTATGATTCGGTTAATTCGGTTTTTTGCACACCCCTAATATTAGGTGGAGGGGTGGTCAATCACTATTAGGGTGTTTGAGCTATTCTCTAGCCAATAATATCATGTCATGTCAAGTCCCTATTCCACTCCCCATTTTACACTCAATTACTGACAATGGTCAAACACATGGAGAGTGGTAAGGAATTTAAAAAAAAATGTGATTGGTTGAAAGAGGTTGGGATCGACCATTAAACCCCCTCCCTCTCCTCCTTCCCTTCCTCTTCCCGATCGATGTATACTCACCGAAGAAACCTCTCCCCGCTCACCGATTTGAAGCTGGCACCCCTTCCCTGTGTGGCAACCCCCTCCCCGATCAAAGTCCCCGAGATGATACCAACCACCCTAATAGGATTAAAACTTAAGATTATGTTTTTCAAAATTCCCATCTTGGTGCTAATATTTCTGGTCAATAAATGATATTTATTATGATTATAGATGGATTTGGGTATGAATATTTTGGTTTAATAAACAGGTAAGAAATCATGTATAATAGGGATTTTATGTGCCAATTGGAAAAGACAATATAGGCTTGATAATTGTCTTTTTTTAATTTAAGGGGGAAAGGTATCATGGTCTTTCTCGCATGAACCTACTTCATCCCTGATTTTTAAACAGCTATGCCTTTTTATACTATATTATTAAAAAAAAGAACATAACAACGTATTAATGAGTATTTCATTCACTTTAATTTGAGCAGACTATTGCTATGGATTTCTTAATTTTAAAAATTTTTATTTTACAAGCTATAAACTTACGTGATTTGTGTAACGTTACGTGGTTATATTCTAGTACGCAATTATGTACCATATGTGCATGCAGTTTCAAGTGCTCAATGTGACCATACATCTATAAATTGTATCATATCTAACAAGTGTAATGTCACATTGTCACAACCCCCGATCCCTAATCCCCGGGAACGGGCGGCCGTGAGCCAGTTTCGGTGGTATCGCGTGATTGTCTAATTTGGCAGCGGAAATTTTTCATCAGGACCGTAGTTAGGAAATATTTGATCAGAGTAAAATACCACATTTTCATAACATTAATCACATGGGATAAAACCCAAGTTTGCAATACACACATTTTCATAGGAATAAATCCTATTTTATTTCATAAAAACATCTATTTTATTTTAGGTAACTTTTATAGCCACTTTTCCAAGCCTTCAGTGCTATCCAGCTGGCTTCTAATTGGCTTTCACACTGTGTTACCTGAAACGCGTTTTAAAAACATTTTTCAGTGAGAAATACTGGTGAGTAAATCTCAGTTTAATCAAGAAACATTAACTTAATTTAAACTTAACAGTATTGAGAGCGATTACAATGTTTATATCTACCCAATTACTCATTCAGTACTATCAATCCTGACTGGTGGGTCATATTACACATTGGCTAACTTTTCGTCCAATGGTAACGTTACTCACATTTTGTATACAAAACCCCAACATACCGGCAGTAATAGTAGAATTACAAAGACTCAATCACTGCTAAATTGCATTGTGAAATAGTTAAGGTTTTGTAAAAACTGTTTACAAAAAGGAGATTACTCACAAAAAGGTTTACACAAAAATAAGGATTACTCACATTGCTGTCTTAGATTTTCCGTAAGGGTTTCCTGGTGATAATCTATAATTTATACAAATGCACACGTGTTAGTATAATAACCCATTTTAACATTAGTAATACCCTCCCCGAGATGGCATTCCAACGACTACGTCGGGCAGAACCACGACAGCCGTTACGGAACCCTAGATCAATCGGGCAGCGTATCTAATACGTATCCAGGGGTTATAATACTTACAACGGAGCATAACTTCGCTATTTAGGGGGGTATAATACCCGTATAATATGCCTATTATTCAGATTTGAGAGAAAGATTTCGATTTTGAACGATTCTCGACTGAAGGCCAATGCCTCCTTTATATAGGGCCTGTCTTCAACTTTTACGCGGCCCGCGTAAATGTAGACAAGGGTCTACGTGGCCCGTGTCAAACCCAGTCAACGTGCTAGCTTGTCCGGGTCACTATGTAGGCTTGACGGGTGTTGGGCCACGTGGCGGCCCATGGTCGCGCCAGGTTTTAAGTTAACGCGGCCCGCGTCAAGGTTGGGGTGGGGTTTACGCGGCCCGCCTCATCCCAAAAATCAGATTTTTTATTAATTTTAATAATATTTAAGGTATTCGGGACCCGTTTTCACATATGGGGTGTATTTTAGGACATATTAGGATATTTTAAAATATATTAGGGTGTTGGAAATAATTCGAGGGTGTCGGTTTTCTTGAGGATTGTTATACACATGATTATGTGTAAGTATGTAATTACGTTATTATAGTTTTTTGAATGTATAATGTTTTTTTCACTAAAGTTATGCTTAAACGTGCTTATACATTTAATATATAATGAGAACTTAATTGCTTTTATGTTATTACGTGATTAGATCTGTAATATAAGTCGTTACGTGATTATAGATGTATTGTTACATTGAGCATTTGTTATTGATTTTGCACACATGGTACGTGATTACATTGAGCATTTGATATTGTTTTTGCACATGGTACGTGATTTAATCATTGAGCATTTGTTACTGTTTTTTACACACATGGTATGTGATTCTAGATTTAGGTATACATTTGAGTATCTGGTACTGATTGGACTGTCGCGCCCCAGTCAAAGATAATATTTATAAACCCGATTTACCCTTAACTATGTGGTAGTGGTAGTACAGGGTCGATCCACGAAGAGTTTGTGGTTTGCGTATGGATAAGATTGATTATATTGGTTTGTCACTATTGTGAAGCTTGCTATTTCGTTAATTTGTTTGTTTGTTGAGAAAGAGTGTCGGAATGTGCCAACTAGTTTTATACTAAAATGATTAACTACTAAAAACTTGACAATTTCAATTGCACGAAAACCTGATTAGAACAATAATGAGAAAAACAAGGTTCACACTCGGTTCAACAATTGCAGGACCTAGGGTTGCCACACGTTTTTAATTTGGTTTAATTGAATTAGTTCATTAACGGTTTTAGAATCACAAGGCTTAGGTGCCAATTGCTATCAACGTTCAAGACGGACCACAATGCACTTCGTTACCTCGGACAAGTAAATCCTATCGAAAGATAAGGAATAATTGTACATATTCATTCCATAAAGTCAAAATTCATTTCTCATTCGACAATTTATAGATTTAATATAAATGCAAGACAATTATCTAACAATTCTAATGCAAATCAGTTTGTCACAAAACCAAATATTCAACAAATAGCAAACCTTAGAAATCCTTACAAAAGTCTACACCGGGTGACACCCGAGAGGATTAGCTGCTCATGTGTAACACCACGTAAAAAAAACGTGTCCAATTATATAAAGACACGTGTCCTAAACTCTAAATGTGTTAAAGTTTGAGTTTGAAGGACTAAAGTTGACAAACGATGAAAATGTGTGTCCGAAGGGACTAAAAGTGTCAACATGCAAAACTTGTGCCTCTGAATGACCATACACGAAGAATATATTCTTAAACGAGTAATTATTTGGATATAAGGAGCCGTTTGTGAAAATAATCGGAAGATTATAAACTACAAGGGTTAAACATGTCAACATGTTAATTTCTTACCTCTGAGTGGCCTTTTAACGAACCCGAGGCTTCATAATGTTCAAATATACTCTCAAGAATAAGTGATATCAGTTTCACGTAGCTTCGAGATCGACACGTAAGTTTTCAAGATTTTGGGCTAAAAGTGTCATTGTGATGAAACTAGTATATCGGTGATCGTTTAATGAATCCGGGCCTAACGGAGTTTGGTTATACTCCCACGATCCTCCACAAACTAACCACAAAGGCCTTTTGTGCCTAAAATGATAGTTACAAAAGTTATAAAGGACCAGGGACTGAAACTGTCAAACTTAAAACAATTTTTATCTGAAATAAGGGTTGTCGCGGCCCGCGAATACTCCCCTTAAGTCCTACGCGGCCCGCGAGCGACGCCCAGTTCAGCAGAATGTTGACAGCTGCTGGTTGCAGCCTGTTCCACCGCCTTAAACACTTCCAAAACGATTCTAGGAGCTTGTTGACGGTTTTATAATGCCACTAGGACACCTGGGGTGATCCTAAACAACCCCATAACAGCTGTGATGATCCTAGATCATGGCATTCAAGTATAAATAGGCTTTTGGTGTAACTAGTTCATTTGCTCACTTCACTCAAATCATTCCTACTCTCAATTCTGGAGTTTCCTGGCCAAGAAGGGAGCTTATTCTTGTAGAAAAGATAGCTAGGACCCTTTGTAAGTGTCTAAGCCCCTCTCTTTAGTTCAGTTTTTAGTTTAAAAACCGAAAAGTCAAAGTTATCATAATCTGAGTTTGACCTTCGGTTTAAACTCAAATGGTCCAGTCACTGATCGAGATGAATGTGGTTATGTGACCATAATTAGGTAGGTGATTAACCCTTAAAAGGGCATCTCCTAATTATTTCGTTTGCTTAGTTAATTGTCGGGTCAAACTTTTTATTTAAAAAGTCAAACTGGACAGAATTATAAATAATAATTAAAACTAATAATACAGAGGTTATAAATTATATTTTAACACTCTAATAACTTAGTAATTACTTTTAGAACATGTTCAAACAGGTTCAACCCGACAATTCTGAGTTTAAGGTCGGTTCGCAACCGAAAGTCGCAAAAGCTTGACTTTTGCTTTGACTTTCAGTTCTGACCCGATTGAGCTTAATTCTTCCATGTTTTAATCTTCCATTGGGACCATATTATGCTGTAGTATAACCCTCTGAGGTTATACTACCTAGTCATTTATATATTGGATTATATGCTAGTTTCCGTTAATATGCTTATAAATGCCCGTTATGCCCTTTTGTTATAAAAACGAAATTTTTGAAAATGTGAGTGGACAAAAATATTCATTACTGATTTATAAGTATGTCCCAAAACTTTGACTTCAATTTCTGATCTCAAACTAAAGTTATGCAAGATATCGCAAATTGAAGCTTTTTATTAATTAAATTACGCTATCTTGCATAAGGCATGTTTAAGCATAGGTTTTGACCCAAAACTCATTACCTACAGTTAAGATATTATCTTTAGGGATTTTTGGTCAGATTATAAACTGACCATATCATTGAGTTCTTGTATAATTCGGTAAATGACGATAATACCCTTTTCATGCATAAAATGAGATTAACATATGACTTGAATGCCAAATCTTTATCTACTGATATTATGTATATTAAATAAATTAGTTTGAACACTTAAGACTGATCAAAATCTCAGATTTTCATAAAAATCTTAATTATCGTCAATTAGCGACTTTTACGCTAATTAGGTGCATAGTATGGTTTCAAACCATGTTTAACACCTAAGACTTGTTACCTACTGAATTATTAAATAAATTTTAATATTATTACAGTAGGTATAAGTCATGAACTCAGACTTCCAAAAATGTCCTTAAAAACATATGTGAAATGAACAAAATACCCTTTCGGGACATAGTTTGGCCATAAATGGTAAACCACACATATGAATGATATCTTACTGTTATATCAACATAAAATAAATATTTTTACTGATTACTTAAGACCAGAATATCAGTTTACTATAAAACCTCTTTTATAAAGGGTAAAAGGACCAAAATGCCCCTACGGGACTTATATTGGTTTTAAATACTTCTTAGGCATATATGTTAACATCCTACTGATGTATTAACATATTTTAAGCATAATAACATGTGAGACCTGTATATAATTCATTCGGTTACCCGTTAAGCATTTATGCAACTTTTACTCCTGTCATATATATATATGTATCTATTACAAACTACAACTGGTTATACCTTCGTGACTTATTTATCCAGGTTTTAGGAATATTATGCGCAACATGCTTTTATGTTAAATTTATTCTATCTCCTTATCTACTAATTTGTCATCTAATGGGTGAAGTTCCTCCAAATTTCCTGGCTCATAGGTGGCATGGGCGCTGGAACTGGGTCAAGGTATTGAGGGATTGGTAGTTCGTAAGGATATGAGTTTTCCTGGTTAAGATCTAATTTTTATTGGTTGGTTCTGGTTTAGCGGTCTACTGGAATAAGTGTGGATATTTCTTTTGCATTTCTAACTCAAGCTCCCATGTGTATTCTGGTATTCTTTTGGAGTCTCACTTCACTTTGACCAGAACTAATCTCTTGTGCTTGAGGTTCTTGATTTTTCCTGTCTTCGATTTGTAGATTCTTTTCTACAAATTTTAACTTTTCATTTACCTCTATATCCTTAAGAGGCGTGACTAATGATTCATCAGCTAAGCATTTCTTGAGATTAGATACATGAAATACATCATGTATTCCTGCCATTTCCTCTGACAGTTGCAGCTAATACGCTACGGGTCCTATTCTTCTAATAATCTCAAAAGGTCCAACATACCTGTGGCTTTAGCTTTCCTATTTTTGATGAATCTGACTACTCCTTTTCAAGGAGAGACTTTTAATAATACCTTGTCACCTACCTGAAATTCCAATGGTTTTCGCATGTTATCAGCGTAACTCTTTTGTCAATCTCGTGCTGTTTTCAGTTGTTCCTTGACTTGAATGATTTTGTCGGTTTGTTTCTTGCACTATCTCAGGTCCAGATAGTTGCTTTTCCCCAACTTCTGCCCAACAGACTGGGGTTCAGCACTTTCGTCCATAAAGTGCTTCGAATGGTGCAGCATTGGTACTTGTGTGATAGCTGTTATTATAAGAAAATTCTATCAATGGTAAGTGATCGTCCCAAATTACCTCCGAACTCAATTACACAAGCTCTAAGCATGTCCTCCATTGTCTGAATTATCCTTTCGCTTTGTCCGTCTGTTTGAGGATGATAGGCTGTGCTTAGATTTAGCTTGGTTCTCATGGCTTTTTGGAAACTTGTCCAAAATGAGAGGTAAAATGGCTATCTTTATCAGAAACAATTGATAAAGGAATTTTATGTAATGAAACTATTTCATTTACATATAATTTAGCTAACTGTTCCATACCGAATGTTTCCTTTATTGGTAGGAAATGAATAAACTTACAATCATCCAGATTGTATCCTTACCCTTTTGTATCTTGGGTAATTTGGTAACAAAGTCCATTGTCATCAATTCCCATTTCCATACTGTCATCTCTAATTGCTGCAATAAACCTGGGGGTTTCTGATGTTCAGTTTTAACTTGTGAACAAGTTAAACACTTAGCTACATAAGTTGCTATATCCTTTTTCATTCCTATCCACCAAAAATTCTTTCTTAAGTCCTGATACATCTTATCACTTCCAGGATGCATCGTATATTTAGACTTAGGGGCTTCTTCTAATACATGGTGACGTAGGTTTCCTAATTTAGGTATCCACATCCTTTTCTTATGGAATCTCAAAATTCCATTGGTTCCTGGTTCTAATTCCTTAATCATTCCTTTTGCCCGAAAACATATCTTAATTTCTTATGATCGGTGAAAATAGTAAACTTACTACCATATAGGTAATGTCTCCAAATCTTAAGAGCAAAAATTATGGCTCCTAATTCTAAATTATGAGTTGAATAATTTTCTTCATGATTCTTAAGTTGTCTGGATGCATATGCTATAACCTTTTGACGTTGCATCAATACACATCTATAACCTAACTTAGAAGCATCACAATAGACTACAAAATCTTTGGTTCCTTCTGGTAATGCTAGTATGGGTGCATTGGTTAATCTTTGCTTAATGATTCTAAAGGCTTCTTCTTGTTTTGATCCCCATTCAACTTAATGGATTTACATGGTAACTTAGTTAAGGGAATGGCTATTCTTAGAAAAATCTCGAATGAATCTTCTATAATAACCAGCCAGTCCTAAGAAACTTCTAATCTCGGTTGGTGACTCAGGGGTTTCCCATTTGGTAATTGCCTCGATCTTGGTGGGATCCACATGAATTCCTTCATGATTGACTAAATATCCAAGAAACTGAACTTGTTCTAACCAAAACTCGCACTTCGAAAACTTAGCATAAAGTTTTTCTTTCCTTACTAGACTTAGAAGTGCATGCAAATGCTCTGCGTGTTCCTCTTTACTTTTAGAGCAAATGAAAATATCATCTATAAAGACAATTATGAATTTATCCAAATATGGCTTACATATTCGATTCATCATGTCCATAAATGCAGTTGGGGCATTGGTTAGACCAAATGGCATGACAGTAAATTTATAATGGCCATACCTTGTTCTAAAAGCGGTCTTAGGAATGTCCTCTTCTTGTACTTTTAGTTGATGATATCCTGAGCGTAAATCGATTTTTGAGAAAAATCGAGCTCCTTGTAACTGATTGAACATATCATCGATTCTTGGTAATGGATACCGATTCTTAATCGTGACCTTGTTCAATTCACAGTAATCAATGCACATACGCATCGATCTGTCCTTCTTCTTAACAAATAAGATCGGTGCTCCCCATGGGGATGAACTTGGCTGTATGAATCCTTTCTCCAACAATTCGTCCAACTGTTTCTTCAGTTCCTGCATTTCTGCGGGTGCTAAACGGTAGGGTGCTTTAGCAATTGGTGCTATTCCTGGTAGCAGGTGAATTCTAAATTCAACTTCCCTGTTGGGCGGTAGTCTTGGTAATTCTTCAGGAAATACAACTGAAAACTGAGATACTACTGGAATAATTTTCAGTTCTTTTCCTTTAGTGTTAGTGATTATAGAAATCAAATACACTAATGATCCTTTTCTTACATAACTTGCAGTTTTCATCACAGAGATGAATTTTGTAAATCCAAAGGATTTATCTCTTTTAATTGTGATCTTTTCACCCCTTGGTGAATTTACTTGGATTGACTTTTGATCACATAAAATACGGGCTTTATTGGCTACTAACCAATCCATTCCTAATACAACATCAAATCCTGCCAGATTCATCGGATAAAGGTTTGCAATAAACTTATAGTTTAAAATTTCTATTCTTGCTTCCTGCAAGATTTCAGAAATCTTAATAGTTTTCCCATTTGTTGTCTTTACTAGACAATCTTGTGGGAGTTTAGTTAATGGTTGATTGAGAAGTTTATAAAATGAAGTATTAATAAAACTTTGGTTCGCACCAGAGTCAAATAATACATTATTTAACAAAAAAAAATAATAATAATACCGGTGATTACATCCGGAATCATCTTGGCTTCATCTGCAGTTAGAACAATACTCTATCATTTTCTTAGGTGCTTTAATCATTTTAGCCAATAGTTACAGGTTTCCTAATGCGTAAAAATCTAAAGTAACACAAAGGAAATTCTTATACTTTTGATGGCATTCCAACTTTAAAGAGTTACTGCCGTTCATATTGTCGTAGAAATTACGGGAGTGATGATCAAACGAAACAATGTTTGTCATCAGATTTTATAAATATAAAAGATTCTTGATAATCCTTAAAATTTATCATTGACATAACTGTTCGTGATTTAACCTTTATTGGTTTAATCATCGGATTTCCTTATAGATATATATATATATATATATCTATATAATCGTATATTTCATATACTACAATAAGGTCAATGTATATAACAGATTCATATTCCCAAAGATAGGTCAGATATCTAGTCATGGTACTCTTTAGGGAATTTTATAACATATACCCCATCTCACCCGGTCTCGCCGGAGAGGTACCCTCATCTTACCCGGTTAAGCTGGAGTGTTTACCACATCATACCTAGCGTTGCCGGAGAGGTAATTATCAGTGTATTTCCCATACTTATAATCACAATTTTTCATCATTCATCATAGCTTGTATCAAGAAACATGGAAATTAGTATTCTCATGATAGATCATATTCTAGAATCGAGTAATACAAATAAACAAGATATAACAGTGGCCAATTGTTATTGCTTATTTATCATATTTGCACTTTTCTAGTTATCATCCTCATGGCATACCAACATCCATCACAATTTATCTACACAGGTGTTTAGCTTATTTTGAAGCTCATACCAAGGTATAGCATTTAAAATTTCTTGTGCTACTAGGTGTTAGATGACATTGTTATTTCTTAGATTTCCGTTATTCTCATTATTCTAGTTTTCCTTATTTACTTCGTTATGAACATTTATTAGGCATTAATTATCACGGACTAATATCTAGTACTAATATTTAGGTACAATCATACAAACAAATTGATCAGAAACGTCGAATATTGCAACTTTTACTCCTGTCATATATATATATGTATCTATTACAAACGACAACTGGTTATACCTTCGTGACTTATTTATCTAGGTTTTAGGAATATTATGCGCAACATGCTTTTATGTAAAATTTATTCTATCTACTTCCTCTACTAATTTGTCATCTAATGGGCGAAGTTTCTCCAAATTTCCTGGCTCATAGGTGGCATGGGCGCTGGAACTGGGTCAAGGTATTGAGGGATTGGTAGTTCGTAAGGATATGGGTTTTCCTGGTTAAGATCTAATTTTTATTCGTCGGTTCTGGTTTAGCGGTTCAACCATTCAATCTAAGTTAGCATTTACTGCCGTAGTGGCTAACATATAGAGATTTGCCCATTTTCTATATAATTTCTCTTCCAATGATGGTCTATTGCTTGTTTCCTAGGTTGGTACATTTATTTCCTTATTGATTATTACTTTCTTTGGTTGCGACTTCTTCATTTTCTTTATTTTCTCTTGACTTTTTCTAATAAGCCAATTTCTTTTCTTGGTGGTAAACGGTTCCTTAGACTGTGCCTTATGAATAAATATTCCTTCCTCAGTATCTGCTGGGTATCCTGAGGGATTTGATTGAAATGGAGTTCCCTTATCTTTTGATGAACTATCTAATTGACGATAGATGTCTGAAATTCTTTGCTTACTCATACTGTACACTAACAAATAGTCAAATAACATAAAACACATAATCAGATAAGTTATTTCCTAACATAGAATTAAAACTTAAGTGTCAGAAGAACACTTCTTTGGCTTAAACCAGTGGCATGGCTCTGATACCACCTTCTGTCACAACCCCCGATCCCTATCTATCCCGGGACCGGGCGGCCGCGAACCGAGTGTCGGTGGTATCATTTGTTTATCATTTTGGCAGCGGAAAGTTTCATCAGGACCGTAGTTAGGAAATATTTTATCAGAGTAAACCACCTTATTTTATAAATACAAATACATAGGAAAAACCCAAGTTTCTTATTACAAACTTTTTATAGAGATAAACTCTATTTTCTTTGAAACAAAACATCTTCTTTATTTAGGTAACTTTTTATAGCCACTTTTCTAAGCCTTTAGTGCTCTCCAGCTGGCTTTTATGTGCTTCATACTAAGTTACCTGAAACACGTGTTTAAAACATTTTATCAGTAAGAAATACTGATGAGTGAATCCCAGTTTAATCAAGACATATTTTCTTTATCATTCGCAGTATTGAGAGCAATTACATTGTTTATTTCTACACAATTTACTCATTTAGTATTGTCAATCCCTGATTGGTGGGTCATATTACTCATTGGCTAACTCGTTGTCCAATAGTAACGTTTTAATGTCGTCTCGACTTACTACTCACAGTGTAGTACAAATTTTGTATACAAAACCCCAACATACCGGCAGTAATTGAAGAACTACAAAGACTCAATCACTGCTAATCACATTGTAAATTATTTAAATTTTCATAAAAACAGTTGGTAAAAAGGAGATTACTCATATTGCTATTTTTGGTATTTCCCTTGTGACTTCCTGGTTATAATCTATTAATTTAAACAATGCACATGCGTTAGTATAATAACCCATATTTACATTAGAAATACCCTCCCCGAGACGACATTCCAACGACTACGTCGAGCAGAACCACAACAGCCGTTACGGAACCCTAGATCAATCGGGCAGCGTATCTAATATGTATCCAGGGGTTATGATACTTACAACGGAGCAGAACTTCGTTAATTAGGGGGTATTATGCCCGGAAATTATGTCTATTATCAGAAATATCAAGATAGAAAGAAAGAAATGAGCGAATTGTTTGAACTGCCGAAGGTTGCTATTTATAGGGCTGAAATTTGGTTTAATCGCGGCACGCGTAAGGTGAGACCTCGGGCTACGCGGCCCGCGTAGTAGGGGTCTACGGCTTAGCTCTGATTGGTCGATGTATATAACAGATTCATATTCCCAAAGATAGGTCAGATATCTAGTCATGGTAATCTTTAGGGAATTTTATAACATATACCCCATCTCACCCGGTCTCACCGGAGAGGTACCCTCATCTTACCCGGACAAGATGGAACGTTTACCACATCATACCTAGCCTTGCCGAAGAGGTAATTATCAGTGTATTTCCCATACTTATAATCACAATTTTTCATCATTCATCATAGCTTGTATCAAGAAACATGGAAATTAGTATTCTCATGATAGATCATATTCTAGGATCGAGTAATACAAATAAACAAGATATAACAGTGGCCAATTGTTATTTCTTATTTATCATATTTGCACTTTTCTAGTTATCATCCTCATGGCATACCAACATCCATCACAATTTATCTACACAAGTGTTTAGCTTATTTTGAAGCTCATACCTAGGTATAGCATTTAAAATTTCTTGTGCTACTAGGTGTTAGATGGCATTGTTATTTCTTAGATTTCCGTTATTCTCATTATTCTAGTTTTCCTTATTTACTTCGTTATGAACATTTATCAGGCATTAATTATCACAGACTAATATCTAGTACTAATATTTAGGTACAATCATACAAACAGATTGATCAGAAACGTCGAATATTGCAACTTTTACTCCTGTCATATATATATATATATATATATGTATCTATTACAAACTACAACTGGTTATACCTTCGTGACTTATTTATCTAGGTTTTAGGAATATTATGCGCAACATGCTTTTATGTAAAATTTATTCTATCTCCTTCCTCTACTAATTTGTCATCTAATGGGCGAAGTTCCTCCAAATTTCCTGGCTCATAGGTGGCATGGGCGCTGGAACTGGGTCAAGGTATTGAGGGATTGGTAGTTCGTAAGGACATGGGTTTTCCTAGTTAAGATCTAATTTTTATTGGTTGGTTCTGGTTTAGCGGTTCAACCATTCAATCTAAGTTAGCATTTACTGCCGTAGTGGCTAACATATGGAGATTTGCCCATTTTCTAGATAATTTCTCTTCCAATGATGGTCTATTGCTTGTTTCCTGGGTTGGTACATTTATTTCCTTATTGATTATTACTTTCTTTGGTTGCAACTTCTTCATTTTCTTTATTTTCTCTTGACTTTTTCTAATAAGCCAATTTCTTTTCTTGGTGGTAAACGGTTCCTTAGACTGTGTCTTATGAATAAATATTCCTTCCTCAGTATCTGCTGGGTATCCTGAGGGATTTGATTGAAATGGAGTTCCCTTATCTTTCGATGAACTATCTAATTGACGATAGATGTCCGAAATTCTTTGCTTACTCATACTGTAGACTAACAAATAGTCAAATAGCAGAAAACACATAATCACATAAGTTATTTCCTAACATAGAATTAAAACTTAAGTGTCAGCAGAACACTTCTTTGGCTTAAACTAGTGGCATGGCTCTGATACCACCTTCTGTCACAACCCCCGATCCCTATCTGTCCCGGGACCGGGCGGCTACGAACCCAGTGTCGGTGGTATCATTTGTTTATCATTTTGGTAGCGGAAAGTTTCATCAGGACCGTAGTTAGGAAATATTTTATCAGAGTAAACCACCTTATTTTATAAATACAAATACATGGGAAAAACCCAAGTTTCTTATTACAAACTGTTTATAGAGATAAACTCTATTTTCTTTGAAACAAAACATCTTCTTTATTTATGTAACTTTTTACAACCACTTTTCTAAGCCTTCAGTGCTCTCCAGCTGGCTTTTATGTGCTTCATACTAAGTTACCTGAAACACGTGTTTAAAACAATTTATCAGTAAGAAATACTGGTGAGTGAATCCCAGCTTAATCAAGACATATTTTCTTTATCATTCGCAGTATTGAGAGCAATTACATTGTTTATTTCTACACAATTTACTCATTTAGTATTGTCAATCCCTGACTGGTGGGTCATATTACTTATTGGATAACACGTTGTCCAATAGTAACGTTTTAATGTCGTCTCGACTTACAACTCACAGTGTAGTACAAATTTGTATACAAAACCCCAACATAACGGCAATAATTGAAGAACTACAAAGACTCAATCACTGCTAATCACATTGTAAATTATTTAAATTTTCGTAAAAACAGTTGGTAAAAAGGAGATTACTCACATTGCTATTTTTGGTATTTCCCTTGTTACTTCCTGGTTATAATCTATTAATTTAAACAATGCACATGCGTTAGTATAATAACCCATATTTACATTAGAAATACCCTCCCCGAGACGGCATTCCACGACTACGTCGGGCAGAACCACAACAGCTGTTACGGAACCCTAGATCAATCGGGCAACGTATCTAATACGTATCCAGGGGTTATGATACTTACAACGGAGCAGAACTTCGTTAATTAGGGGGTATTATGCCAGGAAATTATGCCTATTATCAGAAATATCGAGATAGAAAGAAAGAAAGAAATGAGCGAATTGTTTGAACTGCCGAAGGTTGCTATTTATAGGCCTGAAATTTGGTTTAATCGCGGCCCGCGTAAGGTGAGACCTCGGGCTACGCGGCCCGCGTAGTAGGGGTCTACGGCTTAGCTCTGATTGGTCATCACTACTAGCTGCGACACGATGACTACACGTGGCAGCCTGGTGTGTCGCCTAAGATTGGAGTTAAAAAGGACGATTCTCAACATTCATCCAATCAAAAGAGCGAACCTCAGAGGCAACTTGTCGTTAACCAGACTCCCAGGTACAACAAGGGTTGTACTTACAAATATTTCGTCTCTTGCAAACCAAGAGATTTCACGGGAGAAAAGGGAGCTATTGACTGTATGAAGTGGTTAGACGAGATAGAAACCGTGATTGATATCAGCGGGTGCGCCAAGGAGGACATGGTTAAGTTTGCATCTCAGTCCTTCACGGGTGACGCCTTAACATGGTGGAAAGCCTTAGTGCAATCCACAGGAAATATTCCTCTGTATAACCTTTCCTGGAATCAATTTGTTGATCTTATGAAGGACACTTAAGGGTGGAGACTGACTTCCTCACTCTGGTGATGAAAGATTTGGATTGCAGGTCTTATGTGACCAATTTTAACTCGATGTCTCGCAACGTCCCGTATCTGGTCGCCCCAGAACTCAAACGTATTGCACGTTTCATAGGTGGTTTAGCCCCTGAGATTAAGGGAAATGTCAAGGCTTCTAAACCGACTACATATAGATCGGTTGTGGATCTGTCTTTATCACTTACTCTTGATATCATAAGGAGTAGGTCAAAGAAAATCACCGAGGAAATGAAGAGGGAGGAGGACCAGTCCCACCAGTCGAATAAAAAGAAGAAAGGAATTTCTGGTTTCAAGAAGGGGCAGTCAGGTGACAAGCCCAGATGTAAAACATGTGATAAAAGGCACTTTGAAAAGTGCAATCAGGATCCGCAAGCCAAGCCTTGCAAAATTTGCAAAAGGAAAGGGCACAAAACTGTCGAGTGCCGAAACATGAAGGATGCAACATGTTATGGTTGCAATGAAAAAGGGCACATCAAAACTAATTGCCCTAAAAATGCAAGGAAGCCTGATGAGGCAAAGAAAACCAATGCAAGTGTTTTTCAGATGAATGCAAGGGAGGCGGTGAACGACGACAACGTTATAACAGGTACTTTCCTCATTAATGATATTTATGCTAGAGTTTTATTTGATTCAGGTGCTGATAAATCTTTTGTAGACCATAAGTTTAGTAAGTTACTGAATCTGCCTATTAAAACTCTAGACATAAAATATGAGGTAGAACTCGCAGACGGTACCTTAGAAACTGCTTCAACTCTTCTTGATGGATGCTTTATATCCATTAAGAATCATTCTATACCGCTATCTCTTTTACCAATGAAATTGGCAGGGTTTGATGTATTTTTAGGCATGGATTGGTTATCGCATAACCAAGCCCAAATTTCCTGCGATAAGAAACTAGTAAACATCAAAACCCCTTCTGGTGAATTAGTCACCATTCATGGAGATACACATTATGGTCTGTCCGACAATGTGTTTATTCTCAAGGCATCAAAGTGTCTGAAGAGCGGATGTGTCATTTATATGGCACAAGTGACAGTAGACGAACCGAAACCTAAGATTGAAGACATTCCAATCATTTCTGAATACCCTGATGTCTTTCCTGATGAATTACCTGGATTACCTCCTGAGAGGCAAGTTGAATTCAGGATAGACATTCTTCCAGGAGCGGCACCATTTGCATGAGCTCCATACCGTTTAGCTCCTACGGAAATGAAGGAGTTGAGAACCCAATTGGATGATTTACTGGCGAAAGGTTTTATACAACCTAGCTCATCGCCTTGGGGAGCACCCATACTATTTGTAAAGAAGAAGGATGTGTCAATGCGTCAATGCATTGACTATCGCAAGCTGAACAAAGTGACTATCAAGAATCGTTATCCCATACCTAGGATCGATGACCTATTCGATCAACTCCAAGGGGCGAGCTTCTTTAAAAAAATCGATTTAAGATCTGGATATCATCAAATCAAGGTTCGAATAGAAGATGTACCTAAGACAGCATTTAGAATAAGGTATGGCCACTACGAGTTTTTAGTGATGCCTTTCGGGCTCACTAATGCACCTGCGGCATTCATGGACCTCATGAATCGCGTCTGCAAGCCATACCTCGATAAGTTTGTTATTGTCTTTATAGATAACATACTCATTTATTCTCGTAGTCAAATTGATCACGAGAAACACCTTTGGTGTATCTTAGGTTTGCTTCAAAAAGAGAAACTGTAAGCTAAATTCTCTAAGTGTGAGTTCTGGCTTTGTGAAGTCCGATTCCTTGGACATGTTGTGAGTGAGCGTGGTATTCAAGTGGATCCCGCTAAAATAGAGGCCATAATGAACTGCGAAGCGCCAAAGACTCCGACCGAAATCCGCAGCTTTCTGGGATTAGCTGGTTACTACAGAAGATTCATTGAAAATTTCTCAAGGATAGCTGCACCGTTAACTGCTATGACCCGTAAGAATGTGAAGTTTGATTGGGGTCCTAAGCAACAAGAGTCTTTTGAGATTCTTCAGCAAAGATTGAGCAATGCTCCGGTGTTGACGCTACCCGAAGGAATAGAAGAATTTGTCGTGTACTGTGATGCTTCACACACCGGTATGGGTTGTGTGCTTATGCAGAGAGGCAATGTAATTGCCTATGCGTCACGACAACTAAAAGTGCATGAAAAGAATTACACCACCCACTATTTGGAGTTGGGTGTCGTTGTATTTGCACTTAAGTTATGGAGACACTATTTATATGGAATTAAATGTGTGATCTATTCGGATCACAAAAGTCTCCAACACTTATTCAATCAAAAGGATCTCAATATGAGGCAGCGCCGTTGGATGGAGACTTTAAATGACTATGATTGTGAAATTCGCTACCATCCTGGCAATGCAAATGTAGTCGCTGATGCTCTAAGCCGAAAGGAAAGAGTCAAACCTATAAGGATTAATGCCAAGAGCATTGAACTGAAGAACAACCTGAATGAAAGGCTATTAGCTGCTCAAAAGGAAGCTATATTGGAAGCTAACTTTCCAAATGAAAAGTGAGTAGTAACAGCTGATCAGTTGTTACCTGGTAAGGATGGAATCCTCAGACTGAATGGTAGGATCTGGGTTCCTATCCATGGAGGACTTAGGGATATAATCCTCCAAGAAGCTCACAATTCCAAATACTCAGTTCACCTTGGAGGTGACAAAATGTACCAAGATTTGAAAGCCAACTATTGGTGGATAGGCTTGAAAAAGTCCATTGCCACACATGTAGCTAAATATCTGACTTGCGCTCAGATTAAAGCTGAACATCAAAAGGCGTCAGGTTTGCTACAACAACCAGAACTTCCCACATGGAAGTGGGAGATGGTAACCATGGATTTTATAACCAAGTTACTTAAAACAAGGCATGGAAATGATACAATATGGGTCATAGTCGATAGACTGACTAAGTTAGCACATTTCTTACCCATTAAGGAAACTCATAGCTCCGACAAACTAGCTCAGTTATACGTGGATAAGATTGTATCCCTCCACGGAGTGCCAGTATCTATTATATCCGATAGAGATACTAGATACACCTCTTACTTTTGGAAAAGTTTCCAACAATCATTAGGCACTCGTTTGAATTTTAGTACCGCTTACCATTTTCAAACAGATGGACAAAGTGAGCTTACAATTCAAACTTTGGAAGACATGCTTCGTGCATGCGTTATTGATTTGAGTGGTAGCTGGGATGACCACCTACCGTTGATTGAGTTCTCCTATAATAATAGCTACCATACTAGCATTCAGGCTGCGCCTTTTGAGGCATTGTATGGAAGGAAATGCAGAACGCCTGTTTGTTGGGCGGAAGTAGGAGAAGCTCAGCTATCAGGACCTGATATAGTCCTTGAAACAACGGACAAGATTGTCCAAATTCGTGATCGCCTAAAAGCTGACAAGGATAGGCACAAAAGTTATGTTAATTAGAGGCGAAAACCTCTAAAGTTTGAGGTAGGCGACAAAGTCTTACTAAAAGTGTCACCCTGGAAAGGAGTGATGCGTTTTGGTAAGAAAGGCAAGTTAAGCCCAAGGTATATCGGACCGTTCGAGCTCATCGAATGTGTCAGCAGTGTAGCTTATAAGCTAAACTTGCCTGAGGAGCTTAGTGGAATTTACAATGTGTTCCACATCTGTAATTTAAAGAAATGTCTAGCTGACGAATCGCTAGCAATGTCTCATAAAGACGTACAGATTGATGAAAGCCTGAGGTTTGTTGAAAGACCTATATCGATCGAGGATCGACAGGTTAAAAAGCTCCGAAGGAAGCACGTGCCTATAGTGAAGGTCAAATGGGATGCCCGTAGAGGCCCTGAATATACGTGGGAAGTTGAGTCCACTATGCGACAGAAGTACCCTCACTTTTTTCAGTAAATCTCGGGGTTGAGATTTCTTTTAAGGGGGTGAAGATGTAACACCACGTGAAAAAAAAAAACGTGTCCAATTATATAAAGACACGTGTCCTAAACTCTAAATGTGTAAAAGTTTGAGTTTGAAGGACTAAAGTTGACAAACGATGAAAATGTGTGTCCGAAGGGACTAAAAGTGTCAACATGCCAAACTTGTGCCTCTGAATGACCATACACGAATAATATATTCTTAAACGAGTAATTATTTGGATATAAGGAGCCGTTTGTGAAAATAATCGGAAGATTATAAACTACAGGGGTTAAACATGTCAACATGTTAATTTCTTCGAGATCGACACACAAGTTTATCAGTTTCACGTTATAAACTACAAGTGATATCAGTTTCACGTTGCTTTGAGATCGACACACAAGTTTTCAAGATTTTGGGCTAAAAGCGTCATTGTGATGAAACTAGTATATCGGTGATCGTTTAACGAAACCGGGCCTAACGGAGTTTGGTTATACTCCCATGATTAGGGGTGCAAACGAGCCGAGCTACTCGCGAGCTACTCGAGCTCGGCTCGAAAAAAGCTCGAACGAGCCGAGCTTAAACGAGCTCGTGCTCGAGCCCGAGCCTAAAAACAAGCTCGTTTAGTAAACGAGCCCGAGCCCGAGCTTCGCTTATCGAGCTCGAGCTGGCTCGCGAGCCTAATCGAGCTTTCTGTTTATATATTTTTTATTAATATATTAAACTTATATTCATATAATAATAATTACCATTTACATAAATATAAAAAAAATAAGTAAATTATATGTATAATAATAATTATAATTAATAAATACTAAACGAGTTGAGCCCGAGCCGAGCTCGAGCTTGAAAAATTACCTTCGAGCCGAGCTCGAGCTTCAGAAATAAAGCTTGAATCGAGCCGATCTCGAGCTCGAGCTTTCATATGTTAAACGAGCTCGAGCTCGAGCCTGGTCGAGCTCTCGAGCTCGGCTTGGCTCGTTTGCACCCCTACCCATGATCCTCCACAAACTAACCACTAGGGCCTTTTGTGCCTAAAATGATAGTTACAAAAGTTATAAAGGACCAGGGACTGAAATTGTCAAACTTAAAACAATTTTTACCTGAAATAAGGGTTGTCGCGGCCCGCGAAGACTCCCCTTGAGTCCTACGCGGCCCGCGAGCGACGCCCAATTCAGCAGAATGTTGACAGCTGCTGGTTGCAGCCTGTTCCACCGCCTTAAACACTTCCAAAACGATTCTAGGAGCTTGTTGACGGTTTTATAATACCACTAGGACACCTGGGGTGATCCTAAACACCCCCATAACAGCTGTGATGATCCTAGATCATGGCATTCAAGTATATATAGGCTTTGGGTATAACTAGTTCATTTGCTCACTTCACTCAAATCATTCATACTCTCAATTCTGGAGTTTTCTGGCCAAGAAGGGAGCTTATTCTTGTAGAAAAGATAGCTAGGACCCTTTGTAAGTGTCTTAGCCCCTCTCTTTAGTTCAGTTTTTAGTTTAAAAACCGAAAAGTCAAAATTATCGTAATCTGACTTTGACCTTCGGTTTAAACTCAAATGTTCCAGCCACTGATCGAGATGAATGTGGTTATGTGACCATAATTAGGTAGGTGATTAACCCTTAAAAGGGCACCTCCTAATTATTTCGTTTGCTTAGTTAATTGTCGGCTCAAACTTTTTATTTAAAAAGTCAAACTGGACAGAATAATAAATAATAATTAAAACTAATAATACAGAGGTTATAAATTATATTTTAACACTCTAATAACTTAGTAATTACTATTAGAACATGTTCAAACAGGTTCAACCCGACAATTCTGAGTTTAAGGTCGGTTCGCAACCGAAAGTCGCAGAAGCTTGACTTTTGCTTTGAATTTCAGTTCTGACCCGACTGAGCTTAATTCTTCCATGTTTTAAGCTTCCATTAGGACCATATTATGTTGTAGTATAACCCTCTGAGGTTATACTACCTGGTCATTTATATATTGGATTATATGCTAGTTTCCGTTAATATGCTTATAAATGCCCGTTATGCCCTTTTGTTATAAAAACGAAATTTTTGGAAATGTGAGTGGAAAAAAATCTTCATTACTGATTTATAAGTATGTTCCAAAACTTTGACTTCAATTTCTGGTCTCAAACTAAAGTTATGCAAGATGCAAATTGAAGCTTTTTATTAATTAAATTACGCTATCTTGCATAAGGCATGTTAAAGATAGGTTTTGACCCAAAACTTATTACCTACTATTAAGATATTATTTTTAGGGATTTTTAGGATTTTTGGTCAGATTATAAACTGACCATATCATTGAGTTCTTGTATAATTCGGTAAATGACGATAATACCCTTTTCATGCATAAAATGAGATTAACATATGATTTGAACGCCAAATCTTTTTCTACTGATATTATATATATTAAATAAATTATTTTGAACACTTAAGACTGATCAAAATCTCAGATTTCCATAAAAATCTTAATTATCGTCAATTAGCGACTTTTACGCTAATTAGGTGCATAGTATGGTTTCAAACCATGTTTAACACCTAAGACTTGTTACCTACTGAATTATTAAATAAATTTTAATATTATTACAGTAGGTATAAGTCATGAACTCAGACTTCCAAAAATGTCCTTAAAAACATATGTGAAATGACCAAAATACCCTTTCGGGGCATAGTTTGGCCATAAATGGAAAACCATACATATGAATGATATCTTACTATTATATCAAGATAAATTAAATATTTTTACTGATTACTTAAGACCAGAATATCAGTTTACTATAAAGCCTCTTTTATAAAGGGTAAAGTGACCAAAATGCCCCTACGGGACTTATATTGGTTTTAAATACTTCTTGGGCATATATGTTAACATCCTACTGATGTATTAACATATTTTAAGCATAATAACATATGGGACCTGTATATAATTCATTCGGTTACCCGTTAAGCATTTATGCGTTCGATTCGGTTTATGTGACTAGTTTAAATCACATTCTACTTCGATTTTCGCTTAATCTAACGTTTAGAACCGTTAAGTATCTATCAAACTAACCGGTCTAAGTCTTTGACTTAAATAAAGACCCATTAGTATCCTAATAGGTTAATAAACCTTCCATACAGATTGAGTAGCCTCGGTAGAAGGTATTTACATAAAGCTTTAGGAAACATATGGCTGAGTTACATCTTAACACATCTAGCTCAGGTAAATAGTTTTAACTTATTTTTCGTTATACGGGCTTGGGATACGGTATTATAATAATACCGATTGGTCGGGTATGAAATCATTTATTCGGATTGTGATTAATAAATTTACATAACCCGTTTTAATCTGTTATGTTTGATAACATAAACATTGGGGGTTAATACGACCGTGTCCTGGATATCCTAGGCTCATTTCATTTGTAAATGACCACGACCTATGCACGGGGTGTAGGCATACACCTGACAGATGCAAATGCTAAATAACCCACATGTTGGGGATAACTCCTACGTGGGTTTTATAAGTGGTGAGTCGGTTAATCATGACCGGCTTCCAAATCAGCCCCATATGTATGACAAACATGTAAAACTGTATACAAGATTATCTTAAATAATTGTCCCAAGTTATAAATGGTTTGTGCCTTGTGCGCTTAAATCAATTTTTCATAAACTCTTTTCAAATGAGTCGGTTAATTGTATTTACCAGTGAAAACTGACGTATTTTCCAAAGACTAAGTGACAGGTACCTCACGAAACTAGGCTGGAGCTATTTGGTGTCAAGTAAGAGGATCTTGATGTGCTAAAAGTGGTCTAATTAAACTAACTAATTTTAACCCTAAATTAGACACTCTAAGTTTTAAATTTATAAAAACAGACTCTCTAAAACCTAGACCACACCACCGGCAAGTGTACCGGTCAATGCAGTATAGCCTTAGTAAGTCCGAGTATCGAACCCACGAGACTCTCTAATAATGTTTACGACTTTATCTAGACTTAGACTGACACAACTTAACTAATTGTTTATTTGTTTATATGTTTGAGGGGGGGTTTACTAAAAATCCTAAATTTGCAATTAAAATTAAACTAATTAATTAACTAGACGCGAAATTAGACGAAGATTTAATGCAGTGATGATGAAGGCTACCTAGGCTAGACTCATGTTCAACTAGGAATGGATTTCTATTCGAAATTTACATGGTATGGAACCAGGATCTTCTAATGCTAAACCCTAAGAAATCCCTACTAAGACCTCCCGACCCTTCTCAGGAAGAAACTTGTGAGATTCTACAAGGCTATTACGACTACCGGTTGTTAAATTTCCTTACAGTCCTCTGACTTCTTGAAAAGTGCCCTAATATGACAATCTACCTTACAGCGCGAAAGTCTAAGGCAACTATGGATTTTAACTTGGTTTAATAGACACGAGTATGATTAGGGAACTAAGACCGATTTCTTACAAAACCTAATCCTAGCTATATATCAAACTGAGACCTATTAATAACCTCGAACCTTACAGCGACAAGATTAGTAGAACACTTGATTTTATAACATTACCGAATATTACTTCTAAGGTTAGTTACGTAATTTCACCTTAAAGAGTTAAAGATTTATTATGTGATATAGGCACTCACCTAAATCTAGAACCCTAGCATGACCCTATTATGTGATAAAGACCGTCACCAAGAATCATACGAAGTAATAATTAATATTCAAATAATGCCAAGCACGCATATACACCAAATCAAGAATCCAAAGTCGTTTACTTTTCAAGATAATCCATAAACCAATGTTATTAACGAATAAAAATCCATACTTTGTTTAACAACTGTCATTAGCCTAGGTAGTTAAAGGGTTTAGCCAATCAAAGTCATGAATGAAGATAATAATCAAGGTTCAATAACAGAATTCATTGAAGTAAAATAAAGAAACTAAGAAAACAAGAGAATTAAATAGATAAAACCCGACTGCATATTTACAATACAGGCGTGGCGATCAGTTGGACCTTTGATTAATTAACATCTCTTTTTTTTTTATTGACCTCCTCCTTTCTTTAATATCCAGGAGGTCAAATTAAGATTGCTGTTCCAGTTCCAGTTAGTGTTTCAGTCGAATTCGATCGAACAAGATCCGAATCACGCTCTGTAGGATTTGAACCTACGACATCGGGTTTTGGAGACCCGCGTTCTACCGAACTGAACTAAGAGCGTTTTCTTATCATAAAAGAAAAAGGATTGGTCCCAATACATCTTGTATGCATACTATATAGTATCATAAGAATGAAAGATTCTATATGATATGTCCAATGTGAGTTGATCTCAAAAAATCCCTCGTTACTGCTCAAAGGAGCAGTAATAGGTTGATCCGTAAGCCTCTTGCTTCAACTCCAATAATTCTTTAGCCTTGAACTGTTGCCAATAATACTCCAAAATTCGTCCCTTATGATCCTGCTCGTCTGATTTGCGTCTGATGCTTCTTTATTCCTGCCCCTCTGATGTTCGTGCGGCTGATTATATGCGTATATGTATATCTCGATTAGGGTCCCATGTTAAGCATATCACATGGCGCTAACAATTATTTCAAGGCCCAATACCCATAACGAATTGCATGTTGGTGGACATTTAATTCTTTCCTGGCCCACAAAAAATCCCAACCAATTCATCCAAGATCAATATATGTATGTGGCTCACATGTCCCATTCCCAATAACTCCACTAAACGTAGACATGCTTTTCATGGCTCACCAAATTTCATGCCAGTGTTCCCAGCCGTAGCCTCTAAGAAAAGAATCCCCATTCTTTATTAATTGCTTCCTCCCACCATAATATGGAATCCTCCTAAAAGTATATATTATCTTTTTCTGTTGATGTCACCGTCCTTTATATGTATACAATTCCATTCAAACACAATTGGCCATTTGGTGATTTAATTCCTATCAAGTGGGCCAGCCCAATTATTTCCTTTATTTTGATTTTTATTAATAGCCCACCAATTTATAAAATAGAGATAGTAGCATCGGCCAATTCAAGGAAATAACGGCAATTTTACTTCGGTCTCTGGTGGTCTACTCTACTTAACTAGCTGGATTTTTCTTTATTATTCTTTTTCGCTCCATTTGCATCAGGACCTGACCCAACACAACACAACATAATATAATATAATACTAAAACTAAAAAGAATTAAATAAATACTAAACAAAAACTATACAATTTACATATGACAAATAGATCACTGACTACGTTCCAGTACGTGATTTAGGTACTCATTGATCATTTGGTACATGATTATAGATGTAGTGTTACATTGAGAATTTGGTACTGCTTGCACATATGGTACGCGATTTGGTATTCACTGACTACGTTCCAGTACGTAATTATGTACTGCAAAATAATCACGTAACGTTATACAATCACGTAACTTTATAGCTTGTAAAACAAAAAATATCAAAAATTAAGAAAACTATAACAATAGCATACTCAAATTAAAGAGAATGAAATGCTCGTTAATATAGTGTAATTTAAAAAAAAAATATTTTCGTATGAAAAAGTTATATCCGTTTGAAAATCAATGGGGAAGGAGTTCATGGAAGAAAAGACTATAGTACCCTTTTTCTATTTGTTTTTTTTTCAATTGTAGGACTCTTTAAATTACGTAATTGCCACTACTTTATTTGGAGCCATTGATCTTAGGGAATAAATGGATGTGGATTTCGCATACACTTCATACACATGCTCGTGAACGCATACGACGCTGGTGACCCAACCCATCACCATTTCAGAAGAAACTCATCGTCTGAAGGTTCACTGTAATAAAACCCATAATTCAACCACAATTTAGATTCAGTATACACTTTAAAAGATAATAAGGCTGCCAATTAACCAGAAGATAATGACTTTAATTTTGAGTTTATTGATAAAATTTCAATAACTTTAGTTTAAATAAAAATAAATAAAAACTTATCCGTATTACATTCTAGGGTGAGGATCAAATAGGAAGTTTATTTTTGCTAGGAATGATAGGAAGCAATAGGATTATGACATGTGGCAAAATTTAAAATAAAGAGAAAGGGTATTTTAGTCAATCGTATCCTTTCTTCTTCCTTCTTCTCCCCAGTAACTTCAAAACCCACAATTTTCAAAACCCACTATCTTCAACCTTTTCTTCACTTACTATCTCAATAATCACTAAATTATAGTGCGATTTTCGTCACCAATCAATGATTCAAACACCCGATCAACATGTTCTTCAGCTTTTTTGAAGAAAACCCAGTTTAATTTCATGCAAAATCTCGTTTTTCCCGTGATTTTGAAGATAATCACTCGATCGTTCGATTCGATCGCTGATAAGTGTTTCTATCATTCAAATTTCGTCAATCGTTGAAGAAATCGACTTCGATCCATGTAAGAAATTCTTTAATTTAATTTTTACGATCTGGGTTTTTTATTTAGTCATTGCGTTTTACGATCTTGGCGGGGGTCCGGGGGCAGCGCCCCTAGTAGCAGGGTCCAAGGGGCAGAGCCCCTGGTTGGGGTCGATTAAATTGCTTTAATAAAAATACAACAGAAAATTTAATTTTTGGTAAATTGCCTCTGGAAAACTGCATTCGTAGACAGTTTTTGATCTCCTACTTCCTGGTTTAGACAATTCACAGACAAAACTATTGTCCTGGTTCAATGCGTTTTAGAGAGAACACTTTCTTTGGTGTTTTTAGGCCATTGCGTTTTAGAACTAAGACATTTTTATGTGTTTTCTGGCCATTGCGTTTTAGAAAAACACATTTTTGAAGTGTTTTTAGTCATTGCGTTTTAGGTAAAAACACATTTTTAGTTGTTTTCAGTCCATTGCGTTTTAGAGAGAACAATTTCTTTTGTTTTTTAGGCCATTGCGTTTTAGAATGGAGACATTTTTAAGTGTTTTCTGGCCATTGAGTTTTAGAAAAAACACATTTTTAGGTGTTTTCAGTCCATTGCGTTTTAGAGAGAACACTTTCTTTTGTTTTTTTAGGCTATTGCGTTTTAGAAAGGAGACATTTTTAAGTGTTTTATGGCCATTGCGTTTTAGAAAAACACATTTTTGAAGTGTTTTTAGTCATTGCGTTTTAGGTAAAACACATTTTTAGGTGTTTTCAGTCCATTGCATTTTAGAGAGAACACTTTCTTTTGTTTTTTTAGGCCATTGCGTTTTAGAAATGAGACATTTTTAAGTGTTTTCTGGCCATTGCGTTTTATAAATATAACATTTCTTTGGGTTTTTTGTGCATTGCGTTTTAGGTAAAACACATTTTTATGTGTTTTCAGTCCATTGCGTTTTAGAAAACAGACATTTTAAGTGTTTTTTTTTCTGGCCATTGCGTTTTAGAAATAAGACATTTGTTTGTGTTTTTGGTGTATTGCGTTTTAGGTAAAACACATTTTTATGTGTTTTCAGTCCATTGCGTTTTAGAAAGTACACTTTCTTTTGTGTTTTTAGGCTATTGCGTTTTAGAAATAAAAAATTTCTTTGTGTTTTCTGGCCATTGCGTTTTACAAATAAGACATTTCTTTGTGTTTTTGGTGCATTGCGTTTCAGAAAAATGTCATTTTTAGGTTTTTTTTCCATTGCGTTTTACGCAACTGAGTTTTTTTCATTGCGTTTTACGCAATTGGGTTTTCGAATTTTTTTTCGAAAATATAGCAATAGTATAGTCGTTTTAAAGATAAAAAAACACTCGTTTTTTTGGTGCAACTTTTATAAAAAAATAATGTCATATGAAAGAGTTATTAACGTTTAAAAAATGGGGAGAATTGGAGGAGAGAGAAACTATTGACTTGGATTGACTAGAATGCCCTTAGACAAACTCACACACCTCCTTTTTCTTCTTCAATATCACTCATTTAATCTTAGCCCTTGATTAAATAAATGAATAATCAAGATTACTTCCTATGCTTTCTACCCAAATAAATTTCCTATTATATCGTAACACTCACATTCTATTCTACTTAAATCCAGCAATAAACTATTGAAATAAAAAAATACTATTCAAATCCGATTCTCAAGTAAAACCCCTCCTCTTGCCGTCGTGCAGTCACCGTGTAAATCTCCACCACCGGCCACCGTCGTGCGCCAACCGTCTAACTCTTCACCACCGCTGCCGGCCGTCGTCTTTAACCGTCTCATCCCACGCAATCAACTGTTCATTACCGACTTTCTCGCCGTTCGTTTTCTTCATAATGTTCTCTTTCTTTTTTATGTCTTCATTAACTTATTATCGTTCAATTATATGATCACTTATAACTTGATTATTGTTTAACCGTGATTAAACATGTATAATTTAGGTGATTAGTTAGGGTTTTTAGAATTTATCTGCCAAACAATGCTTTTATAAAAGCATATACACAACTATTTAGTGTTTGAAGTTGATTATTAATGAGATTATGTTGTTTAAATAAGCAATTTAGAAACGTACTTAATGATCTTAGTAGTATAATTTTATATAGTTGATTAATAATGTTTCCTCTTATGTGTTTATGAGCTTATTATCCTCCAATTTTTAGCTATATGATTGCTTATAATAAAAAAAACGGAAACGAGTTTCAAGGCGTTTTCCCTTCGCCTCATGAGGCGTAAGTTAAGCCTCGAGGCAAATCGAGGCGTAAGCCCGAGGCAGAACTAAAAAATAAATAATAAAATTATATATCTTATAAAATAATAGTACTAACTAAATTCATCATTAAAATCAACAAAAACAAACATAAAAAAGACATAAATTGCTTGAAATTGACCCAAAAAGTCAAAAACATATATCAGAACCTGAGGCGCACGTACTATAGGAACCCCCTGAGGCGCCCCTCAGAATCGTTTTTGGGGCGTTTCGCCTTGAGGCGCACGCCTCAACCGTTTTTTAAAACCATGCTTATAACTTCATTATTGTTTAACAGTGATTAAACATTCAGAATTTAGTTGATTAGTATGCATACAAGTGTTTATGCTTTTGGTGATTAAGATCTTTTCAATAAGCTTTTGGTGAAATTGGTTATTTTGAAACGGTTATGGTAAAGTAAGTTGATTTTTTATTAGATTATCTATCTCATTAGCTGTCTAGATAAGCAATCTAGAACACTCACTAATGAGTTTTTAGTGTTTGAATGCATGATCTATTACTTATTTGCTAAGCATTGGTTTAGAAAAGCTAATACACAGCTATTAAGTATATGTATGCATAAAAGTGTTTGTCCTTGATGACTAAGATCTTTTCAATAAGCGTTTTAAGATTGGTTATTTTGAAGCGAGATTATCTACTTCATAAGATGTTTAAATTAGCCATCTGGAACACACACCTAATGATCTTACTAGTACTATTTGATTTTGTTGATCAATAATGTTTTTCCTTTATTTATATGATGGGATATCCGAACAGAAATCTTGATGGTATGAGTGATGATCATGCATAATCTATCCATTGCAATCTTGATTAGAGTTTATTAATCTTGTAGATAATGTCAGCAAGAGGTAAAGTTCCGGCCATTGGAATCGACCTTGGTACTACGTACTCGTGTGTGGCTGTTTGGCAACACAACCGAGTTGAGATCATAGCAAACGATCAAGGTAACCGAACCACCTCCTCGTACGTCGCTTTCAATGAAACTGAACGTTTGGTTGGGGATGGTGCCAAGAACCAGGCTGCTTATAATCCCACCAACACCATCTTCGGTTAGTCACTTTTCTCTTCACTGGTTAATTACCTTTTGTTGTGTTTTAATCATTTAGTTACATGAAACAGATGTCAAACGGCTGATTGGAAGAAGAGCAAGTGACAAAATCGTTCAGGACGACATGAAACTGTGGCCTTTCAAAGTCGTGGCTGGAAAAGGTGACAAGCCAAAAATCGTAGTCACATACAAGAACGAAATTAAAGAATTTGCTGCTGAAGAAATATCTTCCATGGTTTTAGCCAAGATGAAAGGCATCGCGGAGACATTTCTAGGATCGAAAGTTGAAAAGGCTGTCGTCACCGTTCCTGCTTATTTCAGTGATTCTCAACGCCAATCAACGAAAGATGCTGCAATGGTTTCTGGACTCGAGGTTCTGCGCATGATTCATGAACCTACAGCTGCTGCAATCGCTTATGCACTAGACAAAAGAGCCAATGTAGATGGCAAGATGAACGTGTTAGTTTTTGACTTGGGTGGTGGTACTTTTGATGTCTCCATTCTCACCATTGATGATGCGGGAGTGATTGAGGTTAAAGCTACGGGTGGTGATACACATCTGGGAGGTGAGGACTTTGATAACAGAATGGTGAACTATTACGTCTCTGAAATCAAGAGAAAACACAAAGTGGATATTCGCAAGAACGTAAAAGCTTTGGGTAGGTTAAGGGTTAGTTGTGAGAGGGCAAAGAGAACTATTTCAACAGCCTCTCAGACTACAATTGATATCGAATGCTTGTTTAATGGAATCGATTTTTCTACAAAGTTTACTAGGGCTAAATTCGAAGAGGTGAATATGGAGTTGTTCAAGAAGTGCATGGCTACTGTGAAAACTTGTTTACAAGATTTAAATATGAATAAGGATAGCATTGATGAAGTGGTTCTCGTTGGCGGGTCGACCCGGATACCCAAGATACAAGTACTATTGCAGGAGTTTTTTAACGGAAAGGTACTTTGCCAAGGAATTAATCCCGATGAAGCTGTTGCGTATGGTGCGGGGATTCTAGCTGCAAAGTTAAGTGGCACGGGTGACGAAGCTGTGCAGACTCTAGAGCTAATTGATATTACGCCTTTGTCTCTTGGTGTGGGGGGTGATAAAGATGTTATGTTTGTTTTAATTCCACGAAATTCGCCTATACCGACCAAAAAGGAATATACATTATATACAATTTTCGACAATCAAACGTATATGGATCTTCCGGTGTATCAAGGTGAGAGATCTAAGTGCACGGAAAACTATCTTTTGTCACAATTTTGGTTGTCTGATCTTCCCCCTGCTCGTCGTGGGGTAGTTGAAGTAACTGTATGCTTTACGATAGATGCCAATGGGATACTTCATGTCTCAGCGAGAGAAGTAACCAGCGGCAGTAACAATGCGATAAAGATAACCAACGAGGGTGGTCTGACAAAAGATGATATTAAGAAGATGATTGAAGATGCCGAACGGTACAAGTTGGAGGATGAAGCACACATGAAGAAGGTGATGGCCCATGAAGCTTTAACTGATTATGTTTATAAATTAAGAGACAACATTAAGGATTACAATGTTCGAATGAGGCTTAGAGAGACGGCATTGAGTATAAAAGAGTTGAAAGAAATAGACCAACAGATTGAGGACGCAATCGAGTGGCTTGATGAACACCCGGATGCTGAAGTTGTTGACTTGGAGGACAAGGAAGCAGAGCTTAACAACATATGCAGGCTTACCAAGTTAAACCTGCATTGAGAAACTAAGGTCATCAAACTTACTGCCTTTACTCTCTAAAAGTAGTAATCTTTTGATTATAATATGTAGACTTACAAGTAGATGCTTTTGACCCATGAATATCTATGGGAGATCATGTGTACTCACTGTTCTTTTGTTATGAAGATACCATTACTTTGGCTTTGTTTGAGGTTTAGGGGTATGAACCAAAGTAGTACTAATTACTCAATGGGGTGTTCATAAACTGACAAAACCGACCGAACCTCCCAAACTAAAGCAAGTCGGCCCGTTTGAAATATATACGGTTTTGTTTTAATGGTTTGACGGATGGAACCGGGCATTTGACATTTATTTTGTATGTTAGTATATTTTTTTTCATGTTAGGAGTATAAAGTTTGTATACATATATATATATACCTACACAGGGTAGGGTTCGGCTACAAAGTCTATTTTTCCTACAAAGTCATAAAACACTACAATTTTAGCCATAAAACACACTCAAAACCCATAAATAACAGAGTAAAAATCACTAAAACACAATATCCAAACCCTAACAGTCAATAGAAACTTCAAACACACCATCATAGAACTATGAATATAAAACACAACATGATAATCAAAATAAAACACACTAATGTTAGTGATTCGATAATCAAAGTCTTATCATTCAAAACGCAACACAAAACCCACAAGTATGACGTTTTAGTAATCTTCACTTTGTTATTTGTGGGTTTTGAGTGTGTTATATGGCTGAAATTATGGTGTTTTATGACTTTGTACACTTTGTAGGAAAAATGGACTTTGTAGCCAACTCCCACCCTACACACATATTATATAATAACAATTCTAATCATTTTCTAAAATTTAATACAAATTATGCTTTTGATAATTTGTTTTTTACCTAAAACTACTAAGCCGCCAAGACCATTGATATCTTTATGATATGAAGAGTCTCAGTTGGATTCGGGCTAATTAGATCCCACCGTATTCAGGTTCAGTAACATTGGGTCGGGTTCGGTATTTTAGGGTATTCCGGTTTTTGGTAAAATGACACCCCTAACTTTATCACTCTTTCATCCACTATCAATATGGCTAGGGAAAATTACCAAAATAGACATATATCTGACCCAAAACTTTCCAATATAGACATAAAAGTTTATCCTTCACCAAAATAGGCAACCTTGTTTCCACTGTCACATTAGCTCTGTCAGTTGAGACGACTAGGATTTAGCTTGGACTTTTAGCGAGACGACTGAGACAGCTGAGCCTACACATTTTGCGAGGTGGCACTTGAGACGGATAAGTCCCTGTTTTTTGGCAAAAGCGTGGACCCTTTTGGATACCGGCTAAGACTACTTTGAGTCAAAGGTAATGCTTATTTGGTTATTGTTTCATCTTTAGCTTTATACAAGACAATACTCTTTATTTCAACTTCAAACTTTGAATTCTGAATCTATAATGGCTTCTTGTGCATACTATAACTATCGGCTAATTCATAAAACGGATATGTTCAATTTATGTCATTGCTGTTAATAATCTATAGTAAACATTTATATCCTCTTATTTGTTCCAATATATCAAACTGTACGGTCGATGTCAACCTTTGACCAAGCATTTGTGATTTTCTTAGATAACATGTTCTATCACTCTCACATAACATTCACAAGGCTATAGCTCTATAAGGTGCTGTGATGGACCATCATCATCACCACCCTCCATGTCATCGCCACATCATTCCATCTTCCACCACTATCCTCCATCACCAATCAAATGTCTCAAAATCATCAAAGGAGGCCCATGAAGAACGTGGGACGAATCACGGTGGCCACGCGTGGCTTGAGGGGGGGGGGGGGGGTGGGGGGGGTTTCCACAGACACCACATCCCACTTGGCCATGCCACGGCCTCTCACCACCCTCCCCATACCGTATAGCCTAATAGGGTTCTACTGAATACAAATTTACCAAGCACCTTGCCTTCTTAGTTATAAACTACATCGATATTTGTTCCTACACATGTAGCACAACTTTATACCGGACGACTTCAAACGCTCTACCTTAAGTATCGCTGCCTCATTCGCAACTCCGTTTTGGACAAGGATAACACAAACTCATATGTTAAAATGATTTTACACACACATCTAGTTATAAACGCTTAAAAAGCAAGGTCGGTGGCTGTCAGATCACAACCACCACCTTCTTTTATATACAATTGGCACCTTGTTTTATATATAATTGGTTGTTTGGCAATTGGTAAATGAAATGTGAATCTGATCAAGTGGCTAGGTCATGTGCTCTTGAACAAGAGAGTATGGTTTCGAACCATGTTACTCTTTTTTGTTTTCTTACAGCACTTTATAATAATATCCAAATCGTTTGTAATGTTCAATAACCCTAACCTCTGTAGTTATCCAAATTTCCATTTTTTCTACTTAATGAAATTAATTGTTTACACACTAATTTTATTAAACACTTTAGGAGGAAGAGGTCTGGGTTCAAGTCCCATAAACGAAAGAAATAAAAAAGAAATTTGCCGTTAAAAAAACTAATGTTTTATTACATTTAGCTTGATAACTAATGTTTTCTTAACAACAATTTTTTTACACCAAATTCTACCAAGCTTTAAACTCACACCATTTTTGTCGTGAGCCAAACACCATATCATTAGACCACCAGATCATAAGTGTTTTTTTAGTTATTTAGCTAAATAAATTTGTAATTGTTGAATATAATGTTCCTTAATGTGAAACGTCATTAATTCTTTTAGTTAAATAATAATAAAAAAACCAACGAATCGAACACGTGTCGATTTTAGTTTTGGCACATTATGATTTTATTTTGCGGGTTTTTTCTTTCGCTTACTATAGCGATTGATGATACCGTACCATATCGGTACCTTACCAACCCCGTAAGAAACCAAGCAATACCCTAATCTTTTTAAATTGGTCCTATACTTTAGAAAACTTTCTATCAACTTTATAAATTGTCATTTTCACTCCCTTGAGTTCTAGTTTTTTAAATTTACCCCCGTATTTTCATTTTCTTAGCTTAAAATAAAAGAAAATTTCTTATGTAATTATTTTTATGTACGTGTCGGTATAAATTCACATTTCGACGTATATTTTTTTTTGGTAACGAGTCGTGCAATATATAATGCGTTTTCATGCTTATTTTTGTGCATGTTATCGGTTGGTCTACGTTTTGACATTTTAATGTACGTATCGGTATAAATTCATAAGCCATATAAATTCACGTCTAAATATAATTTTTTTCGGAAACGAGTTTGGTCAATTATAAATTCACGTTTTCACATTTTACATGTTTATACGTTTTGACGTAAACTGTGTTCGAAAACGAGTCGGGTAAAATATAATGCGTCTTCATTCGACGCTATAAATTCGAGTTACTGTATGTTTTGATGCCCCTAAGTCCTGATTCAAATGTAAGGGTGGTGCGGTGTGTTGGATCGTTCTGGTGACCCTAAACAGTCAGTATGAGCAATTCATCATCAAGTACAAAGGCGGAATCAGTGTAAAAGATGTCAATACAGCTTGTTCCTTTCTAATTATCTCTTTATTGATCAATCCTGAGCTTTTTACACGTTCAAATGACAAACGGACAGCACCTCGACTCAGAGCATATGATCAGATTCCGTTTCAAATGACACAACAACACACATATATAGGAGGATTGATTTCGCTTGAAACTGCCAACGGTCATTTCAAGCGGAATCACCTACTTTTACATGTAAAACCCTGTTTTCAACCCTGTTGTGCACTCATTTATCCTATCTAGACATAAGACTCGATTAAGACGAAGTTAACAGACACTAGATGCACCAACAGACTCCCCCTTGAATGTTGACGAAGTCTTCGGCGTCGAGTCTTTAGTCTTAGTCTCTTTTCCAAATTGTCTTGACATGTAAAGCTATTTCAATCTTTATCTTCAAACTTTAATCTACAATCTCCCCTTTGAGTGTTGATCCAGAATGTGAACTCCCCCTTTCGCAGACTCCCCCTCTCAATAAGCTAGGGCCTGAATTCTGGTTCAAACTTTGACATTTTCATTGCCATAGAGATTTCTGATACCTGCATATACTCTACCCAAATATAAGATATATGCCAATAACATTTTCAATCCAAACTTACCATACAACCTCATTTGATGGTTTCATCAGTGAATAGAAATCCATTTAAGTATTCAGGTCCAAGTTAATGACCCTGATTACTCAATTTTTCTACCAAGTCCAACTTAATGACCCTGGTTGATCTGAGATAAATCACACTGACATTTGTTCAACTTTTTCAAACAATTTTCTGAAAATCACAAGTTTCAAGTTAATGAACTTGCTTTAACTGTTCAACTTTCCCAATTAACCATGATTAAGCTCCAAACTCATCATCCAGGTCAGAAACTTCCTGCATCTGCTTCAATTCAAATATGAAGATCAGCTTTCCACTTTGGTTTGTCGGAAAATAAAGCAGAAGTGTAATTTTTTTTTTTTGGATTTTTAATAAAGCTTCTAAACTAGAAATGAAATACAGAAATAGAATGCAGAATGTAAACTGTTTACAAACATATTTTTGGTTTAGCGTGTTAGGGAATCATATCAGCTATTCGACAAGTCACAAGTACCGTTAAGCTTTGGTTACATATTCAGAATTAAACAATTCGCTTAGATTGTCGATATACTGATCCATTTAAATTCTCACACACATTTCAATCTGTTCAGGATACGGATTTAGATGTTTTAGAGACTTAAACTTATACGTGTGTCCCACCTCTTGAATATACTCCCGTATCCAGATCCCAATATTCAGTCTTACAGGTGAGTATACCACAGATGATATCTGTAAGGGAATAAATTATGAAACGTACGAAACCGTGAGAGCTCAGGTCAGAACTTCCGTTCAGCAGAGAGATGACGGTTCGACTTAAGGTGTGTCCCCTTTAGAGGATCTTTTTTACAACAGCATTGATTAGCAATTTTATTGTCTTCATCATTAATGCTGAGGGTGGCGCTATATTTCAAGCAATCGATAAAGTATTCTCCGGGGACTAGGCCATTGCTTCCGCAAAATCAGAAGTCCTGGGATAATACCCCAGATATCACTGAGTATAAAGACCTAGTATCTCAGAAAGAGGGATATTTCAAACGAGATTTCAGGGGTTACCTATATATCCAAGTAGTGTTCCCAACGAAATAAGTAAGTAAAGATTTAGGTTTATATCCCTAACAAACCTACTAAATGTGTAAAAACCTATCGGCACATCATCAGCGAGACTGTTTAACGCATTTAAACTTTACATATCTATAGCATACCGAAACTGTCAAGCCGATGTACTATCATTTTCCCTTTTTACACAAGCTCTTTTCTGGTTTTCTATTGTTTTTGGATTTTGAAAATATCTCATGTTTTTGTATTTTTGTCATTTTTTATTGTTTTTGTATTTTCTGAAAATATTACCCTACTCTCCCCCTAAATACCAAAACAAGTAAAAAATCGACAAACCATTGCAGATTGCTTCTCAACATCATCTACAATGTCTCCTTCATCAACGCCAAGAATCTCTTCCAACACCGATAAAAGTTTCATACCGTTCAGTTTTAGCAAATGCTTTGGTATGTAAATCAGCTTTTTGCTCGTCAGTGTGAATTTTCTCAATTCGTATCAACTTCTTCTCGAAACAATCGCGACTGAAATGATGACGAATTTCTATGTGTTTCGTTTTAGCGTGATGAACTGGATTTTTAGTAATGTTTATCGCTGCCTCATTATCAACAAAGATAGGGGTGTTTAGAAATTGCAAACCGTAGTCGCGCATCTGTTGCTGGATCCACAAGATCTGAGAACAGCAACTGCTTGCAGAAACATATTCAGCTTCACATGTGGATAAAGCCACAGAGGTCTGCTTTTTGCACTGCCAGGTGACCAATCTTGGTCCGAAAAACTGGCATCCCGCTGTTGTTGATTTAGCATTAACTTTACAGCATCCGAAATCGAAATCAGAATACCCTTCGAGCATGAATTCGCCATCTTTTGGATACCACAACCCCAATGATGGAGTTCCTTTCAGGTAGCGTAATATCCTTTTCACAATCACCATATGCGAAGCTCTCGGATTAGATTGAAATCTTGCTGCGAGGCAGGTTGGGTACATAATATCGGGTCTTGAAGCTATCAAATACATCAACGATCCGATCATGGAACGATACATCGTTTCATCTACCTTCTCTCCGGTGAGATCAGGGTTTATCCCATGATTAGTCGCTAATGGGGTGGAAGCTGGAGTAGAACTTGACATCCCAAATTTCTCCAAGATATCATGAACGTACTTCGTTTGATGTATGAAAATTCCTTTGGATAGTTGATCAACCTGCAGTCCCAAAAAGAATTTCATCTCACCCATCGATGACATTTCAAATTTCTGCTTCATAACTTGTTCAAAATCTTTGCAGAGTTTTTCATTCGTTGACCCAAAAATGATGTCGTCCACGTATATTTGAACTATCAGAAGATGACCGTCGACCTCTTTGGTGAAGAGAGTGGCATCCACTTTTCCTCGGATGAAGCTGTTGGCTAGCAAGTGTTGAGACAATGTCTCGTACCAAGCTCTCGGGGCCTGGTGTAAACCATACAACGCTTTATCAAGTAAGTACACCTTGTCTTTGTGCATTGGATCGGTGAAGCCCGGTGGCTGACCGACATATACCTCCTCTTTTACCTTCCCGTAGAGAAACGCCGATTTCACATCTAACTGATATACTTTGAAATTTTTCCAAGATGCAAATGCTAGGAAGATTCTGATTGCTTCTAGTCGAGCAACTGGAGCATACACTTCAGTGAAATCTATACCCTCCTGCTGACTGAAACCCTGGACTACGAGTCGAGCTTTGTTATGAACTACAACTCCTATATCATCCTTCTTGCACTTGAACACCCACTTGGTGTTTATCTTCCTCTAACCATCAGGCAAGTCTACTAACTTCCACACACCTAACTTTTCAAATTGGCTCAGTTCCTCCTGCATCGCATTGACCCAAGAATCTTCAGTAAGCGCCTCTTTATAGGTCCTTGGCTCAATCTGCAAAATAAAACAATTAAGTGAAAACTCAGTTTGTAAAGGTGCTACTGTAGAATAAAAACAAGTAAGGCCTTGGTCCATTTGACGTCTAGTGCGAACGCCTGATTGCAATTCTCCAATAATCAGCTCCTCTGGATGGTATGAAAGAGTTCTTGGCATCACTTCGCCTGAAACATCTACCTCGCCTTCCAGATTTGTAATATTTTGCTTTGCACCTTGTTCACTGACTGGGTTTGTTTGACTTGATATCTGGATTTGCTCCCCCTCATAATCTGAATCACCATGATCAAATACTGGCATGTTCTCAGATTCTTGATTATCATTCTGTGCCGTCTGATTATCAGGAACAACTTCATTTTGTTGAATATCATCATGTTCTCCAGCATTGCTTGGACCTGCTTCATCATCATTTGAAGTTTGTTGTGATCGCCTTGAATATTCAGCTGGGAACCTTTCCTGCGAATCTTCATACTCTCTTAGAATATCCAACTCGTCAAAGAAATCTTCTTCTTCTTCTTCCTTTTCTTCTTCCATGTCAAACGAATCCCACAAAGTATCATAATGAAAACGCCGTGAATCTCCAGGATTCTGCGGTGGCATTGTATAACCTTGACACTCAACATTATGTGCTTCAATAATCCGCTTCAAGCTTGGAACAAAGACTCGTTTCTGAGGACTTGAGTATCCCACAAAAATTCCTTCAATGCTCTTTGCACCAAATTTTCCAAAAGGCTCTAGAACTGTACAGGGAGACCCAAACGGTTCTAAATACTTCAGGTTCGGTTTACGATTGTTGATCAGCTCGAAACACGTCTTATTGAATTTCTTGACAGTAAGAACCCGGTTGAGCGTATAGCAAGCGGCTGACACTGCTTCTGCCCAAAAATTTACCGGTAGCTTTGAATCAGCAAGCATCGTCCTGGCCGTTTCAATTAGTGTCCTGTTCTTTCTTTCAGCTACTCCATTCTGTTGCGGAGTGTAAGGAGCACTAAATTCATGTAATATACCTCTTTCATCACAATATTCTTCCATCTTGTTGTTCTTGACCTCAGTACCATTATCACTTCTGATTCTTTTAATACGCATTTGGTACAAATTTTCAATTTTTCTGAACAACGCCATCAAACTATTAAACGTCTCATCTTTTGTCTTAAAAAATGATACCCACAAAAATCTGGAATAATCATCAGTTACCACAAGACAGTAGAGATCCCCTGTAATACTTTTGACGTTTACTGGACCAAACAGATCCATATGTAGTCTCTCTAACGGTCTGGAAACTGAATTGACTTTCTTTTAAGGATGTGATTTCTTCTTTTGCTTGCCTTTGACGCAGCTAATGCACTCCCTTTCCAGATAAAAACCTTTAATGTGAACACCCAGAACTAAATCATTATGCACCAGGTGATTCATTTTTTGTAGGTGAATATGCCCCATCTTGCGGTGCCACAACTGTGATTCTTTCTCCGTTGCTTTAGACACAAAACAATGAGCCTGACCCGTGGTTGTAGTAGCTACGCTCATGTCCAACATGTACAGATCATTGACTCTTGGTGCCCTCATGATAATCCATTCTTCAGGGATAACAAATCCTGGCTTCAAGATCAAACATTCTTTGTCAGTAAAGTGAGTGGTATACATCCTGTCACAAATCTGCGAGATACTCAGCATATTATTCTCCAGCTCAGCAATGTAGTTAACTCTTTCAAACGTAACAATCCCATTGGATAACGTTCCTTCACCAACAATTCTACCACCTTGGTTACCTGCGAACCCTACATAACCTCCATTGAAATTTCTAACATCATACAGCAACGCTGTCTTCCCTGTCATGTGCCGAGAAGCTCCACTATCCATAATCCATCGTGAAACGGATCTTGGAAGCTCCTGCACATATCACAAACATTTAGTGAGATTTTGTTGCCACCCAAGCCTCTTTTGACTCGGGTAACTTGACATTAATGTGAGATTTTCCAATGTAAAGTGGTGGAAAGTTTTTGTCATTCATCTTCAAGCTTTCCTCAGATCCAACCTCAACCTTTTTGTATAAAACAAACTCATCTTTCTTAGGTTGACCACTTGGTTGATCTTTCTTTTGAACATTCTTCTTCTCTGATGGAGTAGAAGATTGTTTCTCCAACTTTTCATAATAATCCAAAGGAACATCCATCTTTACCGGTGTGGTAGAAGACGATTGTTTTTCCGACTCTGAAACCTTTGGTTTAGATGAACTTTTTGGCTTCCATGTTTGTTGAGATGACGCAACCCGTTTGTAAAATTTGTCATTTTTAGTTTCCAATTTCTTAACAGGCTCAGTTTTGAATTTTGTTTTCTCATTTTTCAAAATTTTCTCAACAACCATTGGAGCTTTTCCCTTTGGATCAACCTTCTTTTTCGAACTTTCAGCAACTTCAGACTTAGGCTTAAAGTTGGTACACTTTCGTGCAATATGCCCAACTTTGTTACATTTGAAACATGTACGAGTATCAACTACTCGACTTGTGCCTTCAGTCTGAGGTTGTGAGGCCTTCTTCTCAAAGAATTCTTCATTTGTTTTCGAAAAAATCTTAGACTCTTCATCAGAAAGCGAACTCGAACTTGACACAAACACTTTCTTCTCAGAAAAAACCTTCTGTTTTGAGCATTCTTTTTCTGATAATTCTTACCACCCTGATAACCACCCGACCATCTGTTTCGATTGTTGTTATAAAAACGCGGTGGAACAACAGGTTTCTTGTAGAAGCTTTATCTTTTTCAAAATTCATTTGCTTCTTTGTCTGATTCAAACCTTCTACTTCTGACAAATCGATTTCAACCAATTTGAACACATTTTTCAACTTGTTCACATTAACATTCTCCAGTGGAAACTCAGAATCCGAATACAACTTATCTGATCCCAACATCTTGTACATGACAAGAACAGGTTCTTCATTTAAGTTGTTTTTGGATTTTGGTTTCTGAATGTATTTGTCCAGAAAACACTCTTCATCCTCAGCTGAATCACTATCCAAAACACTTTCAGCCATGCCTTTAACAATCTCAGTTTGAACACTATCATCAGATGATGATGGAGAAAATGTAACATCAATTGACTCTGGAAGTTTTATTTCAATTGTTTCATCTTCATCATTAACCAACCCAGACTTTTTCTTTGAATAATTGTTTAAAACTGGTGGTGGAACCTGATGAAAACCTACCCCAGTTCCATCCGAGTAAACATCTTCGCCCGCTTTGTTTTTCCCGATGGGTTTAGGAACAATGTGTTGCAAAACAAAGCTTGCGGAGTTGTAACTTTTTAGTTTCAACTGGATTCGTTCATTTTCAATTTCAGCTTCTTGAAATTTAAGCTTCAACTTTGCAATTTCATCCAGTTGCTGGTTGATTAACTCTTCTTTTACCCGAAGAACTCCCGACAGATGATTATTTTCTTTAATTGTCTTACCATTTCTGTCATCAGCATCTTTAACCGTTCGTTTAAGCTTCTCATATTTTTCTGAAATCTGACGATTTTCAAGAACTAACTGCTCATTTTCTTTCCTAACTTTTTCTTTATCAATTTTATCATTTTCAATTTTGTCAGTTAATTCTTTTAATCTGTCGTTCGAAGCTTTCAACATTTTATCACGATTAAGGATCTGATCCTCAACACTTCTGACTCTAGCAGTCATATCATCAACTTTCTTATCATTTAAATAAGTGATTGTACTACAAACTTTGCACTCTTTCATGCAATTTTGGCAGTCAATGTCACCATTAACTTTCTTACCTGACGCACTCATTGACGCATTTGAACTGACCTGGCTTTTAGACTCAGATACGGACTTAGAATCTACCTCAAGTTCCTTAGCAGCCAGCACTTTGTCAGCCATCTTTCCCAAGTTTTCAGCTGTCAACTTCTGTGAAGTATCAATGATCCCATCATCAATCTTCTTTGACTTTTCTCGTTTTTCTTTTCTTTCTCTTCTTTCTCTTCTCCACTTCCCCACCATTTTCTTTGCCAACCCTCTTCTTCTTCAGCAATTTGTTGAATTATAGTTTCAAGATCGAGGGTCTTACAGTCAATAGCAATGTTTCCCATGGGGTCAAGATAACATTCCCTGTCTGGATCCCATCTCTTCGCCCTTTTTGCTTCAGTATATATATATAAGATATTCTGATCATTCTGTTTTGAGCTATCATCTTTCTATTGACATACTTTTCTTTTTCATTTCTATTATCTTTAAAAGGAACAGGTTCAACAATCTTTGCCATAAAAGCATATCCAACCGCATCCTCCTCTGGTAACAACTCGCTCCAGTCAAAACCTTCATCATCATGAATCACAGCAAGAGCTCTGGATTTTTCTTTATTATCCTCAAGTTGTTTCATTCTGGGCGGTTCTGATTTATTGTGATGATAAATCGCTCTCTTGTAGTAATCTTCTTTGAACGGATTTTCAGAATCATCAGCATAAGCATTCCGGCACTCTCTTTTAAAATGACCTTTCTGTTTGCACTTGAAACAGGTCACTTTTGACTTGTCAAAGCCTAACTTGGTAGATGGTCCACCAATAGACTTTCTTCCTGTAATCTCCATAAAACGCTGTGCCCTTCTCACTGCACTGGCCATACACCACCTTATGTCGATCAATTCCATCTCCTCAGGATCTATTTGATCGTAGTCTTCCTTTGTTAGGTTGGTGTTGCCTATCTTGCCTGCCACAAGGCTCTCATACGACTCTAGCACATAAGCTAAGAAAACCATTTGTTGCTTTGCAGACTCCTCGCTTGTGACAACCCTCACAAATCCAGGTATCCGTACAATTAATTAATATTTAATTAATGCTTAATTACTGTGCTTGCTTACAACTGTGGTTAAACCGCTTCTTGATTTCTGATACATACATACTCACGCATCACATTTTATACTGTCACTCTATTAGTTACACACAAACATTAGTGACAACCTTGATGCACAAAAGCACAGTGAACACACTATACGGATTACCCAGTAAACATGCTAACATTGCCAGCACTAGACAGACACTGTCTCTAAGGCCAGTATGAGCCGGTAATAGATTACTACACTAGTAAAGAGTGTAGGGAGGTGAGGATTGTAGAACTACGTCACTAGGTGATTGTTATAGTGACCGGATGTGCCTAAAACATGCTTTAACTACAAAATTCTGCACTTTATGCAAAAATTCAGCATTTAACTTAACTAGTAAAGTGCAAAAACATGGGAAAATAATACTAGACACTTTCCAAAGTGTCGGGAATTAATTGTGTCACTAAAAACACTATAAAAGGCACTTAAATGCTTAATTAGCACTTTAACGGATTAATATCCAACAGAAACAACCGGACTTTACCCGGAACATAAAAATATTGTCAATGACGTTGTTTTTGCTTTTCTGAGCTAGTTAGGGTCCCCGAACACCCTAACACCCGTTATATTACATAACACACTAGTAACTAACTTGAATTCCTAACTAACATAACTAATCACTTAACTATTTGGTTGAAATCAAACCATAAACCCCCCCCCCCCTAACCGAACGGCCCCCCAAGGGGACACACCCCACCCATTTGTGATTATTTTAATCAAGTTTGTCTAATATCTAACTTACACATTACCTAAGGGTTATTAGGGAAAGATGGTCTTTAAATATGCTTGATGGACAAGAGTTCACATTCACATAAACACTACACAAAATTGCTCTCATCTCTCTCCCTCTCCTAGTGTTCGGCCGAGAACACTATCACCACCACCACCATCATCAAGTCGTGATCTAGCTAAACCACTTACATACAAAGGTGAAAGGTCACACATAAGGAGGCTCGGTGCTTTCGGAATCTCAAGAACCTCACTACGTTGCTTTTATCCACCTTGTTTTCGCTTTGATTCTTCCCTAGCCACGAGCTAGTAGTAAGTGCTTCCAAACACTTCCTTGTTCATGTTTAAAGTGGTTAATAAGAGATTTAACGGATAAAAATCAAGAACACTAAAGATCAAAACATAAAGCCTTGAATGAAAGATAAACTTGATGGATAAAGGGTGACTATTGGTGTCAATCTTGTGAATCTTGTTTAGAAAGGATTATTTTATGTTGTTAGTGGCTAGTAGTGGAACGGATCGTCATCTAACCATGCTAGATCATGTTCATGGAACATGAACTAGCAATATGTTAAGTGTAAAAGTAGCAAGATGATGAACCCTTCCACACATGAACATGAACCTGTGTAAAAGTGATTTTTCTGATAAAATAGAGTTTTAAACTAGTAGATCTAAAGATCTACAAGTGGTATTTTCGAAGAACCAAGTGTAAGATGCAAATCTTGTTTAAAAGCCGGATCTTACACAACTAAAAGCATTTTTTTTTTGCAAACAAACAAGTGTGTAAACACTTGTGTGACAAAAGGTTTAACAAAGGAATAATTTCGTAGTTTTTTTTTTTTGGACTAGAAGTTGTAAAGTTACATTTTCTTTAAAAATAAAGTTTCCAAGAAACTGATTTTATTTTTAAAGATGGAAAGATCTACTAAATATGTTGGGAAGTTACTACATACTTTTACACAACTTACAAGTTCATGTGTTTGCGATTTATGCTTATTTTTTACTAGTTTGATGATTGAATATTGTATATTGATGATTGGAAAATTGTTGATTGAATTTTGAAAAGAAAATGATACACTAGTGAGTGTGGCCACCTCCAGTTACAGAGGAAACTCTGGCGAAATTTTTCAAGAAAAATAACACTTAGAATATTTTTGGTGACAAGTGTTTATAAATATATTTTTGACTTGTTTTCCAAACAAACTTCGCCATGATTTTTATTATAAAATAACCAAGTATTCGGAGGTGGATTTTCGTAAATAAATCTGGTTAAATATATATTTAGAATATATATTTCATAGTAAAACGCTTGTGTGATTTTATGATTATTTTGTGAACTACACATATATTATTTTTAGGGTAAAAATAATATAACTCGTATACACTAAAAAGTAACGACTCCAAAATAATACCAACTCCTTCACAAATAAATATCTAAGTTACAACGGTATTATTATTACCACCCGAACTTTAAATGTAACTTATGTGTTTTCGGAAAAATACTCTTGAATGCGTATTTTGATAAAAGTATTATTTTTGAAATCGTATGGAATAAAATATAATATTTTTGGGAAAAATATGTATATTTTGGAGATAGAATATTTTAGACAAATGAATAAAAATATATTTTATTAAGTGAGACTTAATAATATATTTTTGGAATTATAAAAACGCACATGTATTAAAACCCCCATCCTTGGGAAGGAATATAATTATTAAATAATTAAGAAGTGGAAATACGAAATAGTTGCCTAACTATTTCCCAAAAACGTTAAATCTTAAGCCAAGGCACGGCCGTCCGTCTAATAGAAGTTAGTACGTGTAGGTCGTCACGCAGCAGGTTATTTTCGGACGGACTATTTCGAGACGCACTTCAGTGAGTTCATGTCCCTCTTTTCTCTTAACTGTTTTCAGTTTCATACCTCGGGGGTGAAATACATGTTGCTATGATTACGAATACTTTTTACATGGTATGGTTAGCGTAAGGAGGGTTACTACTTATGTCATATGAGTGAGTAGGCTGAAACTGGAGGCCATTAATCCTCATTGTAGGACCGAGGGTCAGTAGCGGTAGATCTATCTGGGTGTAGCGAGCCCAACTCCAGGCCCAACAGAACGGACCTCAGGGTGACTTTGTACCCGACGCAAAAATCTGCTAGGTTTGAGTCTTCCTACTGCACTTCACACATATCAATGGCCTTGCAAACCATTGGTGATCTCTTTATTTCCTTATTTGCTACACACCAGGGATTTTATCCTTACAAAGGTTTTACATACTCACTTTCACATGAACTCGCTCAACATTTTTGTTGATTTTTCAACTTACATGTATTTCAGGGAATTAGGGATCTGGCGAGGTATGCTATGTTTTCAAGCTGCGCAAGAAGGGTGATGTCATCCAAGTTTAGGGGTTGTGACTTTTACCTGGACGAGTCACAAGTCTTAAACTGTGTTTATTTCATGTTTGTGGTTGTGTCTTATGAACAATGTTTTATTATGTTGTGTTGTAATCTCACTGCATGTGTCAACTCTTAAAACAATGTTGTCGTATTTTACTTTTAAAACTTGAAGTAATGGATGATCATCATGGTTTTACTTTCATATAGCTTTGTTGTGATTAAGCTATGGTATTAAGAAGCCACACCAAATAAACCCACGCTTCCGCAAAGCCAGGGTGTGACATCGCTGAAGTTTTGAGCGTTCTTTAAATCCACAGCTATGTTGCATTGAAATAAGTTCTTTGCAGCTGATTGGTTTGAAGTTGACGAAGAGCCACTGTGAAATCCACTGCTTGCACTCTCTTTGCTGGATGTGTTGGAATTTTCAGCAGAAAAAGCTGTCTTGGGAGACGCATTCTTGGGAATCATGCTTTTTGGATAATACAGCTCCAAATTCTGCTGATATGACGAGTGATTGACTTTGTGTGTTTTCTTTATCTCCAGCTCGTGACTCTCTAATCTTTCAATCAACAAATCAACTGTTAGATCCTCAGACTTGATCGTATTCTTCAACATCAAGGCATAGTATTGTCAATCCATCTCATCTGGCAACGAGTCAAACAATTTGTCGACTAACTCTTCTTGAGAATAGATAATTCCATGTCTCGCCAGCTCCAACTTCAAGTGCCAAACCTCTCAATCATCTTACAAACTGATTCATTTTTTAAACAACCAAATAAATCAAACTCTTTTCTTAGCAATTTCTTTTTGTTTTTCACCATTTCTGCACTACCCAATCATTTCACTTCTAACTTTTTCCACAGATCTTTAGCATTGTTATACTCGATCAAAGATATTATATCTTCTCGGACAGACTGAAACAACAACGCGATGCACTTTTGCTCGGCAACAAAAACTTCTATTTCTTCAGTTGATGTCAAATTTTCACCATTTTCCCTCCATCACTGTATCCATTCTTTAGACTTTTCCAGCTGGGATACGCAAATGCCTTTAACCATTCTTCAAATTTCTTGGCCCACCAACTGTACTCTTCGATCGCCATCAACTTTGGGGGTTTGTTATATGTTCCGTATGCACTTTCCACACCTAAAGCATCCGAAAAAGTTTTCTTTGCATTCGTCATGTTCTTATTGGTGTTGCTAGAAGTATCATCTCCAGAGCTTCCAGCAAAGGCATACATATCACTGAAAGGATTCATGAATTCGTCCATCTTTCACGTACCTGAAACAGTCAACAAACACTTAGAAAATTTTGAAATTTTGAAAAACAACAAATCCAAGCGGAATCAGTTTGAAGCGGAATAGCTTCAAGCGGAATCAGCAAGAATTTTCAAGCGGAAACAGATATTCAAGCGAAATCTCTTATTTCACTTGAATTTTCAAACGGAACCTGTTATTCAAGCGGAATAAGACAATATAAATTGTGAGATGATATGTGTTGTATGTGCTTACCATTTGTGGATTGTATGCGAGAATAAGTGATTAATGTGTGTTTAAAACTGACTGTCACATGGTAACCATATTAGGATTTGGTTGATCAACTTGAATACGTGAATAAACATACCGAGCAAACCAAGGTGAGTTCACACTTTCTACAAAGCATGGGATTCCCAGGGGTTGGGAATGGGTTAAGGAATATGGATTCCTCGTCCTTTCTTGGGTAGGACAGTACGGGTTCAGGAATGTAATTCCTCGTCCTCATGGACAGTTAACTTTCACTAGACCGAAACTCTATCACGAAGTCCCTCCTTTTTATATCGACTTAATCGCCGGGCCAATGGCGAGCGGGTCATTAGTTAGATAGCGCTATTTAGGTCTGAGAAGCCTCACACCGTACCGCAGAGGACGGGCGTGAACTAATGGATCTGGGCACGTCAATGATGATAGACATTGACAGTTCAGGGCACATAAACATGACTACAGTCAGCAGTCGATATGGTAACGAGTCTAGTAGTATATACATGGGGTATCCCCCACGGCCAGAGAGCCAGATAATTACACATGGGGTAGCCCCCACGGCTGGATTGCCAGAGTAAACGGGATTAAACTAAACACGTTTTCAACTATGGGGTAACCCCCACGACAGGGATGCCAGTTAAAGGAAACTATGTTTTTGGAACAACTTAAAACAAACACCCAACTGTGAACTCGCTCAACTTTGTTGTTGACTCGTTACTACATGCTTTGCAGGTCAATAGGTTTAGCAGGAGCTTGCATGGGGAAGAGTCATTGTGGGACATAGGCAATTGTGTGCCATGTTAAACATTGAAACATTTGAACTTATATTTTGTTTTGGATTTAATCGTTATGCTTCCGCTTGCAACTTAAATTATGTTTTTGTTTGGACACCAATTGTATGTGTTGGATTTTATAATTACTTACATGCTTGTTCAATATGATTGGTGGCTGGATCCTGGTCAGTCACGCCTCCAAGCGGTGATACTCCGCAGGTGGATTTTGGGGGTGTGACAGATTGGTATCAGAGCCATTGGTTATAGTGAACTTGGTTTTAATAAGGGGAAAAAGTTTTTGTTAAAACCAGACTATAACCTGAACAGCGCTTAACGATCCACAACGACGCTTCACTCCACGTGCAAGGCTCAATACTATAGGTGATATGGTTTATGTTATATTGCCTACTTGCTAGTTACATAGAACTTTGCTCATAGTGTGCTTTGATGAATGTAACAACTATTGATTGAAAACACATGTGTGCTTGCTCCCTTCTGTCACTCCACACTTACACACATTCGCGACACCTTTCCTACTTGTGTTTCCTACGATGTGAAGATCACGAGTGGACGTGTGAACCTAACTCAAGCCCAGCTGACGGCTCTTATCAACGAACAAGTTACAGCAGCACTCGCAGCCACTCAGGCAGGAGGTATAACCTACTATTCCGAACCTATCCTAGGATGTTAGATCCTACTCTCGCGCTTAACCCAGTCTTTTCTTCCTCGCGCAACAAGGTCAGAACGCTCAGCCACCTGTATGCATATTCAAGACGTTCATGGACTGTCGTCCTAATACTTTCAGTGGCACTGAAGGAGCCGTTGGACTCCTCCATTGGTTTGAAAAGCTCGAGTCTGTCTTCAAGATGTGTGAATGCCCTGAGGCTCATAGGGTGAAGTACGCCACTGGTACTCTCGAAGGCACTGCGCTAACTTGGTGGAACGCGCAAGTTCAGATGCCGGGGTTGGCGGCTGCTAATGCCACCCCATGGAATGATTTTAAGGAAACTGATCAAAAGTGAATACTGTAGTCGTGATGACATCCACAAGCTGGAAGTGGAGTTCTTTAACCTGAAGGTGACGGGGTCGGAGATAGAAGCGTACACGAAACGATCCAACGAACTGGCAGTGTTGTGTCCAACTATAGTGGATCCTCCCATCAAGCGCATTGAGTTGTACCCCAAAGGCTTAGTACCAGAGATTCAATGCCATGTGACTGCTGCTAACCATGCAACCATCCAGGATGTTACTCGTTTTGCTCATCGTCTCACAGACCAGGCAGTGGAACAAAACAAGCTGCCTAAGCGTATCGGTGCTACTACTACTACTACTTCTGCTACTCCCAGTGATAATAAGCGAAAATGGGATGGAACCTCCAGCAAGGGTTCGACTACGGTTTAGTCCCAGGCACAACAGCGAAAGATCGATGACTACCAGAGTCCTGGTCAACAATCTTCTGGTAGTTAAGGGCAGGGTGGTTATCGAGGAAATCACCCAAAGTGCAATAGATGCAACAGACACCACAGTGGTCAGTGCAACAAGGGTCGTTGTCAGAGGTGTCTCAAGGTGGGGCATGAAGCCAAAGATTGTAGAAGCTCACGTCCTGCAAACCAGAACCGACAACAGGAGCCACAAGCTCCACAGAATCAGCAGCAACAACAGGGTAACAAGGGATGCTATCAGTGTGGTGCTAAAGGTCACTTCAAGAGACACTGCCCACAGTTAAACCAGAACCGGAATCAGAACCACGACCAAGGAAACGGGAACAATAGTGGAGACAACAACGGGGGTAATAATGGTGCCACGGGTCGAGTGTTCGTGATTGGTCAGGATGATGCTAGGAATGACCCCAACGTTGTGATGATTTCGACATCGTTATTGGTATGGATTGGCTACCTCAACATCGAGCAGAGATTCTTTGAAAAGATCGTCCACATTCCTCGTACTGGTTAAGAACCTTTGGTAATTCATGGTGACAAGCTCCTGGAGCAGCACCAATAGCTCGTGCACCGTATCGCTTAGCTCCATCAGAGTTGGAAGAACTCTCTACGCAACTACAAGAACTCTTGGATAAGGGTTTCATTCGCCCTAGCTCTTCGCCCTGGGGAGCTCCAGTCCTATTTGTGAAGAAGAAAGACGGTACCTTCAGAATGTGCATCGACGACCGTGAACTCAACAAGGTGACCGTGAAGAATCGCTATCCTCTTCCACGTATCGACGACTTGTTCGATCAGCTGCAAGGGTCGAGCTACTACTCGAAGATTGATCTGAGATCGGGATATCACCAGCTGAGAGTCCGAGAAGAGGACGTCTCCAAAACAGCCTTTAGAACTCGTTATGGACACTACGAGTTTTTGGTCATGCCTTTTGGGCTGACAAACGCGCCTGCAGTTTTTATGGACCTTATGAACAGAGTGTGCAAGCCCTACCTAGATAAGTTCGTTATAGTTTTCATCGATGACATCCTGATCTATTCGAAGAGTCAGGATGAACATGAGCAGCATTTACGACTCATTTTGGAACTCCTTCGAGCAGAACAGCTGTACGCCAAGTTCTCAAAATGCGACTTCTGGCTTCGCGAAGTCCATTTCCTAGGCCACGTAGTGAACAAGGATGGGATTCATGTTGATCCATCTAAGGTAGACTCGATTAAGAATTGGCCTGCACCTCGCACACCGACGGAAATTCGCCAATTCTTGGGTTTGGCAGGTTACTACAGGAGGTTCATTAAGGATTTTTCCAAGATTGCACAGCCCCTCACCTCACTAACTCAGAAAGGCGTTGTTTATCGATAGGGAAATGCACAGGAATCAGCATTTCAGCACTTAAAGGATAGACTTTGTAGCGCACCTATCCTCTCATTGCCTGAAGGCACAGATGACTTTGTGGTTTACTACGACGCATCAATTCAGGGTCTTGGTTGTGTATTGATGCAACGGGATAAAGTTATTGTGTACGCCTCACGCCAACTTAAAGTCCACGAAAGGAACTACACTACACACGATTTAGAGCTGGGAGCTGCTGTTTTTGACTTAAGATATGGAGACATTACCTTTACGGTACCAAGTGCGCCATTTACACCGATCATAGGAGTCTCGAGCATATCTTCAAACAGAAGGAGTTGAACATGCGACAACGTCGATGGGTCGAGCTAATGAATGATTACGAATGCTCGATCAGATACCATCCGGGCAAAGCCAATGTGGTGGCCGACGCCCTCAGTCGAAAGGATACCATACCCAAGCGCGTGCGAGCACTACAACTTACCATCCAGTCTAGTCTTCCTGCACAGATACGAGATGCTCAGGTAGAAGCATTGAAACCAGAAAACATCAGGGCTGAAGCCCTACGCGGCTCAAGGCAACGGCTAGAACAAAAGGAAGACGACGCCTACTACGTAACAGGACGCATTTGGGTCCCACTTTATGGCAACCTACGAGAGCTTGTGATGGATGAGGCACACAAGTCTCGTTACTCAGTACATCCTGGTTCAGATAAGATGTACCACGACCTCAAAACTACATACTGGTGGCCTAGCATGAAAGCTCACATAGCAACTTACGTTAGCAAGTGCTTGACTTGTGCGAGAGTCAAGACGGAATATCAGAAATCATCAGGCCTACTCCAACAACCAGAGATACCACAATGGAAATGGGAGAAAATTTCCATGGATTTTGTTACTGGCCTGCCTAGATCCCAACGTGGGAATGATACTATTTGGGTGATCGTGGATCGACTCACAAAGTCTGCACACTTTTTGGCCATCAAAGAAACAGACAAGTTCTCTACTTTAGCAGACGTTTACTTGAAGGAAGTGGTTGCGAGGCACGGGGTGCCCACCTCTATTATCTCTGATCGTGATGCACGTTTTACTTCTGAACTGTGGCAAGCAATGCACAAGTCCTTTGGCTCACGTTTAGATATGAGCACGGCTTATCACCCGCAAACGGATGGGCAGTCTGAACGCACCATCCAGACCCTTGAAGACATGCTTAGGGCATGTGTGATTGACTTTGGGAACGGTTGGGAAAAGCATCTGCCACTTGTGGAATTTTCATACAATAACAGCTACCACACCAGCATTAAAGCTGCTCCGTTTGAGGCATTGTACGGGCGTAAATGCCGATCACCTCTTTGTTGGGCAGAGGTGGGTGATAGTCAGATCACTGGCCCAGAACTTGTGGTAGACACAACAGAAAGGATTGCTCAAATACGACAACGAATGGCGGCAGCTCGTGACCGTCAGAAAGCATACGCCGATAAGGGCAGGAAACCACTCGAGTTCCAGGTTGGGGATCGAGTGCTACTCAAAGTCTCACCCTGGAAGGGTGTGGTTCGTTTTGGGAAACGAGGCAAACTTAACCCACGATACGTTGGACCGTTTGAAATCATAGAGAAAATAGGCAAGGTGGCCTACAAACTAAACCTGCCCGCAGAACTCAGTGCAGTTCACAACGTTTTTCACGTGTCAAATCTGAAGAAGTGTCTGTCAGATGAGACCCTCATAGTTCCTTTGAAGGAGCTCACTATCGACGATCAGTTGCGATTCGTCGAGGAACCAGTTGAAATCACGGACCGGGATGTTAAGGTCCTCAAGCACACCAGAATACCTCTTGTTCGAGTTTGTTGGAACTCCCGTCGTGGCCCAGAGTTCACCTGGGAACGAGAAGATCAAATGTAACTCAAGTATCCCCAGTTATTCAGAAACAGTGCAACTACACTGAGGCTGAAGCTACTACAGAATTTCGGGACGAAATTCCAAATCAACGGGGGGATGATGTGACACCCCAGGAAAACCAGTAAACTACACAACATAACTAGCTTCCTCAGTAACCACGTGCTAAATTTCGGGACGAAATTTCTTTCAAGTTGGGGATAATGTGACAACTCGAGTTTCCAAGATTTCCATCTTCGCATTTATTGCATGATTAATTGTTTAAGTTGTTTGTTTACACGACTTGTTTGTTTCACAACTGTTCACGCTTGTAATATGTTAAATGTGAATGTGATTGGTAGTGTAATTTAGTCGCATAAAGGTTCGGGTCACACCCTCTATTCCTAGTCGCACACTTCTCTTCTTGTTAATTAAATAACCCTCGGCCCAGTCTCCTTGAGCCAACACGAAGGCCAGATGGGTCCAGCTTACCTGATCCGAGCTTATACACGCACGTTATATTGAGAATGGTCAGTATACTTTCCCTACATTGATCGAACTTATTTGATTAGGAATCAGGATTGTAGAAATTTAGTTTTGATTATATATTACCTTGGGCCGGTTACCACATTTATCATGCACACCCAATCCGAGCCCCCTTGATCATTAGAATTGGCAGCCATTTAATTGGGCTTAAGCCCATTACCTTGGCCAAAGATAAACCGCCCAAGCTATTGTTAGATATGTATACGTAACATGTTACTGTTTACCACAAAGACTCAAACAAAACCCTACCCCCCCATCAAGATAGTGCGGCGACTGTGGATACCCCCTCGAAGCAGTAACCTTCCTGCAATCGGTTAGTGTAATATCTTTATGTCTTGAATCAAGTCCTTGTGTCATGCATGCCTAGTGAACCGATACATGATTATAATGATTGTTTATGTTCGTCCCTGATGTTGAGTGTATTAATGAATTGCATGATGATGGCTGATTAGTTATGCGATCATGGAAATAGTTGTAGAAATAGTGATTCGATGAATATGATGATAAATATGCTACATGTAATCTTCCAATTACATAATAATAAATCTGTTGATTTCATAATGAAAGTGGTGGCCATGTGTTTCTAATCAAACAATAATATTTGGTGTGTATGTGAAACAATGGCCAATGTTGTCGGCCATTTACTTGAAGAGGTCCAATCAATTAGAGGGATCATGAGGCATCTAATTAATGTTGTCAGAATGTGTGATGATTGTTATGGATTATGGGTTAGGCTATTGTTTTGTTGTTACAGGAATATACATACTTGTTTTGAATTTGCATGAAATTGTAGAAGCATAACAACTTGGGCCGAATAGTTGGAATAATTAATAAATTCATTGGGCTTCACACTATTATATGCTATTATATGGGCTCATGTATTTGTGTTTCCTGTTTAGGTTGATCGGTTTGTATGTGATGTTGATTCATGGTACATAATATTGCACATGTTTAACAATTGAGTTTGGGACATGTAATAAGCCATACACATGCACAGTGGACTGTTTGGGCCGATGTCAAGTGGGCCGCGATTTAGGGGGTGCGGGTTAAGTGTTTGGGCTGGGTTTTTATGTGGTTTTGATGCAAGATCTTTGTAATCAAAGTGATCATAAGAAGTTATGAGTTATTGTTATTATGTTCATATTCATGTGAATGACATGTGAAATGTTGATGTGTTATACGTATGTGTAATATGGAAGTACCTGGGGCCGAACACTTGTTATAAATTGTGAGATGATATGTGTTGTATGTGCTTACCATTTGTGGATTGTATGCGAGAATAAGTGATTAATGTGTGTTTAAAACTGACTGTCACATGGTAACCATATTAGGATTTGGTTGATCGACTTGAATACGTGAATAAACATACCGAGCAAACCAAGGTGAGTTCACACTTTCTACAAAGCATGGGATTCCCAGGGGTTGGGAATGGGTTAAGGAATATGGATTCCTCGTCCTTTCTTGGCTAGGACAGTATGGGTTCAGGAATGTAATTCCTCGTCCTCATGGACAGTTAACTTTCACTAGACCAAAACTCTATCACAAAATCCCTCCTTTTTATATCGACTTAATCGCCGGGCCAATGGCGAGCGGGTCATTAGTTAGATAGCGCTATTTAGGTCTGAGAAGCCTCACACCGTACCGCAGAGGACGGGCGTGAACTAATGGATCTGGGCACGTCAATGATGATAGACATTGACAGTTCAGGGCACATAAACATGACTACAGTCAGCAGTCGATATGGTAACGAGTCTAGTAGTATATACATGGGGTATCCCCCACGGCCAGAGAGCCAGATAATTACACATGGGGTAGCCCCCACGGCTGGATTGCCAGAGTAAACGGGATTAAACTAAACACGTTTTCAACTATGGGGTAACCCCCACGGCAGGGATGCCAGTTAAAGGAAACTATGTTTTTGGAACAACTTAAAACAAACACCCAACTGTGAACTCGCTCAACTTTGTTGTTGACTCGTTACTACATGCTTTGCAGGTCAATAGGTTTAGCAGGAGCTTGCATGGGGAAGAGTCGTTGTGGGACATGGACAATTGTGTGCCATGTTAAACATTGAAACATTTGAACTTATATTTTGTTTTGGATTTAATCGTTATGCTTCCGCTTGCAACTTAAATTATGTTTTTGTTTGGACACCAATTGTATTGGTTGGATTTTATAATTACTTACATGCTTGTTCAATATGATTGGTGGCTGGATCCTGGTCAGTCACGCCTCCAAGCGGTGATACTCCGCAGGTGGATTTTGGGGGTGTGACAAGATATGTGTTGACAGCTATAAACAAGGACGTCGCTGCACAATGCGCGACTATGGCCACAGTCTAGTTATACACTTATACATGTTTGCAAAGTTAGTAAAAAACAATTAGTTCAACAAATTTAACAATTAATTAATTAATTTTTATTTTATTTTACATATTTATTTTTATAACGGCTAACAATTGATTTATTTAAGAGATTATACACATAGACTATCACCACAAAGACAAATCTGAACATCGTAACTGAACCTCCAATGAATCGCTACCAAGTGCCAAGGGTCTGTAAGAATTTTAGTGGATAAGTTTAAGTAATAATGTTGGATTTATATGTACAGGTTCGATAAGTCAACGCTGCTGACCGAGCTATGACCCGTAAGAGTTACACCTTGGGCAACGAACATTCAATCCACTTAACTTGGTTAACTGGTGGACCACGAACAATTAACGGAATGACATATATAATTATCTAGAATAATTATATATCCACGAGAAACGAAATTTATTATTTATACGGGTTATAAATAATATAACGTTTAATTACTTATTTAATTAAACTTTGTTTTTCGGGCTTCGTATCGGGTCTGAGCATGAACTTATCATATTAGGCTTCCAGGCCTAAGAGATAATTAGGTATGTTAACATAAATATATTACTATATTTAGGCATCCTTAATGTAAAAGATGGTGTGTTCTGCCGTAATCAAAAACAAAAAAGGGAATTTCACCTTTTGTTTCGTGAGACTATCGCAGAAGAAAAGCAACAATTGCCACCTTCACAAAATTGGTGCCATCCTTTTCTATCATATTACGACAGTTGACCGGCCAAGCCAAAGCCGCCGCTTGGTTCGTGTTTGTGTCTAGTACTAGTTCGTTGTACCTCGGTGTCTTACACGGTTAATTATTAACCACAAGGTATATTTAATCTCATCGGTAGATTAACTATTATATACACCGTATTTGCATGTTTGTAACCATGATTCTGTTCGGTTCACTTTTGGTGTTGATTATTTATATTTATTCCGCTGCGTTTTTATTAATTATATATTTAGTTAATAAAATATATATCAAACCCGTTTTGATTAAAAGTAAAATTGACACCACTGAATCTCAACAAATAAGTGTACCCAAAAACCAATGAATTAGAAGTTGATAAGTCACCAAAGAATCAGTTACCACATACCAAGAGGTGCAACTTTTGGTTGGTACAACCATTGGACGATTTGAATATAAATTATAGTGATATAAGCATTGTAAAATTATAGTGATATATAAGCATTATATGTAAGATTAAATATATTATGTATTAATATTTAATCAAGTAGCCATATAATCATTTACATTATATAGATCAAAATATATAACAATCCTATTAAATAATTAGTTGGTAATTGTTGATGGACCATATTACCCTTATTAACTAATTAGGGTTTCCTCCTGGGTGCTTATATAAGGAGAATTATGTGGAGGTTAAGGGGTTAGACAGTTACACAAACAGACACACCCCATAAGATCATAACATCAATTCGACCTCCATCTTCAATACCGATTCCCTTATCGGTTTTACTTAGCCACCATCATCAGTCAGCACCCTAAGGAGGAACCAGACCAAGATGACAATCATGTCAAACCCTAATGGCTGCGTCTCCATTGCTGGATTCTCTGCTAACCTGTGGTGATGCAACCAAAGGTATGTTTTCATGTTTTCCTTCATGTTCAAACAGAACTGTACCAACATGTGGTATCAGAGCATATGTTGATTAGTCAGTTCTGTTTTCGTATCCATAATTCTGGGATTGAAACTTGGAAAACGGATTATTTTCTTTATAATTTTCAAAACCGTCACAGCCGGTTTCGAGTCATGAAGATCGACTCGAAATCATGATTTTCGGAAAAAGATTAATGATATGTTCATTCGGAATTAACTTGTTTATGTTTAGCCGAAATCTGTTTAGAAAAAACTATTAAAATTCAGGTTTCGGGTTCCAGAATTTATGTTTTATGTTTTAGGGTTCATCATGTTCTTGAGAAAATTCGAAGTATTCTGTTATGATTTGGAATATGATTCGGATTATTAAGTGTTTTTCCTGGTTTTGATCTATTTTGTCCTCTAAAGTTTTTAGAAAACTGTTAAAAAGATAAAGAGATTGCAATTTCGAAATCTGTTGACAAAATTAGATCAGCTTGAAACAGGAAAGAATATCTCTTAATCCCTTAGATTTCGAATTTTCGGTTATGATATCACAATTAACAGCTGTTAGCGAGGTTGCTACTCGCAACCATGAGGTTGCTACTCGCAACCATTACGTCATCACTCGAGACCATGAGGTTGCTACTCGCAACCATAACGTGATTAGTCGAGACCATAGTTGCGACTCGCAACCATAACGTGATTAGTCGAGACCATAGTTGCGACTCGCAACCATAACGTGATTAGTCGAGACCGTAGTTGCGACTCGCAACCATAACGTCATTAGTTCGATCCGCGCTAACAGGTGGTTTGCTATTAAATAAATGGTTTTGTAATTTACTTAGTTAATTAATAAGGATCAAATAATGTTTTACAAAACCAAAATGGCTTTACTTGAATGAGCTTTTGATATATCATTTCTGGCCAAAGCTGACTTGATACATCTACTTATTATTCAAGTATTACGAAAGCTATGTTGTGTATGCATCATAAGCATGAATGTCTTAATTTCTGGCCAAAGCTGATTTAATTCATTCATAGATGGCATACTCAACAAGTACATAACTAAAGTGATTGTTTCAATTTCTGGCCAAAGCTGATTTGTTACAACCATTTTGCACATATGCTTAAATGATTACACTTCTGGCCAAAGCTGTTTTGTTTTCGTTTAAGTAGAATTTTTTTTAGCTATAGTCTATTATTTTGATGTTAGTAATAGACATATCACAATCTCTTCACATAATGATCCTTAGCTTAATGATCCTTAATTAGTTTTTTATGATCATTTCGTCTGCCTTATTCTTAGTACCCATAATGTCACTCACTATAATTTTTCTTCTTTATATCAATATCTCATCCACTCTAAATTTTTTAAACCTAAAATGTTTGCTTTATTTAAAGTATTTAAAGTTTCTATAAGAATTAGCTCTTAAATTAAATCCTTGATTATTTCCTAAGACACGATAATCCTATTGCTCTCTTCTAATAAAGATTATAAAGAAGAAAGTTAGAGCATGATGAATAGGAAAAATCGAATATGATGTCTATTATGATAATCAAGAACTCTCTAACGTAAATGCTATCACTAAAGTTATTCCAGATTACGTCTTTCCTGAGACTAATCTTTATTTATGGAATAATCACTAGAACTCCTAAGATGCATGCCTTAATTTGAAACTCTAAACTATAAAGTTAAGTGGTATATGTGAATACATTATAATGTACAAAACCATGACCCATAAAGCAAAGGGCTTACGCATGGAAATAAGTACATTTTTTCCAGTACATTACATACTAAGATTTTCACTTGTACAATCTGATGCATTATAAATCAACTACAACACTCAAGAAATACCAAAGTATAACGAGTGTGTTGATAAGCAACATATGTACAAAGAAATACATGTTTAAAGCTGGAAAATAAGTTGTTATTCACCTTACAACCACTAATAGTTTAAAAGAGGATTGTTCTAAGGTCCATAGACAAATTACAAGTGCTAATTCCAACTTTAAGGTTCTTCAAGGGAAAATCTCACTGCATAATTATGTTGTTAGACTAGACATAAGCAACGAGACTATCCATTATTCTAAAGAACAGTTGGGTAAATTAATTAGATAGTCACTTATTAATGATATTTAAGTCTGGTAATTTCAATATTCCAATTAACACATGATTAGTTGACTCTAGTTCCATACGTTTCCTTCCCAGAACTTGACAAATAACTAATATGAGAGTTAGTGACAAAATTAATTGTTAAGGCTATAAGAACCATAATAAGCAGTCTTCTAACAAAGCTTTTCGATACATTACATGTTCTGATTATTAATCAGAATACAATATCATTACTTAGGCTATGTCATGAAGGTTGTGAGGTTTGCATAGTCAACATAACGTCACACTTATCTTCAACTCTCATCTTATTTGTTCTAACTATCTGGATTGAAACATTATTAAAATGAAACTAGATGATACCTTACATTTTCACAACTTTTGTTATCATGCAAATGAGAACTTGACAAAAGGAAAATGAGAATTATAAATTTTCATCCATTATAACCGAAATTCATGAGACATTATGACTTTCTTAATGAGGATGATTTTTCAACTAATCTCATTCTAAGTGATTTTAAATCATGACGTTAAAGCCCTAAATATGACTTGGCTTAAGGAATAAGTATGGGTCCATCATAAGTCATTCTTTGACATTCGTGGAACTTATTCCAAATGGAATATTCAGACATAATTCATTTATCATTTAAAAGACTATCAACTTGTATCTAAATTTTGTCGCATATGGCACACGTTCTTAGAAGAAATCTATTCATATATATATACTTAATAAGATTTCTATTAGATATGTCCCTAAACTTTCTTAGGATATTTGGACATTAAAGAAATCAAATAAAGTCTAACGTATATATGATAGGTTCCCACGTCATGTAGCTCATTGAAACTTCTCTTATAGCATTCTAGAGACATTAAAGATCAGTGGGAGCATTAAGTGTTTTAATAATAACTTGCAATAGTTGCAAGAGGTGGGGAGTGAAAATTTTACATTACCTCAGTTTGCACCTCTTGTACAAGACACCGCTCCATCACGACACTGTTCTATCAATATTTGTCTCCTTAAAATCTAATGCTACTCTTACAAAAGTTTCATAGTTGCTTAATTGTGGGCACACTTAGATTTCTTACCTAAACTAACATAATCCTCAACAAGAGAAATCACAACGACTAACGTCATTAATTTGTTCTCTATTAGAATTTGTTGGTCGTTAAGCATTGACCCTAAGCATGCTGAGTTCCTAAAGATTCCTAAGGTCAGTGGGAGCAGTAAAAGTCCTTATTATGATTTGCAAGGAATACAAGAGGCGGGGGGAATAATGTCATTAAATTTCATTCCAAATTTAACTCCGATTACACCTCTTGTACACCATACTGCACCAACTATTATAAACTTAGAATGAAAATGATAGCAACCTAATCAAGAGCTAATCCATAAAACTGAAACTTCTAATGAACCCAATAATCAACTCAGGAGGTCATCTAGGTTTAAAAGCCTACTAATTTTGATGATTACATAACCTCCCTAATTGAAGTTGAAATGGATTTTGGAAATATTTACTGATCCTATCTCTTCAAATTAAGCCATTAATGTCAATCAATATTCTTAATGGAATAAAACAGTTTTCTAGTAAAACTGATTTTATGTGTTCGTATAACGTTTGGGATTTGATTGAATTACCTAAGAGTGTTCATAACTAAACCAAATCCTAATATAAACGTTAAGACACTAAGAAGCATGTTTGATTGTCAAAGGTTATACTCAGGAAGAAAAAAAAATTATGAAAGAGTCTTTCTTACCTATCTTACAAAAGATTTCTTTAAGGATCATCACTGTTCTAGTAGCTTATAATAATTTTGAGCTACATTAGATGAACATTATAAACAATTTTCCATAACAAATGGCTGACACATTTACATGTTCATTAGATAACAACCTAAAGTTTCAAACTGAAGGTTAAAGAACACTTTATTTGTAAGCCAATAATATCCATGTATGGGTTAATGCAAACATCATAATGTGATGAAATCTTAACGTAATTATTTTCATCAAGAATCAAGTGGATTAATGTATCTACCTCAAGATGAGTGAGAGCAACTAAGATAAACTTGTCTATATAGATGACATTCTTTTGACAAGTATATGTTACATAAGTCAAAGTATTGTTAACACAAACTTTGATATAATAGATCTCAGAGATATCTCTTACGTAATTGATATCATAACATACTGAGATAGACCCAATGGGATATTAGTTCTGTTCCATAAGTTTAACCTTAAATGGGTCCTAACATATGTAACAAACAATACTGCTCTCCTTTAGAGGATAATTGGATAAGTGAGATTATTTATTTACGCTTCATTAATTGGAAGCCTTATGTAAGTTTAAGTCTATACTCGTTTAGATATTACTCACATTGCAACACACTAGATATGTCTAGATTATTGTGAAGCATCTAATGGAGTATTACAATATCTTTAAAGAAACGAGAGGCTATTATTTGAAGAAGAAGTGAGAATTAAAAACCGGTTTATTACTATAACTTTGTGATATTCAAAGATGATAAAATGTAATTTCGGGTATATTCTTATGTCAGCAGACAAAACATATCTCATGGAGGAGTCAAAATGCACTGATATTAACAACCTAAGTTATAACGACATAATATAGTCACTAAATGTTGTTGGAAATATATCAGTGGACTCATAAGTTTATTAACTCCATATAATGTTTTGAAGACTTAGTGTGATAAAGTCAGCTACCATAACTCCTTGAACAGTAACAGTTCAAGAGGTGCTGCATTAAATTTCGATACGCAATTAATATTCGTTTATGAACGAATTGAGGAAACTAAGCTTGTATCGAATACATTCATGATATGCTTAAGGATCCTATAACTGAATGGTTATTGCCCATAAGTCTTATTAAGAGAGCTCATAGACGGGTATTAGTTAATGGCCATGCGCAACTGCATATCGTACTATGAATGACTAAGTATTAGTTAATTTTCCTCATCAGTTTGATTTTGTACGTCTCTAAGAATATGTCAAGTCGACATAATGGCATATAAGACAAATAAAGTTACAAATCAAACAAAGGGCTTACGCGTATTTTGATCATGATGATTAGGTTTTAAATTAAGGCTATAGTATGATTAATGGGGGTCCTGAGTCGCATAATGATTCAACGGCTGTATTTTTCTGCTATAGTACTTGTTTAAGGCTAAAATGAGTGTTAACTCCTGATCAGGCTTATCTAATACTCATAGTAAATGATTACTCGGCTAAGTGGGAGAATGTAAGATTAAATATATTATGTATTAATATTTAATCAAGTAGCCATATAATCATTTACATTATATAGATCAAAATATATAACAATCCTATTAAATAATTAGTTGGTAATTGTTGATGGACCATATTACCCTTATTAACTAATTAGGGTTTCCTCCTGGGTGCTTATATAAGGAGAATTATGTGGAGGTTAAGGGGTTAGACAGTTACACAAACAGACACACCCCATAAGATCATAACATCAATTCGACCTCCATCTTCAATACCGATTCCCTTATCGGTTTTACTTAGCCACCATCATCAGTCAGCACCCTAAGGAGGAACCAGACCAAGATGACAATCATGTCAAACCCTAATGGCTGCGTCTCCATTGCTGGATTCTCTGCTAACATGTGCTGATGCAACCAAAGGTATGTTTTCATGTTTTCCTTCATGTTCAAACAGAACTGTACCAACATTATAATATAGACTAGCATTTCTCTGTACCTTGGAAGGAATGTCAACAAGGGGTAGAGTTCCAGCAATTGGTATCGATCTTGGAACTACTTACTCGTGTGTGGCTGTTTGGCAGCATAACCGAGTTGAGATAATAGCAAACGATCAAGGGAATCGTATCACCCCGTCCTATGTTGCCTTCAACGACACTGAACGTTTGGTTGGTGATACTGCCAAGAACCAAGCTGCTTTTAATCCCACAAACACCATCTTCGGTTAGTCACTTTTGGTTCTTTTAATCGGCTAGTGAGTTTTTGTTGTATTTTTTTTAATATATGTTTAAATCATGTTACATGAAACAGATGTGAAACGACTAATTGGAAGAAGAGCAAGTGACAAAATTGTTCAGGAAGACATGAAGTTGTGGCCTTTTAAAGTTGTGGCTGATAGCAGTGACAAGCCAAAAATCGTAGTCAAATACAAGAGTGAAGATAAAGAGTTTGCTGCTGAAGAAATATCATCTATGGTTTTAGCCAAGATGAAAGGCATCGCAGAGACATTTCTAGGATCGAAAGTTGAAAAGGCTGTCATCACTGTTCCTGCTTATTTCAGTGATTCTCAACGTCAATCAACGAAAGATGCCGCTATGGTTGCTGGGCTTGAGGTTCTGCGCATGATTAATGAACCCACGGCTGCTGCAATCGCTTATGCACTAGACAAAAGAGCTGGTGTAGATGGCAAGATGAATGTGTTAGTTTTTGACTTGGGTGGTGGTACTTTTGATGTCTCCATTCTCACCATCGATGACGGGGGAGTCATTGAGGTTAAAGCTACGGGCGGTGATACACATTTGGGAGGTGAGGATTTTGATAATAGAATGGTGAGCTATTTTGTCAGTGAATTCAAAAGAAAACACAAAGTGGATATTAGCAAAAACCTAAAAGCTTTGGGTAGGTTGAGGGTTCATTGTGAGAAGGCAAAGAGAACTATCTCTACGGCTATTCAGACCACGATTGATATCGATTGCTTGTTTAATGGAATTGATTTTTCTGCAAAGTTTACGAGGGCTAAATTCGAGGAGGTGAACATGGAGTTGTTCAACAAGTGCATGGATACCGTGGAAACTTGTCTGAGAGATGTGAATTTGAGTAAGAATAACATTGATGAAGTGGTTCTTGTTGGTGGCTCTACCCGGATACCTAAGATACAAGAGTTATTGCAAGAGTTGTTTAATGGAAAAGTACTTTGCCAACGAATCAATCCTGATGAAGCTGTTGCGTATGGTGCTGGGATTCTAGCTGCAAACTTAAGTGGCATGGGTGATGAAGCTGTGCAGGCTTTGGAGCTAATTGATGTCACTCCTTTGTCTCTTGGCGTGGGGTGTGATAAAGATGTTATGGCTGTTTTAATTCCAAGAAACTCACCTATACCAACCAAAAAGGAAAGCACATTCTTTACAGTTTTTGACAATCAAACTTGTGTGAATGTTCGGGTGTATCAAGGTGAGAGATCCAAGTGTACAGAAAACAATTTTATGTCAAATTTTTTGTTGTCCGACCTTCCCCCTGCTCCACGGGGTGTAGTTAAGGTAACTATATGTTTTGAGATAGATGCTAGTGGGATCCTTCACGCCTCAGCTAGAGAAATAACTACCGGAAGAAACAATGCCATAAAGATAACTAACAATGGCATTTTAACAAAAGCAGAGATTGAGAAGATGATTGAAGATGCCGAACGGTATAAGTTTGAGGATGAAGAACACATGAAGAAGGTGGAGGCCCATAAAGCTTTAACCGACTGCGTTTATAAAGCCAAAACCAAGATAAAGGATTACAACTTTCGAAGGAAGCTTAGGAAGGCAGGGCTTAGTGTAAAAGACTTGGAAGACATAGATGAACGGATGGAGGAGGCAATCGAGTGGCTTGATGAACACCCGTATGCTGAAATTGAAGACTTGGAGGACAAAGAAGAGGAGCTCAACGAAATATGCAAACTTACCAAGTTGAAACTTACATTGAGAGACTAAGGTCATCAAATATATCTTGTCTAAAAGTAGTAATCCATCAATAATAATATATGCAAACTACCAAGCAGATGCTTTTGAAAATTTTGGCCCATGAACTTGGATTGGGATAATGTGTATGCACTGTTCTTTCGTATGAAGGTACCATTACTTTTTGGTTTTTGTTTGGGGTTTTTAAGTATAAGCCAAATTAATATTACATGGTCATGAAATTATCAACAAGTATAAGCACGTGACATAAAATGGAGCATACAAACTTAGTAAACGTGTTTATTGGTTAACTAGATGGTTTGTGGAACCAACTGGGGTAGCCCAGTTGGCCACCAATGTTGATCAGTTCTGTTTAAACTTAATGGAAAACATGAATAACATACCTGTTATAGCATTCAAAGCAGTAGAGAATCCAGTCAGAGATCCAGCCATAGAATTCGAGATACTTGTCAGGATGATCCGGTTCCTCCTTAGGGTGTAAAGTGATGATGGTGATGAAACCAAAAGTAGGGTTGATTTCGGTTATGGAGAGAGAAATACGAATTTGATGTTATGAGGGTTTGTAATTGTGTAATTTTGTCTAACCCTTAAACTCTCTAATAATCCCCTTATTTATACACCCAAGAGGAAACCTAATTAGTTAATAAGGGTAATATGGTCCATCAACAATTACCAACTAATTATTAATAGGTTATTAATATATTTTGATCTAATATAATATAAATGATTATAAAGGCTACAAGATTAAATATTACATAAATAATATATTTAATCTCACATTCTCCCACTCAGCCGGGTAATCATTTATCATGAGTATTAGGTAAGCCTGGCCAGGAGTTAACACTCATTTTAGCCTTAAACCAAGAACTATAGCAGAGAAATACAGCCGTTGAATCATCATTCGACTCAGGACCCCCATTAGTCATACTATAGCCTCAATTTAAAACCTAACAGTTACGATCAAAATACATATAAGCCCTTTTAGCGTCTGATTTGTATTTATATTTGTCTATATGTCATTACACCGGCAGAACATATGTTAGAGACATACAAAATCAAACTGAGGAAATTTTATTAATTAAAACATAAGCTAGTACAATATGCCATTAAATAAGGTCTTTAGTAAGTCCCATATTCGATACATGTTCTTCGAAAACTTTAGGTGGAAGACCTTTAGTCATCGGATCCGCAAGCATATCTTTAGTACTAATATACTCAATACAAAGATTATTTTCCTCAACTCGTTCACGTACGAACAAATATTTTGTATCGAGATATAAACCAGCTCCAGTCGAACTGTTACTGTTCGAGAAACTAACGGCAGCTGAGTTATCACAGTAAAGCTTCAATGGTCTAGAAATGGAATTAACGATTTTGAGTCCAGTGATCAGATTTCTAAGCAACATTCCATGACAGGTTGCGTTGTAAACAACAATGTATTCTGCCATCATTGTGGAAGTTGTAGTTAACTGTTGTTTATGACTCTTCCATGAGATAGGTCCGCCTGCTAACATAAAGATGTAGCCCGAAGTGGATTTCTTGTCATCTTTGCATTTAGCAAAGTCAGAATCAGAATAACCTACCACTTCTAAGTGATCACTTCTTCTATAAGTCAGTTTATAGTCTTTCGTCCCTTGCAGATATCTAAGGACCTTCTTAGCTGCTTTCCAGTGATCTAGGCCAGGATTAGTCTGATAACGACCTAGCATTCCAGCAATGTAAGCGATATCTGGGCGAGTACAGACTTGAGCATACATCAGGCTCCCGACTACTGACGCGTAAGGTATTTGGCTCATCTGCTCCTTTTCAACCTCTGTTGTCGGACACTGGAATGAACCGAAAACATCTCCCTTAACTACTGGAGCGACTGAGGGTTTGCACTGTTGCATGTTGTAACGTGTAAGGACACGATCTATGTAAGTCTTTTGAGACAATCCTAAGATCCCTTTGTGTCTATCTCGGTGAATTTCGATGCCAATGACGTAAGAAGCATCTCCGAGATCCTTCATGTCGAAGTTATGCGAGAGTAAACGCTTCGACTCATGCAACATGTCTAAACTATTACTTGCCAATAGAATATCATCTACATAAAGGACAAGTATAGTAAAGTTATTCCCACTCATCTTGAGGTAGGTGCATTGATCCACTTGATTCTTCATAAAACCTTGCCTCTTCATGACTTCATCAAACTTGAGGTACCATTGACGTGATGCTTGTTTTAACCCATAAATGGATTTCTTCAACTTACAGACTAGATGCTCTTGACCTTCAGGTTTAAAGCCTTCAGGTTGTTTCATGTAAACATCTTCGTCTAAGTCTCCGTTAAGGAAAGCAGTTTTGACGTCCATCTGATGTAGCTCTAAATCAAAATGAGCTACTAGGGCCATAACGATCCTTAATGAATCTTTACGAGAGACAGGTGAAAACGTCTCTTGATAATCAATTCCCTCTTTCTGAGTGTAGCCCTTTGCAACCAATCTCGCTTTGTAGCGTTCAACGTTCCCATTCAGATCCAGTTTTGTTTTGAACACCCATTTACAACCTACAGGTTTGGCACCATTGGGTAATTCGACTAAATCCCAAACGTCATTTTTCTTCATGGATTCAAGCTCATCAATCATTGCTTTATTCCATTCAGAAGACTGATCACTACTAATGGCTTCATTATAAGAGATAGGATCATTGAGCTTTCCAGCATCCATTTCAGTCAGGTAGGTAACATAATCATCCCAATTAGTAGGCCTTCTTTGCCTAGATGACCTCCTGAGTTGATTATCAGCGGTGTCTTGGTTTTGAGCGTTTGATGTGCCTTCGTTATGAGGTATAATGGGTTCTGATTGTGGAGATGGAATTTGTGCAATGGCTTCAGGTACAGTTGTTGCATGGGGTATAAGAGGAGTAAACGGAGTAATGGTAAGCGACGAGTCTCTCCACCCCGCGTCTTGTACTTCTTGCAATTCTTCGTAAGGGTTGGTACTGCTCCCACTGACCTTGAAATCCTCCAGGAACGCAGCACGCTTGGTTTCAACAATACGGGTGACATAGGAAGGACAATAGAAACGATAACCCTTCGAATGATCAGGATACCCAATAAAGAAGCAGGTAACTGTTTTAGGGTCAAGTTTCCTTAGGAAAGGATTGTAAAGTTTTGCTTCAGCAATGCAGCCCCATACTTTCATATATTTAAGACTCGGTTTCCTTCCTGTCCAAAGTTCATAAGGAGTTTTAGGGACAGACTTAGAAGGAACTCTATTGAGTATATGAACAGCTGCTTTTAACGCTTCAGTCCAGAGGAATAATGGTAAATTAGTGTTGGCTAACATACTGCGCACCATGTTCATAAGGGTACGATTTCTTCGTTCAGCGACACCATTCTGCTGAGGTGTACCAGGCATGGTGTATTGGTTCACAATCCCCTGGCCTTTACAAAACTCATAAAATGGACCAGGAGCTTGACCCACATCAGTATGTCTTCCATAATATTCACCACCTCTATCTGATCTCACAACTTTAATCTGACGATCTAATTGCTTTTCAACTTCAGCTTTATAATCTTTAAAAGTTGTTAGAGATTCAGACTTTTCCTTTATAAGATACAAGTACATGTAATGAGAATAATCATCAATGAAAGTGATAAATGAAGTATGTCCTGTTATACCAGCGATTTGATAAGGACCACTAATGTCAGTGTGAATGAGTTCTAATAAATTAGAGCTCCTAGTGGCACCTTTCTTATTCGCTAATTTCATTTTGCCTTTAAGACATTTGACAGATGTTCCAAAATCAGTAAAATCGAGAGGAGGTAAGACTTTATCTTTTACGAGACGATTTAATCGTTCTCTTGAGATGTGGCCTAAACGTTGATGCCACAACATAGATGAAGTCTCTAAGTCTCGAACCTGTTTCATCTTTGTGAGTGATTCATTAATATTTTATGACAACAAAGATTTGGAAAAATTATCATCTAGTTCTAATCTATAGAGACCACCATCCAGAATGCCAGTACCATAAACAACGGAATCATAGAGAATAGAGAGTTTGCGATGACCATGAGAAACGACAAAACCGTCCATGTCTAACTTTGGTCCTGATACAAGGTTCCGAGTTACCTCAGGAACATATAAGGTATCATAAAGTTTAATACATAAACCAGTTTTCAAAAATAATTGTAATGTTCCTATGGCCTTCACTTCTAGTTCCCGATCATCCCCAACTTTAAGTGTTCTTTGGTTTCTTCCCAGCTTCCGGATTGTAAGGAATCCCTGAAGTGAATTGGTAACATGAACCATAGAACTAGAATCAAACCACCAAGAATTAGCAGGAACATTTAAATTAAAGGACTCAAGTATCATGAAAAAATCGTTACCTTTCTTAGCCAGCCACTCCTTGAAGTCAGGGCATTCCTTTTGCTTATGTCCTGTTTTCTTACAGAACTTGCAGTAGGGTTTGCCTAAGGAGTTCTTAGAGCTGGAAGGTGCACTTGTATTAGGAGTTGGATTTGGCTTTTGGACCTTAGAAGCATCCTTTCTTTGATAATTGTGCTTCCTCTTCTTTGAGCTGGAGGTGGTGAAGTTAGCAACATCAGTAGTGCGATCCATCTTCATACGCTCTTCCTCCTGCACGCACATAGCGATCAGCTCACTCATCGTCCATTTGTCCTTCTGAGTGTTGTAATTGATCTTGAATGCTTCATAAGACGAAGGAAGCGAAGTGATGATGAAGTGAACAAGAAAACCATCACTGATTTCCATCTCTAGGCCCTTCAGCTTATTGGCCATGTTATACATCATCATGATGTGTTCGCGAATGCCGCTCCTCCCATCATACTTAGTTGTCACCAGCTTGAGGATAAGAGTGCTAGCGTGTGCTTTTGATGTTCCCTTGAATTGATCCTCCTTAGAAGCCAAATAGGTTTTAGCATCTTCAGAATCAGGAATAGCTCCTCTGATTGAGTTATGAATGGACTGCTTCATGAACATGAGAGACATGCGGTTACACCTAGTCCACTTATCATGAAGTAACTGCTCAGCAGCAGTACTTGTAGCAGTAAGGTCCGCTGGCTTATTCTCTCTTAGAGCATAATCAAAGTCCAATAGTCCAAGTGTAAGCATGAGGGCGTCCTTCCATGCAGCAAAGTTATCACCAGTCAAATGTGGAATCCCCTGATTGGGTGCTGATAGTGGAAATAAGGTGAGCAAGTTATGATACTAAGAAAGAAGTCTTAATGTGATCTAAGGGCATGTTATACTAAGGCAGGCATAAGTAATGACCATTTTAATTATGAAGCTGTGATAATGTCTATTACTAACATCAAAATAATAGACTTAGTAAAATTCTATTTAAACGAAGACAAATCAGCTTTGGCCAGAAGTGTAATCATTTAAATATGTGTGCAAAGTAATCGTGACAAATCAGCTTTGGCCAGAAATGAAACAATCACTTTAGTTATGCGCTTGTCAAGCATGCTAAACATAAATGAATTAAATCAGCTTTGGCCAAAATTAAAACATTTCACGTTTGTAATGCATACTTAACATAGCTTTTATAATACTTGAACAATAAATAGATGTATTAAATCAGCTTTGGCCAGAATTAATACATCAGAAGCTCATTCAAGTTAAGCTATTTTGGTTTTGTAAAAATTATCTGATTCTGATTAATTAATTAAGTATAAACAAAACCAAGTATTTAATAGCAAACCACCTGTTAGCGCGGAAAAAAATTTTAGGTCACATTAAACAGCTTAAAATAATGAGGTTTCGAGTCTTTTGCGATCAGTAATGCCTTGTGCGATCGGTAATGCCTTGTGCGATCGATAAGGCCCAAAACTTGTGCGATGTAAATAAAGCCCAAGTCTTGTACGATCAGTGAGGCCCAAAATTTGTGCGATCAGTGAGGCCCAAAACTTGTGCGATTAGTCAGGCCCAAGTTTTGTGTGATCAGCACTACCTTGTGCGATCCACAGGTCTTGTGCGATCCATAAGTTCTTGTGCGATTTCCCTTGTGCGATCAGATCACATCTTATATGATCTGATCTTGTGCGAATGTCTTGTGCGATCAGATCATATCTGATCTGATCTTGTGCGACTGTTAAGGGACTTGTGCGACATGTTGATAATTTCGAAACCCACTGTTAATAGCTATTTCTTGTGATAATAATAATAACTAAAACTCGAAATTTAAGGGATTTTGGGATAGTATTTCCTATTTTATTTTTGATCTAAACTTATCAAAAGATTTCGAAAATAATAACTGAAAATCCATTAACAGTTTTCGAAAATTTAATAGATAAAATTAAGATCAAAATAGTGAAAACACCCACTAATCCAAATTATATTCCAAATCTTAGGGAATTTTCGAGTTTTCTTAGAACATTATGATGAACCCTAAAAAATAAAAACATAATTCTGGAAATCCGAAACCTGAATTTTAATGGTTTTGTAATGGATTTCGTGACAACAAGTTTAACCCTTTATGATTTCGAGTCAATTTATCAAATAACCTTTTCCGAAAACAGGGATTTCGGCAACAAGGAACTCGAAAACAGTTTTGATTTTAAGGCTTTAAAAACCTTCCGTTTTCCAGATTTTTGATCCCAGAATAATGGATACGAAAACATAACTGATTTATCAACATAAGCTCTGATACCACATGTTGATCAGTTCTGTTTAAACTTAATGGAAAACATGAATAACATACCTGTTATAGCATTCAAAGCAGTAGAGAATCCAGTCAGAGATCCAGCCATAGAATTCGACATACTTGTCAGGATGATCCGGTTTCTCCTTAGGGTGTAAAGTGATGATGGTGATGAAACCGAAAGTAGGGTTGATTTCGGTTATGGAGAGAGAGATACGAATTTGATGTTATGAGGGTTTGTAATTGTGTAATTTTGTCTAACCCTTAAACTCTCTAATAATCCCCTTATTTATACACCCAAGAGGAAACCTAATTAGTTAATAAGGGTAATATGGTCCATCAACAATTACCAACTAATTATTAATAGGTTATTAATATATTTTGATCTAATATAATATAAATGATTATAAAGGCTACAAGATTAAATATTACATAAATAATATATTTAATCTCACAACCAACACCCATATTCCAACACTTGGATCGTTGGGGTCTCGGGTTCGAGACGTGGCAACCCCACCTCTCTCGAACCCTAAGTGTTGGGAGGGTATTTGCCGCCAGGGATCCTTGTCGGGTGGTGAACTGGGAGGGGGGATCCCCTCCGCGGTCAGGGGTACCGTGCACCTACCTTTTTTAGATGGTTTGTGGCCCATTTCAAAAAAATAAACTTGTCATTTAAACATATTATATAAGAGCAAATTATCATTCAAAAAGTATAAGCATAATTTGATATTTGTGTAACGTTGAAAATATATATTGAAAGAATATTATGTTAAATGTTGGCATACGAATATTAATACAGATAATACACGTAAGACTTGTATTGGATAATACACCTTGCAAGCATGTTTTTTTTTTTTTTTTTTTTTGCCAGCAAGAAAGCATGAATATATTAACAAACCCAGCGCGGGACTGGAAAACCGAGTACAAAAAGGTATAAAAAACAACTGAAAGACGAAAACACATAGCCAAACATAAACATTACAAAAATCAATCCTTCGGTCTCCTGCTCTGCCTGTTCCAGTCAATCATCCGATGCTTGGTTCTGTTCCTAACCCAAGAATACAGTTGAGAAACAATAAGATCCATTGCGTCATCAACCTAGCGCCTGAGGTTAAAGACCGCCTCATTGCGTGCCACCCATATAAATCAAACCGTGGCATACATGATAGCAAAACCGAGGTTGAAACAGTCCTTATTCCCTCTGAATCCCGCGATCGTGTTGTGCAAATCCTGCACCGAGTTGGCCGAGTAGAATCCTCTGTCACACCACCATGAAACTCTCCATATTTCTGCAGAATATTCACATGTAACAAACACATGGGTTATCCAACTCATACACCCATTCACCCAAGGCCTTGAACCCAGCTCCAACTTTAGCAATGCCCGTCCAAACGCACCTGTTCGTATACTCGGCTAGCCTGTTAGGGGCTGGAAAAGTAATATTATGGATGGACAAGACCCCGTTTCTCCAAAGCGCATGATCCTCTGTTAACACTCTCCACCACGACATAGTTGGCTAAGTTTTGAAATCTGAAGTTGCACACCCTTGATGTGTATGCATTTGGTACGCCTAAATTGATAATATTTATATGTTTTAGCATCGAATTTTTATCGAGACATGTTACTTTGATGCATTTTTACATGTAGGGTAGCGGTGGAAGATTGCGTGATGATTTCGGATCATAAACCTATCACATGGAGCTTTACACACATCAAAGGAACTCAAGGAAAATGATCTAGGCTTGTTTGGAACACCCCGACGTTCACTTTAACATTGAACCAGCGTTTGACAGTGAAGCATGGGCGTTTGGGTTTCTGCCCGGCGTTTCATACTCCCAAGCCCGGTGTTCCATACTCCGGGTGCAGATACAAAACGGTTTTATTCTGTTTTGGACAAAAATAAAGTGGTTTTCTCGGGATTTTTCATTCATTCTTCACCATTGGAGGCTAGGAGACATCAAGGGACAAGGAATACTCATTCACAAAGTGTTCTAACATCAAGATTGCTCCAACTTCTACCGAAATCGCAACATTTCATCATCAAGAATGATCATGCGTGGCTAAAATCCTTGTGATCACAACCAAGGGCTAGGGTTTGTATGCCATTTAGTTCAATTTGAGTTGTTTATCTATGTTGGACATGAATTCATGGTGTTTGTTAGAGATCTATTACTTTTGCTAAGTTTTTATGTGTTATTTCATGTGTTGATTGTTCTTAAACGTTGTTTTCTTGAATCACTTCATGTATTTTGAGTTAATTGGTGTTTAATCATTGAATGTCAAGATATATGATTGAAGGTTACGTTAACATGTTTATATTTGATGGTGATCATTTTGTGATAGCCTAATTACATCGGTGTTCAATCGTTGTAAGCTTAGATACACAAGTATAGGTCTTTCAATACTCAATTCACATATGATGTCACAAGATTATGTCTATATAATCTACCAAGCCAGATTCACAAACTTAAATTACTAATTGTGCTATCAAACTTGATACTTGGTTGTGCTCATTGTTACTTTATTGAATTTACAATTGTAGTTAATTCTAATTTCTCAAATCAAAACACAAATCCAATTTTAAGTTTTTTACCATGTTTTGCAATCGATTGAGATCTTACACCAACCACTAGCTCTTTGTGGTTCGACACCCTATTTGCCACTACTAAGGGTACTTGGGAGCATATAATCTTCTTATCTTTGATCGATACTTCGACGTCGATCAAGTTTTGGCGCCGTTGCTGGGGAGTGCGTGCGCTTGGTGTTTGTTTTTAGTTGATTGCTTTTCTGCTTTTGTTAAATATTGCTAAAAATCCAAAAATATCATAAGTCTTGTATCTTTTTACTCTTTGTTACGTTTGGTGTGGTGATTACGCAGGTAGTAGTTTCATTGCATGGACACTAGACATTCTAGAAGATCATTACCATTAGCATTTGTTCCGGAGATATGAAGATTAGAAAGGCATAACCAAGTTGTCCATAGAGCAAGCTTGACTTCAAGCCCAATTTCTTCATACATTTCTGATTCGGAAGGAAGTGATACCGAATGCATAAATATGGCAGGTGGTGAAGGTGATCCACCACTACGCGGAGTAGACACTCATTTCAGGCCGACAATATTTAGAAACCCATCTCCAATTGTTACACCGGTTTTAAATGGGAGAGTATTTGAAATCCGGCCTCAGTATTTGGCTATTTTGCCAACCTTTAGGGGAGTTGCATCAGACGAGCCTTACACACATTTGATTGACTATGCAACAATATGTAGCACCATTGGGAAACAAGGCTTTACACCCGAAGAGGTAAAATTATGTCTTTTTCAATTTTCACTCAAAGATAGAGCTAAACAATGGTTTTCAACTTTACCATCCGATAGTATTCGAACATGGGATGAAATGCAAAGAACTTTTCTTGAGGAATACTATCCGATGAGTAAAACTAGTGAAGCTCGAAATGCTATCAAATCTTTTAGTCAACATGTTGGGGAAACATTTCATGAAGCCTTCAAACGTTTTAATGAAATGCTTAGAATGTGTCCCCATCATGACATCCCTAAATGGGATTTGGTCAAAAAATTTTATGATGGTTTAGTTACCGAGGATCAAAAAGTTGTTTTTGCATGTAGCGGTGGAACCTTTTTAACTCATTATGAATGGAACTTTTTAGAAACTTTAAGTAAAGGTTCAAAAACTCAAGCTTCCGCTGATCGAAGTGTTAAACCACATCAAATTAAAGTTGTAAATGACCAACCTAGTAATGAAAGGTTTGACGCATTAGAAAAGAAAATTGATATGATTTGCCAAAAGTTGGGAAAGGATGTTTCTCTTGTTTCGCGGGTACAAGAGTTATGTGAAATATGTGGAGATATGGGGCATGTTGCTTTCGATTGCCCTATGAATTTTGGAAGTAACGAAGAAGTTAATCAAGTATACCGGAAAGAAATATGAATTCTAACACGTATAATCCCGGATTGCGGAATCATCCAAATTTCCGATATGGCAATCCCGCGAATCAAATGAATCCTAACTTTCAAGGATCAGGCCAACAAGGTGGACACCAACAATTCCAGCCTCGTCAACAAAACTTTCAAGGTAACTATCAAAGGGGGCAATTCAATCAAGGATTTAATCAAGCCTTCAATCAAGGTGGGTACCAACAAGGAATACCTCAACAACAAGGGTACTCAAGAAATTTCCAAAAAGGTCAAAGTCAAAATCCAGGCCAAGCAAGTTCATCACAAGGAAATGCAACCAATGAAGGTTCAACTAAGTTAGATGAGATTTTAGGAATTTTGAAAGGGGTGGTGCAAGAACAAGAAGTTCAAGGTAAGACCGTGGGATCTCTATGGTCAACTAGCGGAAGAAGTAGCTATAAGACGACCGGGAAAGCTTCCAAGTGACACAACGATCAACCCAAAACATCAAGGATCATCATCAAAGAACAACAAAAATGCACACGTCAATGAGGTATGTGTTCTTAGAAATGGTAAGTCTTATGAGAACAATGTTGAAACTCCATCATAATTTGTTGAAGGTGTGGTAGAGGATGTTAGTGATGAATCCGATAATGACCAAGAAATAGAAACTCATGTTACTAAAACTCAACCTAATCGAACTTTTAAAAATTCAACAAATCAAGTGGTTGTGGGTAACAAGTCTACTAAAGTGACGGATAAGGGTGTGGAGACTAATACCGCCCCATATCCTTCCGCTTTAGTAAATCTGGTGACAGCATCGATTTATGGGAAAAGGGGACCCCAGTCTGAGGAAATGTGGGATATATTTAAGCAAGTCAAAATTAACTTACCGTTGATTGATGCGATTCGTCAAATCCCTTCTTATGCAAAATTTTTGAAAGATTTATGTACTAAAAAACGACAACATAAGTTACCTAAGAAACTCGATTTGACAGCTAATGTAAGTGCAATTTTGTCAAGTTCTCTCCCACAAAAACTTAAAGATCCCGGGGCACCCCTCATTTCCATCCAAGTGGGTGATGTTAGCATTGAACGAGCACTATTAGATTTGGGAGCAAGTGTTAGTATCCTCCCGGGGAGTTTATATGACCATCATGACTTTGGTCCACTCAAGCAAACTGATATTACTGTTGTAATGGCGGATATGTCACCTAAACTCCCTAGGGGAATGCTACATGATGTAATTGTGAAAATTCAAGACTTTTATTATCCCGTTGATTTCTTAGTGCTTGATTCCACATCAAAACAAGTAGATAAACAAGCTAATGTGATTTTGGGAAGACCTTTCTTAGCTACAGCGCGTTCTGTAATTGATTGTGTTGATGGAACTGTGGGGATGAAGTTTGGTGACCGTGAGTTGCGTTAAATGTGTTTACTGACCCTTTTGTTAGTGAGGATTGTCTTACCAGAGACATTACTAATAGGTGTGTACCTCCTTTAAAGGAGAACCACACCAAAGAGGAATGTTTAATGATTGACAAGTCAATGCAGCAGAACGCGAATGTGAAAAAAAAGGACGACATGGTAAAGGAGGTGGAAACGCAAAAAGAAAATTCACCACGAAAGAAAAAGGTAGGCGATCCACATAATCATATTAATTCGAGGGTTAAAACGACAATGTTTGGTCCATGGTGGAATGAGATGAAGGACCTACCGAATCATTGGAGGCACATATTTGAGGAACGATTTGTAAGCAAAAATCCCACTCGACCACCATGAGACTTCTAGGTATTGTCGGGCTAATGACATTAAAATTAGCGCTGAACGGGAGGCAACCCGTTGTGTGTTTGAATGTTTTGTTTGTCTGCATTTGCATTGTGTCTTTTCTGTGTAATGTCATTTTAAATCACTATCATCACATCATTTTCATTCATCATTGCAAAACAACTAAGTTGGGGAAGGATGGTACGGGTTTTCGTGTGTCATGTCACCGGTGGCGTATACTCATTTTTAGTTTGCTTGTGCATTAGGGACAATGCACGATTTTAAGTTGGGGAAGGGGTACGTTTTGTATACGACTTTTCAAACCAAAGGTGGTTAAAAAAACAACAAAATTTGACTTTTCTTGTTTTAGTCTAAAAAAATATGAAAAGTAAATTAAAAAAAATGAAATCAAAATTTTAGCTTTAAAAAAAGAAAAGAAAAAAAAGTGTGTACGTTGAATAAAATAAAATAAAATATTAATATAGAAACTAGTTTTTAATTTATCCTTTTACAAAAAAAAAAAAAAAAAAAAGCCTAACTATAATAATATAATAATTAAAACTATAAGTTGGGTTGAAAAGTCAACTACATATTATGTTGTTGGTGAGGATAAACGCACAGCAATTCCAATTCCAACATTCTAAATGTCATGCCCAGATTTGGAGCCACCATTCTAGACGTTGCCCTCACCGTAGTTACCGGGTACACCTAATCCTCTTGGTTAAGGAAGGTGGTCAGCAGGTGAAAAGGCTTTGTGGCAAAGAATCTCAAAAGAGTGTGAGACAAATCGTCTGTGGAGGGAAGAACAAGAAAGACTTGCAGCTGAAGAAAGAAAATTGGCAGCTGAGGAAAGAAAGGAGCAATCTCAGTGGAGGATTGAACAGGCAAGACTTGCTGCTGAAAGAAGTTCTATCCAGACCCAACACCACTTGCCCACATTAGACGCTGAGGTTATCCTGGAACCGCCCCCGGGCTCACATTGATTAGGTGTATGTCTTCTTTCCTTACCTTTTTATTTTTGTTTTTCATGAAGTGAAGTGTGTGATGTCGTGCTTTCTTTTGTTTTATGTGTTGCATGTAGGAAAATAGTAATTTGGCTCTCTAGTTTGCACTTCCATGTAGTTGCATATGTTTTAAGTTTTTAATAAAGATATCGACTCTAATCGGCTAAGAATCACATGTGTTGTGCTTGTTTGGTGAGATGATGTTGCAATATTAAATCTTTGAAAAGAAAAAAAAAAGAGATTGCATGCAAAATGGGAAATGATGAAATTCTAGTGTGTGGTACTTAGGCATGAAGTTGATCCGAAATGGAGGGAAGATAGGATTTGTGATGATTGTACAAAAAAAAATAATAATAAACCTTCAAGTAACTGAATTTGTGCATGTAAGTATGATTAGATAACACAATTCATTGCATGTCATAACTAGTGATTAAGCATAGGTCAGTTGGCATGGTTAGCCCTTCAAGTGTTTGAGAGAATATGTTTAGTAAGTTATATAGATAAAAATGCCTATTTGAGGGTAATATGCCATATGCTTGTCAACACATGTTTCACACTTTTACCCATATCCTTCCGTTACCGTGAGAATTTGAGCCTATTCGAGCACTTTCATATATCAAGCTCATTTCTTTGTAGAGGGTTACCCAAAATTGTGCATTTCATTAGAACTAGTGCAATTATACATTCCAAGATCTTGAACTGAGATTTGTGCAAAAGTGATAGAGGCGTTAGGATACCCCTTTTTGATTAACACCATTTCATTTGATTAACCTACCTTATATTATCCATTAGATCACCAATTTGAGCCTATTCCTTTCATTTGTTAAAACCCACAAATATTCACCCATTCACCATGAAGCCATCTCTATATAAATTCACGTCTCAATATAATTTTTTTTTCGGAAACGAGTTTGGTCAATTATAAATTCACGTTTTCATATTTTACATGTTTATTTTGCGTACATTTTCGGCTATAAGTCTACGTTTTAACGTAAACTGTGTTCGGAAACGAGTCATGTAAAATATAATGCATTTTCATTCAACGTTAAAAATTCTACTGTATGTTTTGATGCCCCTAAGTCCTCATTCAAATGTAAGGGTGGTGTGGTGGTTAGGTGAAACGCTCACTAAACAAACCAACTCGCGATTGATTCCGTTTCTTTTGTAAACGCAATGCTTTAAATCAGATACGTGCTGACATTTATAAACAACTAGGACGTCGTCGCCACAACACGCGACTATGGCCACAGTCTAGTTATACACTTATACATGTTTGCAAAGTTAATAAAAAACCATTAGTTCAACAAATTTAACAACTAATTAATTAATTTTTATTTTATTTTACTTATTTATTTTTATAACGGCTAACAATTGATTTATTTAAGAGATTATACGCCAAGTGGGGTTAGCTCACTTGGTAGAGGCTCTTGTCTCTTAATGAGAGGTTTTGGGTTCAATCCCAAGCAAATGTGAGTTATTTGTAAATATAGGAGTTTGTGAGAGTAACGTTAGCCATTAAAAAAAAATTTAAGATATTATACACATAGACTATCACCACAAAGACAAATCTGAACATCGTAACTGAACCTCCAATGAATCGCTACCAAGTGCCAAGTCTTTTAGAATTTTAGTGAATAATTCTAAGGGTGAGCGGGGCACCAGCGGGGAGTGGCCGCGGTGACCCAATTCCCCCAGCGGGAACACCGCCGCCATCCCTGCGGTGACCCAATTCGGGGAGGGTGGTCGGGGGGAGTTCACCAAAGAAGGGGAGGGTTGTTGGTGGGGCCAGCCTCATTTTCAACCAATCAGTGATTTTTTTTTTTTTAATAAAAAAATAAGTCACCTAAGAGGGGAGTGCCGCCATCAAATTGGGGTGTGAGGGGAGTTTAAGAGGGAAGTTGACGTGGCATAACCTGATTTGGTGTGCGTAAGAGAGGGGACTCCCCTCTTAGGGGAGTGCCCCGCTCACCCTAAGTAATAAGTGTACCCAAAAACCAATGAATTAGAAGTTGATAGGTCAGAATCAGTTACCACACACCAAGAGTTTCTCTGTACATAGTTTTCTGGGAATAATCACTTTGGTTTGGGTATAATCTTGTTCAGATCTGTTTGTACCGTGTATTTTCACAGTAAGCATTATAATATAGACTAGAATTTCTCTGTACCTTTGAAGGAATGTCAACAAGGGGTAGAGTTCCAGCAATTGGTATCGATCTTGGAACTACTTACTCGTGTGTGGCTGTTTGGCAGCATAACCGAATTGAGATAATAGCAAACGATCAAGGAAACTGTATCACCCCGTCCTATGTTGCCTTCAACGACACTGAACGTTTGGTTGGTGATGCTGCCAAGAACCTAGCTGCTTTCAATCCCACCAACACCATCTTTGGTTAGTTGCTTTTCATTCTTTTAACCGGTTAATGAGTGTTTGTTGCTTTATTTTAAGTTTAAACCATTGCATGATACAGATGTCAAACGACTGATTGGAAGAAAAGCAAGTGACCAAATAGTTCAGGAAGACATGAAACTTTGGCCTTTCAAAGTTGTGGCTGGTAGTGGTGACAAACCAAAAATCGTAGTCAAATACAAGAGTGAAGATAAAGAGTTTGCTGCTGAAGAAATATCATCTATGGTTTTAGCCAAAATGAAAGGCATTGCGGAGACATTTCTAGGATCGAAAGTTGAAAAGGCTGTCGTCACTGTTCCTGCTTATTTCAGTGATTCTCAACGCCAATCAACGAAAGATGCCGCTATGGTGGCTGGACTTGAGGTATTGCGCATGATTAATGAACCTACAGCTGCTGCAATTGCTTATGCACTAGATAAACGAGCTGGTGTAGACGGCAAGATGAATGTGTTAGTTTTTGACTTGGGTGGTGGTACTTTTGATGTCTCCATTCTCGTCATTAATGGTGAGGGAGTCATTGAGGTTAAAGCTACGGGTGGGTGATACACATTTGGGAGGTGAGGATTTTGAAAACAGAATGGTGAGTTATTTTGTTTCGGAATTCAAAAGAAAACACAAAGAGGATATTAGCAAGAATTTAAAAGCTTTGGGTAGGTTGAGGGTTCAATGTGAGAGAGCTAAGAGAACTATTTCGACAACCTATCAGACTACGATCGACATTGATTGCTTGTATAATGGCACCGATTTTTCTGCAAAGTTTACTAGGGCTAAGTTTGAAGAGGTGAACATGGACTTGTTCACGAAGTGCTTGGATACTGTGAAAACTTGTCTGAGAGATGTGGAAATGAGTACGAATAGCATTGATGAAGTGGTTCTCGTTGGTGGGTCGACTCGGATACCCAAGATACAAGAATTGTTACAGGAGTTATTTAACGGGAAGAAACTTTGCCAAGGAATCAATCCTGATGAAGCTGTTGCGTATGGTGCGGGGATTCTAGCTGCAAACTTAAGTGGCATGGGTGATGAAGCCGTGCAGGCTCTGGAGCTAATTGATGTCACCCCTTTGTCTCTTGGTGTCGAATGTCGTAATGATGTCATGGCTGTTTTAATTCCAAGAAATTCACCTATACCAACAAAGAAGGAAAACACATTCTTTACGAGTCATGACAATCAAACTGTCATAGATGTCTCGGTGTATCAAGGTGAGAGATCCAAGTGTACAGAAAACTACTTTTTGTCAAGTTTTTTGTTGTCTGGTCTTCCCCCTGCTCCGCGAGGTGTAGTTAAGATAATTGTATGCTTTGAGATAGATGCTAATGGGATCCTTCACGCCTCAGCCAGAGAAATAGTTAGTGGGATAAACAATGCGATAAAGATAACCAACACTGGTATTCTGACAAAAGCAGAGATTGAGAAGATGATTGAAGATGCTGAACGATATAAGTTGGAGGATGAAGAATACATGAAGAAGGTGAAAGCCCATAAAACTTTAACTGATTATGTTTATAAAGCCAGGACCAAGATAAAGGATTACAATTTTCGAATGAAGCTTAGGAAGTCAGGGCTTAGTGTAAAAGACTTGGAAGACATAGACGAACAAATTGATGAGGCAATTCAGTGGCTTGATGAACACCCTGCTGCTGAAATTGATGACTTGGAGGAAAAGGAAGAAGAGCTTAACGAAATATGCAGCCTTACCAAGTTGAAACTTACAATGAACGACTAAGGTCCTCTAATATATCGTTTATTAGTAATCTATATTAGTTCTAATATATGCAAACTTACAGGCAGATGGTTTTAAAAAGTTTGACCCATGAACTTGGATGGAGATCATTTGCATGCACTTTTCTTTGTTATGAAGGTATCGTTACTTTTGGTTTATGTTTAAGGTTTTTTGGTATGAGGCAAATTAGCAGTAGTACTAATGCATGCAGGATGGTCATGCATCTAACAATAATTATAAGCTTGTGACATAAAAAACATACAAAACTGACTAAACGTGTTTATTTCTATGAAGTGTGGTTAAGTGGCATGTTTTTGGCTCATTTTAAAAGAATAAACTTGTCATCCAAACATATTATAAGAGCAAATTATCTTTCAAGAAGTACATACATCAGTAGCATAATTTGATACTTTTTTCTTTAACGTTGAAGATATATGTATTTAGAAAAGAATTTTCTGTTCTTTGTACGTTACAAATATTAATATAGACAATACGACAATTATATTGGATGAAAATCAAGGAAGCTAATGTTTCTTAAGAATAGTGAAATGTTGCTCGGTTATTAGATGTTACTAATACTAAATTTTCTAGAACCAATAGATTTGATATGTTTATTAATCATATCTCATTCCCTTACAATTATTTACATGTTTTTTATTCGATATATGCAGGAAAGATGACGTAAATTAAATGCATATACAACTTAATATATGTGGTTGTCTCTATAACATACAACAACTCTAAACAGATCAACCACAATAATACTCCCTATTTATGTTCCAACATAAACCTCACGTGTCTTTCCTTACAATTCTATAATGCAATTTGACACGTAAAAGATTTGACAAAACATTTAATTGCAACATGAAGTACCAAAAAACACAATTGCTGATGTTTAATGATCTGCATGTAAAAGTTAGTTTCTTAAGTGGAAAACGAGGATATTCAAATGATGGCTCACAAGTTGTTATTAAGCCTTTGTTTATAGATAGATAATATGTTGCAAAAGATATGGATAGGAAAATCACTAGAACAGACCTGGTCATCATCAAATACACTAGAATGAAAATATTTTCAGCTATAAACATCGACTTTCTAAACAAATAAAAAATCCTTGTACTAGTGCGAGTAGATTTTCCTAAGAATCTGGTCCAGTGGTAAAGTGACTTGCCCTCCGTAGTGGAGACGCAGGTTTGATTCCCGCGTAGGACATTTTCGACGGACTTCTGGGTGAAGGGATGAATCTGGGCTTTAATCCCGGGTTCGAACCTAACAGGGGCGAGGGTTTACGGATTCCATTCGGTTCCCGTGCATCAAGGGGTACGGTCTCACGCGGTCGAGGAGTCAACCTTGGACATAGCCCCGAGCAGGGTGAGTTTACATGTGAGATTATTTGCCGTTCAAAAAAAGTGCGAGTAAATTGTGTGGTGATTTGAACGTTTAAATGCGGCATGTGGCCATGGGGAGCACTCTTTGGGAGTAAATCATTCCGCATGAAAGGCTTTGAGAATTAATTATGCGAGATGTGGGAATAAATTATGACATGTGTTCCCAGTTTAGTATTGGCGTAGTCTAATCTCATTAGTGTATTTGTCATTTAGCTATTTGTTTTAAAGGCAAGTGTTTCTGATTGAATATAATTTGATTGGAGTTTATTTGGTTGTATAGACGGTCAACATGACTAATGAGGTAGTAGTGGTCAGCTCACAAACACAAAATCTTTAAAAACTTTAAGAGGTGGATGTTTTGGATTTAAGTCCTACATACCTACATGGTACATACGACAGAAATTAAAAAGACATTTGCCGTTAAAAAAATAATAATAAAAGACGATCAACATGTCTATGTAGATTATTTTCTTCGTTAAAGTTCAATACATTGTATTAGACTATGGGGTATGGGGCTTGGGTTGGGGGAAAACTCCCAAGCCACCACCCCGGTTGGGCTTGGGTTGGGGCGTGGCCCTTGGGGCTTGGGTTTGAAGCCGGGCGTGGGGCGGTCTTGAGATCCGATGTGGCGGCCATCTATTCGCTTGGCCCCGCTATGTCATAGCGGGTTTGAATTTTAAATTCCAACCGTTTGGCCAAGCCAAGCGGTCACCTTAACCCCCAACATCCCCTATAAATGTAACCCCAAACCCCACCGGCTACCCCATCCCAAACCGTCGCTATCCACCGCTACCCCACCGGCTACCCACTTGATCCCACGAACCCGCTACCCCAACCCGAAGAAGATGGCATCTTGGACCCACGAGGAAGAATTGGCTCTCGTCACAAGCGTCGTTGACGCTATGAAGGGGCGGCAACCCGGCCAAACACGATATTGGCCGGAAGCATTCGCAAGCTACCGACATAACGTCGGACACGACCGCCACAACCTCAACGCGTGCCAACATAAATGGCGCGAGCTACGGCCCAAGCTCGATCGTTTCAAAGCCTACTACGAAGCCGTTCCGAGCGGCGAGTTAAGCCACGAGGACCGGGTGGCGGTGGCGAACATTGAGTTTCGAGGCAAGGAGCAAAAGGCGTTCGACAAGGTCGCCCTTTTTGAAATTTACCTAATGCTCTAGGTTTTTTATTTTGTAATTTTTAGGAATTATGTAATTTTTAGGATTATGTAATTTTTTAAATTTTTTGTAATTTTTTTTTAATAATCTGCCAACCCAAGCGGTGCACCCACGCCCCGCCATACCCCACGGACACGTCACTAGGCGGTGGGTGGGGCTCCAACTCCACGTGTCAACTCATGCCCCCAACCCAAGCCCCACCATACCCCACGGTCTTAGAGTTAACTAGCAATTTATTTTGGATTGAGATAGGTGGTAAATTTACTATAAAATCATATACACCAACACTAACCCATAATGGGTATGTTTGGCATGGAGCTTTTTAGAAGCTTTTAGGAGCTTCAAGCTTTAAGCTTTTAAGAAAAAACTCCTACTCAATAAAAAGCCTTGTTTAGTTGAAGAAGCTTGAAGATTTTGGTTGAACGCTCCTACTAGTAGCGTTTAGAAGGAGCTACAAGCTTTTAAGGAAAAATGTCTATTTTAACCTCTAAATATAATGAACTTTTTAATGCATAAGCTTTTAAATTTTTTAGTTATGTCCATTTTCGTAATTTTATACATTTTATTAAAAGCTTCAGCTACTCTGTCAAACACCAAATATATCTAAAAAGCTACCAGCTACAGCTAACAGCTTCCGGCCACCAGCTAGCAGCTTTCAGCCACCAGCTACTTTTACCAAACATACCCATTATTAGAGCTGCCCTTTATACTTGTAATCCAAAAATTTAAGCATGGGTTGAAAAACCCTAACTTTCTTCACAACAGGAAATGTTTTCTTTGCATGTTTTTATTTTATTTTTGGCCAGCAAGAAAGCATGAATATATTTACAAACCCAGCGCAGGACTGGAAAACTGACGACAAGAAGGAAAAAACAACTGAAATAAGAAAACACATAGCCAAACGTAAACATTACAAAAATCAATCCTTCGGTCTCGTGCTCCGCCTGTTCCAGTCAATCGTCCGATGCTTGGTTCTGTTCCTAACCCAAGAATACAGTTGAGAAACAATAAGATCCATTGTGTCATCAACAGAGCGCCTGAGGTTAAAGACCGCTTCATTGCGTGCCATCAATATAAATCAAACCGTGGCATACATGATAGCAAAACCGAGGTTGAAACAGTCCTTATTCCCTCTAAATCCTGCGGTCGTGTTGTGCAAATCCTGCACCGAGTTGGCCGAGTAGAATCCTCTGTCACACCACCATGAAACTCTCCATATTTCTGCAGAATATTCACATGTAACAAACATACGGGTTATCCAACTCATACAACCCTGGAAATAAAGATTGAAGAGTACTTCTATCAAACCAAGCTTCTTTCCAGAAAAAGAGTATGATGACCCTCTCCCACTTTTTTTAAGAAAAAGTCTTCCAGATTAACACCCATTCACCCAAGGCCTTGAACCCAGCTCCAACTTTAGCAATGCCTGTCCAAACGCACCTGTTCGTATACTCGGCTAGCCTGTTAGGGGCTGGAAAAGTAATATTATGGATCTGGACCGGCCCTGAGAATTCATGTACCCTGTTCGAGCTCGAAAAACGTGCCCTTAGGCCTTAACAAAATTGGATATCGGGCTCATTAAAGGTTTAAACCTAATGGCAATGGGCTTATAACTAATCTAAACCATAAAAATAGTTTTGTAAGTGGGATAATGTTGGTGTTTGTATGAATATACCCTATTAATTTATTTATTTTTACATTTACATATCGGATTTTTTTTAAAATAACGTGCCCTTCGAAGTATCGGGCGCTGACCGATGGTCCTTCCCGCCCACCCAAAGGGCCGGCCATGCGTTAAAGTAAAAAATAGAGACGAGATTTACCAAAACCAGAGGGTGTGTTAAAATTAAGAGTAAACTTCCGTTTTGCTCCCTGTGGTTTACTCACTTTAACGGTTTTGCCCCAAACCTTTCAAAATGGCCATTTTACTCCCTGATCTTTGAAGGCTTTCATGATTTTGCTCCCCGGCTATCACGGCCCCCGACCCCACCCTAGGAGCGAAAGCCGCGAGCCAGTCAGATGGTACCGGTGTTTATTAGATACGCAGCAGAAAATTTTTCATCAGGATCGTAGTTAGGAAATGATTTCAGAGTTTTAAAACACCAAAATTTTAATATAAAACAAATGGGCTAAAACCCGTATTTCATTCAAATGTTTTTATAGGGATAAACCCAAATAAATAAAACATAAATTTCTTCTTTTATTCAGGTAATTATAGCCACTATATTTAAGCATTCAGTGCTCCATAACTGGCTTCTATTATCTTTATAGCAAGTTACCTGAAACACGTTTTGAAAACATTTTATCAGTAATAAATATTGGCGAGTTCATTCCATTTTTATAAAATATTTTGTTATACTTTACAGCATCAAGGTTTTTATATTTATTTATATTTATCCAACCCAATCGGTATTTGTCACATGGTGACAGTTTCGATATGACGGTGGTCATATCACTCATTGGCTCACTTTCGTCCAATAGAGAATTTATCAAGTAATAGATATATAGTATATCTTACATTTATATTGGTCACTAGGCGATTCCTGTGACGGTGGTCAAATCACTATTGATCATTCTCTCAACTAGTGACTCGGTCATATTACTGTTAATCATTCTCTCAACTAGTAATTGTGGTTATATCACTGTTGATCATTCTTTCAACTAGTGACTCGGGTCATATTACTGTTGATCATTCTCTCAACTAGTGACTCTGGTCATATCACTGTTGATTATTCTCTCAACTAGTGACTCTGGACTTAGTAGTGTCCTGTGACATTACTTTGTCAATTATATTTTCTATGACACAAACCCACTTAGCCCAGAAAATGAAATATATCATTTTCTGTCAAACTAATAGCTATAATTTATCAAATATAATATATTAATATAACATGGAAAAGTTATATTGGTATAGAATACTAGTGTATGTGAATTGAGCGTATGTACTTTTGCTTATCTAGTAGGTTAATAAATATACACCATACCTACCACGTCACCATACCTACCACGATCAACTTATACCACTATTTAATATATTGGTCCAATATACTGATGTACTAAATAAAGTTAGGCCACATTACTGGGGCACAATTCCCCCTGTGATTGTGGTCATGTTACTATTGGCTAACTTTTTGGCCAATAGTAACGAGGGTCAAGTAATGTATAAAACCCTACATAGTGGCAACTATTGCATAATACAAAAACTTAATCACTGTAAGTATAACTGATAAACATTTAGGATTTTGGAAAGCATTTTTAAATATAATTATATCACAAAAAAGTGATAAAACGGTGAGAAAAGAGAATGGACTCACTTTGTAACTTTAGGGTTCAACTAGAAAGCCTCCTGGTAGAATCTTGGGTATAACTTCTGAGCTATTTAATATATATATATATATATATATTTGCCCTCGTGTTAAGTATAGTACTCCTAATTCAACCTTATCCCTATGTCACGAGACCGAACCCCAATGAACTTAGTCGGGCAGAGCCTTGACATGCGTTATGGGGCTCCAGATCAATCGGAAAGGGTAGCGGTGATCGGGAGTTAAAAAACTTAAAACGGGGCAGGGCTTTATTATTATTATAGGAAATTACTGAAATATATATATATATATATATATATATATATATGTATGTGAAGAAAGTGGCGAAAGAAAGGATCTTCGAAGGAATGAAAATTGACTGATGGTTCTTATTTATAGCAATTATTTACTTGACCATTAATCAATCAAAGGAAGAAATTCATATCTATCCTACACGTATACAATTGTGAGTTATCATTTCAATTCTTTATTTGAAAGACACGTACACCATTTTTAGTTATCTACGAACACGTAGAAAAACTCATTTAATGCTATGTGATATCTATCTTTCAATTGTAGTAAATTTATTTATTTATTTATTATTTTATTTTTCACAATGTACACGTACACTTTAAGTTATTTAATTATTAATTTATTATATATATATATATTATAATTAATTTAACTGCTTTACTTATTTGGCGCTTATAACTTTTAAAATATAACGTTTAACAAAACAATGAATATGTCATTAGAACGAGAATATTTATATCTATATTTTGAACCAAGTTTCATTGAAAACGGAGTAAGTCCAAATACAATGTATTTTTATAATTTAATTATTAGACGGTCACTAGGCCCGTCTAGGTACTTCATATTTTTAACATTCAACTCACCCGTAATCTACCCGTCTAATAATATAAGTTTTTGTACACTTTTATTTTAATAGAAATGTCACTCATATACAAGCCAATTAATTAGTATAACATTCCAACCAACTATATATATAAAATAGTTTAAAAACTATTTGGGTCGAATAATTATATTAAAAATAAAACTAGTTACTAGTGGTTAATAAATTTAAACAACCCTATTATTCTTATATGATAAAAATGGGAATGTTACACCGGCCCTTAACCTCATCCATTTATGCAGTTAACCCATGTCACGTGCAAATCACCTGAGGGGCATTTATGTCTTTTCCCAACCTTGTCTTTAAAATCCCAACTTAAAACCCTAACTACACTTATTATAATCTTATCACCCATTTCCCCAGACATTTCTCCCAAATTGATACGTTCATCTCCCAAAACGAAATCACTCTCAAACCCTAAACATTCTCCCAAAATGAAATCATTCAGGATCATCGACGATTGAAGTGCAATGTCAATGTGGTTCATTCGTCCTAGGGGACAAGATATTGATGTACAGACACTGTATGGTGAGTTTTGTAAACCCCAACACTGATCATGTAGTAAACCCTAACACTGATCATCTATTGAACCCTAACAATTATCATTTTGTTATGTTTTTTCAGTTAATCCTACATTTTTCTCACTCAAGATTCATCATGGGGGATCTTTCACAAAGTTTCCTAACAGGATTTACGTAAAAGGTCAGGTAGACTATGTTGACTTCGTAGACAAGGATGAATTTTCAGTTCATGAAGTAAGTTATATGATGTTAGAACTAGGGTACTCAGAAAAAGAGTTGATTTTTTACCATTTCAAAGTGTTTGATGAAGATTTGAACTTTGGATTTAGGGCTTTAGGAAATGACTCTAATGTGATCAGCTTTTTGTCTTGTGTGGGAGATCATAAGTTGATGGAAGTATATACTGAGCATGGTCAAACTTTAGTTGAAACTTATTTTATGTCTCCTAATTGTAAAGTTAGGATTCATGAAATAAATGATGATGATGATGATCTACCTGTTAGGAATACACAAAAAATATTGTCAAGGGCTTCCAGGAGACTAGCATTAGAGCATAATGTAGGTGATGCTGGGACTAGTCAAACTGAGGTGCTGGTTAATCAAAATGTTTTCTGAAGATAGCCAAGTTGAATTAGATCAGAGTCAGGTATTGAATGCTGGAAGTAGTCAAACTGAGGTGTTGGTTAATAAAAAACATGTGGAATTTAGGCAAGTTGAATTAGATCAGAGTCAGGTATTGAATGATGTGGAATTTAGCCAAGTTGATGATGAGGGTAGTGAGGCTGATGATGAGGGAGATAATGGTGAGGGCAGTGAGGCTAGTGATAGTGAGGATAGTGATTATAAGCAGGGCAAAGATGATGTTGAGGCTAGTGAAGATGAGGACCTAGTTGAGGAGCCTGCAGATAGTGTTGAAGAGGAAGATGATTCTGATGATTCAGATTACATAGTAGATGAAGATAATAGGATTGCTGCTGTAGTGGTTGATATGCAGAATTTTAGTAGTTATGTGGATCATGACATAGAGGAAGAGCCTTTAGAGTACAATCATTTAAGTGACTCAGAGGGTATGGGACTGAATGCACATTTAGATGACTTTGACAGCTTAACTGATGAGGAAAATGACCCACCCCTTAAGATACAACTGAGAAGGGAGAGAAGGAAACAAAAAAGAAAGAATGATCCTGTGGCTGACCCATTTTATCTTGGTCAAGTTTTTGTAGAAAGGAAGGAGATAAGGGCCCTAGTTAAGAAGTTGGCTGTGTCTAGCAAAAGGAAACTGAAGATTATACGGAATGATCCAGTTAGGTTTAGGGTGATTTATGAAGGGTTTAAACAAGATTGTGGTAAGGGTAAAGAGGGGAATTCAGATTCAAGTAAGGGAAATACAACTGCAACTAAGGGTAAAAATGTCAAATCTGCAACAAGTGGTGGTGATAAAGGGGAATCTTCATGCAAAAAAGGCGGTCCAAAGGGCGTGGGTCCCAAGAGTAAAGCTTTATTGCACAAACCTACCAAAGTAGATCCAAAAAACATGCAACCACATGTCCATGGATACTTTATCTCTCCAATGCAAACAGAGAAGGGTCTTGGGTAGTAAAGACTTACATAAATGAACACAAGTGCTTTCAAACAAGATCTGTGAAGCTGTGTATTGTTACTTGGTTAGCAAAGGAGATAGAGCCTACAGTTGCAGTAAATCCTTCTATTCCTCTAAAAGCACTGCAAGATACTTTCCAAAGGAAGCATCATATCTCAGTTTCTTTGCAAAAGATGTTCAAGGAAAAATCGATTACAAAACAGAAGATAGAGAGGGACTACAAGGCTCAGTATGCAATGACAATGTTGTGGTTGGTTGTTATGTATTTAATGTCTTTTCTGTATTTTATACTGCAGTTTTGGTTTTGGTCTTGTTTATGTTATGCATGATAGTTTTGGTTTGGTCTTGTTCTTGTTTATGTTACTGCAGTTTATTGTATGTTACTGCAGTTTATTGTATGTTGATTTGGTCTTGTTTTGGTGTTCTTTAAAATATGCAGGTATGATTTGGTCTTGGTCAGTTTTTGCAGGTTTGATTTGGTCTTGTTTTGGTTTGGTCTTGTTTTTGTGAAGCTGTGTACTGTTACTTGGTTAGCAAAGGAGATAGAGCCTACAATTGCAGTAAATCCTTCTATTCCTCTAAAAGCACTGCAAGATACTTTCCAAAGGAAGCATCAGATCTCAGTTTCTTTGCAAAAGATGTTCAAGGGAAAATCGATTACAAAACAGAAGATAGAGAGGGACTACAGGGCTCAGTATGCAATGACAATGTTGTGGTTGGTTGTTATGTATTTAATGTCTTTTATGTATTTTATACTGCAGTTTTGGTTTTGGTCTTGTTTATGTTATGCATGATAGTTTTGGTTTGGTCTTGTTCTTGTTTATGTTACTGCAGTTTATTGTATGTTGATTTGGTCTTGTTTTGGTGTTCTTTAAGATATGCAGGTATGATTTGGTCTTGGTCAGTTTTTGCAGGTTTGATTTGGTCTTGTTTTAGTTTGGTCTTGTTTTCGTTTGGTCTTGTTTTGGTTTGGTCTTGGTCAGTTTTAGTGTCTTTTGGTCTTGTTTTAATAGATTTGGATTTGGTTTTCTTTTGGTCTTGTTCAGTTTTGGGTTTGATTTGCCCACAAACGGCTGCAAACCAAAAATGGTCAGTGTATAAACTTTGGGTATGATTTGCCGACAAACGGATACAAATAAAAGGCCAAACAGATTGGCATAAGTGTACAAAGTGGTCGTAATTTTGCCGTTGTCCGTATGTAATGTCAAAACAAGTAAACTCAACTTGTGCCAAACAAATATATCAAAAAAAAAAAAAAAAAAAACAAAAAACCTCAACTTGTGCCAAACAAGTAAACTGCTTTCATTACAGTTCCAAAATACATTCTTCCATACAAGACCGTTCCAACAAACATTCTTTGATAACAAACCTACTACACTGGTTATTCCTAATTACAAAATACCTAGGTCAATTTTTTAGCAACAAGAAGATGGAAAACATCCATGTCAACACTAACAAAACTTTAAGCTTCCTGTTTCTTTCGTAGCAGCTCTTGCAATGGATTCGTTCCTGCTACACCTCTCCAACAAACCAGGTATGATTTCAGCTGATCGTCGACACATGGGTGGATCTGACCACTTCAAAAAGCCATGTTGAGCACATAGATACAGTGGCGGATCTTGCTCGTTGAACGTGCCAGGGCTGAAAGACTCGGGCACTAAAAAAACCCGGGTAAGCCCGGGCCAAACATAGTATATATAAAAAAATTCGATCGAAATGTGAAAAATTAGCACTACGGCCGAAAAACTTGCCCGGGCCGTGGCCCTGCCAGTGGGCTTCTAAGAACCGCCCTTGCATAGATAGAACCTCCTTCCTGGATTAGCTCGAGTCCAAGATGTCACGTTCGAGGTTGGAGATCCACAAGCACAGTGTACGTCTGCCATGGATTTGGGGTTTTTCTTTTCTGATGGGGAAGAAGATGAAATGGGGTAGGCGATAATGGTTGTTAGGGTTTTAAATATGATTCATTAAACAGGGTTGGGAAAAGACATAAATGCCCCTCAGGTGATTTGCACGTGACATGGGTTAACTGCATAAATGGATGAGGTTAAGGGGCAAACCACAGGGAGCAAAACGGCTATTTTGAAAGATTTGAGGTAAAACCGTAAAGTGAGCAAACCACAGGGAGCAAAACGGAAGTTTACTCTAAAATTAATGATAACCGAAAGAAAGGAATGTAAATTATTCATTGTATTTCTGTCATTATTCAATTTGAAAAAACACTGTCGAAAGCCCTAAACATTCTCACTTGCTCTTCTCTACCAATATGGCCGTAAGTATCGATTCTTCATGCTGTTAATTTCAATAAATATCACTATTTCGTTTTCGTATGACGCATTTCTCATCTTATGAATTGTGTGTTTGCAAATTGTATGTGTACACGTGAGATTTTAAACCCTAGTTATGCAAATTGCAAGTTTGTTGAGAATTGGATTGGTTTTTGAAGAATTTACTTTTGATTATCGATCTGTTTGGTGATGATAAACTTTACTGTAGTGTTTGGTTTAAAATTAATATTGCGTTATAACAGTGTTTTTATATGATTATATCTTTTGAAATGTGTTATTATTCATTAGCATATCAGGCCATCAATCAAAGATTTAAAATATAATAAGACTTCATTCTTTAAGTTTGCATACATTGTTGCTGCTATTTCTGTTTTTGGATATACAAAAAAAAGTAATTGGTGTCCCGACTGCTTTATTGCTTAGATATGCAGAACTCACTGCCTTGTTGAAGTTTGTGGTTTCACTGTACACATGTGACATAAAAGTTATATTGTTTGTAATGATTTTTTAGAGTAAAATGTCATTTTGTCCCTGAGGTTCGGCCAATTTTGCGACTTTATTAGCGTATTATTAAAACCATATAAAGAAGCAACAAGTTTAGGCTTACCTTGGTTGTAACATGTGCTTAGGGAGTTTTTCAAAAAAAACTAGAACTTTCCTTTTTAACCCTAAAGTTTTAATCTTTAACAATTTAAGTTTAAAGTTTAATCTTTGTTTCCTTTTTAACCCTAAAGTTTTAATCTTTGACAATTTAAGTTTAAAGTTTTAATCTTTGGTAATTTAACCCTTTTGATTAATTTGATTTTTCACTTCTAATTCAAAAGTTTATATCTTATACAATTTAACCCGTTTGATTAATTTGATTTTTCACTTCTAATTCAAAAGTTTCCATCTTTTGCAATTTAACCACTTTGATTTTTTTTTACTTATGTGTGGTAATCTTGGCTTTGGTGGGTTTTTTCAAACAAAAAATGGTTATGCATTTGGTTGTTAAAACCTTGGCTTTTGGGGGTTTTTAAAAAAAAATTGATTTTTTTACTTTTCACCCGAAAGTATTTCATGAATTACTTTTAACCCAAAACTATTTGTTTTTTTTTTACTTTTAACACAAAACTTTTTATCTTTTGCAATCTATCCGCACAACTTTTTTTTACTTTCAGCTTTGGTCCTTTATAGTTTTTGTTTTCCGCAAATTTTTCGCTTTATGCTTCGTTCTAAATTTTGTGACTTAACACATCGGAACGTGCATCTTTAGTTTAACGTTTTTACGTTTCGTTCTAAATTTTACGAGTTAACACGATGCAACGTGCGTGTGTGGGTGAATGTTTTTACATCGTCTATTTTTTCCCATTTGACAGGTTCAACATAACGTGCACGTCTTAAATCGACTTAGTTATAACTAAAGGATCCCCGCCGCATTGCGGCGGGTCGTAAATCTAGTTTTGCCAAAAAAGTAAAATAATAGTTAGAAGTCAACTCCCTATCCCCCAGATCAACTGATATCGGTTATTAAAGATCAATCCATTAAGATTTAATGGTTAAGTTGTGGTTCGTCTGAAGCATGGGATCGAAGGAAATCCCTTAATAATAGGCTCAATTAAAATTGGAAATAATAAGATCAATCCATTTTAACACGTCATTATCACTATGAAATATTTAAAAAAAATAACAAATTATTTTCAAAGTATGAACATTACTCTATGATAAAAAAAAATACATTTTATTATAACTTTTATCTTATATAAATGAGCAATATGATTAAAAAAAATACATTTTGTTATACTTCAGCTTTTATCTTATGTAAAAGCTGAAATACAGTTAGCCGTGTCAAACTCAAAGTTTGGGAAGTGGTTTAAATCTTAAACACCTCAACAGAGTTCAAGTATAAATATCAGATAACAAAAAAGTCCTCCATGTTCGATTTAAAAGCTGAATTTTGGGAAGTTGTGTAAATCATAAACACCTCGATGGAGTTCAACTATAAATATCAGAAAACAAAAAAAAGGTCTTCGATGTTTGATGGACGAGAAGCTAGCGACCAATGCATATCGGATTCTTCCTCTCTTGTTCTTTATGGGTCTTTGTTTCATCTAATAAGCTAAGTCGCACTCGAACCGGTATGACTAAGTTTCATTAACTTCGCGCTCCAACGCCTCTCGTATGTTGGGTTGAGTTACCAAATTATATAGGATGGAATGGAGACTCTTAAAGAATAAGAGAGACGTGGCCGGAGAAAGGAACTACATGGTGTTTAGTTTGTGTTAATTCTATATGTACTCGATCTTTCTTGAAGATGAAAGGAAGTCGTTAATTCTTGAATTATTTCATCTTTTGTGTTATATATGCTTGTTGATTGTTTACTTTGATCATGAGTAATCTAGTTCACATCTACTGATAACTTTGGATTTAGTACAGTTAGAAATATCCAGTTATATTGTGATGTTGATACTTGTCCAGGGTTAATATAATAGGATATATGATGTTAAATAACATATAGATATGTTTAAGTTAGAAATCATTCAAGTAAACTTGTTGCATGTAGGATTATGGGAAGATATAGTGCAAAATTTATACAGATTTCTACAAGACTACAAACACAACCTATCGTTGTGTTGTTCTTCCATCCATGGTGTCGGTTTCTTCTTCTTCTTCTTCTTCTGTTTTTCTTTATGTGTCTTTGCTCTATCAACATCCGACTTAGTGTCAGATGCTCTGCATCATAAGGGTGAAGGGAGTGGTTACCTATTTGGAATAGCTAAACTCCCTATTCACCCAATTAGACAGTGTCACGTTAATTCATCTAAATTGTTTACCTAATGCTCAAAAACGTTGGCGGTGGTTTACCTAATGGGGTTTAGGTAAACTATTTAAAAAAAGGAAAAATATGTGATTGGTTGAGAAGGAACAGACCCCACCACACACCTTTCTCTCTCCCTCTTCCCTCATCGGTAAACCTTCACCGATCATCCAATGCAGCCGAGCGGTAAACACCATCGGCGGCGGTGTTACCGATCGGTAACCCGCTTTACCGAGGTGTTTACCGCACCACTCGGCTCACCCTAAGTTGTTATTGCATAATCCCATATGTAGTATAGAAACTCAAAGCCACCAAAAACGTATTTAGTATAGGTTATCCCCGTGAATACTCATGGGGTTGCATCATTTGAATTATGTAAATAACAATGGTAAAAATTTATTTTTTAATTTATTTCAAATGTATGATATGTGAGAATGGGAGTCGGTATAATATTTTAAATCCTTTAATACAATTAATTTTTTTTGGTGTATTATAAATCCATTACAAATATTTTACTCAACCCATGCAATACACTTTTTTTTTTTTCAAATATTTTATTCAACTCATATAATACATGGTTTTATTCAACTCATGCAATACACTTTTTTTTTCAAAGACATATTTTATTATTATTAAGTACTAGTATTAAGCCCATGCGATGCATCGGTTGTCATAAAACCGTGTTAAGTAGTAGCAATACTATACCATTGTCAGCGACCACCAACACCCGAAAAGCTCGTAAAAACAAAATAAATAAAAACGGGAAAAAAATAACGCCGAGCGAAAAGTAGACGTAAAATCTTTGAATCACACACGCTCGTTGCTGAGAAATTAAACCGAAACGTAAAACATAGAAAAAAATAAATAAGTCCATCCAGGACCCGCGTGTTGGACGAACTTGTCAAACGCAGAAAAATAGATGTGACGCGACGGGCCAATCAAACGGGAAAAATATACGAAAAAATGTTGAACCTTACACGCACGGTGCGGTGCGTTAACTCACAAAATTTAGAACGAAACGAAAAACTTGGGAAAGAAGAAAAGTATGGTGGACCACAATTGAAAATAAAAAAGAGTTGGGATTAAATTACAAAAGATGAAAAACTTTGGGTTAAAAGTAAAAAAAACAAAGGGTCTAAATTGTAAAATTGCGGTTATTTATTAATTTTAGATAAAGATAATGATAAAAATAAGTGATATCTATATATTGGTTATTATTTAATATTAATATTAAAATAAATTTATTAAACAAATATAAATAAAATTTATGAGGTAGAATAAGAAAATGTAATGTGGCATTATTTGGAGTCTTTTATTATAAGTTAGATTAGATATGATATTACATTTATTCAATCCGTGGAGTACGTAACTATAAATATATATGACCTTGTTAGCAATACTTAAAAATATCTAAGAAACTTTTCCCTAGCAATTCACTCCATCCTACAAACGTTAGTTATATTTCGACATCATTCACCCTTGTTTTCTTAATTACTAATTTAGTACTTAAGTAGTAATTAGACCCGCATGCGTTGCAATGCGGGTATATTGCAAACATCAAACCAGATTAGTTCAAACGTTATGTGATCCGTACACCATAGGAAATCGTGTGTTTTGACGTATTTGATTTAGCTAAATAGCTTTGTAGTTGGACTATAATGTAAAGTAATCGAATTTATACGGTACAATCATAATGTATTTATGTGTGACCTGACTCATACATAAGAAATGTATATAAAAAGCATAAGATGTGTATAAAGGGAATACCAAAACGTGTATTCAAATGACATATTCACATCAAGAGTTCAAATTTTACCCCTAGCGTGTTGCGACAAGGTCGAAACATAAGGTAATTCGAATGAATACTGTTGAATGAGGGCGTATTATATTTGACCCCATTGGATTCGGAACTAAATTTTTGGCGAAACGTAGACCAACTGAAAATGTACATAAAATAAGCACGAAACGTATTATATTTGACCTTACTTGCTTAAAAAAAAAGTTTGCGTCGAAACGTAGGCCAACTCAAACATATACCAACATATAGATAAAAAACGCACCTAAAAATTAGTTTTTTTTAGATAAAGGAACGAAAGGAGCAAACTTGGAACTTTAGAAACTCAAGTGGGTCAGTATATTTTACAGTTTTCAAAAGTTGAGAGGTTGTATGGTGGGTGGAAAAAAGAGGGACCATTTTTGTAAATACTATGGACTTTTGAGGGGGTTGTAAAATGGAGTAATAGTATATGGCTAAAATTGTGTTTTTTATATGTTAACTAGTATTAAGCACCCCCATGTTGCGGCGGGGGTAAACACCAATGCCACACTACTGCTAGCGACCACCAACACATAAGTTGCGTGTGTTAATGCGAAGAAATTAAACCGAAACGTAAAACATATAAAAAGATAAAAAGGAATGAAAGGGGTAAACTCGGAACTTTAAAAACTCGAGTGCGTTAAAATAATATTTTTACAAAGTTCTTAAATACAACGGCAAATTAGTTTAAAAAAAATCAGCAAAAAAAAAACTTAGTTAAATATGTAGGAATTAGTTTGGGTTAGATAAAAATTGCAATTTTCAAAAGTTGAGTTGGTTGTAAAATAAAGTAATAATGTAAAGGTTAAAACTGCAATTTTCAAAAGTTGAGGAGATGTATGGTAGATTGGTAGGTAGAAAAAGAAGTGACCGTTTTTGTAAATGTAACGTACTTTTGAGGGGGTTGTATGATGAGTGAAATAAGACAAGGAACTAAAAGTGTATTTTGCTTAAACTTTGGGGGAAGTTGGTGGAAAATCCACCCACATTCTTTTTTAAGATAGTACTAGTAACTTCATCCACGCGCGTTGCGGCACGGATACTACGCAATGTTGAAATTGAGGATTCCAAGTAAAACGTAAACCAATTTGAGTTCATAACGTTAATGTTTGGGATCTGTGTTAATATGAAACGAATGTATTATTGCTTGCCTTCTATTTAACGGTTCATGTGTGTTGAATGATATTGGAAAAATGGCTAGTAGTTAACTGTAATTATATAATCTTTGGCAGGGAAATTTATACTTAACGGTTCATGCGTGTTGAATGATATTGGAAAAATTTCTAGTAGTTAACTGTAATTACATAATCTTTGACATGGAAATCTATATAATCTTATAATGATATGCCTTTTTAATGAAAGAGTATAATGTTTTTCTAATGAAAAAACGTTAAGCAAACTTTTTTATATATTTAAAGGGTCCTAATATTAACACATGGTAAAAACTTATTTACACATGGTGTATACAGGCTGCTGTATACTGTTACACGGCCTGTATGAAATTAAAAAACTGACAAAGTCTGCAGACTAGACCTAAACCACCGCAATCCACCACGGTTCTGCGAAAAAAAAAATCATCTGTTCATCACCATCGCAATGTAACAGGAGATGAGAAGATGAACATTTGTTTCTTCTTCCTCAGCACATGAACGATCCCACCTGAATGTTTCTTTTTCTTAAACAAAGACGTTTAGTTTTGAAAAATAATTTTGAATTATTACTTTTTTTTTCCAACGACGTTTTAGCGACGATTTGTTGTCGCTATAGTGTAGTCTGTCTCGACAATGTTTTCCCAAAGACCTTTTTGACCTTTAGCGACGCAGCTGTGGTGACCAAACTTTTCCCGACAACATGTCGTCGGGATAAGCTGTCCTGACGTCGGGGAAACGTTGACTTATCAGAGAAGTTTTCTTCTAGTATACATGGTGCCCTTCGGTCCCCACAGTGATTATTATTTTTATTTTGCCAAAGAAGTATTATTATTATTTTGCCAAAAAAGTAAAATTAAAATGAGAACCGGCCTTAAAAGGTCTCGAAGATATGACCCAACCAGATCAATTGATATCGGTTATTAAAGATCTTGAGAGATTCTGGTTCAGTTGTGGTTCGTCTGAAGCGATGGGATCGAAGGAAAATCCCTTAACAATAGGCTCAATTAAAATTGGAAATAATAAGATCAATCCATTAAGATTTAACTCGTCATTATCATCACTATGAAATATTTAAAAAAAATAACAAATTATTTTCAAAGTATGAACATTAGTATTGTCCTACAAATTTATTTTATAAATGAGCAATATGATTAAAAAATACATTTTATTATAGCTTTTATCTTATTTAAAAGCTGAAATACAGTTAGCCTTGTCAAACTCAAAGTTTGGGAAGTTGTTTAAATCTTAAACACCTCAACAGAGTTCAACTATAAATAAATATCAGATAACAAAAAAGTCCTCCATGTTCGATGGACATGAGAAGTCGAGAAGCTAGCGACCGATGCATATCGGATTCTTCCTCTCTTGTTCTTTATGGGTCTTTGTTTCATCTAATAAGCTAAGTCGCACTCGAACCGGTATGACTAAGTTTCATTAACTTCGCGCTCCAACGCCTCTCTCTAGTATAGTTGGGTTCAGTTACCGAATTATACAGGATGGAATGGAGACTCTTAAAGAATAAGAGAGACGTATCCGGAGAAAGGAACTACATGGCGTTTAGTTTGTGTTCATTCTATATGTACTCGATCTTTCTCGAAGATGAGAGGAACTGAACTCATTAATTCTTGAATTATTTCATCTTTTGTGTTATATATGCTTGTTAATTGTTTAATTACTTTGATCAGTAATCTAGTTCACATCTACTAATAACTTTGGATTTAGTTAGAAATATCCAGTTATAGTGTGAGGTTCATTGCGGAACACTAAAAAAATGGGGAACAGTGGGGAACCGACTCAAACGAACTCCGATTGGACTCATTCCAGTGGCGTTGGAACCGGCTCGTCGAACCCTAACTAGGATCTCTTAACCCTAAATCATAACCCCTAAACCCTAAATATATTAGGGTTTGGCTTTTAGGGTTTAGCCTTAGGGTTTAGGGTTTAGCTTTAGGGTTTAGCCTTTAGGGTTTAGCTTTTAGGGTTTATAGTTTAGATTTTCTGGTTTAGCTTAGGTTTTAGCCTTATTTTTTAGCTTTAGGGTTTAGAGTTTAGGGGTTAGGAATTAGGGTTTAGGGTTAAGAGATCTTAGTTAGTGTTCGACGGGCCGGTTCCAACGCCACTGGAATGGGTCCAATCGGAGTTCGTTTGAGTCGGTTCCCCGCTGTTCCCCACTTTTTTAGTGTTCCCCAATGAACCTTCCCCTCTAGTTATATTGTGATATTGATACTTGTAAGGGGTTAAATATAATAGGATATACAAATAGAAATATCCAGTTACATCGATTAACCCAATCTTTCTTCTTCACGTTGCTCTCTACTCTCACTCTATACAAATCGTTGTGTGAAGTTATATATATATATATATATTATATCTAAACAGCTTACCATCATCTTCGATTTTCACCAGCATCACCGTTTCGCAGCTTACTAGCATGTGATTTTTATTTCATTTTATTAATTTTACATTTCATAGTTTTTTTAACAATCAATTGTAAAATTTACATAGTTTCTTGTCTGAATCTTTTTAAGACCATCTAAACAAAATTGGGCTGTTGGATTGAAAGTATGCATTACGCCTGCTCGATAACATGTCCATGTGAGAATTGCTTGATATAATGAAGATGATATGTGTTGGAAATTTCGTGTACCTTTTAGTAAATAATTTTTATTCAATTTGTCAAACAAACTGAAACGCAGCGGAAAACATGTACACGAGGTTCGGTTCTAAACCGTTTCCACCAGTGATCTCATTACAATCAAAATAGGTTAAAATAAAAGAATCGTGACATCCAAGAAAGACACCTGGTTCAACGAACGATCTCGCTAGATGATCGTTGACCACGAAATCATGTTTGTTCATTTGAAACGATTTCAAACGAAACTTTTAAACTAAAGAAAATAAAGTTCACAAACGTTACTTACCTTTTTGCGTAACTGAAGAAACACGAACTTAAAAATTAGGATCAAATAGGAGCTCCTCTTTCTCTTACTTTTCTGTTTGCGACGGCCAAGGAAAAACCACCAAAATTGAAGTTTGTATCCTATTTGTTCTTCTGAATCGTTTTTGAACTTCTATGAAAGCAATCAAGGCATGCAAACTTTTGAAAGGGTGAGGGTATTGACACACCCCTACTTTTTGAGTGCACACACCCAGAGGTGGCATATAGGGCAATAAGGGGAGTATATAGTGTGAAAGCAATTAATGTGCCAGAAAAAGGGTTTTGATAAGCCTCTCACTGCCCTATGAGATGCATATAAGGTTGTGGTAGTTGGAGCATTAAACCCTATACGCCTCTCATTGAGCAATGAGAGGCTTATAGGCACGACTTTTGATGAATTTAAGGTATAATTACTGACATGAAAGGAGTTCAGTCTGAAAAAGCGTGAAAGTGACCCATATGACCCTTATCGACCTATACGACCCTTATCGAGCAAAAATGTTTGTTTACCCAAGCATACGGGATTTATGGCTTCCAAAATTTTTCAAACTCACAAAATTCCGACGGAACTCCTGAAGATTCTTAACTAAAAAATTTGGTTGAGACCGTGAAGCATAAAGATGTCGTTTTGGGACATTGGTGATATTTTTGGCGAAGATTCGAACCAGTCGTACGTCTCCGAAAGCGTTTGGTTATCCGGCGTTGATCGAGGTGAGGAGGAGGTTGTGTCCGTGCCTCGTTGTGATGATGGGGGGTGTGCGACCCACGTTACCTGACTTGAACCAGGTGTTTGTAGATGACGGGGAACCATCTTACATTGCCCAAAGTTATCCGCGACACGTATACGGGACTTACCATTCGTATACAGAAAACAAACACAAGTTAGAGTATGAGGAAGGTGCTAAGGAGTATGAGAAAAATGATAACGAAGTCGAAGAAGGTGCTAACGACTTTGAGGAAAATGATAACGAAGTCGAGGAATGTGCTAAGGACTTTGAGGAAAATGATAACGAAATCGAGGAAGGTGTAATGCACTTTGAGGAGGGTGTTGACGACGACGAACCTGCTAACGAGGAAGGTGTTCACGACGACGAGCGTGCTAACGAGGAACCTCCTAACGAGGAAGGTGCTACTGACGAGAAAAAAACAAAAAAGGTATGACATAACCGTCAGTTACGTGTTATTCGTGTTACATAATGTTGATATAATTTTAGAGTGGATAAAATGATTTTGTATATGTGTTATTCGTATGTATATAATTTTTATTAGGTAGGAGAAATCTAGAAAATGTTTGACCCGTCCCGACCTTAACCTGAACCCGACCCGAAATTGTGTCATACATATTAACCCGATTTCGTTATCATTTTGGTGAAATATTATATATGTTCTGGTGAAATATTTTGTTAAAAATAGATTACTTAGGCTTGTAAATGAACCGAACAAACATGAACGAGGCATGTATACTGATTAAAAATAGAAAATGTATGACACGAAATTTCATACAAACCCTAAAATGTGTCATACATATTAACCCGAACCCGATGTTGAACCCGAGTTTTTTTATTGTTTTTTCGACAAATTAATATATTAATTTCATTTATGTGGATTTCTAATGAACTTTTTTTTTGAGGTATTTGGGTCACTTGAAGTATTGAAGAATTGGGTATACAAAAGAGAAGTTGTGAAAGGTTACGTCATTGTCACCCAACGAACGAGGAAAAAAGGAGAAGGTGCGTAAGCAAGGACAGTGAAGATATGGTTGAAATGCGATCGTGGCGGCGAACCCAAAAGTAAAGCATCCGTTCGGCGTTCCGGTAGCAAAAAGGTTGGTTGTCCTTTTAGTCTGATAGGGAAACTAGACTCAAGTAGTGGTAGTTGGAGCCTTGTGGAGAAGAAAAACATTCACAACCATGAGCCTGCTGAATTTCTCGAGGGCCACGTGTTTGCTAGAATGCTGACCCCGGACGAAGAATCACTGGTGGAGAGACTTTATCTGCAAAACATGGAGCCTACAACTATACATTTAACCATAACAAATCAGTACCCACATAGCGTGTGCATTCTACAAGATGTACAAAACATGATTAAAAAGATTAAACGAAAAATGTACGGCGATCGAACTCCAATGCAGATATTGGAGAGCATGTTGCAAGAAGAAAGGTACGTTTATTTCACCAGAGTGAATCCCTCCACAAACGCGGTCGAGGAGGTTTTTTTCGTTCATCCGGACTCATACAACATGTGGCGTGCATTCCCACATGTGTTGATGATTGATGCTACCTACAAGACGAATGAGTATAAGCTTCTGTTTATTCAAGTTGTGGGTTTGACATTGACACACAAGTCTTTTTGTATGGCTCATGCGTTTGTCTCTAAAGAAAAAAAAAAGATAACTTCTTATGGGTCCTGGAGAAGCTTAAAGAATTGTTGGTAGATTGCATGGAGCCACGTGTAATTGTAACAGATAGGGATCAAGCTTTGATGAATGCTTGCGATAAAGTATTCCCAAAAGCTTCCAAATTGCTATGTAGGTGGCACATCTCACAGAATATTCTAAAACAC